>OX637656.1:9208847-10408847 GCA_951802225.1 Euspilapteryx auroguttella
CCCGATAAATAATTAATATCTTCTAAACCATGGCCGAAATTAAAAATATGCGTCTATGACTCCTTAGATTATCTTGCTTAGAATTTTTAAGGCTCTGTTGTGTAGCTTTTAGGATAATGATTTAAAAATATTTTTTTACGAAACTAATGTGGCCACTCTAGGCAGAAAACAGTATTTTTTCTTGGATTTGGATCCTGAAAGCTATACAACAGGGCCTTAAAAATTCTAAGCAAGATAATCTAAGGAGTCATAGACGCATATTTTTAATTTCGGCCATGGTTTAGAAGATATTAATTATTTATTAATTGCCTAAGCAAGATTATCTAGGGAGTAGTAGTAACTTTTTTGGGTAGTAAATAATTAACTTATTATAGTGACATACAGGAACTTAATTTGATAAGTATTAATTGCCATGGTAGGTATGAATATACTTTTTTTTTTGCCATTGGCGTTGCTGGGATAAGTGTAAATGGGCCTTACAATTTTCATAACATTGTATAAATACAGAAATGATCTCATTTTCGATTTCGACAAACAAAGGATAACCATTTCTTCCACCGTTCTCGACCGCTGGATGTCGTACACTCCTTATCTCAATCTTAAAACACTCTGTCTTTTTAAAGATCCTCTTATTTCCCCCACACAGTCTTAAGCTCTTCAATTTAAAGCGAGAACGCTTACAAACGCTTACAATTTGCATGAAAATCTCAACGGAACTCAAATAAAGACGCATCTACTTACGGATTTAGGGCAGTTTTGTATTGTATCTTACGGACATCAATACATAGTATAAAACAAAGTCGCTTCCCGCGTCTGTCCCTATGTATGCTTATATCTTTAAAACTGTCCAACGGATTTTAATGCGGTTTTTTGTAATCAATAGAGTGATCCAAGAGGAAGGTTTATAAGTAAAATACATGAGCAACATAGCAATAGGTTAGGCGGTACGAAGTTCGCCGGGTCGACTAGTTAAGAGATAAAGAACTGTCCTTTTTATTGTTATGTACATGGTGGTCTAGGTCGCCGTAACACTGCCAGTTTTTCTGTATTGCAAAATATTAGCTATTGTTCTTTGGCAATACAGTCTAGGGCTGAGGAAACCATAGACGAATCTGTTACGGCCTCCTAGACCGCCACTGATGGAAGGCGTAATGTCTATGGTCTCGTGCGCTCTAGACAGTAATACCAAACAACAAGAGCTATTTTGCAATACTAAAAAACTGGAAGTGTTACGCCTTCTGTGTCCGCCACTATTACTTGTTGGTAATAATGGGAAGGAATTCAGTTATAAACTGGGTTTTTCTGACACGGGCAATAAATCAAAAAAGGGATTCAGCTTTTTTTTTTTGAGATTTTGACCCATGTTGCTATAGAAAAGTTGTTAGGTATGGTGAGCTAAATCTTTACTTTGATTTATTACCGCCTTGTCAGAAACACCCGTATACATAAAAAAACATAGATACAAAAGATAGAATACGCGTTGACTTAAGCAATAAACTTTGACGGCTCAGTTGTAACGTATCGTTTGGATCGTCTTGTGGGTTAATCTACATTGGAATCCCATTTGGTTTAAATCGGGCGGAACTGAAATAGCTTAAGCCCATGTTCACTAAACTATAACTATAAAAGGCGAATAAAATAAAAAGTACTCAAAAAGTATTTTAAATGTAGAAATTATATTTTTTTTTTTTTTTAGGCGGGGAATCTCCTAACGAGTACCTTGCGACCACGGGTGGAGTCGCAGGGTTATGTGGGGTTCGCACCCACTAAAACCCCGCCGGTGTCCATCTCGGCTGTTTGCAAGGGGGTCACGGGTGATCTCTCGAACTTTGTGTTCAGCTCCGCGACACTCAGAGCCCCATAATAGGTAGAACCTAGAAACAGGGTGCCCGAAACATAGACAAACAACTCCAGACACAGGAAACAAACATCGATATTATTCATCTTAACAATGTTCGCCTCGGCCGGGAATTGAACTCGTACCTTCGAAGTCACAGTAAACCGCCCTGATAACTGTACCACGGAGGTATTTAACTAATTAAATAACCAAAATACCATTAAACTTAAATTTATTTTTAGTATTTAATACCACGGTATGCAATCTTTGGAATGCGACGAAGAAAACAAGACACCCCTACTTGTTCTTAGCTTACACATTATTAGAGCATTATATACTGGGTGTTTCTGAAAAGACGATAAACTATGGAAGTTATTCAGCTCACCATACCTTAAAACCTTCCCAATGTCAGATGGGGTTCAAAACATAAAAAAAACTGCTGTACATTTTGATCCCGTCAGTTTATCGACCCGATTTGTATGGATCTGAATTTAAAATTCAGTGCAACTACAACAATTTGAATATTTGTTACTCTTTTAATTAAAAGTTAGATTAGAGAATTCTCGAGACTAATTTTTTTAACCGACTTCAAAAAAGGAGTTTATCTGTTTGACCTGTATGTATGTTTGTCCACGATTATCTTGCGTTAGGCAGGACCGATCTTGATGCGGTTTTCAGATAAGTATTTGTTACATTCAGGATAACTTTTTTAACCGATTAAAAGGAAAAAGTATTCCTCAGTTTATGTTTGTGTCAGACTATAATATTGTATTTACTTTAAATGTATCTTTTGTCACAGGAAGTACAGTAACAAACAACAAGTAAGTTTTAGTACCTTTTTTAACCGACTTCAAAAAGGAGAAAGTGCTCAGTTGATGTATGTGTAAGTGTATTGAAGGCGGGTTCCTTTTTTGTAAAAAAAAAATATAGTAATTTTCAATGTTGGTTACTAAATATAGCAAACTCTTGTGTTGTTAATAAATAATTTTAAACCGTGTACCATAGAATTTATATATCAGTTTAAATTTGCTACTCTTTTTAGTGTCGACTGCTCCGTGGCTCAGTTGGCAGTGATGTGGACTGAGACGCGGCTGCACCGGGTTCGATTACCGGCGGGGCAAACATTGTAAATATCGATATTTGGTGTAATGTTCGTTTCTGTATATGTTTCGGGCACCCTAGATACAGGTTCTTCCTACTTAGGGGCTCTGCGTGTGATAATATGTTTATAATTTATTTATTTTTCTTTGCCGCGCTTCGCCAAATAGGGCTTAAGCAAAATTTTATCTTCTACATAAAGTAAAGCAGTAAAGCACTGTCAACTGTAACTAAACCCATCTTCCTAAGGCAAACTTAATTGAATAGATCAAGCTCGATGTAAGTAACAGATTTTGCAAGATTACAGAGAAATGCAATTCCGTCCTAAAAATAAAATAAAAGTACAATCTGGCGCCAGACGGTCCATCTATACATAGACAGACTGCATAGACATCTAAACTTATGGACCACTCCTGCCCCTGATTAAGAGCCAGTTTACAGCGATGCTAGTGCCATTCGCAAAAAAAAGTAATATCTTCTAAACTAAGGCAAATGTCAAAAATGTGGCACAGTATGACACTAGATAAAGTAGCCTAGTATTTTTAGATTTTTTTATAATTTGTTTTCAAAATATTTTTTGTTTTATTAATATAGATTTGGGTTTACCTTAGTTTCGATAATATCGAAGACATCCCTGCCGTCTTCCAAGGTGCGGTTTGTGACTGGAGAACCATTTACAGAGAGCAGAACGTGGCCCACTGAAAAATATGTGCATCTGAATCTAAAGGAATTAATGCCAATAATATGTTGTTGATTTATTAATTTCCTTGATGAAGGAATATAATAACCAGTTAGATGTAATAATAATATATGAATTAAATACCATTTATCCCGTTTAGCATCGCGGTAAACTGACTCTTAAGGCCACATTTGTAATTACCCTTTACGTCCTCTTTCGCGTTTTTTTTGTGTTCAATCTTTGCTCTAGAGAACAAATAAGAGCCTCTGAAAATTTGAGGGAACCAGTTATTTCTCCTCTGCTAAGGACAAAAATAATCTATAGACCCTTTATTGTAGACATTATTATCAACTCGTAATCGAATGTATTTTTTTGTATCTATTACTTTACATTACAGCGTACGTACAGAAAATAGGGATATTCAAAATGTTACTGTTATTAGTACAAGTGTTAAATTGTCTTGGTTGAATGACTTGGGGGGTCTATTGCAGTTCGCAATGAAAATAACAATGAAAAACATTTTGACATGCAAAAAGTATACAGTGCGAGTACAAGAGATTTACCCGTAAACGTTTTAATGTATACTTATCACGTGTCAAAATGATTTTATTTTTATTTTTATTGAGAACGGGAATAACCGACTTATTTTGGAAATCGCTATCCATTCGCAGTCTTGAAGTTTACTCGTCTATGACAGACAGTCAGACAGTATGTTATTGTTAGAGCAGTAGTAATGTGCGTACATTCTTTAGTTAAGGTCGATATGTCTCTGCCAAGTGTTGCTGTTGCTATTTGAAGTGCATTTGAATCCATTAGTTTTGTTTGTGAATTGTATGCTAGACAGTCAACACTAAAAGAGGTTAAATAAAAATTAGGGATCCTTACCTAAACTCAAATAATGTAACCCAATATGCAATATTTTTTCCGTTGTTTACATATTTTGACAGGTGGTTTGTTGTTGTTGTTTGTTTTCTATTTGGCCATTCTGGGTGGTCAAAAGAACAAAGTCTATAGAGCCAAGTCTTTTGTAGTATCTTCTATTCTATGGCGTAACGAAGTAAGCCGGGAAAGTTCGTTAAACATAAACTCGGCTAAACGTGGGTCCGACTCTTGAGCTGGTGCCTCTGCCTTCTGGGAATAAAAGGCGTGAGATTATGTGATGTTAAAATTTTGTTAAAGTGTTGCTATTATTTGGTATCAAAATATTTTTTCATGCTCTCAAAATGCAGGCAAATTCTGAAATAAATAGAAATCAATAATTAAAACCAATCAATTCATTCTTAAACTGCAAAACGCTTTTAATTAGCTAAAAGCAATTGCAAATATCGGTCTTCGATAATTTCTAATTGCGATCGCATTCGTTGCCGACCTCTAATCGGTGGTTTCGGCTTTTAGAACGAGAGCGGCAGTTAAGCATTAAAATTGCGCCAATAATAAAAAAAGCGCTTTATAGAACTTCGAACAGATTTTTGGCCAATAAAAAACCAAATAGGACTATAGCCACTTCATTGCAATCAATCAACTTATCATCATCATTATTTCAGCCAAAAGACATCCACCACTGGACATAGACCTCCCCCACAGAACGCCCGAGCGACCGGTCTTGAGCGACTCTCATCAACCAAACTTATTCAAAAAAAGATAACGTGTCATGGGACATGCGATAGAAACGAAGGCCGACTGACAGTCGACCAAGCTACTGCCCGTAGGGGGAGCGAGTACTGCGATCGAGCGAGCGATAGACAGATATATACGATATATAGTTCTCGGTCTCTTTCATTCTCTCCTTCGCTGTAACACTTTAGTGTCTTACTTCAGCCGTAACATTGCACTTTTTCTTGGCTAGGTCCCTTTTTTTTTGTTTGAGGCGGGAAAACTCCTAACGAGTACCCTGCAGCCCCGGGGGGAGCCGCAGGGTTATGTGGGGTTTGCACCCACTAAAACCCCGCCGGTGTCCTTCTCGGCTGATAGCAGAAGGATCGCGGATGAGCCCGTGGAATTCTCCGCGACCCCCCTCAGCATTGGCTGTATGGCCTCTCCTCGGGGGGACATGATGGTTGTCCCCCCGGAGCGTGGTAGCTTTCCCAACGCTCAACGGCGGAAACGGGACACCCGCGTTCCGCCGTCCTTCTCGGGCCGTGATATGACTACACGAGGCCCCCGCCTCGTGCACCCAACGACCCCGGGGTCCCCTCTTAGTCGCCTCTTACGACAGGCAGGGGATACCTCAGTCCTATTCTTCGGCCCAGTACTGCAGGGCGTTTGGTTAGGTCCCTTCTTCTTCTCTTTCGTTTCGCTCTTGACAGAGCGGTCGTGGTCACGATGACTCGTTCCCGGGTGCCAACGTAGCTCGCCTCACGATCTCTCTCCACCTTGCTCTGTTGGATGTCATTCGGCTACACTCGTTGACAGGGCCTCCCACTGCGGTCTTGATTTGATCGGTCCACCTCATCGGTGACCGTCCACGGGGTCCCTACCGCAACCCGAAATAAGGTATTCGTTCCAAAAAAAAAGGATCAGACAATATCGTAATTTTGAACCTCCTACTCTGTTATTCTAAGAGAATGTACAAATTCTACATGATTTCGATGTCTACGTAAAAGATACATATCAAAAAGAGAAGAAAGACCAAACATTAAAGGAAGCTTTGATGTTCACTTATCAGTATTTTGAATCTACGTACTCAAACGAAATTTAATGTTCTAGATTAGTACACTGCTTTAAAATAGAATAATTTAAAGTAATATCAGTATCAATCCAAAGCAATTTCATACCAATATGAACTGAGAAGATGTTTTTGAAAATTTGTAAGAACTCCACTATTTTTACTTTTTTTTTTAATTGAACACAAAGTCAATATTTAAAATTTTTAATTTTTGTAGTTTGAGGGCCAGTAGTTTTCTCTGTAGCTGTCTCTTGTGCACCTTATATCGTTTTTAAAGACGAAGGTATGAGTCTTGATGGCAATAATTTAAAGGTTGAGAATTGGTTAATTAATAGAAAAGTTATTAATTGAAAATTAAAATAAATATATAGGTCTCAGCCCAAATCTTTGGGTTGGAACGCATAGCAGACGGTCTCCCCTGTCCCCCATTAACGTATGTCCACTCATCTGCAATACATCCTGTATATCTCGCTGGCCGCTGCGTTCTGGCCGCCGCCGCGGCCCCAAAGCTCTAGTGCGTGCCTGATGTGTTCTTAGCTTTACAACAACTCGCCTACGCAACTCTCTGTCGTTGATATTAAAATCCTCCAAAAAATAAATGTGGGGGTTCAATTCTATTAAGTAAATTAATAATGAAAATTTTCTGACAATTCGAAACTCATAGCTGCTTTGCAAGGACTTCAACAGTGCATGCCCTAATAAAAGCAGCAATAGTTTTCAAATGGTGTCATTATCATCGAATTTTCATTATTAATTTAGTTTAGAGAATGGACCCTCCTGGGAAGTTCCACCCACGGCACCGACACTACACTCCTGCCGGACTGTGAATAGTTTAATTTGCATATCCGGCATTCGCAAGTGGGGATTTTAGCATTTGTGAGAAAACTTTTCAGATTTCCATCGGCCATTTTGAAATCGAGGTCCGCTAAAACTTAAATTGGTAGTTGCATTTTGCGCCTATGAAACCTTAAATAGTTGCTCTAAGTTTTAAAATATGCTTTCATCATCATCATAATCTTAGCCTTGCAGTTGTGCACTGTTGAGCATAGGCCTCCAGAAGGGAAAACATTTTGAAGGGTTTTGCCACAATCGCTACGTTTAAGCGCTCAAACAGACCAAGCAGCCGCGGCGCACCGCACGCAACACTGTTTATACACGTCGCCACCGCGCATCTAGCACGACGCCACCTCAAAGCCGCCACCGCGCTAATGCCACGCTGAGGTCACGTGCGATGTTAACTAGCAATTTATTACTGTGGGATGGCTGGCCTCGATACACTTTCAAGTAAAAACCAATAGTCCACTTTTCATGTTATGTTTTCACTTTTCCACTTTCCTAACAATGCATGCGCGATGACGCGCCGATAAATGTATATACATAACAAAAATCATTCGGACAAACTGTACATCACAAAATAAATATAATACAAAGAATTTACAAATCACATCGCTACATTACTAACAACAGTACAGTGGAACGATAAAATTTGCATTGATTGCGCGGCGGCGACGCGGAAGCGGCGCGGTGGCGGCGCGGTGGCGGCGTCGTCTGTTTGAGTGCTTAGGCGGGTTGGCGATCGTAGCCTATGTCCAACGAGTAGAATCATTTGACAGAGGAGGGCTCGTTTGGGGGCCTCTCCAGGCGATTATTGTCGTAAGGCATGAGAGCCAACTGGTGGGCACCCTGAACTACCTCTCCTCTCACAGTATAGGATAAGGTAAATAAGGTATTCAATAGCAATTAGATTAGGATGTAGTCTAATTGACTTTCAATAAGTGAAATTTTGTATCCTATATTGAATAAATAATTATATGATTTGATTTCAACGAAAGACGCCTGCTGTCCATTCTTCGGTTAATCTATTACTTAGACGAATTTTACTTTGATACTCATAGGATGGGCTGGTATTCTATGCCACCAAAACATGGCAGATGACTTTACCCTACATAATAATGCTTAAAATTTAAAAGTTATTAACATTTTAAATACCTAAATCATGGCTCGGAAATTGCCAAGTAATTAGAATCAGCATAACTGGCGGGCGAACGCGGGTTGATTCTATAATTTATAGCTAAAAAGGATCAAAAACTTATGATTTAGGACATAGTAAGGTTTAGGTACCTAAGCTTCGGTCGAACTAAGCTAGGTTCAATGGTAGTAATTATTTTAAACTGGGTAAAACCAACGATTTTCATAAAACTTTATTCGTTAAGCTGTATTTTAATATATTTTGTGTGATTTTAAAGTATATTTGTGAAGTTAAAAAAAGATATTGAAAATAAGATAGGTACGGTGTCTAATCCTGGCCCAGCTGACCACCTAGCTGAGCTGATGGAGCATCCTGGCCTCATGCTGCAGTTTGCTGATGAGCTCGGATGGCTCCTATAAATGTGGGGAAATGCACAATGACTCCAAGTTCGCGAGCTAGGTGCAGGCACTTCTCTTCATCCGCAACCCTGAGGAATGGAAGGTAGAGACCGTCAGTATTTAAGCCGCCATTCATAATTCCATACTAATATTATAAATGCGAAAGTAACTATGTCTGTCTGTCCGGTTTTCACGAAGAAACTTCTGTACTGTTGAATGAAATGTAATGTAATTCTGTAATGTTGAATTTGGTTTAAAGATAGTTTAGAAAAGTGTCTGAGAAAGAAAATGGGCTACTTTTTATCCCGGAATTCCCGCGGGAAATTTGGTTATTTAATGTTTCAAGAGAAAATGCAAATCAAATCAAATAAATCTTTATTCAATATAGGATACAAGATATCACTTACTGAAAGTCAATTAGACTACATCTAATCTAATCGCTATTGATACCTTATTTGGTAAAGTATCCTATACTGTGAGAGGCGAGGTAGTTCAGGGTGCCCACCAATTGGCTCAGGCAAACAAATGTTTGGATTGCCTTACGACAATAGTCGCCTGGAGAGGCCCCCAAACGAGCCCTCCTCTGTCAAATGCGCTCACCGCTGGCGAAGCCGCGGGACAACCACTAGTTCACCATACTGGGTGTTTCTGACAAGGCGGTAATAAATGAAAGGAGGGATAAAGCTCACCATAACAAACAACTTTCCCAAAGAAACATGGGTCGAAATCTCAAAACTAAAATCAGCTGTTCCATACATTTGTTCGATCAGCTGACGGGGTCAATGTATGGGACAGCTGATTTTTGTTTTGATATTTCGACCTATGTTGCTTAGGGAAAGTTGTTAGGTATGGTGAGCTGAATCACTCCTTTGATTTATTACCGCCTTGTCAGAAACACCCTGTATATGCGTTATACAGAATTCTGTGGTTCTAAGTAAGTAGGACTAAAGTGGTATAAAATAAAACTTAGTTCCTTTTCTGAAGACAATTTATTTCTGGGAAAAGCCGAACAAAAGAAAGATATACTACTATTTTTAAAATATTATTGTCAAGAAAATGTAGTTAAAGATATTATTAATATTATATTTTTGCGGCATATAAGCTCCTTACCACACGGCACAAGCAATACGAGTCAAAATTGGACCTTCTGACCCAGAAAATGAGGTGCGGTTTCGTATAACCTAAATCCTTCGATTAAATTTCAACCTGCGCCAGTCGCGAGGAAAATCATTGCTCTGGAAATAATGTTGTGGGAAATTATACTTTTTTTGTTAGTTTATGTAGAAAATAAGAGTGTTTCTAAAAATAAACTTTTACTAAGCTTAAAATTGTATAGGCCGTGTGGTGGCTGCAAATAATAGCACCGCCCTATCTTGTCTCGTGGTTGTCGAAAAAGGCGACTGGGATGGGAACCCCTGGCTTTAAAAAGCGGGTTGGTTGCGTCGCATTATTTTCGCGCCATGTTCTCGCATCCTTAAAAATTGCTCAGTGCCGTTAGTGATACTAAAACACGCGCTCTCGCTAAGTAGCACGGGTCATTATCGCATGAAAATGCATTGCGGCTTTGGAGATAAGAGTGAGAAAGAGATATTAGAGAGAGATAATAAGAGTGAGAGAGAGATAAGAGTGAGAGAGAGATAAGAGTGAGAGAGAGATATTAAGAGTAAGGTTATATGTAACAGGAGCGAGCTAGATTGTGCTTTATGTGTACAGTCAAGGACTAGGAGGCAGTAACAGATTTGTCTATGGTTTCGTCAGCCCTAGACTGTATTACCAAAAAACAAGAGCTATTTTGCAATACAGAAAAACCGGAAGTGTTAGGCCGACCGTGTCCGCCACTGTACGTAGCTAGTTTTTTTTATTTTATTTAAACGTCTCCGTTGAGTTAGCCTTCTGTACCTGGTACTTTTAGGTATTATGTGGCAATACTGTGACCGCTAACCCGCCTGCCAAGCGTAGGGTACCTTAAGGTAACTCTCGCAATGGCGCGAAATTCAAATTTTTTCGTGTTTTTTATTATTCTGGCGAAAGTATTCATTTTTAATAAAGTTATAATGAATTGGCGTATTTAAAACACCATCTCCCACATTGCAATACAACGTTTTTGAAAGACTAATTTACCGATTTTGTGTAAATTCAAGGCACTTGTTTTTTGGCCTTTTACCCCTTAGACACAAAATCTGTAGGTCTGTCTTCCAAAAACGTTGTATCACAATGTGGGAGATGGTTTTTTAAATACGCGTGAGTTACCGCCTTAAGAGCCAGTTTAGAGCGATAAAAGTGCCATTCTCAAAAAAAATGCTCTGTTACCTAAAAGCTATACAACAGTGCCCTAAAAATACTAGGCTACATTATCTACACATTTTTGATATTTGCCTTAGTTTAGAAGATATGATTTTTTTTCGCGAATGGTGCTAGCATCGCTGTAAACTGGCTCTTAAACAAAATGTACCTAATTTCGTTATAATATTAACTCAAATTTAAACTTTTTAGATGCTTAACTAAGAATACCTCGTGAATTCAAATTAATAGTTAATTAGAGCTTCTGAGCTTTCGTCCGAGTCAAGTCCTGTTAGTACAAGTACTTTATATTAAATTAAGATCGCGAGCTTTTGACAAATAATTAAGTTTTCGCTTATTAGAACCAATTTATTACGATCCTAGAGCCACGGCCGTTCGGAATAGGTCAACAATCTAAAACGTACGTTTCTGATAAGTTCATGAAAGGAGTTATTCTGCTCGCCATATATTCGTCGACTTTCACTAAAAAACGTTGGACCATATAACAAAAAAAATATCGTTTCTCAATGGATTCATTAAGTACGAGTTAATTTACGGGAAATATTTTTACTAAAGTTACGTTTCGTCACGTTTAATAATGATAAGCCAACTCAGAGTTCCTAACTAAGCAGAACCTGGATCTAGGGTGACTGAAACACAATAAAAATACATACAATCAATATATATAAAACTCTTCCGTTACTGACTGACTGACTGACTGACTGACTGACTGACTGACTGACTGACAGACAACGCAGAGCCGAAACTACTGAGCGTAGCGGGCTGAAATTTAGTATGTAGGTTCCTTAGTAAGTGTAGGTGAGCACTAAGAAGGGATTTCCCGAAATTCCTACGGGAACGGAAAAAAACAGGAATTTTGTGTTTATGAGAAATCTGCGCGGGAAAAACCGCGGGGCAGCCTCTAGTCACATATAGAACGAGGAAAAAAACATCGCTACCCTTCATAACAATGTTCGGCCCAGGCGAAAATAGACCCCGGACCATTAAACTCACAATCAACATTACTGCCAACTGAACTACGGAGGATAAGGACGTCTAAGAATCACATTCATTGCGAAAGGGAGTAGAATCATTTGACAGAGGAGGGCTTGTTTGGGGGCCTCTCCAGGCGACTATTGTCGTAAGGCAAGGCAAACATTTGTTTGCCTGAGCCAATTGGTGGGCACCCTGAACTACCTCGCCTCTCACAGTATAGGATACTTTACCAAATAAGGTATCAATAGCGATTAGATTAGATGTAGTCTAATTGACTTTCAATAAGTGATATCTTGTATCCTATATTGATTAAAGAATTTGAAAATTGAGAATTAAGGAACATTTACGGTCGAGTTGCAGCTTAAACTCGCAATCTAAAGTGTCAAAATAAAACTTTAAATAATTCTCCTCTCCATATTGATAAATACACATTCTCGTTACGACTTTAGCCAATTCTTCTGAGCCAACTGGTGGGCACCCTGAACTAACTCGCCTCTCACAGTATAGGATACTTTACCAAATAAGGTATTAATTAGATTAGATTAGTAGTCTAATTGACTTTCAATAAGTGATATCTTGTATACGGTGTGTACAGGGTGTTTCTGACAAGACGGTAATAAATCAAAGGAGGGATTCAGCTCTCCATATCAAACAACTTTTCCAAAGCAACATGGGTCGAAATCTTTGATTTATTACCGCCTTGTCAGAAACACCCAGTATATTGAATAAAGAATTATTTTTAACGAGCTTTCCAGGTTTACTTCGTTACGCCATAGAATATAAGATACTACAAAAGACTTGGCTCTATAGACTATGTTCTTTTGACTGCTTAGAATGGCCTAATAAAAAACAAACAACAACAACAAACCACCTGTTAAAATATGTAAACAACGGAAAAAATATTGCACCTTGGGTTACATTATTTGAGTTTAGGTAAGGATTCCTAATTTTTTTGAAACTCTAATATAGCCTATGACACTCGGGGTTAATGTAGTTTCCTACCAGTGAAAGAATTTTTCAAATCGGTTCAGTATTTCCAGAGCCTATTCGTTACAAACATACAAATCTTTCCTCTTTATAATATTGGTATAGATTATTTGATTTGATTTGACTTCAATACAGTGAAGCATACGGTCAACGGAGTATAAGACAGCTTGAGCCAGGACTATCCATTTTCGGGAAATACTTGTCCTAGTATCATACTCGACCGAGTAGCCTCCAAAAACTTGGCTAAGCTACCATTGCTTTACAATAATATTACCATAAAGTCTATATAATCCATTGCCAAATCCTTTAACTTCGAGCCGACGACTTTAAGGTTTGTATAATACTTAAATAGGATTACGGGAGTCAGGGTAAGTTTCGAGACCGTCCCGGCAAAGATTATAAATTACCGACAGGGCCCCGGGCTAATAAGGTGCGACTACATCAAACCTATTCTAACTTTTGAATAAAAGCATGTAGATGATAGTGTCACAATCTCGGGCGGTGCGAATATTGATATGATGAATATCTATGTTTGTTTCCGGTCTGGGTGGGTTCGTCTCTGTATTTGTGTTTCCAGCACCCTAGATACAGGTTTTTCCTAGTTAGGGGCTCTGAGTGTGATGTGTTATAATAAATTTAATATTATATCTAAGACCGTATTCACGTACCCGCACTTGTTAACGCTGTTTCGAAATATGTTTTATGGAAAATACCTGCGCTGACATTTGCGTTGGAACATGCGCTTATGTCAGCGCAGGTATTTTCTATATTTTTTTTTAACTAGCGTGAACCAGCGCTGTAATCCAGCTTTCTATTGTTTATTCTCATACGGTTTCGAGAAGAACGTCGGAACGCGGTCGTCCTGTTTTGGTCGTTAGAGGGTTGGAGAACAACACGATCCGGGAGGGGGACCACCATGTACCCCCGAAACGAGGCTGTTTAAACTAGTGCTGGAGGAGTTCCTGTGGTTCCCAAATAACCTGGCGGTTCCTCCCGGGCTCCCAGGGTATTCGTTAGGAGTTTCACGCTTTAAAAAAAAGTTTGTCTATTCTCGGATCAAGTGACCACCCAGCTGTGTGGTTGGAGCATCCAAGCCTCATCCTAAAGATTGATGTTGAGCTCAGAGGACTTCAATAAATCTGGGGAAATATGCAATGGATCAAAACACGTAAGATAAGTGCAGGTACTCTCTCAAAAAAAATGTGATAACATTAAAGACCTTAGAACGCGTAGCAAAAACAAACTAAGTATTCCACAGAACAGACTAAAACGGACAAACAAATGCTTTATAGGAAACGAAGTAAGATATTATAACAAGATCCCAGAAGAGATTTTGATCCTGAATGATAATGAGTTTAAAACTCGTATAAAAAAAGGTTTGATTAAGAAAGCTTATTACAATGTTGATGATTATGAAAACGACAAAGACGCATGGAAGTAGTCTAGCTCTGCACGATATTTTCATTATTTCATGTTTGTACTTTAAATCTTATTAATTTATGTTCTTTGTATTGTAAATTAAATTGTAATGTCACATAAGAACAAAAAAAAGAGAGAGATAAATTGTAAAGTAGAGTTTGTTACCCCTTTCTTCTCTACGCTGTAAAATCATTGCGAAAGAGAGTAGAATCATTTGACAGAGGAGGGCTCGTTTGGGGGCGTCTCCAGGCGACCATTGTCGTAAGGCAAGGCAAACATTTGTTTGCCTGAGCCAATTAGTGGGCACCCTGAACTACCTCGCCTCTATCAGTATAGGATACTTTACGAAATAAGGTATCAATATTAATTAGATTAGTCTAATTGACTTTCAATAAGCGATATCTTGTATCCTGTATTGAATAAATCATTTTTTACTTTTTTACTTTACAAGAACAGAATAATTCGAGTACCTAAGTATGTAATATTTAATTTAATTTCTCTATTTTATTGCACAGCATAATGTGGTCGCACCTTTACCCCACTAAAAGTACCTGTAGTAAATTCCAAAGGTTGAAATTGAGTTTTCTAGTTGATAAGTATTTCATCAAAACTTTGTATTTACTTTTTTTTGACTTAAAACTTGTCAGTGGAAGTTAAAATTTATCCCTTTTACCTAGAGGAATATTTAAATTAAACTAGCTGAGAAACTTTGTATAGCCTGTAATTTGATTTTCCTGTTTTATTTTCCTACGAGCTTTCCCGGCTTACTTCGTTACGCCATAGAATATAACGGCTCTACCACAAAAACAGTTAAACCTGGTCTAAATCACTAGACTAGGTTTAAAACACTAATTTGTCATACAAACTGGCGATTTAGACCGGTCTAACTTTTTTTGTGGTAACAGGGTAAGATACTACAAAAGACTTGGCTCTATAGACTATGTTCTTTTGACTGCCCAGAATGGCCGAACAAAAAACAAACAACAACAACAAACCACCTGTCAAAATATGTAAACAACGGAACAAATATTGCACCTTGGGTTATATTATTTGAGTTTAGGTAAGGATCCCTAATTTTTTTGAAAATCTAATATAGCCTATGACACTCGGGGTTAATGTAGCTTCCTACCAGTGAAAGAATTTTTCAAATCGGTTCAGTATTTCCGGAGCCTATTCGTTACAAACAAACAAACAAACAAAAAAACAAACAAATCTTTCCTCTTTATAATATTGGTATAGACTACTGCAAACGCAGAACAAAATAATATCCGTGTCTCAGTTGGCAGTGATGTGGACTGAGAAGCGGGCGCACCTAAGTTCGATTCCCGGCTAACGAACGGCGGCGAACATTGTTATGATGAATATTGATGTTTATTTCCCGTCTGGGAGTTTATTTTCGTCTCAGTTTAACTTTCGGGCACCCTAGATACAGGTTTTTCCTAGTTAGGGACTCTTGAGTGTGATATGTTTTTATTAATATTTAAAAAAAAATGCCCATCTGGTGCAATCTTTAGAAAGTTGGCACCAGATAATTTTAGTATCATAATGAAAAGTGCTATAAAATTTTAATACAAACTTACTGCTTATATAATAGTTTGTGAAATAAATAATTTACGTTGATAAATAAACATTTAAATAGACTAAGATAAACTTACTATAAAGGTCCCCTTTTTGACTATACATAAACCTTACCCAAAAAAGGGATACCTAGTAAGGAACATCATTTCACATAAAAACAAGTTTTTCGTTATATCTCCTGCAAGAATTACAGAAAGGGTTCTATCTAATAACAAGGCTGCCGTTTGCAAAAATAGTTTTTATTATTCCTAGTCTTTGAAAGGTCTTTCGAATATTATTTGCAATAGTTATAGGTAGTTACCTAAGATGTTTATTTTTTAGTCGACCCGGCGAACCTATTACTTTTTTGTGCATGTATTATACTTATAAAACTTTCTCTTGAATCTCTCTATCTAGTTTTAAAGATTTAAGCATACATAGGGACAGACGCGGAAAGCGACTTTGTTTTATACTGTACTAGAGGCTGCCCCGCGGTTTTTCCCGCGCAGATTTCTCATAAACACAAAATTCCCGTTTGTTCCCGTTCCCATGGGAATTTCGGGAAATCCCTTCTTAGTGCTCACCTACACTCCCTAAGGAACCTACATGCAAAATTTCAGCCCGCTACGCCCAGTAGTTTCGGCTCTGCGTTGTCTGTCAGTCAGTCAGTCAGTCAGTCAGTAACGGAAGAGTTTTATATATATTGACTAGAGGCTGCCCCGCGGTATTTCCCGCGCAGATTTCTCATAAACACAAAAATCCCGTTTTTTCCCGTTCCCGAGGGGATTTTGGGAAATCCTTTCTTAGTGCTCACGTACACTCCCTAAAGAACCTACATGCCAAATTTCAGCTTAGTACGCCCAGTAGTTTCGGCTCTGCGTTGTCTGTCAGTCAGTCAGTCAGTCAGTCAGTCAGTCAGTCAGTCGTCAGTCAGTAACGGAAGAGTTTTATATATATTGACTAGAGGCTGCCCCACGGTTTTTCCCGCACCTATTTCTCATAAACTCAAAAATCCCGTTTTTTCCCGTTCCCGTGGGAATTTCGGGAAATCCTTTCTTAGTGCTCACCTATACTCCCTAAGGAACCTACATGCAAAATTTCAGCCCGCTACGCCTAGTAGTTTCGGCTCTGCGTTGTCTATCAGTCAGTCAGTCAGTCAGTAACGGAAGAGTTTTATATATATAGATGATGAATACTTATCTGGCGAGGCTCGGCAAAGATACAAAATGAAAACAATTTGTACTAAGTAGTCTCTAAATTCTATGACACAGGGTTCAAAACAGTATTGCAATAAAAGTATATTCTTAGCTACTATATAAAACGGTGTGAATTTTTCTTAACCCTATACTATGTGTTTAGTGGAAGATATTTCATTATTTAACTATCAGTTTCATCGGAAAACTAGCGTTTTACAGTGTTGTGAAAAAGACAATTTGTATTTCTGACCAATGAACAATATTTCAGTATAGACGGGGAACTGCTGAAGAAAATATCCATAATAATTGACAACAAGCGAAATTTTCTCTGTTCAAACCATTTTTTAGGCGGGAAAACTACTGACGAGGTACCCTGCAGCCCCGGGGGGAGCCGCAGGGTTATGTGGGGTTCGCACCCACTAAAACCCCGCCAGTGTCCTCCACGGCTGTTGACAACGGGGTCATGGAAGATCTTTCGATCTTTATGTTCATCGTCTATAAGTTTATACAATTAACCCATCATCATCTCAAACGAGAACGTCCACTGATGGAAATAAGCCTCTGTCAAAAACTCGTTTATTCACTGTTGAGGGCAAATAATAACTTAATTTGTTATTGGTCTTGACTATATTTTATGAATGCAATCCATGTATTTCGTAATTATGCTTAATTTATTGATTTGAGAGATAGTTTACAGCGATGCTAGCGCCATTCGCAAAAAAAAACCTTTTTAACTAAGGCAAATATCAAAATTGAGTAGCTCTGTGTTACAGTAGATAATCTTGCTTAGTACTTTTTGAGCACACTAAAGTACCTAGTCTTAACTAAAAACAACAAAATTATCCACTGATTGTTGCCAAAAGTGGCCACTTTTACTAACACTTTTGTAGCTTTCTTTAGTCTTTAACTTAAAAGCTATACAACAGTTCCCTAAAAATAAAAGGCTACATTATCTAGTCATACTGTGCCAGATTATACTTGTCTTAGTTTAGAAGATATAAATTTTTTTCGCGAATAACGCTAGCATCGCTGTAAACTGGCTCTCAAATAAAAAAAACTGTATTTCCACCTATTTCTTATCTGTGGTAGTAGAAACCTAGATCCTCTACTTACAGGTGTCCTGGAATATCTCTACTGAAGAGTAATAATTTGTCTTTGGCGACGATTTGTAGACTGTTGCTATTATTTCTTTGTTTTAGTTCTTGTTGAGAGATGGTGATTCTCTGGTTTCTTTTGTGAAGGCTTTTGTCTTGAATTTAACTGCAAATGGTGCTTTTTTTTTATTTGAAGTATTCTATGTATAAGACGGACCAGATGAATAACTAAAACTATTGCAAAATAATTTTAAAAACTAAAATTTATAATACTTATGATTAAACAAATTAAGGAAGTGGCTTCTCTAAAGCCAAGGTGAAATTTAAAGTCTTTCCTCTTTTAAGGTTACGGAATAAGGGAGCTGATTCGATTCCCGGAGAAGGCAAACTTACCTATGCCCTAATTTATAATGGTTATCGATGTTAATTTTCCTGCATCTTGTCATTGTGTATTATCTCTGAGTGAGTGTAATGCACCTGGCCACCTGCGATCGGTACAGATGGAGAGCCTTGAGGGAGGCCTATGTCCAGCAGTGGACGTCCCACGGCTGAAATGATGAGTGTAATGCGTTACAATAAGAATGGATACCTATCTTAAAGTGCGACCTACCGTATCCATCTACCTATATTTAAAAGTATACGATCCCTTTTCAAAAATTGGCAAATAACAAGGAAAAGGTAAAAAAAACAAGCTATATTACGGATAGGCGTGAATTTTCACCATATGCGGGCCATGCCCACAATTCTTTAATAGTGATGGGAAACTTCAATCAATTTATTTCTTCGTACCTAATAATCCTCGGTGATTCGGTTGACAGCACAGTATAATAAATAGTCTATCTCTCAGTTACCGCTCATCTCATCTCACTCACGCAAGCAACGCGCTTTTTTCTATGAAGTGTCCGAGGTGTGGTTTGACAGTGCGGTTGACTTTGTCTTCAGTTGTCCGGGTTTGATTCCTTGTGGTGGCAGCTGGATGAGATATTTTTTTCTGAGTTTGTATGTTTTGGAATGTCTTTGTTGTTTTTTTTTGTGGCTTATTTCTGACGTTTTGTCGTTTTCCTCGATAAAAGTATCATTATGAATTTCCCATCCCTATCAACAAGGATATAAGGGTGTTAAAATACAAAATCGCCGCATCACTGGACCCTTTAAATACACACTCACACTACACTGCTAGAAGGGTAGACCCTTAAAATGTGCTGTTCATTGTTCAATTTTGAAGAGTTGTTTTTGAGAGTAGTCTGCACGCGATATTAATGAATGCTACTGTTTTGGTTTTTAGGTGTAATTCTAGAAAGTTCCAAATTTAAGTTGTGATCTGCTCACCATATTTAAAACGTTTGGATTGCAGCTGTGCGTGTGCGTTGAGCCTAAAGTTTGACGACTTTCAAGGGTTTACTGGTCAATTTAAGTTTCCAACTAGAAGCAAGTTGGCTAGGCTTCGGGCTGGGTCAATCGGTATTGTAATAATAAGTTTTGCAATATTACGTATTATTGATTGATATATTAATAGATTTCACAAAATAACTATACCAATTTTGGAACAGAATTGCGAGAGTTTATAAGTCCCTTTTCATCGATACTCGACAATATTAGCAAGAAATTTTTATTTTAAATCACGACAAATGACAAAAAATGATTTTCTATATGATTAAATAATCTTGCTTTTTTGTAAACAACGAAACACACTGTAGCGTAGTTCTAAGTTTAAAGAACAAAATAATTTACTTATTGTTGCCTAAAGTGACCACTTTTAGCAACACGTAGTAGCTCTCTTTTATTGCTTTAGGTTAAGGACCTAAAGGCTGTACAATAGTGCACTAAAAAGGAGGAGGAAGGAGGGGGCATAGGGCCTCAACTATGGCCTAACTATTATACTAACATGACTATACACGTATATGACTAGTAGTAAATATTTGCCATGGTTTTGGTTTTTTTTTTCCTAATTAGCGCTAGCAACTGTGCAAAAAACCTCTTGAACTTCACATTTTAGTTTCTTTATTATGTTTTATTGTACTTCTATTTTAAGTTTTATTTTATAATCAACCGTTACCTGTCGTTTTTAACCGACTTCAAAAATTCAGGTTATCAGTTTGACCTGTATTGTATGTATGTTTGTCCGCGATAATTTCACGTTTGGCTGAACCGATTTTGATGCGGTTTTCAGATAAGTATTTGTTACATTCAGGAAAAGGTTTTAGTGCCTATTTTAACCGACTTAGAAAAAGAGGAAGTGCTCAGTTGATGTATTTGTCAGTTTATTGAAGACGGGTTCCTTATTTTACGAAAAAATAAATAATTATTAATAATGGAAACAGTAATTTGAAAGTATTAAACATTACCGGCTCTTTCTACGGTAAGTGGTTACGGAATGTCAGATACGAGCCCTTGTCACGGTCGCGGCTTTGCGAGTTTAGCTGCCACGGGCATAAGTGGAGCGATTGGCTAAGCGGTTTTTTTTAAATTGTTACCCACTGATGGGCAAAGGCCTGTCTCCCACTCTTGCATACTTGTCTGAGCAGAATTCCCACCAAGCCGATTCGAGAGCTCCCAGTCAGTTACCAAAATATGGCAATGTAAATGTATGGCAGTATTAACTTACTAGCGACGGTTTGGCACGTCACCAATTTGGAAATTAGTATTGGATACGTGACGTCGCCATGACATCCTGGTGAATTAGCGGCCTAAGTGTAGTCAAAGATACAGTACCACAACCAAAAATAAGCTCCGACTCAGTTTATTGCCACAGAAAATTGCTTGCGACAAGAGCTACTTAAGGTATGGCGCGAATTTCAAATTTGTCGCGTTTTTTATTTATTTTGGCTAAAGTATTCATTTTTAATAAAGTTTTAATAAGTTCGCGTATGTAAAAAATCATCTCCCACATTGTAATACAACGTTTTTGGAAGACAGACCTACTGATTTTGTGTCTAAGGACTAAAAGGCCAAAAATCATCTTATGTCCTTAAACACAAACTCAGTAGGTCTGTCTGTTTCGCGCTATACCGAGAGGGACCACCATAAAAACACATCCCACAACAAAAATTACCTTTAAATGTAGCCTTTAACCTAGTTTTCCTAATCGCTAAACTTTTATGCTCATAGCCAATAAAACTGGTTCACCGTAGCGTATAATATCGGACAAGCGACATGATAGTGGCACCCTGTGGTCACCACACTGGCACCCTCTAGGGTCAAAGGTATTACCAATTAATGGCATTTAGCTTTGGCATATAATTATATTTTATATAGAACTAGAGGCTGCCCCGCGGTTTTTCCCGCGCAGATTTATCATAAACACAAAATTCCCGTTTTTTCCCGTTCCCGTAGGAATTTCGGGAAATAGAATGACTGACTGACTGACTGACTGACTGACTGACTGACTGACTGACTGACTGACTGACTGACTGACTGACTGACTGACTGACTGACTGACTGACTGACTGACTGACTGACTGACTGACTGACTGACTGACTGACTGACTGACTGACTGACTGACTGACTGACTGACTGACTGACTGACTGACTGACTGACTGACTGACTGACTGACTGACTGACTGACTGACTGACTGACTGACTGACTGACTGACTGACTGACTGACTGACTGACTGACTGACTGACTGACTGACTGACTGACTGACTGACTGACTGACTGACTGACTGACTGACTGACTGACTGACTGACTGACTGACTGACTGACTGACTGACTGACTGACTGACTGACTGACTGACTGACTGACTGACTGACTGACTGACTGACTGACTGACTGACTGACTGACTGACTGACTGACTGACTGACTGACTGACTGACTGACTGACTGACTGACTGACTGACTGACTGACTGACTGACTGACTGACTGACTGACTGACTGACTGACTGACTGACTGACTGACTGACTGACTGACTGACTGACTGACTGACTGACTGACTGACTGACTGACTGACTGACTGACTGACTGACTGACTGACTGACTGACTGACTGACTGACTGACAGACAACGCAGAGCCAAAACTACTGGGTGTACCAAGCTGAAATTTGGCATGTAGGTTCCTTAAGGAGTTCAGGTGAGCACTAAGAAAGGATTTCCCGAAATTCCCACGGGAACGGGAAAACGGGATTTTTGTGTTTATGAGAAATCTGCGCGGGAAATACCGCGGGGCAGCCTCTAGTGTAATTATAATTAAATTCAAAACTACAACGGATTATGAAAGAAACAAGCTGTAACGAGTTTTTAATTTAACGTGTACCTATAGCTATAAAATTCTTTAAACAAAAACTAATTTTAAGCGAAATTATTTTATATTCCCGCTCCTCCTTGGTGGATTAAAAAAAAAACTTCAATTACAGTAACAAAGTGGAAAATGAAGGTAACGGAGGCCTTTGTGAATTGTTAGGAAATAACCGGAGCGCATGATTGTTATATGAAAATGGGATTTTTTGTAAAATTGCCTATAAGCGTCTTTTAGAACATTTTTTGCGGCTTTTTTGTATTTACTTACTTTATTGAAGCCCAGCTTACAGTGGCGGTCTAGGACGGTGAAACTGATTTGTCAATGGTCTTGGCCTACCATTACCAAAGAACAAGGGCTTTTTTGAAATACAGAAAAACCGAGGGTGTTACGCTTACTTTTACTTTTTTTGCTTTACCGCCACTCACTGTACGTACAGTGGCGGACACGACCGGTTTTTTGTATTGCAAAATAGCTCTTGTTCTTTGGTAATACAGTCTAGGGCTGACGAAACCATAGACAAATCTGTTACGGCCTCCTAGACCGTGACTGTACATGTACATGCCGAGTGAATTTGGCAAAGAATTCTTAGATAAAATTTACTTTTTTTGGCTATTAGCACTAGGTCGTGGTCATAAAGGGCTCTCCATCAATATATATAAAACTTTTCCGTTACTGACTGACTGACTGACAGACAACGCAGAGCCGAAACTACTGAGCGTAGCGGGCTGTTTTGCATGTAGGTTCCTTAGGGAGTGTAGGTGAGCACTAAGAAAGGATTTCCCGAAATTCCCATGGAAACGGGAATAAAATGGATTTTTGTGTTTATGAGAAATATGCGCGAGTGAAACCGCGGGGCAGCCTCCAGTTTACTATAATAAGTTTTTCTGTGGTGGTGCTAGTTTTACCTAGTAGCAGGCTTACCACATATTTAACTGAAAAGTTAACTATCGCTTACTTTAAAAAGTGATTAAACAATTAAACAGTTGAATCCTCCATTAAGGGTTTAAGTCAAACACCCTTATGTTTGGTTTAAAGATTTGAAAAGGCTCCAATGGGCACTACAGGGAAATCCACTTTTGAAGTATTTTCCGAAAGCTCGGCCGAGATTAGGATCCTTTACCGCAAAATACTGAAATTGTTTTTTAAGGTTTTTGCTGAATATGCTTTGAAAGGGCAAATGGGGACTTTACGACTGTCTGTGACATTTTGGCATTACATTTAAGTTCATTATTATAGAAAAAAATATTCACAATACGAAAATAAATTAAATAATATCTTTATATTTACTTGTGCCCTGTAGTATGTTCGTATATATGGGAATACAATTTAAAGAACTATTGTACGTGTGCAAACCGCAAAATCCCAATTTTCTGTCCCTTGAGTCCTATGTCATTTTTGGGAATAAAAAGTATCCTATGTCAGTCTCATGGATCTAAGGTACCATTAATAACCTATTTAGACATGTCGATTTAGTAGTTTAGGCTTGATTGCGTAGCACACGGACATATTTACTTTCGGGCTCATCCCACAAAACTCTAACTCTTTTTTGATTTTGGTTTTAAAAACACTATCTCCCTATTAAAATAAAAAAAAACACAGAAGCTTTACCAAAAAAAAAGTACGGCGGCGTTAAAGAATTTAATTATTATCACGTAAATACTCGCGCAGCGGAATGACCTCGCTTGACCTTTTGAACCCACGCTAGCCTTCACAGTTTTAATACACTGCTACGTTTAAATACGTTAATACGTTAATTGCTCAGTAGATACGTTTAATTATATCGTAATCGTTTAGCATTTATAGATTAACTAGTCTACCCAGCGAACTTCGTACCGCCTAATTATTTTGTGCATGTATTATACTTATAAACCTTTCTTTTGAATCTTTCAATTTATTTAAATTTTTTTTTTTTTTTCGTAGCTCAGTTGGCAGTGATGTGGACTGAGTAAGCGTGAGCACCCGGGTTCTCCGGGTCCTGGGCGGGACGAATATTGATATGATGAATATCGATGTTTGTTTCCGGTCTGGGTGTGATGTTCGTCTCTGTGTGTGTTTCGGGCGCCTTAGATACAGGTTCTTCCTAGTTAGGGGCTCTGAGTGTGATGTGTTATTATTATGGGGGATATCAATTAAAGTACTTCAACCTGTTATAACACTAATAGCGCCTCATCTAGCATTAATCTTTAACTCTTGTATCGAAAAAGGCATTTTTCCAAATTTATTGAAGTACAGCAAAATCATTCCTATTTTTAAATCTGGAAATACCGAAAACCCCACTGATTATAGACCAATCGCGGTTCTTCCAGCCTTAAGTAAAATATTTGAAAAACTTATTCTTGCACAATTAGCGTCTCACTTCTCAGTCAATAACTTCCTACACAAAAATCAATTTGGTTTTAGGAAAGGGCGGTCTACCTTAGACGCAGGTCACAAACTCATCAGCGATGTCTATGGAGCCTGGGAGGATTCTCACGATGCTATTGGGGTTTTCTGTGACCTTTCGAAGGCTTTTGACTGCGTTGATCATGAGACTTTGCTACTTAAATTACAGCACTATGGCTTAGTTGATAAATCACTTGATCTACTTGCCTCTTATCTTACTGATCGCGACCAACGAGTGGACGTGGGTGGTGCGGTGTCTGCAGGTTGTCCTATCAAGATTGGTGTACCTCAGGGATCGATATTGGGGCCTTTCCTGTTCCTAGTCTACATAAATGATCTCCCTTACATGTTAGATAAACTTACAGATGATGTCCTCTTTGCGGACGACACCTCTTTAACATTTAAAGTTAAACGAGGTGACTCCCTCAACTTAGATATAAACAAAACATTAGTGGAGATTTCTCAATGGTTTACTTCTAATAATTTACTTTTGAACGCAAAGAAAACTAATTGCATTAAGTTTTCCTTGCCAAATGTGACTGCTTATGATACAGACATACATTTGGACAATAACAAGCTTAATCTAGTAAATCAAACTGTATTCCTTGGTATCACTCTAGATTCGAAACTACAGTGGGGCCCCCATATCTCAAATCTTGCGGCAAGGCTCAGTTCGGCTGCGTATGCAATCTGGAAAATCAGAAAATTAACTGATGTGTCTACCGCGAGACTTGTGTATTTCAGTTACTTTCATAGCTTAATGACCTATGGCTTGCTTCTATGGGGAAGAGCTGCAGATATTAACGTCATTTTTAAACTACAAAAACGCGCAATTAGAAACATTTATCAGCTTAAAGCTCGCGAGTCCCTCAGACAAAAATTCAAAGAAATTGATATTTTGACGCTTCCGTCCCAGTACGTGTTTGAAATTATTATGTATACTCGTAAAAACTTACATATGTTTGATAAAAAATGTGATAAAATTAAAGACCTTAGAACGCGTAGCAAAAACAAACTAAGTATTCCACAGAACAGACTAAAACGGACAAACAAATGCTTTATAGGAAACGAAGTAAGATATTATAACAAGATCCCAGAAGAGATTTTGATCCTGAATGATAATGAGTTTAAAACTCGTATCAAAAAAGGTTTGATTAAGAAAGCTTATTACAATGTTGATGATTATGAAAACGACAAAGACGCATGGAAGTAGTCTAGCTCTGCACGATATTTTCATTATTTCATGTATGTACTTTAAATCTTATTAATTTATGTTCTTTGTATTCTAAATTAAATTGTAATGTCACATAAGAACAAAAAAAGAGAGAGATAAATTGTAAAGTAGAGTTTGTTACCCCTTTCTTCTCTACGCTGTAAAATCATTGCGAAAGTGAGTAGAATCATTTGACAGAGGAGGGCTCGTTTGGGGGCGTCTCCAGGCGACAATTGTCGTAAGGCAAGGCAAACATTTGTTTGCCTGAGCCAATTAGTGGGCACCCTGAACTACCTCGCCTCTATCAGTATAGGATACTTTACGAAATAAGGTATCAATATTAATTAGATTAGTCTAATTGACTTTCAATAAGCGATATCTTGTATCCTGTATTGAATAAATAATTTTTTACTTTTTTTTTTTTTTTATTATTGTTATTATTTAATTTTAAAAAATCGCATCTTAATCCGTTGCGCAGTTTTAAAGATTTAAAAGCGTACACAGGGACAGACGCGGTAAGCGAATAGAGTAATTCATAAAATACTTTTTTTCAAATACTTACAACACACCTAAAAAAAACTATCAATTTGTGTACATTGTGGTGTATCACTACCGAAATAGTCTCTGACTCAGCAATTGGCACGAAATCCTGTGATGCTGGTATCAATCAATATATATAAAACTCTTCCGTTACTGACTGACTGACTGACTGACAGACAACGCAGAGCCGAAACTACTGGGCGTAGCGGGCTGAAATTTTGCATGTAGGTTCCTTAGGGAGTGTAGGTGAGCACTAAGAAGGGATTTCCCGAAATTCCCACGGGAACGGGAAAAACGGAAATTTTGTGTTAATGACAAATCTGCGCGGGAAAAACCGCGGGGCAGCCTCTAGTACATAGTATAAAATAAAGTCGCTAACCGCGTCTGTCCCTATATATGCTTCTATCTTTAAAACTATGCACGGGATTTTGATGAGGTTTTTAATAATAGATAGTGTGATTCAAGTGGAAGGTTTATAAGTATAATACATGCACAAAATAGTAATAGGTTAGGCGGTACGAAGTTCGCCGGGTTGACTAGTTATAAATAAATATAAATATAAAACATTACAGTATAGTGGCAAACTAGGACGGCGTAACAGTTTTGTCTATGTTCTCATGCGCCCTAATCTTTATTACCAGAGAACAAGAGCTATTTTGCAATATAAAAACCGGAACTGTCGCCCTAATCTTTATTACCAGAGAACAAGAGCTATTTTGCAATATAAAAACCGGAACTGTCACGCCGCCACTGTACAGTTAACTAAATTTTGACGATGACGATGTTTCGAATTTAATTTGTTCTGTGTACAAAAAGAATTGATGTGTAAAGTTCTTATTTCCCTTGTTTCTTTTAAGTCGAAGCTTTTAAGTCTTATATAAAAACTAGAGGCTGCCCCGCGGTTTTTCCCGCGCAGATTTCTCATAAACACAAAATTCCCGTTTTTTCCCGTTCCCGTGGGAATTTCGGGAAATCCTTTCTTAGTGTTCACCTACACTCCCTAAGGAACCCACGTGCCAATTTTCAGCTTTCTACGCCCAGTAATTTAGGCTCTGCGTTGTCTGTCAGTCAGTCAGTCAGTAACGGAAGAGTTTTATATATATTGATAAAATTATATAACTCGAGAGAATTCATGCTTCAACAAACGAAACTACGACGTAGCACGTAGCAACAAATGGCGTAGTAGTATCGTAGCAGAATCGTAGCAGCTACGTGTCATTTAGATAGGGTAGCAGAAAACCAAACCAAGGCTAAAATCAGAGGCTTTATATTTCGTTCCACAGCCCTAAGAGGGTAAGCAGGGATAATCTCCTGTTAGCTTAACGTGGATTTAACTAATTTATTTTGCTGCGAAAAAACAACCGCGGAAGGCTAAGAGCGTAATTTAGACGGTGATTTAAACATGAAAAAGACCTTTAAACAAAAATAAGATTTACTGTTTTTATTTAAAGATATTTTTTAATATTATGATATTTATAATAGGCACAGTAAGCCAGCATAACCACCATTCACACCACCATATATTGTATCTTAGGAAAGCCATACGTAGATTTTTTTATTTTCATATTTATTTAATTTTTGCTAAAAATTAAAATAAATATTGTCAAAAAATCAGAAGTAAATACGTCGTAGCACGCAGCGTAGTCGTATTTACGTAATTTTTTGATGTCTTTAAATTTTGAAAGATAATTGTTGTTTTTTTTTTCTGTAAAAAAAATTCAATAAAAAAAAAAATATGATCCATTAGTTTATTTAATTAAATTTTGTTTCTTAAACAAACAGTACATATTACATTGTAATCTATATACACAACCGCAAAATTAAATTACAAATACAATTGCCTACAGTTTACAAAAGAATTTGCAATTTATTTTTTATTTATACTTATGATTAGCATGAAGCCTATTTGCTAAATTTATTTATTATTTATTATGTATTCCTAGCAATATTTTTTTTTATATTACGTTATGTTTTTAACTTTTCACTTAGTCTAGCATATAACATACTTTATAAATTTAACTTATATTAATACTAATTAACAAAAAAATCTATATATAAATATTTTACAGATAACGATAAAAAAAGTACATATTATAACGACAGGATAAATAATAACTTATAACTATCCTAAAATATCGATGTCAATCTACATTATGTATTTATTTTATTATAATTTAAAAGCAGAAACTTTAAGTTAAATTTAACTTCAACGTAACAAATTGTACATGAGTAGAACTCCCTCTCAATTTCATATTACACAACTTTACATTTTTAGTTTTCCGTACTGCCACATAATCTACTGTTTTAGTATACCTCTATTTCAAAATAGAAAGGGTGAAACCACTGCGCGAGAAACAGACGGCATCATCGTCAGGAACAGTAATTTCACTCTTTGGATTTCGCAGCGGAGAAGTGCTACCACCAAAATAATGTAAGTTTCAAACGTTTATTCCGTTGATAGTGGAATACGTTTTGGCGGTTGACATTTTTGTACATTTTACAAAACGTTTTTTCGAAAATCATTTCGATATTACAATGGATTCGATTCGACTGCTATTACAACAAGAAATAGGGCTGGATGCAATAAAACCCTATAACTTGTTTGGCCTCCTCCGTAGTCTTGCTGAGGGAGGCAGGGAGTGACCTAACTGAACGTTGTTATCTTTATTATGCTGCTTATATGACAATCAATAGAATGAAAATCATTAGGTAGGTATTTCATTCTTGTAAGCCCAAAATCGGCAGTGAACAGGTTGTTCACTTATTGATTTTACTGGATCCCCGCTAGGGTGACCATGATGTTAAATAGAGTGACAATCAATCAACTCTTTTTTTTTACTAGCACCCAAAGTAGGGTGACCATGACGTTCAGTACAGCGGCAGTCACAGGTAATTCTCTTTTTGTTTTTACTATTAACCCGCTAGAGTGACCATGCCGCTCTAAAGAGTGGCAGTCAATAAGTCGTAAGAGCAACCCATTAGGATGACCATGACGCTCAATAGAATTTCAGTCAATGGGAGGGTGTATTTTTTTTACTAGCAACCCGCTAGGGTGACAATGACGCTTAGTAGAGCGGCAGTCAACGGGTACTGGATACGAAGTTGTCCTCCGTGTTGCATAGCTGCTGGGTGCTCACCTGAGAACAAAAGATAAGCGATTTATATTTAAACTAGCTTTTGCCCGCAGCTTCGCACGCGCTTTTTCATTATAAACCTTAATTACTGGTTGATTTACTATTTAGTATAGTATAGTAGATTAGATTAGATTAGATTAGATTCATTTATTTCACACTATCATATTCATATTACATACAAAGTTGTATAATAAAATGTCAAAGTATAATGTGATCGTCAAAGGTTTTAAGTAGCTTTACTGGAGGTCTACTTGTCTGGTTTGTCGTCAAATTACAATTAAATTACTCTTTAACTGTTTATAAATAACAGGTTTAGTAAACGATCTTGCTACGAGGAACGAAAAAACAATCGCAAAAGCAAATTATCAAATAATAAGTTTTTATAATAAAAATAATAACTATGTAAAGCCTGGCCTAGTAAAAGTCAGGAAATAGACTCTGGAATAGCAACTAGAGCTGCAGCTACATAACTCTCCTTTCAGTTGTCAAAGATTATACAACTATAAACTTGCTAGATTTATACCTACAAATTTTATAATTATACTCAAATAAGACCCACAGTACTTTGTGACTGCTTTGGAAGAGAACTACAGGTAATTGCATTCAGCTCACTTTTCCACAAAAAAAAGGTTTTAAATTTACATTTTTATTTAATAGCATATCGAGTTTTTTAGCAAAGAGCGCTGTGTCGATTTTGGGTCATTGTTGTCCTTTTATCGGTTTTTACGACACCTATTGAAGGGAGATGGGTTAGGAGTACTTATGCCGCCAACATAAAGCAAAAATAGACTTCTTTAGAAACCTTAGGGTGCAATCACGTACAACGCCGGTAACAAGCGCTTATTTGCGCTGGATCGAAGAATGCATAGAAAATACAGGCGCGGACATAGACGCTTGTTCCAGCGCGAATGTCAGCGCAGGTATTTTCTATACATATTTCGAACCAGCTCCAACAAGTGCTTGTTACCACGTTGTACTTGAATGCAGCCTTAGATTTATGCCATATTTTAAGGATCGTAGGTAATTACTACTTCCTCAAACATATGGACGATGAACTGATACTTCTGTATAAACTGAATACTTATTCTATGTCTTCAACACGAATAGTGCAACGTCCGACGACCCGACACAATAGTGCAAGATTTATAGAGGACTAACCTATTTCGGGATGTTTAGCCAATTTATTCGTATCGTCTTCAAAACGTAGCAGCACAGTTGGAAATGTTTGCAAAGGCGTTCTAGATTTTTGTTGGCGGGTGAAACGATAAATATTTAAATACTAGCATGACAGACTGTCTGTTCAGATAATTTAAGAGTAATGTTATTTTACTGTATAATACCGTCACCCCATCTTCTCCCATAGATGTTGTAATGGGTGACTAGGGTCGTAATGGTTTCTACCTCCTGAGAAACTGGCAGGAGCGTCTTTCATTGAAATACTTAAGGAGCCATACTGATATTGCGAAACCACCTGCCAAGTGTGATAGGTAAATATGGTGGACCCCCTTATATGTACTAAAATGTATGTCCTTTGGAGGCCTAGGTCCAACAGAAGACATCTTTCGGCTAAGATGATCTAATATTTAGGGTTAAGCTATGGAATTAATTATTTATTTATTTCGGTTTCTAATTATACTGTAAGATGAAAACTGTGGTTTTGAAAGGCCATAATAATTATTGCCTTTAAAAGCGGAAATCGTTGATCGGATACATCAAAAACCCTTCGATAATGAATGTTTTGAACATTTTGTAATGTTTAGACAAATTTATGAGTAAAGACTCTGCCGTTTGGCAAAGACATAACATACCATTACTTCACGGGTCTCGTAAATTTTACGACCCATTTGGGTCCAAAATAAAACCTGAGGATGGGCGGCAGTGTCCTTCTTTGAAAAATTTAAAGGGACATGCTGCGATTTTGCAACCTGCCTGCCAAGGGTGGCGGGTGATTACGTCGGCTCCTTCTATAGATTTTTGAAGTAGGCTACCGTAGTATCAAAAACAACATTCAACAAAAAAGGGCAGAAAAAGCGGAAGAAGTGTGTCAGGATCGTAGCAAGTGCAATCAATTGTGTCTGCCAACACCGACGAATAAAAGGCGTACGTATATAATATGTGAGTTTCACCATCATCATCTGCAAAAAAATCGACCAACTTACCACTAAGAACATGCACCAACACAGCACGAGGATTCGCATTGGCTGGCGCACAAGTGTATCGGCCGGAATCAGGCTGTCTCGCTCTTTGCACCAACAGATGTGATGTTGTTGTCTCACCCTTCTCTGTTATAACTGACACACCACCTCTTGGTGAGTCGTAGTTTATTTCCTGGTGACAAAAGATACATTTAAAGTAAATACAATATTATAGTCTGACACAAACATAAACTGAGAAGTAACTTTTCCTTTTAATCGGTTAAAAGAGTTACCAAAACATTCTCCTGAATATACTTAACAAATACTTTTCTGAAAACCGCATCAAAATCGGTTCAGCCAAACGCGAGACAATCGTGGACAAACATCCATATTCAGTTAAATTATAGGACCTTAGATCTACTTTTATTCAATTCATAATTTCTAATCCGATTCTATCTCAACAAAGTTGATGATCAAATTTCACTCGGAATTTTAAAACTGACATAAAACAAGATTTATAGTTACGACGCAGGCGTCCTCGACAATTTTCTGTCTGCATGAAACTGTAGGCTTTAATTCCACTAAACTTAAATTTGTTTCATCCGGTCTTTTACACAAGTTTTTGGGTCGTCCATTGCACTAAATTTTAAATTCCTTACTTAAATAAGGTACTTGTATTAAATTATTACTTACGTATATTATAAACTAGTGGACCCGGCGAACTTCGTACCGCCTAACCTATTACTATGTTGCTCATGTATTATACTTATAAACCTTCCTTTTGAATCACTCTATCTATTACAAAAACCCTCATCAAAATCAGTTGCATAGTTTTAAAGATTTAAGGATACATAGGGACAGACGCGGAAAGCGACTTTGTTTTATACTGTGTATTGATATTCATATTGATGTGAAAATTACTCGCCTTTTTGTTCCGCTATCACGCTTTAACTACTAAATCAATGGCTTTAAATTGGACATAATATGATAGTCTTTAGTCTGATAAAACCACGGAATGAAAAACTTAAGATTTTGCGCTTTCAGTAAGTAAATTGTGCTTTTACTAATCATTCCAGAATCGTGTCCACGAGCAATGTGGCGATAGAACAGAGCATAGGTCGAACAAAATGCTGGCAAAATGTCAAATAGACTGCGAACTGGGCTACAGTTACTGTGAGATAATATTGAAAGTTGAAACTTTAAAAGATTTTTACCTAATTGAATACGATAAAACCCTGACCTGCAAAGACTGGTTGACCCTTTTAAACTTTTGGTTTTTAAAATGCTGTTTTGTAAAGTTTTCTTTAACTGAAGACAGGGTAGCTATCAGTCTATTTGTATGTATCTCGATAATTCACAAAAACTCGATAGTATTTATAAAGCCCAATAGCAGTGTTTAAAACAAATGATGCTGAAGAGCTTTCTCCTGGACAAGGTGCTAGTGCAAGATTAAAAAATAAATCTATATTATAGTGTATAAGCCATAAAATTGTATTTTAATAATTTTGTTTATTTAGCGAGACTCAATTTATCCCGCAGACAAACCGTTTAAACGGTTTTACGGGATTATGTATAGCTAATGGTAATAAGAAATGTTTATGGTAATAAAATATATTAAAAATATATATATATAGAAATAACGCCATCATACCGAGAGACCCTTAACTGGGCAGAACAAACCTTTTTATAATAATAATTATTCATATGATATTTTCAGATTATTATTCTCAGTACTAAATAAAATGGTATTAAAACAAACTAGATTAAAGTTTATACTATCCTAAAGATTCTTAATGCAAATTTATGATTTTTTATTAGAATATTAAACTTAGATTAAAAATGCGCTACTACAGTATATATTCAAACGAAATGGGGTATTAAAACGTATAACGCGTATTTTAGTTCAGTATCGTAAATTTTCCCTATAATTTGTGAAGAAAATTCATAAAACTTGGTTCGTTTTACTTTCGTTAATTTATCTTTAGGTCCAACACACACCTTGAGAAGCGCGGCGAAGCTTTAATTTAATTATTTAGAGCCAGGTGACAGCGATGCTAGCGCCATTCGCGAAAAAAATTAATATCTAAGTATGACACTAGATAATGCAGCCTAGTATTTTTAGGGCACTGTCGTATAGATTTTGGGTTAAAGACCAAAGAAAGCTACAAAGTGTTGCTAAAAGTGGCCACTTTTAGTAACAATGTGTGTTTATTTTTGTTCTTTTAAGTTAGGACTACTTTACTGAGCTCAAAAAATACTAAGCAAGATTATCTAGTGTGATACTGTGCCAAATTTTTGATATTTGCTTTAGTTTAGAAGATATAATTTTTTTTCGAGAATGGCGCTAGCATCGCTGTAAACTGGCTCTTAATGAAAAATTTAGAAAATCAGCAATTGTTTTCGCACACTGTTATTGTCATCGAATTTTCATTTTTAGTTAGACTTGACCCCCTGGTATGTAATGCCTGTACAAAAAATCCCATCAATGACTCATAAAACTGATATAGCTTTAAAAAAAAGTTTTTATTTGTTTGCTAACTACGAAACTAGCGTGGTGCCGACAAAACGGTATGCAAGCCGTCAATAACACGTGATGTATTGCATTGAAATCCACGGCTTTTTGCCAGCGGAAAATTTTACCACTATAATTGCGCATTTTTGCTGTAAAATAATCTTTATGTAGTTTGAATTAGGGTTCACATGGCGTTAAGTTATATGTTTGGAACGGTATTTAACGTTTAATTTCAAAACTGCCTGTTCGAATTTGAAAGTTATTTCTGTAATAAAATAGAACGAATTTCCACATCAATATTTAAAAGTTAATCCTGTTTTAAATAAAAGGCTCAAAAATGTTCAGAGCCCAGTAAATTTTTATTTTTCAGTTCAGTTAAACCTTTTCCAAATTTGAAACAAATTTCTCCTAGATTTCAGCACTGAAAGTTGCTAAGCTACGTTGTACCTTATACAGTCATATATAAAGTTCTGTTTTCCATTGTGCGGAATCTCAGTAAATTGAGAGATTCAATTATTGTTTGCGTTCCGTTCTACGGTATTTTAGTTTTTTGGCCGGCGAATAATAGCGCAATCCACTGTTCCATACTGTTATTTATTGACTGGCCATTTTGACTATGAGAATAAAACTATAATTTTGGATAGGATCCCTACTAGCATAGCTCTAATGAAGTATTTTATTTATTTATTTATTTATTTTATTTATTAGGAAAACACACAGCTGTATAGAAACTTAAGTAACTTCTATTAAAATAAACATAGCCTTATAGTTTTCACCTATTTTAAATACTATGCTAAGAGGCAGAAAAAGAGAAAAAACATAGTAAAAATCAAATTAAATATAAAAAGGGGATAGATATAAATATAATATAATATATATTTATATATAAGTACTATACCTTAAACAAAAATAAATAGTATAAGCGAAGAATTCACAAATAGATACATAAATATGAAATAAATACACACTATATAATTCTATATTATATTACATACACCAACACCTATACCTACACTACTTCCACATAAATTTTAAATTATAAATAAATATAGAATTGTTAATGAACAAAGTATTCATTTGCCATGGACTTTTTAAAAGATTTGTTGCTCATGCAAAATAGATCAAGATCAAAATTAAGACACAGAAGCTTATTATAAGAGTTCAACGCTCGGATCATGTAGCTATTTTGCCTATAATTTGTGCGAACCAAAGGGACCTCAAGACGGCTTGGGTGCCTTGGATTAGATGAGCGAGGCATTTTGAGTTTAAGTCTAATGATGGCTTCTCATTGCTTGCTCCCTTCGACCACACCTCATGCAGTAAAGGATATTATGTTAATATAAATTTAAGGTATAATAGGGTCTAGTAGAATTACAAAAAAATATTACTTCAGGTTCCGTAGGTACCTACCTATAGTTTTAGAGTTCCTCAAAGAGATAGTAAGAGTGTAGCTGGGGCAAACGCAAGATTGTTTAATAAACCTCACATTTCCAATATTAAAGAAGGGAAGATACAAGAAAACACAGCGTGGACGACCAAAGTGAAGCTACTTTAAATAAATAAAAAATCGAGTTAGTGCAGAATCGTATCAGGTAGTCTAGAAGCTGGCGGGAAACATGGATGAATGGAGGAGGCTTCACTCACAACCAGTACATGGTCGGATTTATCTTATTTTGGCATTCTTTAATTCTAGACAAGTCAATACTCATACCATTCAACTGCGATCCTTAATAGCTTATCTATGAATTGGTTGTTTAGAAAATGTATTATATTTATGCATACGTTTTATGCCTTTTAAAAAAAGAGAATAAGGGCCCAGGGAGTACAGCATAAGAGAGAAAAAGAAGAAAAAGTAATTGTACAAACCTCATCATTATGAGTCCAGCGTATATGAGGAGGTGGCTCAGGAGAATGCTGTACAACGCACGTCAAGTTAATCGTGCTCCCCATGTTTATGAACAGTTCCGGACCACCCAGGATCGTTGTCAGGGGTTCTGTTGACCAAAACAGAGAATTGTTATCATTATAGTAGTTAAAGTTAGAGCCTCTAACATGGACAAAGGCAATCGGAATCAACTGCTTCAAGCTGCGACTGCATAATGAACTACACATTGCTACGTTCGTAAATATTTCTTTTGCAGACTGGTAATCAATGACGTTGCTGCCCGTCTTTCAGGCTATCCCTTTGTCACCTTATATAATAATAATAATAATAACTATTTATTTTCAGACAACAAGGTCCATAGTTGTTAGTAAAAGACTTAAAACAAACAATTTAAAAGCTATGTTATATGAAAACTTAAGTTTAAAATATAAATAAAATAAATAAATTAAAACATTTGCTTATGTACAACACACGAGATTATTTCTTGTTGGGCATGGAGAATATTTTTTTGATCCAGTGCCCAAGCAAGTTTTATGACACCTAGGTGGTGTATTTCTATGCTACCACACACACCACCACACAGACAAATAGAAAGTATCATAAAATAACCGCTATAGGCTGCGAGTTGATGATTAAGATTATCTATGATAGCAAATACTCCTCATTTCTAAGTTTTTGATTAGATATTGAATTTTTTTTTTTTTTTTGAACTGTTAACTCTTAACAATCTTTTGTTTTGTTACAAATGTAAAACAATGTCTTTTATATTTTTGTAATTTTGTATTTTTTGCATACCCAATAGGGTCTACAATTGAAACTTTTAAATGTACATTATTATCTGTACTTTAACATTGTAGAAGGCAAAATAAATATATTGAGTATTGAGTATTGAGTTTCGGGTGGCAAAGAGAATGGCAAAAATCGGAGGCAGAAAGAAAAGTTAATCGACGGTAGAAAGAAAAGTTTAAAATGTTCGTACAGTGGCGGTTTAGGAAGGCGTAACAAGAGCTATTAAAATTTTACACTATAGAAAAAGTGGAAGTGTTTCGCTGTCCTAGACAGCCACTGTGCATCCATAGGCAACGGGCGGTGCGGCAACGCGCTTGCGTGCTTGTGACGTTATGGCCACCACAAATTATTCGTAGAACCTCAGACTCTGTATAAGGTGCTCAATTCAGATACAAATACAAACACACCAAGACCGATAACGAACATCGATATCCTAATAATGTTCGCATCCGCCAGGAATCGAACCCTGACCTCCAAAGTCACAGTTAACATTACTGCTAACTTAATCAATGAGGTGCTCAAGATATTTTTGCGGTAGCCAATTGGAAGACCAGTGGCTTCAGATGCTTGCAGCTGAGGCCGTAAGCTGAATTGGTGTAACCGTTTCACCATACAACCGACTAACGACGTGCGTCGGTGATGGCGCGCAGGTTCCGAGTGAAGAGAGACTGTAGGCATGCATCATGCTATCTTTGTTACCTACTTTATTTTATTTTGTTTAATTATAATACCTACGTTCTCTTTGCAAGTTGTATTTTATTTTGTCTTCATTTTATCATTGTCATTATGTTGGTTTTGGTGAATAAATGTTTTTTTCTTCTATTCTATTTTCAGTTTTTAACGATGTAATCATCATTATTGTCTTTGAATTTTCATTGTAATCACCGCGTCATGCCAGGTTTGCACTGGGTCTATATTCATTCAAAAATAAAATTAAACTTACCGACAACAGAAAGGTACATCCGGTGGCCGATCGGTGGCGTCGTCCCGACTTGGCACTCGTACACTCCCGAGTCACGTCTTTGAGGAAACCTTATCTGATAACAAAAACAATTACATTATTATAATATGTAAGTAACAAATACTAGCTGAGGCTTAGGTATGGTAAGAATACACCAAAAATTGTGTGCAGAAAATTTGTTGCAAACATTTAGTACAAAACTTCAGTACCTCTACAGCATGTAGTAGGTACTGACTGTCGCGTAGGTATTTATTATTATTCGCAAATTTCAAGTCTCTTTCTCAATCAAGCGGTTTGGATAGTGTGTTGTCTGTCAGTCTGTAACGGAACTGACTACACAGATTTAATATGCGACGCATAATTTTGATTTTTTTTTCTTTACTTTAAAAAATACATGAAAAAGCTAATTTTACTAAAACAGCTCAAAATGTACTAAAATCCAATGCTAATTTTCTTAATTGCTAAGGTAATAAAGTTGATAATTGCGTCATAAAGACGTCTCCATAAGCCCGAGAACCTTATAAAACTCTTACAAAAGTCTAATAAGAGTATAATTAGTTGAGAGATTTTAGTTCCCAAGCTATGAAAGTTTTTCAGAGACTCAGAGACTATTGTCGCTTTAGAAACGCATTATATAGGCATATTATCCTTTCAAAAGCGGCAATGGATAACGTAAATCGAAGTCATCAACTGCCATTGTGTAATAATTGTTTACAAGATTTTACATCAAATATGATAAATGATGATAGCTATCCTTTCATTTATCATTTTAGATCAGAGGTTCCCATAACTTTTTTTTCTCTCTTTCTCCAATTCTTAATTTTACTACTTTTTATTAACTTTTTTTTATTCTGGCAATAAAGTATAAGTTTCTATACCTTTAAAAAAAAACTAATTCTGGTGGACCCAGCAGTTACATTCCTATTATCTGGGATTGATATTATCTAAGTTTTAGGAATATTATCCCTAATTTTCATAATAAGTTACAGAACATTTTATCGTTACATTTATATTTACAGGATATGAAGAAGAAGAAGAAGAAGAAGAAGAAGAAGAAGAAGAAGAAGAAGAAGAAGAAGAAGAAGAAGAAGAAGAAGAAGAAGAAAAAAATATTTATTTACAAAAACTATGACACACACAAAAAGTAAATCAATACATACAATACATAATACAAGTAAGACAAAAAAATATTTAAAAAAACAAATGATAAAAAAATCTCAAAAAAATCCAACAAGAAAAAAAAAAACAACAATTTGAAAAGAGAAAAATAAAGAAAATCACGAGGCAAAAAAACAAGGTTTGTGTATAGTGAATAGTGTGTCGCAGTTGCTGTTAAATGGCACTAACTCAGCATTTGCTGAAGGCTTTCACCAGCAGCGCTGATTTTCAGTCAATGCCAGCAGTGACCCACAAGCGTTCTTTGCGAGTGCTTGTTGTTCTTGTTTCTATCATACAAGTTACCAGAAAAATAGACCTCCAATAAAGATATTTAAGACAATTGTATCTTAATGCATTATAAGGTACTTGTCGACCCGGTGAACTTCGCACCGCCTAACTGTAATACCTCCATACCTTCCTGTTGAATCACTCTATCGCTTAAAAAACGCATCAAAATCCGTTGCGTATTTTTAAAGATAAAAGTATACAGATAAACTGCAAGCGACTTGGTTTTATACTATTTTTTGATATCGATACGGTAGACCCTTCGAGTCTCCCATGGACCACTTTGGGAACTACTGATTTAGATCATTTTCATCATACAGTAGTTAATCTCTACACGGAACTCATAAATCAACTCGTTGTGTTTGCGTCGGTTGTACCAGCTGGTTCTGACGGTCTTGTCCAGTGACATATGGTTGTTATTACGCACAAAAGCATTTAGTTAGTACAGCATACAGCACATCATGACAAAATTTTAAAGTAAAATCTTTCTTTTGGCATAGGTTTAAGTATTAGTATTGAAAACTTATGCACTATAAGGACTGCTCCGTAGCTCAGATGGCAGTGATGTGGACTGAGATGCGTGTGCGGGTTCGATACCCCGGCGAACATTGTAATGATAGATGTTTGTTACCGGTCTGGGTGTAATGTTCGTCTCTGTATATGTTTCCCACCCTAGATACAGGTTCTTCCTGGTTAGGGGCTCTGAGTGTGATGCGTTATTATATTATTACTAGAGGCTGCCCCGCGGTTGCAATCGCGCAGATTTCTCATAAAAGCAAGAATCCATGTTTTTCCCGTTCCCTTGGGAATTTCGGGAAATCCTTTCTTAATGCTCGCCTACACTCCCTAAGGAACCTACATGCAAAATTACAGCTTGCTACGCCCAGTAGTTTCGGCTCTGCGTTGTCTGTCAGTCAGTCAGTCAGTCAGTCAGTCAGTCAGTCAGTAACGGAAGAGTTTTATATATATTGATTGATTATTAAATAAAAATCTGATGTGCATCCCACCCTATTTGATAAATTTACTATAATGCGTAGAATAGCTCCACATCTTCTCCCATCAGTGTCGTAAAGGTATTGAAAAGCCTGCCAAGCGTCGCGATTATGGCAAGCGCCAAATGTTTGTCAATATGAGAGGAAGACCCATGCCTAACAGTAGATGGCCTTTGAATTTTCATTATCATCATAATTTCAGCCGAAAGACGTCCACTGCTGGACATAGGCCTCCCCCACAGAACGCCACAACGACCGGTCTTGAGCGACCCTCATCCAGTGTATTCTCGCAGGCTTCTCAAGGTCGCCTGACCACCTTATAAGGGTCTGGCTGCTCTGCGTCTTCCGATTCGACGTGCATGTTATACTTTTTATTATTATTTTTCATTTAAACTCTTCCTTTACTGATGAATTACTGATCGCCAGAGACTTATGTACCTAAAAAATATACAAACTCAAATGCCTAGTCTATCTTTATTAAATTTTGTATGTAGCGGTTATTTGTTATTGGAGCAGCATTTTGTACCATAATTTTGTTGTTGTTTTTTTTAATGTTATAATGAATGCTATGTTAATAACCTGAATAAATAAAAATAAATATATAACTTGAATTTTTAAGGTGCTGTGAAGAAGGAATTCCCGAAATTTTAGAAAAAAACGCTTGTAAAACTAAACTTTAGGAGCAGTCGAAACTGAAAGCAAACGGTCGGTTAAAATAAACGCTCTCCAAAAGTAAAATTTGTATCAAACTCAGTCCATTCGTTCGTTAGCCACCGCAAACAGTGAGCCTGGCTTGTTACCATTTAACTGAAGTGTTTAGACGGCATTAGCACTCTGGCTTTAAATGGGTAGGTACTTTAGCTTACAAAGCTGTTTCTAGGCTATGCGTGTATTGTCACTTAGATAACCTCTTAAAAAATGCGCTGTATTGTCGCTTAGATCATCCACCTCTTGAAAATTACGCTACTGTCTAATAATGCAACACCATTCAAAAAAATAATAAATAATAATAACACATCACACTCAGAGCCCCTAACTAGGAAGAACCTGTATCTAGGGTGCCCGAAACACACAGAGACGAACATCACACCCAGACCGGAAACAAACATCGATATTCATCATATCAATATTCACCCCGCCCGGGAATCGAACCCGGGTGCACACACTTACTTAGTCCACGTTACTGCCAACTGAGCCACGGAGCAGTCAAAGAAGAAGAAGAAGTCAAGTTTCAGATGCCTTTCCTTTAGAGTCCTTATTATAAAGCCTTTTTATTTAAAAAGCCTGTAACACGATTCGACAGCAATCGCGTAAAAATATAATAATATAAAAAATGATTATATTGTATGACACCATGACAAGATATTTGAAATACAAGGCACTGTAGATAAGCTTACAGTGCCATTAAAATACTAACAAAGATTACCTAGCGTCATACAGGATCACATTTTTTATATTTGCCACGGTAAAATATATCTATACCAATATTATAAAGAGGAAAGATTTGTTTGATTGTTTGTAACGAATAGGCTCCGGAAATACTGAACCGATTTGAAAAATTATTTCACTGGTAGGAAGCTTTTTTTTTTTTTTTTTAAGGCGGGGAAACTCCTAACGAGTACCCTGCAGCCCCGGGGGGAGCCGCAGGGTTATGTGGGGTTCGCACCCACTAAAACCCCGCCGGTGTCCTTCTCGGCTGATAGCAGGAGGGTCGCGGGTAAGCCTGTGGAATTCTCCGCGACCCCCCCCAGCATTGGCTGTGTAGCCTCTTCACGGGGGGACAGGTGAAGGTAGTCCCCCCTGAGCGCGGATGGCTCTTCCTACGCTCGACGGCGGAAACGGGACACCGCGTTCCGCCGTCCTTCTCGGGGCCGTTATATGACTACACGAGGCCCCCGCCTCGTGCACCCAACGACCCCGGGGTCCCCTCTTAGTCGTCTCTTACGACAGGCAGGGGATACCTCAGTCCTATTCTTCGGCCCGGTACTGCAGGGCGTGCGGCGGCGCTTCAAGGTCTCGCACCGCCGCGGCGACGAACTCGCCGTCTGGCCGGGTTCGCCGCCTCCCTCTCGCGTTCGGCCGCCTCCTTGGCGAGCATGACTGCTTCGCAGAAGGAGACGACCGCCGCCCAGGCCTCTCTGCCGCCGACCATAGTTCGCACCACGGCCGGCAGGGAGAGGTCCTGCCCAATGGTGGCCCTGAGAGCCGCTCTTTCAGTCGCCCAGGCTGGGCACACCTCCAAGGTGTGCTGGGCCGTATCTTCAGGGCAGTCACAGTGATGGCATCGGGGGGACTGCTCGCGCCCCAGCATAGCAAGGTAGCTCCCGAAGCAACCATGCCCCGAGAGCACCTGCGTTAGCCGGAAGCTGAGAGTCCCGTGATGCCGATGCAACCACTGTGGCAGGACGGGGAGGATCGCCGCCACCGTCCTGTGCCCCGCGCTCGGCCTCTCCAGCCTGAGCGCCCAAACTTCCTCTGCAGCGGCGTCGGCCTCCTGCCGGCGAGACTGGTAGGAAGCTACATTAACCCCGAGTGTCAAAGGCTATATTAGATTTTCAAAAAAATTAGGGATCCTTACCTAAACTTAAATAATGTAACCCAAGGTGCAATATTTTTTCCGTTGTTTACATATTTTGACAGGTGGTTTGTTGTTGTTGTTTGTTTTTTATTCGCCTATTCTGGGCAGGCAAAAGAACATAGTCTATAGAGCCAAGTCTTCAGAAGTATCTATATTCTATGGCGTAACGAAGTAAGCCGGGATAGCTCGTTATGTAAATTTTCTATTCTATTAGCGGCTGTTAGCGATTCTTATTGACACGTAGCAGGTACGATTCTGCTACGATTTTGCTACGCCGTTTGTTGCTACGTGCTACGTACGCGCGATACAAGCACCTATAGCGTTTTTACACGATGTATAGTCGGTGTAAAGTCCTCTTTTATAAATTACGAGTAGTCCCGGCTTACTTCGTAACGCCATAGAATATAAGATACTACTAAAGACTTGGCTCTATAGACTATGTTCTTTAGACTGGTCAGAATGGGCGAAGCAAAAAATAAACAACAACTAAAAACCACCCGTCAAAATATGTAAACAACGGAAAAAATATTGCAGCTGGGGTTACGTTATTTGAGTTTAAGTAAGGATCCCTAATTTTTTTTAAAATCTTATATAGCCTATGTCACTCGGGGATAGTTTAGCTTCCCACCAGTTTAAGAATTTTTAAAATCGGTTCAGTTTTTCCGGAGCCTATTCGTTACAAACAAACAAACAAACAAATATTTCCCCTTTATAACTAAAAACTCACCTTCAAAATCCAATCCTCAGTATGGGGATTGTGAACGCTGACGAACCGCTGGTCCGACGTATACGTCATCCGGTTTGACGTCAGCAGGTGGATGTCTCGGTGACGTATCCAGGATACCTGATGATGAAAGAATTTACTCAAATGCTAATACATGCGTGAACTTAAAATCATAACCAATAAGTAATAGGTAGTATAATTTGGAACTCTGTCGGCTCTACCACAAAAAGAGTTAAACTGGGTCTAAATCACTAGACTAGGTTTAAATCACTAGTACGTCATACAAATTGGCGATTTTAGACCGGTCTAACTTTTTTGTGGTAAGGGGGTATAAGTTTATTTTTAATCGGAAGGACTGAACTGACGTCTGACTAAGCGTCTAGGACCTTTGTTAGCGTTTTGGGCCACAATTTCTTCTGATTACATGACAATAAAAGTCCTGTGATAAAATGAAATGATGGATCCTCAGATGAACCAAAGGATCGTGTGGTCAAAAGAATAATAAAAATGGTCGCCACTCGAGAAATTTCAAGTTATGTGCCCTCCTGCTCATCGTCTGTAAAGTTTTGCAATTCTTTGGGCAATGTCGGTAAATTTAGTTCTTCCGCGGATCTAATCATTTCTAATTGACATACAAGTACATAAATACTCACCGTCCTATTACCCAAACTGTGGACCCTGCAGTTCAGTTGTGCCGTCTTCCCAACTAAAGCCGTCACGTTTCTGGAGTAGGCCACATCGAAGTACGGGCCTCTTTGCTGGACTCCCAGGTCTGCGTCAGTGTATTCTATCTCTGGTACTCCATTTGCGTTGACGCTGTTAGCGTTGTCTGTGCCACCTGGGGACAAAATGCAGCTCTAATGCAGTTCTAGGCAGTCAAATTAAGAGATGAATATCAACTAGATGATAAACACTGTTAATTTTTATCGTGGCGGAAACTTTCAGGACTGAGTCTTTGTGTGATACATGACTCAAATTAATTACAAAAAAAAATATTTTATTACTTTTTTTTTTGAGAATTTCTAAAAAACATAAACCTTTTTTAACGTCCATGGACCGTTTGTTCACCCCCCCGCACATTGAGCTCCACCCTCTGCCTCGTCCGGTGCCAGCTAAGACACCGTAGGTCATTTCTCTGATGCTTTTGGGGAAGATTTGCTATAATATTCGTCACGCTTGGCAGGCGGGTTGGCGGTCGCAGTATGGCTTTTCATCTATACCAATATTATAAAGAGGAAAGATTTGTTTGTTTGTTTGTAACGAATAGGCTCCGGAAATACTGAACCGATTTGAAAAATTCTTTCACTGGTAGAAAGCTACATTAACTCAGTGTCATAGGCTATATTAGATTTTCAAAAAAATTAGGGATCCTTACCTAAACTCAAATAATATAACCCAAGGTGCAATATTTTTTCCGTTGTTTACATATTTTGACAGGTGGTTTGTTGTTGTTGTTTGTTTTTTATACGGCCATTCTGGGTAGCCAAAAGAACATAATCTATAGAGCCAAGTGTTTTGTAGTATCTTATATTCTATGGCGTAAGGAAGTAAGCCGGGAAAGCTCGTGTTTTATACATCAAAACTAATGGCCAACCTTTACTTTGTCACCATTTGTGTTACCCATGGGAAGAGATGAGTTGCTGGTATTTTATGACGGAAAATATTATAATCCTCTATGTAATAATAATATAATATTATCTAAAGACCCTTTTTTTCTTATTTAATACGCTTTCCACTATAATCTTACTACAGAAAACCTCCTCCATCACCGTCACTGGCAAACACTAAAGATATTCGGGCAATAATAAAAGCGGGCAAACTACAATATTAAGCGGCAACAATGTATCGCACCGCTTAAAGACTTTGTCTACGGAACCCATTCAGGGTTCCATTGTTACTCAGCTGAGTTACGGCACTATTTGTCTTGCTATTATTTCAACTAGCGACCCCTAAAATATTGATCACTTTGCGGGGAATCTGTCGTTTGTATAGGTATCAGTATCAATACATAGTATAACATAAAGTCGCTTCCCGCGTCTGTCTCTTTGTGTGCTTAAATCTTAAAAATTATTCAACGGATTTTGATGGGTTATTTAACAGATAGAGTGATTAAGGAGATAGGTTTACAAGTATAATAAGTGCACAAAATAGTTATAGTTTAGGCAGTACGAAGTTGTCTGGTCGACTTGTGAGTTTTTGGATTTCAAGGGAAATTGACTATTTGTGATTTTTTAATATTACACACATTCATCAAAATAAAACACTGTTAGTTGAAGAAAACATTTTATGTTAAGTTTATACTTCAATCCATAAAAATCGTTTTGAGAGTACACACAGAGCTTATGTTTAAAAATTTCTCGTGATAAATCAAATAAATTTAGATTTTTTGTTTAAAGTCTACTTAGAAAAGTCTGTCCGTAAGTTAATTCATGTTCTGCTATGTTGTTTCTATAAGCAATATCAAAAACAGAAACCAATTAAGCCAAAATACATTAACACTTAGCATAATCCGAACAATAAACGGACGATTATACAAAACGATCCTGGTTATAAATCGCCCGCATCGCCGATACCAATATGTGCACTCACTGTGCAGGAAGGCCATTTCAATTTGGTAGGGTTGTGCTAGCAGAAAATTGTATGTGTTAGAATAGTTGGTAATTCATTCTAGTTCTTATTTAGGTGAACTTATTTAACAATTACTTTTAATGAGAAACATGATAAGGCACTCAAGCACTGACATCGAAAGAACCTTTTATCGGTTTATCGGTGGTACGTTTGCATTGATAGCTTGTAGGTTTGGCTTGGGTTGCCGCTGTACGTAGCTTTCTATGTACAGTACACTCAAATTAATAATGCGCATGCAGATCTTCGCTAATTGTCGTTTTCACGGAAACAGCCGAATCAAAATACAAAATTCTACTAAATTACTTTTGAAGATATCGTCTTCCGACGCTCGGGAATACGACCGTAGTTGAACAGAAACGAAAATTTCTATGCGCATTATCACTTTTGGAGTACTAAGTAGATGCATGAACTTCGTACATCTACGTACATTGACAGCCCCAGCCAAACCCAAACAGAATTAAAAATAGTTAAAAAAAACAACAACAACTAAAAAGATGGTGCTCCTGGGACTCTAGTCTCTTAAACTTACGATCAAACTTCTATTCTATTATTATTCTACTATTACTCTACTGCGATGGGGTCAAAAATTGCGAGTCTGGTAACTTTGATCGATCATTATAGTATAGCAATAGAATATGAATAGCAAGCTATAGAATAATGGTTTTTTTTTACGCCACATACTATAGGGCGCGGCCACCAGCTCCGATTAGTTTGATTTTAAGGCAACTAATGCTACAGAATTACTACTATTTAGTACTTAAAGGAAAAAATAAGTACTAGAGTACTTTTCGAGTTATTAGAGGTTTTTGGTGGCCGCGTTGGGAAGGATGCTTTGCAACGCGGCCACCTTCAGATTAAGCCAAAATAGCAGCAAATATAAAATTTATGAATTAGAAATAAATCTACGCAAAAACTACTTCGCAATAAACAAACTTTTGTTTCCCTGAATCTAGGAGAAACTAAAAATTAAGTAAATCCAAGTTTTACCGCGCGCGGCTTTGAGGTTATTTCCAGGAATCTCGTAAATACGCGTCATATGAAGATGAGAATTCTAACGAGTATACAACAGTATGTCTACTATTTAGTACTTAATGGAAAAAAATACTACTAGAGTACTTTTCGAGTTATAAGAGGTTTTGGTTACTCGGATGTGCATCATTACCATCCAAGTTATCACAGCCAAATTTTTGTACAACATGGTTTTTTGTGTTATAACTAAAAACTTGGACAGTAAAAACCATGTCGTGCAAAACCTTCCGGACTCAACATAGGCAATTTTTATGCGTATAGACTCAATTTAAAATACATCGTTCTGGTTGGTCGGTGCTTAATTTATGTCGTGTGTCGGTGTTTAGTTTTTGCCGTACAGATTTTGCACGACATGGTTTTTGCCAGCCAAGTTTTTAGTGACTGACACGAAAAACTCTGTCGTACAAAACTTGGATGGGAGGTAACGATGCACAGCCGAGTAACCCTTAACTAAGTAAAAACTTGGATTTACTTAATTTTCCGTTTTTTCAAGATTCAGGGAAACAAACGTTTATATATTGCGAAGTACTATTTTCGTAGATTTATTTCTAATTCATACATTTAATATTTGCTGCTATTTTCGCTCAATCTGAAGGTGGCCACGTTGGGAAGGATGCTTTGCAACGCGGCCACCAAAAACCTCTTATAACTCGAAAAGTACTCTATTAGTATTTTTTTCCATTAAGTACTAAATAGTAGACATACTGTTGTATACTCGTTAGAATTCTCATCTTCATATGACGCGTATTTACGAGATTTCTGGAAATAACCTCAAAGCCGCGCGCGGTAAAACTTGGATTTACTTAATTTTTAGTTTCTCCTAGATTCAGGGAAACAAAAGTTTGTTTATTGCGAAGTAGTTTTTGCGTAGATTTATTTCTAATTCATAAATTTTATATTTGCTGCTATTTTGGCTCAATCTGAAGGTGGCCGCGTTGCAAAGCATCCTTCCCAACGCGGCCACCAAAAACCTCTAATAACTCGAAAAGTACTCTAGTACTTATTTTTTCCTTTAAGTACTAAATAGTAGTAATTCTGTAGCATTAGTTGCCTTAAAATCAAACTAATCGGAGCTGGTGGCCGCGCCCTATAGTATGTGGCTTTTTTTACCTAAATAGTTAATCCTGTTTTATTAGACGAAATTGGACCGGGCGTAGTGCAACTGTCACTTAATATCAATCAGTATTGACATTTATAATGTCAGTCGAACGTAATCATAACATTATCTTATTATGGAGCAGACTACCCTTTTTGGTCAATTCCAATCTATTGCGATACTACTGCTATAGTTATAGCAAAATTGATTACGAGACTACCAAATGTGTATTTTCTTGCGATTAACGTACTGTTCCTACTCTACTTTTATTCGATAGTTACGTTTTGCGTGATGAGACTAAGGGCCCGGAGACTTTAAGCTACCGTTGATATGTCGAAAAGTTTTTTTTTTTCGGTCTACGCGCGACGATATAACGATTGATTTCTGCTCACCAAAAAACATTTGTCAGTGTGTTGTGTTATTTAATAACAATTCTAATTATAATTATTTAATACCAATAAAATAATGCTACGCTGCCACCCCTATTCCACATTCCGTCTCCCACAATGGACCCAACGCTGTGCGAAGCAGCCTGACGGTCACTAATATCCGCAGTTGTACTATTATTGTCCACGTAGCATGACATTTATCGCTCTTTATAGAAAGGAAGCGTCTGTCCAACTCAGTTTTCTCTGCTACTTCACTAACGGCCGTTTTCTATATTATATCTATCCTCTTGTTACTTGTACATAATATAACATTACCAGCATTGGGAAAGGAAATAATATTCTTCGTACAAAACCGCGTACTTAATGTATTAAGAAATATTTGTTCTTTCCACATTACTGATTACATTTAAGTTTTGTATGAGATTGTTAATATTATTTATACATTCCATCGGTTTTGTTCAAATAAATCTTTGAAATAATTCGGTTATGTACGACTTCTTATCTTTCTTTCATTGAAATAAGAAGGGGAAAGATGATAGGCCATCTGATACGTACGACGCACTGATTACTAATAATATAGAAGGAAAGATTGAAGGAAAGAGAAGCTACTTCGACCAAATAAAGGAGCGAGTCAGTGCAGAGAGTCAGAGCGTATCAGATGGTCAAGAAGCTGGCGGGGAACAGGGGTGAATGGAGAAGGCTCCACCGACAAGAGCACAGCTCTTAAGAGAGAAGAGGAAGATGTACGACTAACAAGGGTGTCTCGAAATAGATAGCTTGCCTGGATAAGTATCGTTGAAGACAGTGTGACTATTCATGGAAGACCTATGTCCAGCACCAGCAGTAATCAATCGTCTTTCGGCTAAAATAAAACTAATGAGATAGCTTGTCAATTCATAGCGAGAATGGAACTTGGGCGTCCAAAAAATCGCTCTTCAGTCCGTTAGCTATGTAAAAATCTGCTAAAAGCAAACTGTATGATGGAATTCCAATCAAATTACTTGATCTACATAACTAACTACTGCAATACAATTTAATGAGAAATACCGAGACCTCGAGACGGTCCACTGGCATCCATTAGCAAATGAATGGCGAGAGCCGGACGCCCGGGGGAACTCCGTCCGCGCGCGACTTGTCAAGAAAGTACTATTACTTACTTAGATCAAACTAAGGCTGACTTTACTGTTACGTATCTATATATATATATATTTTTATCGTGGAGGAAAATTTAACACATGGTAGGCTTAGTTAATATTAGACTGATTCTTGAAAACAAAATTGAAAAATAATGAACCGTGCTCACTTGAGTTCCTTTGAAAGTTTTCTTAAAAAACCATTGTGTGGCATCAGAGCAATGACCTACGATGGCATAGCTGGTGCCAGACGAGTCAGGGGGAAGAGAACAATGCGCGGGGGGTAAATAAGGGGTCCTTAGGCCTTAAATAAGGTTTGTTTATTTTTGAAATTCTAAAAATAAACAAGTCAAAAAAATAATAATTCATTCGAGTCGTTCGAGTCATATATATTACGAGCTTTCCCGGCTTACTTCGTTACGCCATAGAATATAAGATACTACAAAAGACTTGGCTCTATAGACTATGTTCTTTTGACTGCCCAGAATGGCCGAATAAAAAACAAACAACAACAACCAAACCACCAGTCAAACAACGGAAAAAATATTGCACCTTGGGTTATTTGAGTTTAGGTAAGGATGCCTAATTTTTTTGAAAATCTAATATAGCCTATGACACTTGGGGTTAACGTAGCTTCCTACCAGTGAAAGAATTTTTCAAATCGGTTCAGTATTTCCGGAGCCTATTCGTTACAAACACACAAATCTTTCCTCTTTATAATATTGGTATAGATCATGCAAAGATTAGTCTTGAAAGTTTCTGCCACAATCATTGAACTATTATTACTAACGTATGGAAACGACAACCCCAAACTGGTTCTTGCGCAGTGCGTTGGAGCTAATTAGCTCCAACGCGTTTATGTGGCGTTTATTCGCTCGCCTACGCCGCGCTCCCCCCGCGCAAGCCCCTCATCTTGTCATTTGCGACACGATTTTTGTTAGAGCGAGCGTTTTTATACGTAGTAATAACAACTCACTGGCCACGATAAAATAATAACAATGATTAAGATGGAAGATTTGATTGTTGTTTGTTTGCATTGAAAGTGACTACTGAACCGATTTCAAAAAAATTTTCACTGTTGGGAAGCTACACTATCCCCGGATGACATAGGCGGCACGGAGTTCACCGTGTCAGCAAGTTATTCATAAAGATAAAATAGGTTAAAAAATAGCTTTACTGACTTGAGAGGTTTTTTACTATGGTTAATTGTGCAGAAAATACGAGACATCCAGTCTTAATTGTCATACGTGAAATAACTAAAATACTCTATAACTTTTAGAATAGAATAGAATCATTTATTTGTTATCACAGGTCAGGTACAGACATTAATGTATTACAACAGAGTATCACTGTGATATACTTTTTTTTAGGTATACAAATATTATTTACTTACTTATAGCCTTAGGTAATTAAAGCTGTAGTCAGCTAAATAAGTTTATAACTTTTAAGGTGTATTCACGTACAAAGCTAGCAACAAGCGCTTGTTTGCGCTGGTTAGAAAAAATTATAGAAAATACCTGCGCTGAAATTCGCGCAGGAATTAAACTTGGACAAGTTGGTATTACAGATTATCCTGGCTCAGGCCGTCTTATACTCTGTCGAGCATATACTCACTGTATTGCAGTCGAAACTCAACTGTAATTATTAATTTGGAGCGGAGAACAAGTAAAAGTATAATTAGACAGTTTGAAGAGCTACCCCGAACTCCGATGCTGATAGTATAATATCTGAGAACACTTTGCAAACACATAACATAACATAATCTCACGCATATATTCCCCGAAGGGTTAGGCAGAGGCACCACTCTCACCGCTCATTTGGACCCACCTTTATCCGTAAGACTTTTTAATTTGATTAAATTTTTTAAGATTTTTTTTTCCTGTAAGATTTGTGAAGATCCAAAAGAATTAAACAAAAAAGGGTCAATCTATCCTTAGTTTGATCTAACCAGTTTAGTTTACGAGAAACGCTCCTTGAATTGGTCCTACACTTCTACTTTGATGAAATGAACTGTCTTCAGCAATGGTACTCTTAGTTCCTATGGGAAAACACTTTGTTGCTAAAATATTACTGCTTTACAATTGGCAATATTTCTTCTCATTCGTCTGTCTTTATTTTCCATGCCATTGTAGTCAGCAATCCTAATTTCTTATTTTTTGATGAGAAAACATCAATCTATTTTTCACATCATGACAGACAGCATCTACCTATCTATATATGTACCTATACGTATGGCTCCGCCGCAGCGAGTGGCGTCGCCTGCGCTATAACCCGACCATGTATAACCCTACTATGTAAAATAGGCTAAGAGAGCATTCTCGAATAAAACGGCATCCGATCAACATCGTTGTGTTTTTACTGGTCTCCAAAACTCCATCCATTCCGCATCAGGACCTAACACTATTCAAATAATGTTTGCCCTCACCGAAATCGAGCCTGGACTTCTGTAGATTACTCTTACTCCTGCTCCTCAGCATATTGTGTGCCATAAACAAATTTTATAATAATTCATCTTCTTCTTCTTCTTCAAATTTAAGAGCTAGGCTCTTGTCAGTGGAGCGTCTTTCATGTCGAGTTAAAATAAATATTTATAAAACTCTTCCGTTACTGACTGACTGACTGACTGACTGACAGACAACGCAGAGCCGAAACTACTGGGCGTAGCGGGCTGAAATTTTGCATGTAGGTTCCTTAGGGAGTGTAGGTGAGCACTAAGAAAGGATTTCCCGAAATTCCCATGGGAACGGGAAAAAACTGGATTTTTGTGTTTATGATAAATCTGCGCGAGTGAAACCGCGGGACAGCCTCTAGTATGTAATAATAATAATGCACCACAATTAGAGTCTTTAACTAGCTAGAAACTGTATCAAGGGTAGCCGAAAAATATATTTAACACCATCCAGAACCCAAAAAAAAACAGGTATCTATCATAACAATATTTGCCTTCACCGGGAATCGGACCCAGTCCTCCAAACTTACAGTCAACATCACTGCTGCGAACAATACAGTATAGCAGTATCAGTACATAGTATAAAATAAAGTCTCTCTCCGCGTCTGTCCCTATGTATACCCTAATCTTTAAAACTATGCAACGGATATTGATGCGGATTTTTTTCATAGATAGAGTGATTCAAGAGCAAGGTATATAAGTATAATACACGGTACGATGTTCGCTGGGTCGACTAGTATTATTATAATACCTACTTTGACAAATTGTCAATCAACCGGTTTTACTATCTCAATTTTCTATCTAATTTCGAGTCTCGCTACAAGTCATGTCATGCCCAACTCGCCATTCCCTAAGCTTCTAGCAATAAATTTTGTTCTTGCCAATAAGATGTTTTTTATATAACAAGCCTATATTTCACGAAGCTAAAATGTTAGGCACTCTAGGGACCAGAAAATTGTTGGTTCCTTCGTACCCTTATGAAGGTAAGACGAAATAACAAATTTATTGCTTTCGTCAAAGGGCTAAACTAGTTGCTTAGATTTTTGTTTACATAAATATCTAGATAACTTTGGTTTAACGTATCGTAACGTAACTTTAATGTACAACTAACCACGGCGGACTTTGAACCGCATAGCGATCTGATTTTTGAGAATATTCTATAGCCTTTGTCACTCGGGGAAATGCATGTTTCTTTCCGAGTGAAGAATTTTCCCAATCGGTTCAGTAGTTTCAGAGCATATTAAATTAAAAAAAAAATCTTTCCACTTTATAACATTGGTTAAAGAAAAAGCACAAAAACATAATACTTATTTTATTCAAAAATTGAAAATTCGAATGTATTCGAAGTTTGATGCGTTTTTTTTTTATTTTATGTATGAAGTCATTCTGAATCGTAGTTTGCAGGCATCGTTAGAAGATCGTACAGACAAGTGAGTGAACATTGAACAATATTGTGCTAGCTACCAGTTAGCACTAGGTACGTGTTGGCAATGGAGTAGAAGCCTACGGATACTACCTCTACATTTATCTTTGTGAAAGGAGTTATTTACGCCCATAACTTAAGCACTATTAAGGTGATAACGCTCTCAGTGACAACAAAGAATCGAGGAAGACCAGTTTTTGATAAAATTTAAAAGTAAAAGGATTAATGTCTCTTGATTAGGGCATTGCGCATAGTATCGGGTATAAAGCCTGTTCTTGATACAGTGATTTTGTATATCATGGTTTGGAGTTTGGATATATCATGGTTCTTAAAAGGCGTGCGAGGGAAAGAATCATCAATCACGAATCAACTCTTAGTGGGTGCTTTCGAGAGTTTTGCTGTATTTTTTTTTATTATCATCAACCATTAAAATTTCAATAGAATAGTCAAAAGTCGTCGACTGCTAGATATACGCGTATTCCTACAACCATTACCAGGTCGTCATGACCATCTTGTGGGGGACGACCTATGCGTCTTATTACGGCTAAGATGATGATGATTACTTGAAGTATTCGAGAAGAAATAATTCTTTTAACATATTTTCTTAAATCTTATTTACCAAGTGTCTCCGTACATGTCTACTCGATGTGCCAACATAAGTGGCCGGATATAACCCCTTTATGTTTATCTAGGTTAGGTCTGTATTGTTATCTCGGCCGGCGTAGGCTTAGGCTATTTTGCGCTATTGCTTAGGCTATTAAGGGCTTGCGTACATATGTCGAGGTGCGGGTATGATGCCGAAAGGATTTAACCTGTCTCTTGATTCTATACTTGGCCCGAGTCTATGGCTGACAGTTAGTAGTTGGAGTTTACACTCGGACAAGTCGTTCCCGAGTGCAATGCAGATTTTCCTGCCTCGAGCCGTCGGGAATATGCTTTACTGTTTTGAAGTCGGAACTCGGCTGTCGAAGAGTGCTACTTCGTAATCCGTCTCGACTGAGACTGACATTCAGTCAGTGTTTGGAGGCTACTCAGTCAGTCGCGGAGCTGAACACAAAGTTCGAGAGATCTCCCGTGACCTCCTTGCAAACAGCCGAGATGGACACCGGCGGGGTTTTAGTGGGTGCGAACCCCACATAACCCTGCGACTCCCCCCGGGGTCGCAGGGTAATCGTTAGGAGTTTCCCCGCCTAAAAAAAAAGGCTACTCAGGCTCAGGTAAACAAATGTTTGCTTTCCCTTACGACAATAGTCGTCTGGAGAGGCCCCCAAACGAGCCCTCCTCTGTCAAATGATTCTACTCCCTTTCGCAATGATTTTATAGCGTAGAGAAGAAAGGGGTAACAAACTCTACTTTACAATTTATCTATCATTTTTTTTTTGTTTTTGTTTTGTGATATTACAATACAATTAGGTGACAATACAATGAACATTATACAGATTAATAAAAATAAAATTACATGACATAATGAAAAGAAATTCTTCATTGAGAAAATTTTAAAAGCAATACTTCTATTTCGTCAACCCGCCTGTGAAGCTTGGCGATTATTGCGAAATCCCCCCATAATGTATTTGTCCTTGTGGCGATTTGTGGCGGACATATGTTTGGACGAATTCCTTCTGAGATGATGATTTTTATGAAGTCTAAAAAAAACTTATTAAAGCATAGCAGAAACATACACTTGACTTTTCGAGTGAGTTGTAAGTCAAGTATATAATTATGCATAGTCAGGCAAGAATGGACGGTGGTAAGAATGTATATTTTAAATATCGACCAACCATCAAGCTCCTTAGAGTCCAAAATTGCTTGCTAGATTTTTTTAAGTCAGTGAGCCTCCTAACTATTGACACGCAAAATAAGAGTTCCGTACGAAATTTAAAAATCAGCTATCTGTTATCTTGTGATACGTAAGTGATATCTTGTATCATATTACATAAAAGTTTTTTAATTTTATTTATAACTAGTTGTCCCGGTGAACTTCGTACTGCGCCCTACAATTTTATTAGGAAAAATTGAAAAAAGTCCCCTTAATTTGTAAAAATTTTCTCACCTTTTAAACCTTCCCTGGACTACTACGAATATTTTAAAACCAAAATCAGCTAAATCGGCCCGGCTGTTCTCGAGTTTTAGCGAGACTAACGAACCACGATTCATTTTTAAATATATAGTAAATAGTAGATATAAATTTCAGAATGTTTTTGAACTTACCTGTCCTCGAGACAGCGGCCAAAGCGCTTATAGCGAAGAGTAAAGCCGCCATATTTACACGCGACCGCGCATAATCCCCGCTGAGAACACTATCTGAAACAAGGGAGATAGACGCTGTTTTATTTTCTTCTCTTTTTATTTTTTCATTCACCTGCGCTTCAAAATTTTTAAAAGTAAAATCTGTTTTTTAACAGAATTTCGTGAATTAAATTTTTAGTGCGCTGTTGTTCTCAGTACGGCTCGGCTCCAGGGCAATATTTTTCTGATTTAGACGTTGAATCTTATTTTCATTAGCTTAGAGTTCATTTGATGGGATGCCAAGAGATCCTGATGCGTGCCGAAACCTCCCTGAAAAATGAAAAGTAAAAAGAAACAAGGAAACGAAAAACACTGTAACAGGAAGCTAGATATATCTAACAAGCACCTTATATATTCATACAGCTTGTCAGACAACCTTCAAATTCACAACCCCATCCTGTAACAAAGACTTTTATTCCGCGCGAGCAAAGCCGTATCAATACGCCAAGTGTCAAAAATTCCATTGTATAGGTATTTTTATCATAAATCTGTCCGTTTGGATTTCGGTCCTAAATCATAGGAGTTTAGGTTGGATTTTGAATGGGAGCAAGAGAAAAGCGTACAACGGGGTGCTCAAAGTATAAATTTGAAATTTATGGATGTAACAATAGTCTAACTTCAATGAACAGATTTGGATGTAAAATTTTATGTAAGACATAATATTTTTTCTTATTATGAACAGTTTAAACTTTACCAATATATTATTTTTGGACGTGGATCCCTCTACGCGTGGCCGGTGGATAGACGGCCGCAGTATGGCTATTTCTCGCAGGAGGCCTACTCGGTCGAGTTCTGCGACTCGACTGTGATGTGAATGTCCCTTAGGTTAGCCTTAGGTTTTCAATGAAGGACGCTGCTGCCCGTCCTTCAGCTGTTCCCTTAGTCGCTTTTACGACATCCATGGAAGAATTTGCAGTTATCATTTATATTTCGTCTACAAACGACGCTTATTATTATAATTATATTACTGGTAGTAACTCTCGGTATAGCGCGAAATTCAATTTTTTCGCGTTTTTTATTTATTCTGGCGAAAGAACATAAACATTTTTACATACGTATGTATACAAAATAATCTCACGCCTTTTATTCCCCGAAATGTTAGGCAGAGGCACCAGCTTGAGAGCCGGACCCACGTTTAGTTTATGCTTTACTAGCAGCCCGTCACGGCTTCGCACGGGGTAGACAATTTAGTCATATGTTGTTTTGGCTGGACACAAAAATACAGCCCGATCAGATCGACGAAATAATCGTCGCTGAGCTGCCTAATAAAGACGAAGACCCACACCTCTATTTCGGACCAACCGACTGAAGATGTCGGTTGATGCGGGCAGCTATGACTCTTTCGAGCAGCTTGCCCGCCTCGTCCAAAAGGACGATAGGCCGGAAATCTGACGGAGCGACAGAGTCGGCGAGCCGGCCCTCTTTTCTGATCAGGACCAGCTTGCCCGTTTTCCACTGGAGAGGGAACACACCTTGTTCCATACAGGTGGAGAACAAGCTGCGGAGCCGAATCTCCAACGCCTCCGGCTTCAACGACAGGAACCAGGCCTTGGCTGGAATTCCGTCCAAGCCTGGTGCCGTCTTTTTGCCGCGGAGGCGCTCGGCCGCCGCTGCCAACTCTGCCTCTGAGTGCCGCAATGGGCGGCTAGGGGAGAAGTAAGCGCTGAGTAGCAGCATCTCCCCCAGCATGCTGGACACGAAACCCTATCCCCGCGTTATACTCTCCGGCCGGAGCACGTGGTCCACGGAGGGACGGACGGCTATGGCTGCGAGGCCTGAGCGGTCCGAGATCCATCCGTTGGGCACAAATCCTCCGAAATAGTAGGGCTCTGCCACCACCGCGACGTGAATTCGCCACTGCGCCAGGACTCTGCATGAACAGGTCCATGGCTGTGGCGCAGTGGTTCAAGTTTGCCTGCAGGATCCGGGTGGCCATTACTGGTCCTGAGGCGGAACGACATCCATGGCCACCGCGAATTGGCTATCGGCGGTGGCAGGCATAGGGGGAGCACCGGGCCCCTTCCCCTTTCCTTTTCCCTTCCCCTTTCCTTTGGCCCTTTGGCTGGTCTTGCTGCAGCTGCCCAGACTGTGTGAGGCAAGCTGGCCGCTTGCCTGGCGGAGCGGGCAGCTCACGTCAGCCTCGCAGTTTCGGGCAATGTGCCCTGGTCGACCGCAGCAGTAGCAGAGGCCACTGCGGTCGTTCTGCGAGGTGCAGTCTGCCCGGAGGTGCCCCGTCTCCAGACACCGGAAGCAGCGCCTCGTACGCCGCGGGAGGAGCCTAGCCCGGACCATGCGCCATCCGAGTTTGAGTTTTCCGCCACATCTGTTGGGCAGCGTACCCACACTGCGCCGAGGCCCCTCTCGTTGACGATGCGCCCCACCTGGACGTCCGCCACTCTGCAACCACCGCTTGCCGCGACTGCGGCTGCGGTTTCAGCAGGGGTGACGGAATCGTCCAAATCCATGAGGCGCATCTCTGCGCTGCTCATGGGTCTGGAGACCCTCACCGTGTCTTCGGGCAACACCTCCCTTAGTTTCTGGACTAAGGCGTCTGCCTTGGCCCTGGCTTCTTCTGGAGGCCCGGAGATCTCCAGCAGGCAGGCACCGGTTGCAGCCGCACGAAAGCGGATGCTGTCGATGCCCAGACCTGCCAGGTCGAGACTCCCTTTTGCAGCGGAGATCACCTGAGCATAGGTGAGACCTCCCTGCACAGCCACCGGGCCAAGGCTGACCACCACCGCCGCAGTGCGTGGAGTGCGCAGCTTCTTGGCTGCTGCCTTGGACTTTTCCAAGGCCGTCTGCTTCGGCCCTGGAGTAGGGGCAGCCGGGACTGGAGCAGCCCGCTCCTTGTCCCTGTTCCTCTTCTTTTTCTTCTTTTTGCCCCTTCCGGCCCCCGTCACCAGGGTCCAGCCGTCATCATTGGCCGGACCAGTGGGAAGAGGGACGTGGGGGGCAGAAGAAGTGCCCGCCTCTGGTTGCCAGGCGGCAGGCGGGCGCTCGGGTCTTCGGGGCTGGAGCCGCTCTGGACGCCGGGGCTGCTCGTGGGGCCGGTGGGGCCGCACGAGGGGCCGCAGCCGCTTTGGCCTTCGGGGTAGCTCGAGGGGCCGGGGCCGCTCGAGGCACTGGAGCCGAGGGGGCTCTGTCTGCCGCCAAGGACGGCCGAGGTCGCTGGGCCGGGAGGAGGCGCTCGTCCAGGGCCTCCAGTCGCGCGTTCAACATGGTCCCAAACTGGACCATCATGTCGCGTTTGACTTCCTCCAAGTTGAGGGCAGAGGGGGCTCCAGACCGCGCAATCGTGCGGAGCTCCTCCATCTCCCTTCGGAGGAGGGCCATTTCTCCATGGAGGCTCCTCGCCTCCTCTCGGGCTGCCTTCGCCTCTCCCTTGAGGCGAGCGTTCTCTGCCGCGAGCTGCCTGCTCTCCTCTGAGGAGGTTCTGTTCCTCAGCTCCTCGGTATTCCGAGAGCTGGAAGCCGAGGCGGCTACCCCCCCCCCCCCCCCCCCCTCTCCATACCGCCGCGATGCCCGGCGCGCTTTTCAGACTGCATCGCAAACAACGGCCACGGGGCGCTATGGCGGTTTTGTTTACTGTTTGATTTTTTAAATTCGTAATATCTTTTGAATGGAAAGTCCAATTTAAATAATTTAAAAACTATTTTATAGGCAGTTAAATGATCTTGACCATAAAATAATTTATTTGTATAAGGATTAATATAATCACATAAATAGCATGGTTTGAATTTGGTTAGCATTTTCATTAATGTTTAAAATGAAAAAAGTTGTTGTAGTGACATAACTACAATAGTTGGACATATGCTACCGCGGAGTTTTTTGTAGACATTATGATGTTCTTCAATATTGTTGTACATTATTTTGTTCTATCGCTAATAGTTTCGGCAGCGCATTCGACGAAAGACATTTTAAGACTCATTTTTCTACACCTTCGGTTACATTGTTCAAATTTTACCAAGGATCCCTAACTTTTTTCAAAATGAAATGTAGCCTATGTCAAATTGGAAGAATGTAGCATTCTATTGGTGAAAGAATTTCTTAAATCGGCCCAGTACTCTTTGAGCCTATTCATTACAAACATACAAACATACAAAAATAGGTACAAATCTTTCCTCTTTATAATATTAGTGTAGATGTAGATTACCAACGTGACAAGGGGCCAGCTTGTCGCCGCGGTTATAACGACCACAATATATAAATAAATATAAATTTTTAATTAAGTTTAAATTAATTCGCGTATGTAAAAAACCATCTCCCACATTGTAATACAAAGTTTTTGGAAGACCTACTGATTTTTTGTCTAAGGGGTAAAAGGCCAAAAATTAAGTTCCTTGAATATATCACAATTCACAATGTGGGAAATGGTTTTTTACATACGCGAATTAATTTAAACTTTTTAATTATTATTTTTTCTTACCTTTCTACGCCACTACTTTAACTTTCGCCATACCGAGAGTTACCGCCTTAATTACATTGCGGAAGAAAAAGAAAAACAAAGTTCAATAACGCTTGCATATTGTATCTTCCTATTTATTTATCCTTTTTCCCAATAAGTTTCTTATCTAGATTATCCCTGCTGTTGTTGTTCGTAAATAAAGCTTGGCTCTATCTCTCGCTAGGATAAATCATAGGCATCTTTCGCTAGGAGATAAGAGGAAAGCCGTAACGATGGAATATCTTGAATGAAAATAACGGTTTATTTTTGCCTAGTAGAAGCCCGTGGTGTGTCTCGATTTTATATTAATACAAAATTGTAAAACTAAGTATCTGAATTAAAGGCTCTTATTATAATAATTATTACTATACATAACAAAATTGCTTTCCGCGTCTGTCCCTATGTATGCTTTAGTCTATAAAACTATGCATCGTATTTTGATGCGGTTTTTTTTAGTAGATAGTGATTCAAAATATATTTATGCACGACATAGTAAAAGGTTATGCGGTACGAAATTCGCCGGGTCGACTAGTTTTATTATATTTTTATGGTAACGGTACCTAAATTTCAAATGCATTTTATGGTTAAGTATAATTTGCATGTAGGAAGCCTTTTTTTTAGGAGAGTATGAAAATTTATGAATTCCGGAGATTTATGGTAAATCCAAAATTAAACATAACAATTTCACATAGAAGGTTCTATATTGAAATCGGACGCTAAAGCGCGTTGTTTTCAAGAACGAGCGAACGCTTGCTAGCCTCTGTGGTACAGTAAACAGAATCATCAAGCTTGTCCAAACTGCCAGCTAAAATAAGATTTTCCAAGAGACATAAGAAGATTGAAATCCGGCCAACTCTAAAAATATCGACATAATTCTCCCATTAATTGGTATCTTCTTAAACAAGTTAAAGAAATCTAATCAATATATATAAAACTCTTCCGTTACTGACTGACTGACTGACTGACTGACAGACAACGCAGAGCCGAAACTACTGAGCGTAGCGGGCTGAAATTTTGCATGTAGGTTCCTTAGGGAGTGTAGGTGAGCACTAAGAAGGGATTTCCCGAAATTCCCACGGGAACGGGACAAAACGGGAATTTTGTGTTTATGAGGAATCTGCGCGGGAAAAACAGCGGGGCAAACTCTAGTAAACTATATAAGAATTAGAATAGCCTTTTGTTTCTAAACCGTCTCATTTGCTTTCTTTATTTTCTTTTTCTTTAAATTGGTTTAGTGTGTCAATAGACAGAGGCCTCCTCTTTACATCTTCTTCAAGGTTTCTTTGTAATCAAGGTAATCTTTTGTTGTAAGAGGGTAATTGTCATAATACTCCCCCGCAGTGACAAACTGTATTGGGAGAGGAAATAAACTATTTAAAGCGCTATTCAAATTTAATCATTAGATTTTTGTCACTTTGAACTTATCTGTAAACCCTTTATTTTGAGATAAACTGTGGATATTGAATTAATTAACTCTTTCAAGTAATTTTATATGAAACGTAAAGGTTTTAGAGGATTATTAAATCTGACTTTGTAAGGGACAATAAATAGGGTATGAAAGATAATGCGAAATGAAGTGATAATTTACTTTATACGCAGGACATAGGCATCCCCACAGATCATCGCCAAGAACTATAGTTGATTTGACATTTTTGACACTCATTGTAGATGGGTGGCCTCTGGTAGCCACCACCCCATCTCCTTGGGTATCGTAAAAGGCGAATTCCAGACGGACCACAGCGTCCTTTTTTAAAAAGCCAAAACAGCCTAAAAGTCTTAACTGCGACCGCCATCCCGTCTGCCAAACGTCGCGATAACGACAAAACACCGAAAAAAATTACCTAGTTTAAAATGTTACTAGTTGATCCGGTGAACTTCGTAACGCCTTACTTATTACTATGTTGTGCATGTATCATCAATCATCATCATCATTTCAGCCGTAGGACGTCCACTGCTGGACATAGGCCTCCCTCAAGTATCATCAATACATAGTATAAAATAATGTCGCTTTCCGCGTCTGTCCCTATGTATGCTTAAATCATTAAAACTACGCAACGGATTTTGATGCAGTTTTTTTAAATAGATAGAGTGATCTAAGGGGAAGGTTTATAAGTATAATACAAAATAGTTTTAGGTTAGGCGGTACGAAGTTCACCGGGTAGACTAGTAATACATATAAACCTTCCTCTTGAATCACTCTATCTTTAAAAAACCGCTTCAAAATCTTTCAAAATCGCGTCAGTTTCAAAAATCTATTTTTTTACACTTTAGTACACTTATCTATTATTACAGGCTAACGCTAATACAATTAAAAAGTAACTTAGGTAGAAATTTTGAAATATACACTTGTACAACGCTAAATATTCAATTCAATTATTAATATTTACTAAGCATACATACACACAGACAGCGAGAAGCGACTTTTATTTTATACGTATTGAGGTGGTGAATATTTTTCGAGAGTGTCGCCTTACTTTAGAGGTAGAAAAGATTCAATATTACGTGATAAGAAATCAAAGTTCAGACGAAGATAAGAACTTTTTGCCAGAGGCTAAACTAAAGAGTCTTGTCTAGACAGAATTTTGTTTGAACATTGAGAGGTCAACTCAGGTCATATTTCGACTAGCCTTTTTAATAAATAATAAAAAATCATTTATTCAAGGATACAATGCTTTTATTGTACGTTCATTAAACTCAATACCTAAAAAACTAACCCTGCTATTCAGAAAAAGTTAAAGAGCATTTTAGTTTTTTGACGTATGTTAATGTAGACTGGATGTCACGCATTTACCATACAACAAACCAGAGAAGTAGACCTCCAGTAAAGCTACTTAAGATCTACTGAAACTTTATGAATAATTCGGTATGTATCCTATACTGGGTGTTTCTGACAAGGCGGTAATAAATCAAAGGAGGGATTCTGCTCACCATAACTAACAACTTTCCCAAAGCAACATGGGTCAAAATCTCAAAAAAAAATAACAGCTGCTCCATACATTGGTTCGATCAGCTGACGGGGTCAATGTACGGGACGGCTGATTTTTGTTTTGAGATTTCGACACATGTTGCTTTGGGAAAGTTGTTAGGTATGGTGAGCAGAATCCCTCCTTTGATTTATTACCGCCTTGTCAGAAACACCCTGTAGATACTGCAAGAGACGAAGTGGTACAGGGGCACCTCTCAAGTCAACGATGGAGTCGCCCCTAAACGAACTCACCTCCGTCACATGATTTTACTCCCTTTTGCAATGATTTTAAACACCAGATCAAGTACCTAGTTCTAATTGACTTGTTGAAATCCCTTTTTTAATTAAATACATTTTTTAAATTTAATTATAATTAGTCGATCCGGCGAACTTCTATTACTATGTTGTGCATGAATTATACATATAAACCTTAAAAAGAAACGCATCAAAATCCGTTGCATAGTTTTGAAGATAAAAGCATACATGGGACATACGCGGGAAGCGACTTTGTTATAAACTATGTATGTACTTATTGATGAAATTGATCTTGATGATAATATGTTTGACGGCATATAATACTTCGGTAAGAAAGAACACCACCCATTTATTCGTCACCCATAGCTTAAATTAAAAGAACAGCAACCTGTTGAAAATTTTGACACACTGCAGTCAAAAACCTGTCTGCCAAGCGTGGTGATTATTGAAAAACCCCCTCAAAAGTGTTTATTATCTCAGTGAAGATCTGTGGGAGAGGCCTTTGTCCTACAATAAACGTATCTTGGCTCACATTATGAAATCACGTCTATGAATGTATCTACAATCTACCTCAGAAATTTGTCTGATATATAGAATCAGAAATACCAAATCTAATCCTATGCATCTCAAAAAACCCCAGTATCGAAGCAAGAATATTTATTTATATTTATTTAGGGCTAGGGACGCTTAGCGTCTTCGTAGATACGTGACAAAAATAATGATTTACACTAATCCAATCACTATGAATCCTACGCTTACAATACCTACTTGATTATTTCTCTGACAATTAGGCACTAAGTATGCTGGCAACATTGGCACTGGATCTAATTTGGCTGGATAAGGAGACGCTGAATTACAAACAATCTGTACTTATTTCTTTGGGCGCAAAGTAGTTTTTTTTTTAACGCTGTGTTTGAGAGATAGATTAGCGATGCGATAGGTCGAAATCGGTCTTTAGAAAGACTTGTAAAAAAAGTAATTGTAAAATATCTTTTTTCAGCATCTTGATGAAATACTGTGTATTTTTTTTTAACAAAAACAAAAATATTTTTATATGGTTATAATATTGGGGTTAAAAAAATATTTTTTGCCAATTGTTATTATTTTAACTCAAAATAAATAAATGTTAGTTCTATTGCATAATATGCATTATGCATATTTTTAGGAAATAAAAAAATAATTTTGTTAAAATTTAATCAGTTTCTTTACTAAAATAATAAATTGTTCTAGCTGATAATTTTCATTTTTTGCAGCAATCTAAGTACATTTTGTTCAAAAAAATCTTATTTTGTATTTGTTCTGTCAACCTGTTAGTGTGTGTGTGTATATAAAAATAAATTCTTGACTATGTTTATTGTCTAAAATAAAAAGAAATAAGCTTAGTTTTAAGACTGAATACTAAAACTTTAAGTTAACAACTTAACTCGTGAATAAAACACATGTAAGTACTTTTCCCGAGTAAAAAGTAGATTTGCAGAGAAAATGCGACCATTTATCACTGCGTCTCGTCTGCTGGAAAAGCAAAGTAACTCAAATAAAGCACTATTTTAATATGAAATTTTAACCAGTGTTCTCTTAAAAGAATGGAATTGGTTTCAATTGTCCTATTATTAATATTATTTATGCGTAAGTTTGTTAGTATGAATGTTTCTCACTCTTTCACGTAAAAACTACTGAATGGATTTTATAAACTTTACAATACGAGGTCAATATGTGGTCGTTATAACCGTGGCGACAAGCTGGCCCCTTGTCACGTTGGTAACGAAGCATAAACTCGGCTAAACGTGGGTCTGGCTCTTGAGCTGGTGCCTATGCCTAACCCTTGGGGAAATAAAATGCGTGAGATTATGTTTAAATCGGGTTAGCGATTAAGGTAAAATTTTCAACGAAATGGGGTGGTACTAAGTATTCTATGTCGCCACAATTCTTTAGGTTATTATGGTGATATTTGTTGTATGATTACAAATAATTCCTCCCTCCGCCCCCCAGTTTTGCTAGTGAATAGTGTTCATCAGTGTTACAAACCGAAATAAAAGCGAAACAGAAACGCAAAACAAACTGATAGGCACACTTGCGGATTCGGGGAATGATTCTCGACGCGCCGCAGAAGACGTGACATGAAACCCGAACGATGCGGGGAAAAGTATAAAGGTTTTATTGAGTAGGTTGTTTCGGTTATACTTGGTAGAAATTTGAAAATTTTGTTCTTATTTTACTTTGTCAGCAGCAAAGCAATTGCTTTTTGTAAAATTTAAGTAGGTGTTATCCAAATTTAGTGGCTGTATGTTCCTAGATGCCTTTGTCTGGTTTTAGGATGACCTTACGCTTTTTTGTTCTTTATCTGACGGAAGTTAAAAAAGGCTTATCTAAATAACATAATTTTATCTTTGTTCTCGGTATTACTTTTAATTTTACACATTATTTTTAGAAAAATAGTTTGTAAAGCTTATTAATTAGGAACTAATGAGGACATTCTAACTTTTTAAATATATACCTTCTTATTCATAAAAAGTTTAAGAGCATTTTAGTTATTTGACGTATGTCAATTAAGACTGGATGTCACGTATTTGCCATACAACAAACCAGAGAAGTGGACCTCCAGTAAAACTACTTAAAACCTACTGTATCTTTATGAATAATACGGTTAGTTTATAGAGACATAGGCCTTTACTCTTTTTCTTTTTTAGGTTTTGCCGTCCATACATCAGTGCCTGGTAATATTTTGGAGACTACAGGAAAATTAAAATAAATAGCTTGGAGACTAAAAGGAAATAAAAAAAAAATTTATTTTTGGAGACTATCAGAATAACCCATTATTTTGACGTCTCTGTAGTCGTCTCCTCATATCACACCCGAAATTGATGTGAAATTGAGCACGTTATTGTTTACAGAAATAATAAGCGGAAATTAGGCTTCGGCAAAAGCAAACTGCTATGTTATTATAGAATCAAATCATATTAATCTTACTAACGGAAAATTATTATATTACGAGCACGATAAATATCGTGGAGGCTAATCTTGTTATTCATAAATTTATTATTATTAATAATTTAATTTGATGGACTTGACTCCACTTCAGTGGAGTATTTAGCCAATGTCAAGTTCACAAATTAGCTTATAAGGGTGGGCTTAAAGCCCGGCAACGTTGTACGGTTATTATAAGTTTATTGGATTATTGTTTTAAAGCCCGCTAACAAAACACGTGGTTTCGGAAACAACGTTAAAACAATAATCCGTTATTCATAAAAGTTAAAGAGCATTTTAGTAATTTGACGTATGTCAATTTAGACTGGATGTCACGTATTTACCATACAACAAACCAGAGAAGTAGACCTCCAGTAAAGCTACTTAAAATGTACTGTATCTTTATGAATAAGACGGTAAAAGTCTAAGGACTTTAGGATGTCAAAAAAGTAACACATTAATAAAGCTTAACACTAAGGGGCCCTAACTAGCTAGAACCTGTATCTAGGGTCCTATTTTTTTAAGGCGGGGAAACTCCTTACGAGTACCAAGCAGGGTTATGTGGGATTCGCACCCACTAACACCCCGCCGGTATCCTTCTCGGCTGTTAGCAGGAAAGTCGCGGGTAAGCCTGTGGAATTAGTAGAGCCTCTTCTCGGGGGGCATGTTCCCTTCGGAGCGTGGTTGACTCGCCCAACGCTCGACGTCGGGACACGGACACCCGTATTCCGTCGTCCTTCTCGGGGCCATTATATGACTACACGAGGCCCCCCTTTTTTTTTTAACGAGGGGAAATGCCCATCGCATTTCCCGACGCTCGGGGGAGCGTCGGTGGTATGTGGGGCTCGCACCCACTAAAACCCTCCGGCGGCCGTCTTGGCGCTTTTGGGAAGAACCCCGGGAACCACACATTATAGCGTCCGAAGTCTTCCCACTACACGAGGCCCCTGCCTCGTACACTCACGACCCCGGGGTCCCTTCTCAGTCGCCTCTTACGATAGGCAATCCTATTCTTTGGCTTGGTACTGCAGGCTGCCCTAAGACATAAAAAAGATATACACCCTTCCATGCAGCTACACATTTTCAGCCATGGCGGTTCGATAGTTTAGGCGTGATTGCTCAACACTCAGAGTTGATACTTTCGCATTTACCTACAAAGGTGGTAACTCTCGCTATGGCGCGAAATTCAAATTTTTTCGCGTTTTTTATTTATTCTGGCGAAAATATACATATTTTTAAAAGTTTCAATGAATTCGCGTATGTAAAAAACCATTTGCCACATTGTAATACAACGTTTTTAGAAGACAGACCTACTGATTTTGTGCCTAAGGACATAAAGGCCAAAAATCAAGTTAGGTCCTTAGACACAAAATTAGTAGGTCTGTCTTCGAAAAACGTTGTATTACAATGTGACAAATGGTTTTTTACATACGCGAATTCATTAAAACTTTATTAAAAATGAATACTTTCGCCAGAATAATTAAAAAACGCGAAAAATTTTGAATTTCGCGCCATACCGTGACTTACCGCCTTAACAGAGTTTTATAGAATACGAGCTTTCCCGGCTTACTTCGTTACGCCATAGAATATAAGATACTACAAAAGACTTGGCTCTATAGACTATGTTCTTTTGCCTGCCCAGAATGGACTTGATAAAAAAAACAAACAACAACAACAAACCACCTGTCAAAATATGTAAACAACGGAAAAAATATTGCACCTTGGGTTACATTATTTGAGTTTAGGTAAGGATCCCTATTTTTTTTGAAAATCTAATATAGCCTATGACACTCGGGGTTAATGTAGCTTCCTACCAGTGAAAGAATTTTTCAAATCGGTTCAGTATTTCCGGAGCCTATTCGTTACAAACAAACAAACAAACAAATCTTTCCTCTGTATAATATTGGTATAGAAAACAGATACCTAAAGAAATTGAGAAGTGCTTTGAACCCGAAGAGTAGTAGACAGACAAATCGTCAATATTACCGAAATGCATTTTGTTTTTTAGATAAAAACTTTAAGTAATAAAACCTAATGCTAGTCTAGACTTCAGTTTTATTGAGTCTAAGAAGTCTTACATTTATTAGATTTAGACTTGGTGAATGACCTAGGATAAGATTTATAAAAAAAAACGGACGGGGCATAAAATTTGAAAATATAATCAAAAATACCTACCGAAAAGATACTTAATAATTAAAATATTTGACTAAACGCGAGTCCCTACTTGTACTTATCAGTTTATTTAAAACAAGTCGACCCGGCGATCTCCGTACCGCCTAACCTATTACTATTTTGTACATGTATCATTCTTATAAACCTTTCTCTTGAATCACTCTATCTATTAAAAAAGACCACATTAAAATCCGTTGCGTAGTTTTAAAGATTTAAGCATACATAGGGACAGACGCGGAAAGCGACTTTATTTTATACTATGTATAGATGATATTGATTATGTTTTTATACTGATTTATCGGTGTATGGTATTGATTGATTGTCATCGGCAATTAAAAACAAATTAAAAACTCACAAATAAAGCTTTTTTTTAACATTGGTTCCCAAAGCACCATTTTAAAACAATATTCCAATAAACATTGTAACCACAGAACAAGGAAGATGCTCTCTCTCCTTGTTCTGTGATTGTAACGTATCAAATTTGTAAATTTGAAGAGGATTCAAGTCCATTAATTTAATACCTACCTAATTAATTAATTTCAAACAAAAATAGTATAAAAAAATAGTTCATTATTTATTTCAGTCGAATAGTAGCTATAGGTAGGTACCCTTATCTAAGTTTCATCAAAGCCTCAATTCACGTCAAATTTAATTACGTAACGATCGCAGTTCGATCCTCGTGCAATAAAGCCGGCATGCGGTTGGATGCCGAGAAGTGGAATGTTCAAAGGTATTCAGCTATTGTACTGTACTACGTAGAAAGAAACCCTATAGAATGTACTAGAAAATATAGTGAGAAAAATGTTTAAAGATTCTTACAAAATAAACTCTTAAAAGCTACCTGTGTTTTAGAAAAGTAGCGCCAATGTAAGCTGTATAAGAGTTTTAGAAAAGGTATCGAAGAAGCGAAAGAGGTATTGGATTTCTTATGGCTGCATTGGCCTTTTAAATTGTGCGTTCCTTTCATGTCGTTGCGCTTTAGAATTTATAAAGTATTAGTAACGTTGACGGAGAGTAGGCAGACACCCCAAAAGCGTACTGGATGAAGGTCGCACAAGACACCAGTCCATATGGCCATCTGAGGGGAAGGCCTAGATGTCCAGCAGTTGACGTCTTTCGGCTGAGATGATGGATATATGAGTAAAGTTTAATTTGAATTTAACAAGAATCATTGTTTGTTTGCCTGAGCCAATTGGTGGGCACCCTGAACTACCTCGCCTCTCGCAGTTTAGGATACTTTAACGAATAAGGTATCAATACAAATTGGGTAAGTCTAATTGACTTTTAATAAGTGATATCTTGTGTCCTATATTGAATAAATCATTTTTGACTTTTTCAATCTTCTTCTTATTTCATCAATTATTTAAGTTGAAAGTGTATTGCAGATTACATTTTTTACCTGGACTCGTTGGACTCCTAGCTCCGCCTGCCTATATATCAATTTTACTTACAGTACACCCAAATTAATAATGCGCATGCAGATCTTCGCTAATTGTCGTTTTTACGGAAACACCCGAATCACAAAACATAATTCAACTGAATTACGCATGAATAAAAGCACTGAACCACCTAAGATACATAATAATATCGTCTTCCGACGCTCGGGAATACGACCGTAATCGAACAGAGACGAAGATTTCTATGTGCATTATTACCTGGAGTACTATACCGAACTGTTATATATTGATATATAAAACTCTTCCGTTACTGACTGACTGACTGACAGACAACGCAGAGCCGAAACCACTGGGCGTAACGGGCTGAAATTTTGCATGTAGGTTCCTTAGGGAGTGTAGGTGAGCACTAAAAAAGGATTTCCCGAAATTCCCATGGGAACGGGAATAAAATGGATTTTTGTGTTTATGAGAAATCTGCGCGAGTGAAACCGCGGGGCAGCCTCTAGTCAATATATATAAAACTCTTCCGTTACTGACTGACGGACTGACTGACTGATAGACAACGCAGAGCCGAAACTACTGGGCTTATAATGCTGAAATTTGGCATGTAGGTTCCTTAGAGAATGTAGGTGAGCACTAAGAAAGGATTTTCCGAAATTCCCACAGTAACGGGAATATCGGGACGTTTTAGTTACTATGAAAAATCGACATCATTGACTGTATCAACGTGAAAATTGGTGTATAGGTTCCTTAGTAAATGTAAGGGTGTTGAAAGAAAGGAATTTACAAAATTCCCACGGGAACGAGACTTACGAGACTTTTTTTTGTAAAAATTAAAATCGACATCATTGAGTGTATCGACGTGAAATTTGGTGTACAGGTTCCTCAGTGAATGTAAGAATGATATAAGAATGAAATTTACAAAATTCACACGGGAAAGGGAATTACGAGACTTTTTTAGTGAGACTAAAAAATCGACTTCCTTGAGCGTATCGATGTTTATGATAAATCTGCGCGAGTGAAACCGCGGGGCAGCCTCTAGTTTATAATATAACTATTCGACCGGCGAACTTCGTACCGCCTTACCTATTACTATGTTGTTGTATGTATTATTATATAAACCTTCCTCTTGAATCAGTTTATCTTTTAAAAAAGACCGCATCAAAATCCGATGGATAATTTTTATAGATTTAAGCATACATAGGGACAGACGCGGGAAGCGACTTTGTTTTATACTATGTATTGACAAGTTTAAACTTTAAACAGTGTAACAGCAACCTTATAAACAGTCTTGGTACTTGAAATTAGGTCAAGATTGGTATCGAGTTTCGCTTTGAAAAATACAAATCGAAGTTCTTCCGTAGTCTACTATTTTAAACCTTAATTTAGTGGAAATAAGAGTCAGTGTTGCCATTAAATTTCAGTAGACAGTACTTTGGGGTGAGATTTTTCTTTTTTTTATTGCTATTTGATTGCAAGTATTTGAGGAGAAGCTTTCAAAGGTTTTTTTTTATTGATTTAGCGTAACCAGAGAAAATATACGTCATTAACGATATTGAGATTTACTTTGTTATTTTTCTCAACAAAATAATGGCTTGAGCCTTTTTCTTGCTTAGTTGCCTAAGTGATAATAATAATGCATCACACTCAGAGCCCTTTACTAGTATCTAGGGTGCCCGAATTACATATTCAAAGACGAAAAGCACACCCCAACCAGAGGAAACATTTTCGATTTCTGGGTCTGGGTGTGTAGAACCTGACTTACCTGAGTTTGACGTGTTATACTTAATGATTATGTTCTTACCTTATAAATAAAATATCGATGTAGGTAGACATAGTGTGAGGCTTTGCATAATGGAGAGTCAATTATAATTTACCATTTGGGCTGATAAGGGTCAACAAATATACCCAAAGGGCTCAAAGGGTGTTTTAACAGTCATTGCAGCTGTCCCTTAAGGACTGATGTGATGTCCAAGTTGCAAAAATAAGAGTATTATTGTAGAAGCTCGGAGGAGCGACGAGGTAATTCAAATATCAAAGTCGACCCGGTAATGCTGTACTGTCATAGAAAGTACTAGAGGCTGCCCCGCGGTTTTTCCCGCGCAGATTTCTCATAAACACAAAATTCCCGTTTTTTCGCGTTCCCGTGGGAATTTCGGGAAATCCCTTCTTAGTGCTCACCTACACTCCCCAAGGAACCCACATGCCAATTTTCAGCTTTCTACGCCCAGTAGTTTTGGCTCTGCGTTGTCTGTCAGTCAGAGTTTGCGTTAGTTTAGAAGATATTAATTTTTTTCGCGAATGGCGCTAGCATCGCTGTAAACTGGCTCTTAAATGTTCTCTTTCACAACATCAAATAGGTAACATCTAATTTAATTTACAAAAAAGGCTTATAGTATATACACTTTACAAGCCTCACTGACAAGATATTATATCATGAGGTTCTGCCTCTAAATTGGGCCAAACGTTCCCTTTGTGTCAAACATTGCCTTAGAATGGTGCTTCTGTTTTATTACATTAGTCACTTTGAGACGGTTTCAGTCCCTTTTGAGTCCTTTATGAGCCCTTAAAGGCTTTATTGCTATATATGAAAAATATACAAATGTTTAAGTACCAATTTTATGAAGACTTAGTCCTACATTCTTAGTTGTATGCCTTTGTGACGCTTGAGAGATTTGTCTTTGATGCTGAAAGTAATATTTCCTGAGATAAGGTATGTACTAGATGGAAGCTATTTTAGCAGAAACGGAGAACTACTACTCGTATTCCTTAAACAATAACAAACTAGTCATATGAGAGACAGAGACAAACACATACACTCTATATAGCCTAAGAATGTACGCGAGCAGCATTTAGCATTTTCTTGTCTATGTTTTGCTATTTTGCCTACTATTTTGAGTCCAGCTGGACTGAAAACCATAAAACTTATACATACATACACATTTGATGACCGCTCGCATTCAGGTTCTTCTATGTTCCGTCTATAGGAAGCGCAGCGTTCTACTTTGTCTATGAATGTTTTAATGAAAATTAAAAAGCATTTATTCTTATAGAGTTCTGCTATTCGGGCTGGTCTCTCCTTTTATGGAGAGTTGTTTTCACATTCGTTTGTCAGGAGCCGCATAGGGGGAGCCTCTTAACCACGCTTCTGGAAGTATAGGATCTAAATTAATTTCAGGTATAAGGGTGCATTCACGTACAACGCTGGTAACAAGCGCTTGTTGGCGCTAGTTCGAAAAATGTATAGAAAATACCTGCGCAGACATAGGCGCTTGTTCCAGCGCTAATGTCAGCGCAGGTATTTTCTATACAATTTTCGAACCAGCGCCAACAAGCGCTTGTTACCAGCGTTGTACGTGAATGCACCCTATAATAATAATTATTGACTTTGACTTTGACTTAGAGGTAATATTAATTATCAAACAAAGTTATCCTTTAACAATAACGTATTTTTTGATCTTCTACGAACGGAACTCCAAAAACTTTTCCTACAAGTTTTCCTTACGAGTGGACCTGACGTGTCCAACACAGAGGTTCTAGTATGATTGATTATAGCATCATAGATTATATGACAATGGATAAAAGCACAGACGATAATATGTATATTATGTAGAATAGGGAAAATTCTAAAAGATGGTGGCGCTTTTTCTTTGCCCTTACGGCCGTTTTCAATATCCTACCATCCTACCTATCCATCCATGTTTTGCAATTCACCGACGTTAAGTTTGACAAAAAGAACATGGACAAAGTGTCAAAAAATATTTATTACCCATTGTCCCAATCTAAAAAAGTTCTATTAGAAAGGAATTTATAAATTTAAGCTTGCACATTGCTAGTTACGATATGCGGGAAAAACTGCTTCAAAAATTGAGGAAAAATGTGCAAATTATCACGTATGCAGATCACGTAGTTTTTGTTACGGTATAAAATATTATTGGAGCCTCTTTGGTTTTATGTTAGCATTCAAATATTTGAATTTAACAATATCTATATGTTTTAGATATCAAATTTACGACAAAATTCTACATAATTAAAAATTTCATAAATAGTTCTAGTAGCATGGTAGGTTCTAGGGGTAAGGAGTGTACTTAAAGGATGGAATTCCCAATGTTCCTATGGGAACGGAGAAACAGGAGATTTACTGAAATATTATAAATCTCTCTAGGAATATCGTTAAGTTGTAAGTTTGTGTATGATTTTTACCACGGCGAATCGGCGCGAGTGAAACCGCGGGGCAGCCTCTAGTTTATAATATAACTATTCGACCGGCGAACTTCGTACCGCCTTACCAATTACTATGTTGTGCATGTATTATAATATAAACCTTCCTCTTGAATCAGTTTATCTTTTAAAAAAGACCGCATCAAAATCCGATGAATAATTTTTATAGATTTAAGCATTGAAGGCGAATTTGAAATAGAGGTAGCTAAGGCACTGTATTAACACATATAATATCATATCGAAAAAGAGGCGATTTATAGGAAAATCGTGTATGTTTTGTTAAAGCTTTTTATGATGCCTAAGCAGTGGGTGCTCTAAAGTCAATGATAGCTGATACAACTCTTTTCCAACTCGGAACGGACTCAGCAAAATCTATTTATCGTCGTCATATAAAATTGAATTATGTTTCGTCGAGTAATTTTGTTCTAGCCTTCGAAGCGGTCTTCGCTACAATTGGATTTATCAAAATCGTGTACCTGAAGTTTTCTCTAGTATCCATTGATAGCTTTCTAAGCCGACCGTTTTATTATTTTCTTATTATTATCTTTTATGGAACAGTACAATGCTTTCGTTTTTCTATGTTAATGCGAAGAGATTTTGAATTTGACTAATGAATTGAGTCTAGTTTTTTTTTTTTGGTTAAAGCGAAGTATAGCTTATATGTAAGTATGCTATTTAAACCGTTACGAATGCTTCAAATAGTTCTTTTAAACTATAAGTATAATTAATGCCCTAAAAAAACTAAGCAATATTATCTAGTGTCATACAGGATCATTTTTTTATTATTTTTTATTGTTTAGAAGATTTCGTTTTCAAAGAAAATGGCGCTTTATTGGATGTCATACAGCTTTAAATTAGGTATTATAATATGAAACTAGAGGCTGCCCCGCGGTCTCACCCGCGCAGATTTCTCATAAACACAAAAATACGGGAACGGGAGAACCTACACTCCCCGAGGAACCTATGTACCAAATTTCAGCTTTCTACGCCCAGTAGTTTCGGCTCTGCGTTTTCTGTCAGTCAGTCAGTCAGTCAGTCAGTAACGGAAGAGTTTTATATATATTGATAAGGTAGTTGGGGTGAAATATAATAATAAAAGAATGTTTAGGTTAACGAGGAAAACAAACAGATTACAAGAGTATTACGGACGCAATTGCTTACAAGATAGTCTATAAATTACAAGAAATTAGCTTTAAAGTTTATTTTCAGAGAGGCGCCAATATTTCAAACGAGACGTGAAAAACTGGCCATAACTTAGGGAGCACTACTTTGCGATGTTAAAATTAGAATTTTACTGCCATTATTTTTTAAAAGTTTTCCTAAAAATAGCAGTTGTAACGAGCAATATATTATATAGCAAGTTTGCTTCTTGCATAATGCGATAGCTACTGAACAGAAAGTTTTGTTTAAAATGGTTCTTGAATGTGCAAGGAAAATGCCTTTCTTTTTCTCAACATTATATTTTGCAATATTGTTCCGAGAAACGTTAAGGGAGCTCTTGTGATGTGATATAACAAACATTTTCGTCGAATTAAAAAGAATAACATTTATAAAACAAATTTAAAATAAAAGCTAGCTCCAGTTCTTATTGGAAAAATCTACAAAAACTATGGTTGTTTCGACGAGATGGAATTTCAACTAGAAAGTTTTTTTGAACCTTTTTCTACGAAACTATTTTCGCTTAGTAAAAAAGCTACAGAATGAAAACCTTTTATAAACAATAGACCAAATAGATAGTAAAACCAATTCAATTAGAGACCTTATGTTACCGTTTACTTTTCACAACGGCACAAAACCAATGACGCGTCCTATCCTAATCTGGGACATCATTGTCAAACAATGCGACCTCACGCCTAAATCCCAAAAAAAAGTCCTCGTGAAAGGGTAATGCAAAATCGATAAATCCGTAAGTGGAGACCAGTGTAGCCCTTTTAGAAGGAAATAATATTCTTTGCTGAATCTCCATACTGCTAATATATAGGATATAGAGAAAGGGTCCGAGAAGCGGACCTTGCGGGACCCCTTTTAGTGAGTGGCTATAAATCAGACCGTAATAGAGTGTGTCGCGTATCTATCCTTGTAGACATTTTGGGCAGTCCAAGATTTCCTTACAGTTTCTTTGACCTAGGAGTAATACATACGTTTTGAGACTCAAGTAGGGTAAAGGGCGTAAGTCAAAAGCTTGTTCCTAATCCAGAAAGGCAAAAAGTAAGCTTTGAATTGAAAATGGGAAAATGTTTTTGAATGAGTTGTTTTAGAATTATATTAGAATGGTGAAAAGGGTTTTTTTCTTTGAAGCAAAGATTTTTTTATTTTAAAGGCAACGAAAGGTCTGGGAGACTTTATTAGTCTATGTCAAAATAGTCGGGTAGTTGTGCGTCTTTTTATTTATTTTAATTAGTTTCTTTGAATAGAATATACAGTACAGTAGTTATTTTAAATTCCAACGTTAAAGACCCGAGAGTTCGAGAGAAAAATAACACAGAAACATTATTAAACTCAAACATGCTGTTTAAAACAAGGAAGTAAAAATAAAGAATTCTTAGTCTCGTGTTTCATTTCAGCAAGAACATCTCGAGTTTAACAAAATTGAATCATCCATTTACCAACGTAACAACTCTTAATTTAATATTTAATGAAGAACCTAAAGCTCTAATGCCTACTCTTAAAACGTAAACAAAGCTTTAAGCTACCTTCATACTTGGAGGCTTCGAGGGATTAACGAATAGAGCGGTACTTTTCAGCAGTTTATTGCTAGGTTTTGCTAAAGTTTAAACTTTCTGTGTAAAAGTTTAGTGGGATGTCTTCCAAGCTCACGCCTTTTCATTGAAGAGCACTTAAGGATTTTTTATAATCTTCAACGAGCTTCTTATATATTTGGTTGCAAGTTTAAACTTTAAACAAAATAATAAAAAAGTATTTTCTTTCCAACTATTTTTGATTAGCTCATATTTTAGCTAAAAAACTAAATTTCCATGGCCTTCTCCTTTGTAGATTCTAAACTTACCAAGTCAGCAAGACCATTTCACAGCACAATGTTCAATGTTCATACCTGAAAAAAAAAGTAAGTAATATTGTTTACTCAGTGAAATCAATATTTAAACCCGGATTTGTTGAATGTAAGTCTTTCAAACTAAATTCACTTTACAATATAATGGAATTAATTATTTTATTTCCAAAGAGCGTGGCGCTAGTTTAACAGTTTTTTACCTTACGAAGACCTTTAAAGGCTGATGCATTGGGTTCTCCGCACATTCTGGCGAGAAGCGACAAATAAAATTATTCTAAGCTACCAAAAAAAAAACGCACATTATTGCTCCTCAACCCTGTGCCACAGAAGTATTAAGACCAGAAAAAAATCTGTTTTGAGTGCCAAATAAATAAAATAAATAAATAAAAAATGTTATAATCTGGGTATTTTCACCATTACCTGCCATGATGCCACCAGATTTGTGATGGGCCTTAGTCTGTTAGTACCCTAAAGTAAATCTAAAAGCTCAACTCAGTTTCATAGCACTTAAGGGAGCTCCTTCAGTAAAATTTGTAGGTACTTTGGACATCAAACTTTTAGTCCTTGAAAGTAAACAAGGCTTTAATTTTTCAGTTTGAGTATAAAAACATACCTTAAAATAAAATAATATGACATACATACATAACATCACGCCTGTATCTCATCGGGGTTGGCAGAGACAATTGATTTCCACTTGCTACGATCCTGAAACACTTCTTTCGCTTCTTCTACAGTCATAAGCCTTTTCACACACGTCAGTTTCGTGAACTCTTCACGCGGCCTTTTCTATCAGGACGTCACCATTTTGGTCGGTGAATATGACTTACAAACTAATATAACAGCGTTTCAAATAAATAATAATATATAAAAACATAAATCCTCATATTTACAGAAAACAAGGTCTCTCATAACATAGACCTTCGCAGATTAACAAGGAAGGCGAAACGGAGGTTTCCAAGAATCCGCGTTGTTTATTAGGAGAATGTTCTATTATATGATATTCGTCATACAGCCATGTTTACCGAGTTGCCCGGGGCATTCCCTGGGGAACACGTTATGTGGAAGCTAAAGGCAATTTTATCGTTTTTGATATAATTTACTGACTTCTAAAAAAGGAGGTTCGTATGTATGTTTGTCCGCGATTATCTCGCGTTTGGCAGAACCACCTTTGATGCGGTTTTCATATGAGTATTTGTAACATTCTGGAGAAGTTTTTAGTACATATTTTAACCGACCTCGAAAAAAAGGAAGTGCTCAAGTCAAGTCAGTTTATTGAAGGCGGGTTCCTTTTTTTGTAAAAAAATATATTATATGGGTTTTTTCCTTAAGAGTTTTCAATTTAATTGTAAAAGTTCCACTAGTTAGGAGCCTGAAAACTGACTCGCACTCCAAAGTGTCAAGATGAATTTTTAAATCGTTCATCGCTCCAAATTGATATACTATATATGTCGTATATGTATATGTCGTAGGAAGATTTGATAATTAGGTTTTTTTTGGCAAAAAAAACTAGGGATTTTGAGAAAACCCGGATAATTTGATATAACGATTATTATTTTCCAATTATACTGACAAAAAGTTTTTTTTTTTGCAAAAAAACCTAGTATAATTGAAAAGGAAGGTTTCAAAGTTTTCAATTATACTAGGTTTTTTCCAAAAAAAACTGCTTTTTATCAGGATGATTGAAAAAAAAGTAATGCTTATATCAAATTATGCGGGTTTTCGCAAAATCCCTAGTTTTTTCGCAAAAACCCTAATTATCAAATTTTACTACGACATTCTACACAGTCAAGTTTCTACTTCAAGACTGTGAAGCATAAGCTCGACGGAGTTTAAGACGGCTTAGAGCCAGAATAATCAGTAGTGTATTGCCTTAAGCGGTCACTTAGTTTCATAACGGTTTTTTCTTTTATTTTGAACCTGAAAGCTACACAACAGGGCTTTAAAAATTCTTAGCAAGATTATCCAGGGAGTCAAAGGCGCATATTTTTTATTTAGGCCTTAGTTTAGAAGATATCAATTATTTATCGAAGTGGCTCTAGTTTCGCACCGTTTCGCCTCTTAATAACACACAAACACACACACACATCACACTCAGAGCCCCTAACTAGGAAGAACCTGTATCTAGGGTGCCCGAAACACACACAGAGACGAACATCACACCCAGACCGGAAACAAACATCGATATTCATCATATCAATATTCGCCCCGCCCGGGAATCGAACCCAGGTGCACACGCTTACTCAGTCCACATTACTGCCAACTGAGCCTACTTAATAATAAAACAGATACTTTCTGATTACCTACATTATTGAGTGATGATTTCTGAACCATTGTAATAAATATGATATTTCACTAATTAACGTGAAACGTAAGCTGGGGTAAATAAAGAGAGATATAGTGTCTTTGTCGTTTGTAATTAGTGGTATCGGGGGTATCACGAGGGTATATTGGGGTCGCTCCGGATATAATGATGTTTACCTTTTTAGCCTCCGAGTAAATATTTATTTACAGGCTGAATACAAAAAAAATATGGACAAGTAGCTACGAGATAAATTTCGTTTATGGGATCTTTACATCTATTAAATTAAGGATTTTGTAAAAATTAAGAATTTTGCGTTTAGATTCTAAACGCTAAGCTTTTAGCAATTTATTTTAGAAGATACAGCTGTAGCGGTTTTTCAGTCTTTGACTTAAAAGCTATACGCCAGTGCCCTAAAAATACTAGGCTAAATTATCTAGTGTCATAAATACTGTGCCACACTTTTCATATTTGCCTTAGTTTAGAAGATATAATTTTTTTTCACGAATGGCGCTAGCATCACTGTAAACTGGCTCATAAGAAGATATTAATTTTTTGGAGATTGGCGCTAGTACCGCAGACGCCCCAGACTTTTAATTAAAATCTTGGAGTGTCTTCAAATCCTAGAAAGTTGAGGTGGCTAAAATACTAAGCAAAAACAAGACTTAAAATTAAATTAAGTATACCAAAATGACTAAAATAGCTTTAGCCATTTGAGAAACAGAAGGTAACACGAGATAGCACTTTAGATCTAACCACGGTGACCTCTGATCTAGATAATCTGTCTTAGAAATTATTCTGTATAAGAAGTCGGCTCGTGTCACTCAAAAAGCAATGGAAAGGGCTCTGCTTGGAGTTTCCCTGCGTGATCGAATCAGAAATTATGAATATCACCGAAATAGCCCAAACAATGAGGGGTTTTCAAAGCGCCATTTACAAAAAATAGTTTCATAATACGCCCGTAGATGGCGTTATATAGCGTAATAGACATAAGGTGGTAACTCTCGCTATATCGCGAAATTCAAATTTTTTCGTGTTTTTTATTTATTCTGGCGAAAGTATACATATTTTTAAAAGTTTCAATAAATTCGCGTATGTAAAAAACCATTTGCCACATTGTAATACAACGTTTTTAGAAGACAGACCTACTGATTTTGTGCCTAAGGACATAAAGGCCAAAAATCAAGTTAGGTCCTTAGACACAAAATTAGTAGGTCTGTCTTCGAAAAACGTTGTATTACAATGTGAGAAATGTTTTTTTACATACGCGAATTCATTAAAACTTTATTAAAAATGAATACTTTCGCCAGAATAATTAAAAAACGCGAAAAATTTTGAATTTCGCGCCATACCGTGACTTACCGCCTGGTAAGTAATTAAAGTCTGTTCAAATGTTCAAATTAACATGAAAAGTTCAAAACAAAACAAAACAACGCGGCTTGATAAAACTTGTTTTTTTTTCTTCTAAGATGTCTAATTGAAAAAAACCTCACATTGTAAAAGTAGGGTAACATGCCCTATTACGGCGCGTTTTGACGACATTTTAAAGTACGGTAAGAAATTTAGCATTTCTAAATATGTTAGCAGATATTTGAATTTTTTTTTGACACTCATGATAATTATATTTTCTATTTAAGTTGTCGTTTTATTTATTTTAGAGTGATAATTAATTTTAAATAAATAATTTTTCTGTCAATTCGGAATTCCTATTACGGCGGCAAAAAAAAGTTTGAAGCCCATTACGGCGGTAAGCACAGCCTATTACGGAGTATGGGATGACAACACACGCACGATGAAACATTGTGCTCATGGTTCCGTGCAATCAGAAAATGGTATGCAATAGTTGTAATTGTTACTGGCACTATACATAAATACAGGTTCTTCCTAGTAAGGGGATATTATAATAATATTTTGTGTAGTAACTATTTATTAAACGGCCTCGCGCTGAGAAGTTTCTAGTAATATAATTAGTTTAGGAAACACGAATAATGAATATTTGGCTGTATGGGCTACTATGTTCCTTTGCCTGACCTGAACGAGCGAATTACAAAACAACAATCAATCAATCAATTAATCTACGGCTTCGTAACGTTCTCCCATCTCTCTGCACAATGGAACGGATTGAATTAAATATGGGGACGATTTTCTTTTTATAAGCAGCGCTGATAAAGAAACGATTTGAAAATGGTGGCCGAAAGAATGCTATCTTGCGTATATTAGTATGAGGGAAGAGTTGAGAAGAGAGACAGCCCATCCAACGGCCGCCATTTTGAGATCGTTTTTTTATGTACGCAAGTTATACCCCACCCATAAAAGCGTAATTTGTGCGAATTTGGCTAGCTTATTAACATTATTTTTAATATTTGTTGTTATTAAGTGAAGTAACAAATGATAATTATTTAATGTCTGTTGACCAGATCAATATCTCAGTAGAGGCTCGACTTTTGTTCAAAAAAGGAAGATTTTGGCACAATTTTTGCATTTTTCTCTAATTTTCCATATTTTTTTTAAAGTTTTTTATATTTGTTAGTATTCGTTGGCCGAAAAATAAAATATCGTGATATTTTTTCATTAAAATTAATCGAGCCGTTTCGGAAATTAGTACCTTTGGCAGACAGACAAACGGACGGATGGAAAAGACATATTATTAATAAGGTCCCGGGACGTGTACCCGAAAGCTTAATTAATAAACTGATACAAACCTAAACTGAGAACTTCCTCTTTTCTAAAATCGGTTAAAAATAGGTACTAAAACCCTTCTTCTGAATTTAAAAAATACTTTTGTGAAAATCGGTTTTGACAAAATCGAAATAATCGCGGACAAACATGCATATAAACATACATACAGGTCGAATTGATAAGCTCCTTAACCTCGTTATAAAACAATTGCTGTTCGTTTTTCTCAAACTTTAATTCGATAAAGGCCCGGACGAGGGTTTTAATAATCCTACTAATATTATAAACGACAAAGTTTGAAATAAAGGATGTCTGTAACTCTTTTACGTAAAAACTACGAAATAGATTTTAATTAAACCTTACAAATAAAACATATTTGAAGGAAAATTTAACTGGCGAAGCAGCGGGGTGCAGTCAGTGAAGATTTAGTTAAACGGTAAAAAAATATGGAAAATGGATTTCTACCCAAGCGGAGAAAGTTAAAAAAAAGAAAGATACATTTCTTTACAACAACGTTGACACAAAAATGCAATAAAATGGAACACAAATAAAAACAACAACAAAACAGTAAACCAAAATACAATAATAAATAAAACAACCAACGAATCATAATCAGTTTTGTATGGTGGATGTGTCAAAGTTGTGGTAAAATCTAGTAGTAAATTATTATATTGATGGGAAAAGTATACAGTATACATTACTTAGTATACATTTTTGTGTAAGTTTTTTAATTATTTACTTACCCTGTTATTCATACAAAATTAAAGTGCATTTTAGTTATTTGACGTATGTCAATTTAGACAGGATGTCACGTATTTTCCATACAACAAACCAAATAAATAGACCTGCAGTAAAGCTTTTTAAAATGTACGGTATCTTTATGAATAATACGGTTAAATTATTAGCTCTGTAATTTCCATACACCGTGTTAGGATTCCTTACAGCCTAATACGGTAGTTACTAAAATTTCTAATGAGTTTTTATATCCTAATTCTGAAATATAATGTTAAGATATTTCGGTACTGTAAATTATTACTTACAAATAAGAGCACTCTGTCTTTACCATAAAACTCTCAAATCGTTAGTAATCGTTGTATTAGACCATTTTTCTTCATAAAAACTCATACGTTAGCTTTCACAGTATTCTAACAAACTTAAATTTTACTGTTAACTTTAAGCGTAAAAAACAAGGATTCTAGTTAAAAAACATGTACCTCCAAAATTGGTTTTATACTTGAGAACTAATGAAAATTACACTTAAATAACGAAATGTTCATAAATTATATTTATTATACCACTAAATTTATAAATTACCGACAGTGCGTTTTTCCTATTACCGATGGTACCCTCCGTAATAGGCGGTACCCTCAAATAGCCTTCCTAACACGGCGGACTTTTGTTTACTCATATTTACTTGTTTTATTTGATTTTAAACAGAAATCAACTTGATTAACTAAGACTACTTGAATGTAAAAAGTATTCGATTATAGTAAAATAATCTTAAAGTGTTTGTTTGAACTAAAAACGAAGTCTGAAAATTCAATGTTCTACCGCGAGTCAGTCTGCGTTTGTATGAAACAGCTTCTCGCTTCGGTGACGTTACACAAAATAATTAATTTAAGTCATTTTAAACGATTTTAAACGCACGAGTGCTGGTTAATAAGTTACGTGTTAGTTTCCCTTGGACACTATGTAGTCACCTTTACCATACATAGTCACAACGAATCATAAATTGCAAAAGATAAAATAGAGCGGTAATAGGACGTGATTTTGACTACCGCGATAATAGGACGTTTTACCCTAATGGTCGCTGGGACCATCTGAGTGACGACTTCGCTCTGGAACAAGCAGAGTAAGCAAAACTCTTACAATGTGGTCAAACGACCTTTTAAATTTAGCAGGAGTTAACAAGATGAGGATCGCTAAAGCTCGTATCTGTATAAGGATGAGGCCTATTATATCCAGCAGTGGACGTCTTTTTACTGAAATGTATAACTTCTCTCAAATAAGTACCAGGACTGCATAAGTATCTAAGTGGTTACAAGAGGCAAACTCGCGCACACTTCGCTTCGAGCTCCAAGATCACGTGACCGGAACATCCTGTCGTCCATCATTCCGTGTCTTCCTTTTGTGTAACATTCGCCTTTGTGAGCTACCCTTGTTTAGTTTCTGATCCTCTTTGTATTGTTTACTAAGGCATCAGATCTGCATCACAATTATTCCTTTCTTAGTGCAGTGCAAATTTATTAATATACTCTAACCGTTTTATTCATAAAAATACAGTAGATTTTAAGTAGCCTTACTGGAGGTCTACTTCTCTGGTTTGTTGTATGCTAAATACGTGACATCCAGTCTAAATTGACATACGACAAATAACTAAAATGCTCTTTAACTTTTTATGAATAAGAGGGTAACCTCGTAATGGGTACAGCGTTTTTTGTTGCTAAATTTAAACAACAATACTGCGATCGCCAACCTGCCTGCCAAGTGTGGCGATTACGGAAAATTCCCTCCACAACGTTTGTCCTTGGGCAGTCTGTGGGGGAGACCTATGTCCAGCAGGTGGACGTCTATCGATTGTAATTAATGAAGGGTTTTAACTACCTAAATTCGTCCACTCACACGCCTCTCAAACTCTCAATGCACTGAGCAAACTTTTATACCGAAGATTATGAGAAATATAATAAGGATAAGTTTCTTTATTCCGTCAGATAACTCTATAAAACATTTTACTAAATAATGTTATTCTATGCTTAAAAGAAACTACCTACGTGTATTGCACACACTGGCACTTTTTTATTTTTATTGATTTCCACGTTTAACCCTGGACAAAACTTTCGTTTCAATCCTTTCTCCTACTTGAATAGAGAAAACAATATAATTATGGAGATGGTGAAGGTTATCTCCATACATTATTTTCTATTCCACTAGTAGAAAGGATATAGACGAAAATTTTATCTAGGGGGGGCAGGGCTGACCGTCTCTCGACCACTATTTATTGTAGCCTGCAACTTTTTGTGACTTTCAAAAACCCATTTTTTTACAAACCAGTCCAAGACGTACCCGGATATCCGGATGTCCGGATACGGATGTACATACAGTGTGCGAGCGTAGCACAAGCATTGTTGTGCAATAGAATCAGGATGCGTATTAGCATAAACTGTTTCCCTAGCGTGCTTTGAGATTTGAGAAGTGTAAAGGTTTGTTCAGGCATAATAGAAGAGGAAAACATTATAAAACAAGCCTGAATTTTAGTGCGTGCTATGGTAATGGTACGTTATCACTTTTTGAACCGGGGCTCAAAAAGTAAGAAAGTAATTAAGTTTACTCTTAGATCCAATGCCTAAATAGCTTTAAACGATAAGGCCACCCATTGCCCTCCGCTGCGGGAATTTACTAGTTATTAATTTTGGCAATAAAGCGTTTTTTGTGTTTTTACAGATATTTCAAGAAATTTAAAATTGAAAATTTAGTATTTTACCCCGTCATTATAAGCGCAAAGGTATCATAGATACAAAATCTGTGCTCCGTGGCTATTCTTAAAATCATTTTCATTGTACAAATACCCAAAAAGGATATCTAACTAAACTGTCCCGAACATGCCATTATATTTATGCTTAAGCTATATCTGAATTCACCTCAATATGCAAACATTTACATGTTTACGCTTGTTTGTTATGCTAATACTGTTCTCGGGAAAAATATTGCTTTATCTTATCTTGCCAACGTTTTAGACGTTCTGACTGTTACGTGACTATTTTATGAAAGCTTAAAGAAATGGTGACGGTGTATTCTTCATACACTTTCTACGCTTACTCTCACTAGAGAGGCTGGGCCGCAGCGGCCAGGCCGCAGCAGCCAGCGAGATATACTGGGTGTTTCTGACAAGGCGGTAATCGATCAAAGGAGGGATTCAGCTCACCATACCTAACAACTTTTCAAAAGAAACATGGGTCGAAATCTAAAAAAAAACAAATGTTCCATACATTGGTTCGATCAGCTGGCGGGGTCAATGTAAGGGACAGCTGATCTTTCTTTTGAGATTTCGACCCATGTTGCTTTGGGAAAGTTGTTAAGTAATGGTGAGCTGAATCCTCCCTTTGATTTATTACCTACTTGTAAGAAACACCCTGTATGATATGAAAATTAAATCGCTATGGATCACGCGAACCTGGCCGCACGCACGCGGCCAGGGCCCCATATATCTCGGTGACCGCAGCGACCTGGCCGCTGCGACCTGGCCGCTTCGACCTGGCCGCTTCGACCTGGCCGCTTCGACCTGGCCGCTTCGACCTGGCCGCTGCTACCTGGCCGCTTGACCTGGCCGCTGCAGCCCAGCCGCTAGTACGCGATTGGTCTTACAGTAATAGTACAAAGTAAGCACAATACCTCAATGAATATGAAAACATCATCGTTATTGATTTTCCATAAAACTAACCCTTGGCGCGGGGGTTGGTGATCGTAGTACGAATGAATCTTTAAGTATTTTGATTATGGACGCTGGTTGCTGCCCTTCCCGCATTTTTAGCCGTTCCAATGGTAATTCCTTCAAATAAATCCACATTCCTCCCACAAGCCGGTCAGACAACCTGGTGAAGGTTACGGGTATTAAACTGAATAAAGGTCGGGTCGCACAAGACCTGTCGGTGAGTTGAACTTTGCAGTGACTATGTCCAGCAGTGTACGTCTGTCAGCTGAGATCATGATAATGAATTAACATTCCCAATTTAAACACATTCCGGGACACAGTTCAATCTTGAGATATTGTGATATGACACCTCGAGATCTCATATAAAATTTTCATACGTCCATGGCCGTTACGTCATATCACACATGATTTTCAATAGTAAGCGAAAAATTCACTAAACCAACTAGGTTGAGCGTGTTGTGACACCCAGATCAAATTGGTATATTCTTGTATGACGTTTCAATGGCCACAGGCGGCCTGTCATATCATGTACTTATCATAGCGTATATGATGACAATGTAAAGGCTTGTATGTAGTATTGGTTGTGACACCTACTAATACAGAAATGTGTGCGATACGACACCTGATCACGTGCTTCATACTAACTGTATGAGACTAAAACGGCTGTCGACGGTCTGTCCGCTAGGAGCACCTAACGTCGACCGCCCACAGCCGTACTGTCAATTTACATGCATACAAGATTACGTTGACAGGCGGAGTGTCCCGGAAAGTGTTAAGTGCAATTTTATTTCCATTTAGTTACTAAAGTATCATTCAAACGAGCGTAAGGAAGCTTAAAATCGGAACGAAAAAAAGCCAAGATGGCGCCCAATCGTCCAAAAGGCGGCATAACGAGGCCAGCCTTAATCCGTAGTCGGTATTATTGCAATAAATCACATCTTAATGTAGGAGACAGGGGGATCTTGTGCCGTAGTCGGGGCTGCGATAATGAAATTTCTTGCGGTAGTCGAGTTGGAGATTTCAGTACCTAGTTAAGTGTTGGAATAAGCTGACACGGCAAACTTCGAACCGGTGTCTTAGGAATGTATATGAGGAAACCCACTTATATATCTGAACTAGAGGCTGCCCCGCGGTTTTCCCAGCGCAAATTCTCATAAACACAAAAATCCCGTTTTTTCCCGTTCCCGTGGGAATTTCGATAAATCCCTTTTTAGTGCTCACCTACACTCCCCAAGGAACCTACGTGCCAATTTTGAGCTTCCTACGCCCAGTAGTTTCGGCTCTGCGTTGTCTGACTGTCAGTCATTCAGTAACGGAAGAGTTTTATAAATAGACTAGAGGCTGCCCCGCGGTTTTTCCCGCCCAGATTTTTCATAAATACAAAAAAGTCCCGTAATTCCCGTTCCTGTGGGAATTTCCGGAAATCCTTTCTTAGTGCTCACCTACACTCCCCAAGGAACCTACATGCCAATTTTCAGCTTTCTACGCCCAGTAGTTTCGGCTCTGCGTTGTCTGTCAGTCAGTCAGTAACGGAAGAGTTTTATATATATTGATAGTTGTATCCTAGGAATCCTTAGCCAAGCGGAAATCTGGCAAAACGTGGACAAGAAAGTGAGAGTTGCACATTCGTCGAGACTCAAACGCATACAAACTATGCACAGAGTATTTGGGCATGAAATCTTGAGGATTAACATCTTGCCAAGCGTATCCACGTATAAAGCTGGTAACAAGCGCTTGTTTGGGCTGGTTCGAATTATCTATAGAAAATACCTGTGCTGACATTCGCGCTGGAACAAGCGTCTATGTCCGCGCAGGTGTTTTCTATACATTTTTCGAACCAGCGCAAATAAGTGCTTGTTGCCAGCTTTGTACGTGAAAACGCACTTAGATTGAGGCCAGATTGAACCCCCTACTAATCAAGGTTAGGCAGATGGCGTATCAAATAAAATAACACAAATTAGGATAGTAGGAGAAAACATGTCGATACTAAAAAAACATAAAAAAACACTTATTATCAGAGTATTACTACGCATTATAGGGATCTAATCTATTTTTAATAACTTTTATGCACGAAATATTATGTGACCAGTTACTTCACCCTCGAGGTGGTCGGCAGCACAGAATAATAATAATAACAAATCACACTCAAATACCCTAAATAGGAAGAACCTGTATCTACAGTGCCAGAAACACACACAGAGACGAACATCACACCAAGACCGGGAACAAACATCGATATTCATCATATCAATATTCGCTCCGCCCGGGAATCGAACCCGAGTGCACACGCTTAATCAGACCACATCACTGCCATCTGAGCCACGGAGCAGTCAAAACAGAACTTTATTATATTAAGGATCGGAAGCATGTAGACATCCGCTTACATAAACCAGGCAACATGGGGTAGAAGGGGGAGCATCCAAAGGGAGAGAGGTAGTCCAAGGGGGGTTTGTGTCCTTTAATTTAGTTTTCCGCTTTTGTTTCAAGGCAATCAACAAGTTTTGTTATCCTCCCCTGTTCCGTTTTTAGTTAGTCTTGGTTCTGTGATGAAATTTTATCAGAGGGTTCGTCGGGTCGGTTTAGTCCCATACATTGACCCCGTCAGCTCATCGAACCACTGTATGGAACAGCTGTTATTTTTTTTGAGATTTCGACCCATGTTACTTTTGAAAAGTTGTTAGGTATGGTGAGCTGAATCCCTCCTTTGATTTATTACCGCCTTGTCAGAAACACCCAGTATAATATATGTATTATATTATACATGTAACCTCGTTGTGCATGCACAACGTAGGTTTGGCGGTACGAAGTTCGACGGGTCGACTCAGAGAGGTTAGAAACCGCCGCTAGGTCGACTAATAATATAAGTAAGTATAATATAACTTTTAGAAAACGTACAATTTTTACAACACAGCAACAAACTAAAATCTAAAATAATTCCTCTCCATTTTAAAATTTCACCAGTAATTTCAAGAAGCAGTCATCTCAGCTTGCACTTGTCTAAAGATGGCAGGTGCGGCCGCCATCTTGTTTATTAGTTGTGCCATGTGACGTCACAAGTAGAGTGGTCACGTGACAACTTCGCGAGCGTGCCTTGCCATGTCGTGTTGAGTGTGTACGAAACAGTTTATATGAGAGCTGTAGTTTCTGGGTTATAGTTTCATCCCTCCTTTTTTCAAATTTACTTTTAAAACAGATTTTTTTTTATTTCCCTAAACACAATTTAGGCTCTACATACACAGCAGTGGAACACAAATTAGGCTACTAAAAAAAAAACACACAATTCATTCACTATTCCTCCCACAACTTGATCAGACGACTTGGTGAAGGTTGCTGAAGTCTACTGGATGAGGTTAGCTCAAGTCAAGACGTCGCTGTTATAATTTATGGAGGAAGCTAATATCTGACAGACAACGAACAGCGCAAACCACTTCAGATATACTTAGTCTTGAAATGCGAAAGGTTTCCTAAGATATTGGTGCACAAAGAAACGAATATCTTACAGTTTTTTTTATGAGTACAAATAACAGAAGAAATAAGCTAACCCCAAGAAGCAGTGCTCTTAAAAATATAAAGAAGAGAAAGCTCCTTAGTAATCACCAAAAGGATACTATAAATCAAAATCAATGTAAATTTTCTTTCAACGACGACTTGTTTTCGGCGAAGAGGAAATTTCTAAACGAGATGTTTCTCACTATGATATAACTTAAATATTCGAGAAATTAGACAAAACAACGTTTATAAATATTTTTTTAAAGCAATCGCACATAAAACATATTTTAAGGCCAGTTTGCCATAATCGTCACGCTTGGCAGGCGGTTAGCGATCGCAGTCGGCTCTACCACAAAAAGATAAATAACCGGGTCTAAATCACTAGACTAGGTTTAAATCACTAGTTCGTCATACGAATTGGCGATTTTGGACTGGTCTAACTTTTTTGTGGTAAGGAGGAGTGTGCCTATTCAAGTAAGTATTTCAACAAAAAACGCTGCTGCCCGTTCTTCGGCTATTCCCTTAGTCGCCTTTTACGACACCCTCGGGAGGAGATGGTGGTATTCTAGCCACCACACTGCAATGTGTTATTTTCTGCGTCAAACTCAGTTACTACATAGCATAAAACAATACCTCGCCGTCCGAATGTATGATTAGATCTTTAAAAACTACGATTTTGATGATAGATTGATCCAAGAGAAAGGTTATAATATGAATAATGCATAATGTGCTTAAGGGGTGCGAAGTTGGCCGGGTTAGCTAGTGTATTATTTATTTAGGACACAGTGCGAAAAAATGTCTTCTAAGGTTTCATTCGGATACCAAATTAATCCGTTGAACAGAACTAATCCTTTCTTAATGATTTATTATTACTCCTATCTTCATTGAATAGAGTAATTTTGAATACGCCCAAAAGGAAAAGCGTTTTGTTAGACAAATGAAAATTTGTGAGATAAATATCTAGGTTGTAAATTTAATTGGGCCAGAGAAAATCTTTAGTTATTATTTTCTCGTTTTTGGTTTCGGTTTGTTCACAAAATTCTAATTCATCATCATCAGCCTTTAAGATCTCACTGCTGGTCATAATCACAGTATAATAAATAGTACTACATACAGTATGGGCACTCCCTGCCTCCCTCAGCAAGTCCGGCTCCCCCGCTCTTGGTTACCTTTCAGTTACGGCTCAGTACAAATACGCACGCTTCGCACGTCTTATCTCACTCACACAAGCATGATACGCGTGCACGTACACGATAGTTTCGCCTTTGCGCGAAGCAACGCGATTTTTTCTATGAATTAAATTATTTTCTTGGTTCAAAAACTCACTAAGTTCATTCATGAAAGCGTTCAACTAAGTTCCTCTGTCATTCCATGCTTCCTTAAGTCTTCAACTGAATTTTCAGTTTTCGTCATAAAATACTCGTACTTAAAAGTTATAAAGTACTTAAGTTCTAAGTATTTAAGAGTATCAGTCGTGGTGTCGTTAAACAACCGTTAAATTTAAGTAAAATCTAATTATCGCGAACTTTCTTTAAGAAGAATTAAGTGACGCTAATGAAACGTACGTGAACTGTTTTGTTATTAATAAGACATAGACAGATCTTTATTTGCGCACATAATAATAACGTCACACTAAGAAAGCAAACATCTTACGAGGCTGATCTTGTAGATCTACGTCCTTGAATCGTCATCTTACGCGAAATTTGATTGTACTTACCATGACAAAATGTTTGATTTTGAAAATGGTTACATAAAAACTACTTCCGCAGTTTGGAAGTGATGTTGACTCTAACCACTTAGCAAATATTCATGAAATCCATTACATGGCAGAGCCTAAAAATATTAAATATCTAACTAAGCACATTTCTTAGCAATTGGAGTTAACATCGATATGATTATTCTTGTGTAGTAATCACTTACTTTGTTCTTTTCATATTTCATTCCAATAATCAACGAAGCCCGTATCAGTTCGTCTAAGATTAGATTTTCTCTTTACGATATCTTATTTTCTTCTATCCTTAGCCAATTTCATTTCGTAATCCGAAGCTATGTTTTATTGGCACAATAAAGCAAATGGCGTAACTCTTATTTGGCAAATACACTTTGTTCTTTTAACGTTACATAAGAAAAAGTTACTGGTAGGTTATAATTTTTTCCAAAAAAAAGATATATTCCAAATTCAGATTGGATAAAAGGATCTTCTTTTTTCAAACCTCACGGTTCGAAAACAATTTGGAGTAAGTAAACAAACAAGCCGCTGAAAAAAGTAAGAAAAAAATAATCTCGCCCTAACAAATAAACGGTCTAGTAAGTGCTTTTTTGTGTACAAAAAAAACTTTTGTGCAAAGAATAATCTTAAATCTCAGTACAAGGTTCAAGATTCTAATCAGCGATGGCGAATTTTTAAATAAAAATTTACTGGGTCAATTGTTTCTTTTCAAAAGAGTCTTTCAATTTAAGTAATGTATCAATGTTTTAATAATATCAATGTTTCTTTTATGAAGGCATTTAATAAATCTGTTGACATAGATTAGTCGTAGTTTGTTTAAATTTTTAGTATCTATCACAAATATCAAAGTTTATTCAACAATAAAATTCTAACTACTACGTACAGTGGCGGTCTAGGTCGGCGTAACACTTCCGGTTTTTCTGTATTTCAAAATAGCTCTTGTTCTTTGGTAATACAGTCTAGGGCGCACGAGACCATAGACAAATCTGTTACACACTCCTAGACCGCCTCTGTACTAGCGTAAGTAAGTCGAACTTCATACCGCCTAAATATTTTAGTTTAGGTGCGATTCTGAAATTTAGAGAATAGTCTGGATATTTTCATAACGGAAAATGTGGAAATCTAACAATACAGTCATTTTTAAAATCCATCCATTAGTTTTAGAGCCCATTGAATTCAAACAAACGAGCAATCTTTCCTTTTTACTATATTAGTGTAGACAAAGTTCATTAATACAGAGATGAGTTTCTACTAGTTAAAGTAACCAAAGCTTTAAGTACCATGCTGTATGTTAATTCTGAAATAGCTTCAGCGCTTAAGTCCCTAACCTCTAGCTAGATGGTAGGATTAGCGGTTTCCACTATAAAGAGGAATGAATATTAAATGAAAAAGAGCGGTCCGAGGGTACTGCCCTGCGGTAATCCTTAGATTTGGCTGTATTTTGGTAAATCCTTTTGCATTTTCCTCTCTTATCTCTTTTTAAAGAGATGTATTTTGTTTCAAATAATGTAATGTTTAGTTTAACAGCGTTACAAGTGGAATTTATACCAAAACTAGTGCCTCATAGTAACTCTTAAGCTAGTGATTAATCAAAAAAAATATATTAAAATTGGTAAGTAATGATTTTGCACTAAAGGCTATTTTAATGAATCTGGAGCTTGCTTACTTTATGTAAGTTCAGGTTCTTGAGCTAGATATAATTATTATTGATGGTAGTGATAGCTAGCAACGTTTTTTTTTAAACCTTAGCTCGTATCGTTTAAACATAAATTCCATGATAAAAAATCATATTTATGGAATAGCTTGATAGATTTTAAGTTCTCTGGAAAATTTTGAAACAATGATTATTATAACTTGAGTAAACTAGATTGTCTAACTACAAGTACTAAAACAAAGGTGACAAAAGGCGACCTGTTGTTGTTTGTGCAAAGTTTGTTTAGGACATGAAACAAGAAATGTTTCCCTTGAGCAAATCAGACAAGTGTGGCGTATCCTCGACTGGAAACGATCCCAACTTTGGTTACCACATTAATTACCAACCTAAGCCGACTAAAACTTGATGAATTGATACAAATCACTCTGTGTTTCCAACCTTGGCAACGGGAAAACTTAAATTATGCGGCAAGACGGCTGGCTGGATGTATTTACAGTTCTGGGGTTTATAATATAGGCAGACATTGTTTTACGTAGGAATTGTTACTAGTTTTGATTGGTACAAAATTTTGTAAAGCTCTGAAATTTAATTAACGTTATTCCTAAAATTGTCTTTAAATATTATTTACCATTTTTACCTTTCTGAGATCTTTTTTTATAAAAAGTCTTTGTTTTTGTTTTTTTTTTGCCAGCAATCCAATAAATTTTGCATTCTAAATTCAATGCTTAATTTATTCATCATCTCAACCGCTTCTCAATAGACATCCACTGCTAGATATAGGCTTCTCTCACACATTGCCACACCGAACGGTCTTAAGATTTCATCCAGTGCAATCCCGCAGTCTTACTTTGGTCAAATCATAATTATTTTAAATCATAAAATAATATTCACCGATCAGAAGGAATGTGATTTTCTTACAAAACAAAAACAAAGGAAAAAAACATTTTCATCAATAAAACAAAAGAAAACCTACAATAAAAACAAAACAGCTTGAACTAAAACAACAAGACTTGAATTTGATTTGAATTCTGAACAATTACAATTCGCAGGTTGAAAGAAAATAAATATGTATTTATTGATCAGCATTTAATTTTATTATCCATGACTTGATTTACTGTATTTAATTGACGTTGTTTACCTACATAAACAAGCAATTTGCAAGCAAATTTTTGTCTATGTCTATGTCAATTTCTCAAAATGTCAATAACTAATATTTTCCTTAACCTCAGTGTAATAGGGTCCTGTTTTAATGTCAATTTAGATAAATCATTATTGAACCTAAAAAAAGGATTCTGTAAATTTCGGTAACCTGCGAGCTGCGAAACCATCAAACGGAATTTGGAAATGGATTTGGCATTGTCAATCTACGTCAAGGTGGAAGTTTTTCGGAGCTTATTGAGATCCAATATGACAGGTGCGTAATCGAATATTTTAAATACGGACTTACGGATCCGAATAATTATTTTTTTATTTTTTTGACTCTGTCTTAGTGGTAAGGTTCTTGGTGCATGTGCACCGTTTCGTAAAAAATTTCGGAAAAATTAAGTCCAGCGCTCATCTGAAAAAGTGCAAAGAAAAAAAACAAGAGGATGATACAAATTTATAATCTTGGCTCTAACTTCTGTGGGGCACAGGGTCCAGGTTTTTTAAAGTACTTTTAAATTATTTTAGATTGAAAACCTTGTTCGAGACTTGATTGATCTTGATTGTTAGTTTATTATAATGTTTTATTATAATAATGTTTTATTACTGATAAAGAGAAACATACATATTTTTCTTATAGTTATTAAAATTAACTAAAATAAAGTAACAAAAACACTGTACATAAACTTGTTTCATCTGTGAACTGTTAATCTTCTATGCCTGAACTAAGCTAAGCCTGTATCTCAGGCATAGTGCTCTTTAAATTCATACAAATCATAACTTTAAAGTGTCTGCCGGGTTACTTTTAAATAAAAAAAATAAAAAATAAAAAAATAAAATATAGCAAAAAAATAAAAAAATAAAATAAAAGTGAAATCAAAATAAAATTTAAAAAAGTACAGAATATGGGTGTGTTATTTGACCTCTTTGTGTGTAATATGTGGGTTGTGTTGTGTGTGTGTGTGTAAGAGGGTGTGTGATGTGAACAAAAATATTCTGAAAGTATAAATTACTTATTTAATTTGTACAAGAAGTGATTCGGTATCATTATTTCGGATTTCAGCCATTCGGTCACTTTTACTTTGCAGTTAAAATAGACATAGACATAGACATAGACATAGACATAGATTTATTTGCACACACAATACAGACACATAGTACATATTTAGAGATACAAACAGGTAAAATAGTTTCAAAGTATTTTTATATGTAGATATTGTGGGTGCAAAATGGCTCTGACTCAGCATGTGTTGCAAAAAATGCAACGCTGGTTATTCTGCCAGAACCATGAGAAGCAGTGCGATTAATAAATGTGTAAAAATATTCATACTTATAATACAATATGTAGGTTAATAGATACTTGAAGCATGACAAGTGTTATAAAGAAATATTTATATGTATGTAATTATAAAAATAATACTGATAATACGTGTTTAGGTTAAAAAAATATACATATATAGTTAAATTATGTGTTGAGTGTGGGAAGAAAGAAAACGAAATCAATGACGAACTGATGGTTGATCACAGAAAACATTGTGTCCTTAGTTTAAATTACTTCACATATTGTGCGTCTGTTGTTTGTTGGTGAAGTAAATATTTCTTTAAGTTTTTTCTAAATGTAAACATACTGGTAGGCTGTCTTAAAGGCGGTGGAATGTCATTCCAACATTTGGTGGCACTATATGTGAAGCTCCCTCTAAAAGCTACAGTTCGGTGATGTGGCACCTTGAGTGGTGGTACACCATGCCTGCAGCTACGTTGCGCATCTCGCCAGGTCAGCTTATCAAATAGGTAAGTGGGTTTTTTTGTTTTTAATATATTAAAAAGCAAACAAGCCGTATAAATATTTTGTCTCCTGTCCATTTTCAGAAAATAGTTAAGTTCATGCAGATTACATGTTGTACAGAAATGGACCAATGAAATTTAGGAAGCGTTTAGAAAAATTTAGTTTTACTGATATAATAACTTAAGGATTTCAGCCATTCGGTCACTTTTACTTTGCAGTTAAAATAGTTAAGTTCATGCAGATTACATGTTGTACAGAAATGGACCAATGAAATTTAGGAAGCGTTTAGAAAAATTTAGTTTTACTGATATAATATTATTGACTCTATCGTATCGTCTTTTTTTAAGTTTCTGAATGTGCAATGGCAAGATACACCTGTTATTGATATTGTTTACAAATTAAAGTTTTGGAGATTTTTATGATTTTTTTTTCCTATTATGTATGATAACGAATCTTTCTTTAGCAATCTAATGAAAATAATTGTTATATATTTATTAATAGGAACAAAAAAAATATTTACAGTACATTATGTACATATTTAAAGTTTAAAATTTCGGTTATCTGAAAAATTAAGTTACTTACACAGTATTTCGACTAATAATATAATAATTACTTATCTTCCACAAAAATTATTAAAAAAAAAAAAATTTCAAATCTAAATAAAAAAAATCAGTCAAAAAAAAACACAGCGCCAAGATGATTAAGTAAATAATAAAAACAAAGTGTTAGTTAGCTAACAAACTTTGTTTTAAAGTAATTTTTATACGCGAGCAAACAAACAAAGTTGAGTACCTAATTCAACAGAACGCAAACAACAAAACAACACACGCCTACGCCCGTACAAAGTTATCATGCGTGTTCCCAAAGTGTTGACAATCCTTCAACTCTGTAAACCTCTAAACTTTGCTAAGCCAATACAAGCTGATTAACATAGCGGGTTCTAAGTTCTGTTAAGATTTAGGGCTCTTAAATTACACTGGAGACACGGTGGGTGATCTCATTATTGGTGATTCTAGGAAACCGTAACCAGTAATAAAAAAACCTTAATGACTTCGTCATCGTGTCACACTTCGTGAAATTTTCAAAAGAAAGCTAGAAATCCACCAAACCAACTACTAGGCTGAGCGTGCTGTGACACCAAGTTAAACATAAAAAAAATCTATGAAGTTTTAACGGCCACAGGCGGTCTGTCATATCATGTACATAACGTAGCGTTTATGAAGACAAGAAAAAGCCTTTTAGTGTTTGTTATGACACCTATTAACAAAATGAATCTGAACACGTGCTTCATACTATCTGTATGAAAACAAAACGGCTGTCGACGGTCTTTCAGCTAGCTGGACCTGAAGCAGACCACCCACAGCCGTATTTTCAATTTACACACAAACAAAATTACGTCGACAGGCGGAGTGTCCCGAAAAGTGTTAAGTATTTTTTATTTTGTATTGTTTTTTAATAATTTTCCACAGGAGAGAATAAACTTCTAAGCCTTGCTCTAAGAAAATAAAAACTCAAGCTCACAAATTGTAAGCGATGATCCCTCTCATTAGAGAGAAAAGTTCGTTGAAAGAGACAAAATAAAATATTTACATATCAAAGATAATATGTAAATGGAAGGTGAGTGTAAAGGGCTGAGGAGTTGTCAGATCCTTTTTTTGTGGATTTTATTTTAGTACTCAACTGGATCAAATATTTTGTGTTTTATCGCAACCAGGCGGGTAAGTATTTGGAATTAAATTTAAACAAAAGATAAGAACTTTTGTTTTATTTAGCCTTTTGTGTCCCACTGCTGGGCAAAGGCCCTTTTTCTTCCTTCCACTGCACTTTATCCAGTGCCACCTACAACCAATTCTCCTAAAACTTATAGAGGTCGTCTCGCCATCTCCGCTTGGGCCTACCACGCTTTTGCCGTCCATCTTTCGGAACCTACAAGTTGACGGTTTTGAACCATACCTAATCCCCAAACCCATCGAGCAATGTAAAAACAGATCTTATCACATGTGTACTTATGTGTACAAAATAAAAGTAGGCAGATATTACAAAAAAAAACAAATGAAAAAGTATACTTTTTCGAATGTTTCTTAGCAAAAGTGTCTGGGCATGGTGAACTAAATCTTTGATTTATCTCCGGCGTAAAAATATTTATTATTATTTTGGTATATAATTAATCTTCTTCCATTTTGTACCAGTTTGCACACAGTAGGCAATTCAAATCATAATCGCGAGGTCTCGTGCTATCTTAATTAATTCAACGTGACTCTATTCTAAATAACGGTGTGTTTCCATTGGTAGCGGAAATTATACGGGTTATTCCTAAATGCTCCAAAAAGCATTGTTATCATAAATTATAAATTGCATACATCGTTTCCACGATATTTTGTGTGTGGAGCTTCATAACCTTATACTTGTTCATGTTAGCCTGGTACTCTTTTCTTTAAAACTACCAAACCAATAAACATGTATACCACATGAGTAAAACGCAAATTCCTCTTTTTTCAAAGGCTCCCCCAGAGGGGCAACGCAGGGGGACCAATAGTTTGTCATGATATTTTCTATTTTCTACATTATGCAAATGCAGATGGGTAAACATAATAATATTTTGTTTTTAACTTTTATTTATTAGTCAATTAGTCAATAGTTGTAATTACTCACCATAATTTTAAACTGAAATCGGTGGAGTAAGTACCTAACAATGAAAATATTTTGCTACCCAAAAAACAAGGACTAATTATTTCATTAAGTTAAAGGTTAACTAATTATGGTATATATTTTTTATGTACAATAAATTATTGTTACAACATTACATTTTTTAATTTTATTAGTGTCATTTAAAAACTCCGTTAGTGTAAACAATTTAATTAAAGTAGGAAGTTACGCTTCAAATTACATAATTTCTTTAAGTATTAAACTGTTATTATTAATGTATTATTATGAAAACAGAATATTATATAGCTCTCAGCGTCAACGCCACATTAACTTAAAAAATCCTTAGTTTACCTATAAATACCTTCCACAAAATATTAAATCTCCGCTCGCAATAGGAAATCGGACTAATACTCTCGTGCCGTACCTAATACAATAAGCCCTGTACGTCATTAATTCGTGCGTCTATCAGTTCAGTAATATATTCAGACACAGATGTATCTAATACAATGACTGGGTCTGGCTCGCTGATTCATTTATCAAATTGCAATTTAGTGCCAATTTAAGCCTAGGCAGATTCCAAAAGCTCGCCGTATGAGGTGAAAGCGGGACCTAGTAGCATCTCTTTTATCATCAACGAGCTGTCCCGGCTTATTTCGTTACGCCATATAGAATATAAGATACTACTAAAGACTCAATAGACTATGTTCTTTTGACTGCCCAGAATGGGCGAATAAAAAAACAAACAACAACAACAAACCAGCTGTCAAAATATGTAAACAACGGAAAAAATATTGCACCTTGGGTTACATTCTCAGAATAATAATAACACAAGAACAAGCCTATACAGTCAATCACTCAGTGCGCAGTGTAGACAGATGAGCTATACATACCTATAGAGATATGTGTATGACAGCTAGGGATGTTAATCAACTACTTACGTACCAATTAACGAGATGTCGATAAGTTATTTGCATTGGGTGCATAAGTATACTTACCGGTTTTATTTTACATCTAATACTTTACGCAGAAGAAATCTTGCGAGAAAGCTATTTGATTTATTAAATAAAAAACAACGTTTTGTTTATGTTTTTTTTTTATTAACAATTTATGTTTTTTAAAAGCATTTATTTAAATTGCATTGCAATGTATGTATGAATGATTGTTCGGATGAAATCTTACAACTCAATTTTGAAGCAGATATCTTTAAGGTGGTAAGTAACTCTTGGCATGGCGCGAAACTCAAATTTTCTAACTTAATCAAAAATGAATACTTTTGCCAGAATAATTAAAAAATGCGAAAAAAATTGAATTTCACGATTAAGATAAAATTTTGTTCAAAATTTTGTTTATTGTTGATGAAAGATTGTTCTTCATCAGTACCTACTGATAGTTTAGCTCTCTCTTCTTCCGCGTAGGTATGTAAAAAAGTTTAAAAGAATTCGCGCATGTAAAAAACCAGCTCCCACATACTAATCGTTATTATCACATATTATCGGTTTTGAAAGACAGAGTCACCGATTTTGTGTTTAAATAAGAAACTTGATTTGGTCTTACACCCTATAAAATACATACACAAAATCAGTAGGTCTGTCTTCCAAAACCGTTGCAACGTTCCAATGTGGGAAACGGCTTTTTTAGATACGCAAAGTCATTCAAATTTTCAATATACAGGGTGTTTCTGACAAGGCGGTAATAAATGAAATGGGGGGTTCGGTACAGCATACCTAACAACTTTCCCTAAGCAACATAGGTCGAAATATCAAAACTAAAATCAGCTGTCCCGTACATTGACCCCGTCAGCTGATCGAACCAATGTATGGAACAGCTGATTTTAGTTTTGAGATTTCGACCGATGTTTCTTTGGGAAAGTTGTTTGTTATGGTAAGCTGAATCCCTCCTTTCATTTATTACCGCCTTGTCAGAAACACCCAGTATATAAAACTCTTCCGTTACTGACTGACTGACTGACAGACAACGCAGAGCCAAAACTACTGGGCGTAGCGGGCTGAAATTTTGCATGTAGGTTCCTTAGGGAGTGTAGGTGAGCACTGAGAAGGGATTTCCCGAAATTCCCACGGGAACGGGAAAAAACAGGAATTTTGTATTTATGAGAAATCTGCGCGGGAAAAACCGCGGGGCAGCCTCTAGTTATTAATAATTTCCTTTTTACAAAAAGAGACCCCTGCCTTCAATAAAATAGGTACAGTCACGGACTAGGAGGCCGTAACAGATTTGTCTATGGTTTCGTCACTGTATTACCAAAGAACAAGAGCTATTTAGCAATACAGAAATAACGGAAGTGTTACGCCGATCGTGTCCGCCACTGTACTAAAACCTTTTCCTGAATGTAACAAATACTTTTGTGAAAACCACATCAAAATCGGTTCAGCCAAACTCGAGACAATCGCGGACAAACACACATACATACATACATGTCAAACTGATAACCTCCTTTTCTGAAGTCTGTTAAAAACGAATACTTTCGTCATAATAAATAAAAAACACAAAGATTTATGAATTTTGCGCCATACCGAGAGTTTCCACCTTAAATCCGCCCGGCCGGCTAGAGTTTTAGCGAGAAAACAAACCCCGATTGATTGTTATATCTTATAGTAGATAAAAGCTAAAAGATTATCATAAGATTTTAGTGATACAGTTACATTAATATACTCTGCAGATTATAAACATTTGATAAAAAAACATCGACTCTAACGTTGGTCGCGGCACATCACTAAAATCTCGAGTGGGGAGCAAGTGGGGAGTGTGGTTAGGTGCGGTGTGGAGGCGGGCTTGTGCGTACCCGCCTCTCGCGTCTCCTTCAACCCCGCGATTATTGAATTGTTTTTATAAAAATAAATATGAAAATCGACTTACCGGTGAAATGTAACACTTGATTTCGATTTGGTGTGTTTTCTGTTATCATTTTTGCAACAATCAACTGCACATTTCACCATAGTGACGGCGAAATACGAACAAAATCTCTCCAGGACCGCACGGTACAAGCAATCATCACAGACTATAGACGCTCGCGGCGGGAACGCCTTTTTGTTCTCACCTGTGTCTACTGTTCCCACTTGGATGTACTCCCTCTATAGCTGTAATGTATACTCTAAGGTTACATTATTTGAGTTTAAGTAAGGCTCCCTAATTTTTTTTTAAATCTAATGCCTATGTCACTCGGGGATAGTGGTAGCTTCCTACCAGTGAAAGAATTTTTGAAATCGATTTAGTAGTTTCGGAGCCTATTCGTTACAAACAAACAAACAAATCTTTCTTCTTTATAATATTGGTATAGATACATCAATACATAGTGTAAAACAAAGTCACTTCCCCCGTCATTCTGTCGCTGTATTATGCTTAAATATTTAAAACAATACAACGGATTTTGATGCTATTTTTTTTAATAGATAGTTTGATTTAATAGGAAGGTTAATAGGTATAATACATGAGCAACATAGTAATAATAGGTTAGGTAGAACGAAGTTCGCCGGGTCAACTAGTAGCATATAAAACAAAGTCGCGTCCGCTGTCTGTCACTGTCTTATATTAATGATATATATTTGATCCTGAATGATAATGAGTTTAAAACTCGTATCAAAAAAGGTTTGATTAAGAAAGCTTATTACAATGTTGATGATTATGAAAACGACAAAGACGCATGGAAGTAGTCTAGCTCTGCACGATATTTTCATTATTTCATGTATGTACTTTAAATCTTATTAATTTATGTTCTTTGTATTGTAAATTGAATTGTAATGTCACATATACCGGGTGTTTCTGACAAGGCGGTAATAAATCAAAGGAGGGCTTATGCTCACCATAACTAACAACTTTCCCAAAGCAACATAGGTCGAAATCTCAAAACAAAAATCAGCTGTCCCGTACATTGACCCCGCCAGCTGATCGAACCAATGTATGGAACAGCTGTTATTTTTTTTGAGATTTCGACCTATGTTGCTTTGGGAAAGTTGTTAGTTATGGTGAGCAGAAGCCCTCCTTTGATTTATTACCGCCTTGTCAGAAACACCCGGTATAAGAACAAAAAAAAAAAAAAAAAAAGAGAGAGAAATTGTAAAGTAGAGTTTGTTACCCCTTTCTTCTCTACGCTGTAAAATCATTGCGAAAGGGAGTAGAATCATTTGACAGAGGAGGGCTCGTTTGGGGGCGTCTCCAGGCGACCATTGTCGTAAGGCAAGGCAAACATTGTTTGCCTGAGCCAATTGGTGGGCACCCTGAACTACCTCGCCTCTATCAGTATAGGATACTTTACCAAAATAAGGTATCAATATTAATTAGATTAGTCTAATTGACTTTCAATAAGCGATATCTTGTATCCTGTATTGAATAAATCATTTTTTACTTTACTTTTTACTTTATGCTTAAATCTTTAATACTACGCAACGGATTTTAATCCGTTTTTTTTTAAATAGATAATAGTAATTCAAGAGGAAGTTTTATATGTATAATACATGCACAAGATAGTGTTAAGTTAGGCGGTACATACGAAGATCGCTGGGTCGACTAGTTAGAATATCTTAAGAGCCAGTTTACAGCGATGTTAGCGCCATTCTCGAAAAAAATTAATATCTTCTAAACTAAGGCAAATTTTAATATCAAAAATGTGGCACTGTATGACACTAGATAATGTAGCCTAGTATTTTTAGGGCACTGTTCTACAAAGTATTACTAAAAGTGGCCACTTTTAGCAACAATCTGTTTATAATTTTGTTCTTTAAAGTTATGACTACTTTACTGTGCTCAAAAAATACTAATCAAGATTATCTAGTGTCATACAGTGCCACATTTTTAATATTTGCCTTAGTTTAGAAGATATTATTTTTTTTCGTGAATGGCGCTAGCATCGCTGTAAACTGGCTCTAAAACGATTTTTCAGCAACCATTTTTCCCCAAAATTAATGGGGTAACGTTCACTTAACTACGCAGTGGTTGTCTATTTTAGCTGGTTTGAAACGTGCTTCTGTGGACTGTTGGTGAACCTATATGTAGAAGAGCTTATATTTCATGTAAGACCTTCGTACCTCTGCCACTGGCTCACTGTAGCACCGAGTGTGTGTACCCACGTCCAGCCGCAGCAACAGCCTAACACAGACTGCCCACTACCACCGACACAGACTACCGTCTACCGTCCGATGACTGACGTGTGGCTCCACTACTTGTGTACATGAGACAGGGTCCTATATTTAATAGATACAAACACACTTGGTGCCTACACTGATGTATGGAAGTGAAACTTGGGTGTGGCAGAAGAGAAATGAAAGTAGAATAAATGCGGTGGAGATGAGGTCATTGAGGAGTATGTGTATGTATATGTAGGGTCACTGTAAATGATAGATTGAGGAACGCTGTTATCAGAGAACGTTGTGGTTTGAAAGAGGATGTAGTGACCAAGATTGAAAAGGGTATGCTTCGGTGGTTTGGTCACTTAGAGCGGATGGATGACAGGAAATTGACAAAATAAATATATAGAGCGGATGCGGAAGGCACGGTTGGAAGAGGTAGGCCACGGAAAACGTTCACCGACCAAATTGGTGACGTTCTGAGGAAAGGCCGCGTGAAGAGTTCACGAAACCGACGTGCGTGTATGAAAAGGCTTATGACCGTAGAAGAAGCGAAAGAAGTGTGTCAGGATCGTAGCAAGTGGAAATCAATTGTCTCTGCCTACCCCTCCGATGGGATACAGGCGTGACGTTATGTATGTATGTAGATACAAACACTACACTATGTTTGTGCCCTACTCACATTTTTCTTACTCGTGTTCCAAAAGCATATACACAAATCATTCATATGAATAAAGAGAACATATTTTACGAGTTGCGGAAAAGGGCACTTTTACACTGTGACATTTTTTTAATACATTATCAAAATTAATAAGAATATCTAAATTTTAGGCAATGCTTACTTTCAATTAAACCAATAATCTCTTAGAATTCTCTTTCTAAAACTACTTTTTAAATATCATAGTAAGTTTAAGAATTCTATTAAAAGATTGTAATGTTGTTTTAACGGGTTTGATTCTGGGTCCGGTGTCTTTTTTATTATACCTACTATGTATTTGTTGTTTCAGGAACCCTAGATTACATAGGTTCCTAGGGCTCTAAATGTGATGCATTATTTCTATTAATTAATATTACAAAAAAATATTATGTGAAACCACCCTAAGTCTAAAAAAACGCAATCTCATCCAACTCATCAATCAAACTATTATATTCTGTATCGTTGATCCAGAGTTCGCTCTATTAATCGATTAAAATGGGATGGACATAATTTTTTGATAAGTTCATATAAGGCACTACGTTAATATCCATCAATATCAACACATACTATAAAACAAAGTCGCTTCCCGCGTCTGTCCCTATGTATGCTTAAATCTTTAAAACTATGCATCGGATTTTGGTGATGTTTTTTTTTAATACTTTCAAGAGGATGGTTTATATTGTATAATGCACTACATAGAAAAAGGCTCTTGAGCTGGTGCCTCTGCCTAACCCTTCGGGGAATAAAAGGCGTGAGATTATGTTATGTTTAGAAAAAGGTAAGGCGGTACGAAATTTGCCAGGTCGACTAGTAAATAAGTAAATTACGTAAGTCTTTGTATTTTTTTTTAACAATTTTCTTAGTGACACTTTGATGAGTCTCAAAAACTTATAAAGGCCAGAGCAGATCATTTTTAGAAATCGTTTATGTAAATAAACTTTTTGAAATACGTTAAAGAAATAGAATATAAAAACTGATTAACCCTATTAAAAACTGATTTTTATTTAGAGAGGCAAAACTTATTTTCAAGTCTAACGGCTCTACCACAAAAAGAGTTAAACCTGGTCTAAATCACTAGACTAGGCTTAATTCACTAGTTCGTCACACAAATTGGCGATTTTAGACCGGTCTAACTTTTTTGTGGTAAGGAGGTGGTGGTGGAGTGTTTTAGCCTAGGTTTATTAAAAAAAAACGACGGGCTTAGTAAAGTTTTTTGAAATTTACTTATTATCCCTGCAACTTTCATAATTAAGAGGTCCCAGCGAAATTGGTCCAGCCGTTCACGCGTGATGCCATGACCAAGAGAAATAGGGATTAGGTTTTATGTCTTTAAATTTATTATTAAATTAGCAACTTTAATATATTTATGCAGAGTCTATAGTCAAACTATTTGATAATCCAGAGTCAGCTGGTGGGCGAAGCGAATGTTTACAAGTTAGAATTGGTTTGAGCTGATTTTGCTTTGCCACTTTGTTACCCTTGTTTGTTAACCCTACACTATTTGGCAACCTGCCTATGTCTGTGCCTGCCGGCCTACCAAGGTTTATATAATACTGGAAAACGTAATAGATTAAATAAGGCTATCTATGGGCTCAAGCAAGCGGCAAAGGAGTGGTATGACAAAATTAATCATTCCCTGGTTACCAAGTTAAATTTTAAGAAAATGTCATCTGAGCCATGTGTGTATAGTAAAGGTCAAAGGGGGGAAATGGTCATCATTGCCCTTTACGTAGATGACATAATGCTTTTTACACCAAAGTCTTCTTGTTTGAAGCTGGAACTAAAACAGAAGCTTATGAGTGAATTTGAGATGAGGGATCTGGGGCCAGCTAGCCATATCTTGGGTATGAGGTTGACTAGGGAAGGCGGCAAAATTACACTGGATCAATCAAATTATGTTCAGAACGTTTTGACACGGTTTGGAACATGGAATAAATCTTTCAATCAATCAATCAATCAATGGTTTAACCTATATTTTATTATTTTTGTTATTTGTTAGAAGAAAAAAATATTATTTTTCATCACTAGACGGCGTTAGGTAAACAGAAGTGCGCCGGGTCAGCTAGCATTAAATAAATGTCTTATGTCTTATTTTATGATGATGCAAACAGTCCCTTCGTCGCAATTAGCCCTCAGATAGTTTCAAAAGCATTTTCCAGTTTCCTTGCCCTTTTATGCCCAGCGGACGGAACTTGGCGTTTCCGATGAAGGAAATAATTTGAGGTATCTCTTTTGCTGGGCTTTTCATCTAAATAAAATGATTTATGTATAGTTTGTTAGTATTTTTTATTTACAATTCTGACCTGGGCTACACCGGCTATGTAATCTCACAACAATCGTTGGTCTGCAGTGCAGAGTCTGCACTCAGGTGACTTGAGAAACAGTTTACAGCCATGCTAGCGCCATAAGCTAAAAAATTTGATAAATATATTTGCTTTAGTTTAGAAGATATAATTATTTTTCGAAAATAGCGCTAGCATCGCGTTAAACTGGCTCATAAGAGACAATTAAACCCACTTTTTCAAAACCTTTTTTTGAAGCTCAACAACAGCTTAGCAAGACAGTGTAGAAACGGAACCATTTGATATATCGAGTTGGAAACCCTAAAAAAGGAACTTCTTGTAAAGATTATAGCTCACGAATTCGTAGAATTTTGTATTGTGACTATAATATGTTCTGGCTTTAACGTTGATTTAAATATGGAGAAAGTGATTAAAAATGAGTTCCAATAGCATGGTGCGGGTCTTCATTCTTTCTTGACTTTTTCTGCCAAACAGTACTGTCTAAGGGCTTATTCACGTACAAAGCTGGTAACAAGCGTAATGTATAAAAAATACCTGCGCTGATATTTGCGGTTGGAACAAGCGCTCATGTCCGCGCAGGTATTCTCTATACATTTTTCAAACCAGATCAAACAAATGCTTTTGCCGGCTTTGTACGTGAATACGCCCTAGAGAAAAACTAAATAAACTACAAAAAAAGAAGATGATATTGCAAATTGTTATGTAAAATATCTACTGAAATGTGGTAAACGAAAAACTGCCAATTCATACGTTTCACACGTCGATGGATTAGAGTAGGCACGGCAAGCTTGCGTGTGTGAACTGTTGTACACTATCTGATATTCATTTGTAAAGGAACCCTTTTAACATACCCTACATAAATCAGCCGAATATGTCACTTACTAGTATGAATGAATAGCACCAGCATAGCAGTAACCAGCACCTTAAACTGAACATCTTCAAAACCTTGTTAGGTAGGACAGAAGGACGACTTTGCAACGGAGAAAAGCAGCCTGTAAAGCGGGCTTTGGTAACAGAAATAGTGATTTTGGTTACTGAAAATGATAATTTATCATAAATATTTTTTTTTACTATTGTTACGTACCTGAAGTGTGAAATGGGAGATACTGAACTCAGATCACTATTAATAATATAAATGTAAAAGTAACTCTGCCAATGATAGATCAGTTTAGATGGACTATATTATTATTTATTAGTTACTTATAAAATAAATACAAATAAATTAAAAAAAATACTCTCTGGGTAATAAAAAAATAATGTAATTTTTTAAAAACTAAAAATGTACACCTAGTGGGTAAGTATTTTTTTATATTTTTTATAACACATCACATTCAGACCTCTAATTGGAAAAAACCTGTTTCTAGGGTACCCGAAATACACAAAGAGACGAGCATTACACGCAGACCGGAAACAAACATCGATATTCACCTGGGAATCGAACCCAGGTGCACTGCACACGCTTACTCAGTCCACATCACTGCCAACTGAGCCACGGAGCAGTCAAAGCTAAGAACCACGAGGAACTAGGATTTTGCGGTAATAAGGAAAAATATCATCTTTTGTTTCGTATGATTACTTTTACGGCGGCGCTATGTAGCCTTTGTATACCATTTAAACAAACGGATAAACTTCGAAGGCTCACTAATAAATTCTCATTTGCAACTCTCAAAACTAGCTCAATTGGAAAAGTTCCTAGAACCATATCGGCATTAACTTCCATTCGCCCTTATTCCCTAACATCAAAGTATTAACTTAGAACATCAAGTGAAAACCATATCCATAAACTGAAGACAAACTCTCGCTTAATTTCATAAGAAACGCTTCACATAACTGAAACTTATACTGAAACAGTCTTCAGCAAGTTTTAATGAAATCTACAATGCACCCCGAACGTGCCTCAGAATCATGCCAAGGCCCCAATTCTGTTAACAGTATTTTTTGTCTTTTCTATTTCGTATTTATATATAAATAAAGATAGGTGGAAAAACACTATAATGCGATGAATCTTCGTAGGTCATTATTTTATTTTTTCATTTTATTTTCTTCAACAAACAAAAACAAACAGTCATACATAATAAGATTACAGTAATAAGAAATAAACAAGAAGACCTTGAGCGTAGATAAGCGTGATAATGCAAAAGATGCAAATGCAAGTGTACGTTTAAATTGCAAACCTATAAAGTATAAAAAATAAAATATAATTATTATATTACACTTAAAGTAAAATAATGATGAAATAGTATAGTGAGTTGGTGTTAAATTGGAAGTTTTATAAAAAAAAATGCACCACAACCACAGCTAGTAAGAAGGACGGGCAGCAGCGTCCTTCGTAAAAAAAAATTAAACAGCCATTCTGCGAACGCCAACCCACCTGCCTAGCTTGGCGATTATGCCAAGTTCCCGTCACTACGTTCATCTCTTTGGTAAGGTAACTATGTCCAGCTGCGGACATCTTTTAGGCTGTATTGAAAAACGAAGAAGAAGACAGCTAGTACTGCTGCCATCTACATCATCATCATCTGATGGAACGCTTATGGTCACTGCTGGCATTGAATGAAAATCAAAACAGCGCTGCCGGTGAAAACCTCCAGCACATGATAAGTCAGAGCCATTTTACGGCAGCTACAACATATTTTATTTTCTGTTTGTTTTGTTTTTAATTTAGTTATGATTACCGATTTAAGTTTATTTTATTTTGTATTGATGTATGTGCGTCACCGCCTGTTGAGTAAATAAATAATTTCTTTCTTTCTATCTTTGGGTTTGAAAGTTTTTAATCAGAGAGTACAGAATCCCGCCCCATCCTTCACAGTCCAGCGTGTCTTTGAATCGCATATTAAGTGCTTACTTTGTATTCACATTAGTTACTGAGTTTTCTGACTGAATACTTATGCGCGTGCTCAATATTCAGTACTGTTTTATACTAGGTCCTTTACAACTTACCACCTTAAGGTGCGTTGCCACTATAGATGCAAAGCATTTAATGTGTTTATAACAACCAAAAACAATATAATGTAAACCAGTATAATTTCTGATTTTTTTTAAAATAATTTTATATAAGTATAAGATAAAATAATATATTATGTACATAATATAATAATGTTTGTTTTGACATGTAATTCTAATATTATGAAATAAATGAATATGAATATAATAACTCATTTACATATCAACGAGTGAATAAAAAGAATCCATTGGATCTTATAAACATATTCCTCGCTACGCATCTCTTGTGAAAATGATCCCTTAGGGCAAAATGTTTTATTGCACTTTTACAACGTACACAACCCCAAACTAGACAGAACCAGCATCTAGGGCCTAGGATGACTGAAAATCATATAAAAGGCATACAAATACACTCTGACACAAGAAACGAACATCAATATTATCGATCTTAAAAATTTTCACCCGGCGGGGAATCGAATCCCCTCAAAATTAAAGTTAAAATTACTGCCAGCCAACTGAACTACGGAATCTCGACTTTTTACAACTTACTATTTTAATTATTCAGGTTGTTAAAAACAATATATATTATACAGTACTAGAGGATGCCCCGCGGTTTCACCCGCGCAGATTTCTCATAAACATCGAAATCCCGATTTTTCCGTTCCCATAGGAATTTCGGGAAATCCTTTCTTAGTGCTCACCTACACTCCCTAAGGAACCTACATTTAAAATTTCAGCCCGCTACGCCCAGTAGTTTCGGCTCTGCGTTGTCTGTCAGTCAGTCAGTCAGTCAGTAACGGAAGAGTTTTATTTAAATAGATTATTAGTTTGAAAAAAATATAAAATTTCTTCATGATTTGCCCTTTCATTCTTGGATCCAAATAACAGTAAAAACACTCTTTTATTCGATCATACAAATATTGATTAAAAAAGTTAATAAAAAAATTATGTAAAAAAAAACTAAATAAAATTATGATGTGTAATATCTATGTCATAAAATGAACATACGGGCCTAAACAATAAAATTTACCTATGAGCAATAAAAAAATTCATTCACGAAACAAAGCAGCAGCACAGCTAAAACACAAATCACCGTATCCAGGTCAATCCAAACAGTATAGGGTATCACAAATTACATGCAGCTGCTCAATCATGGTTTGCAGGTGCCAGCGCCAGGATAATAAACGGCAACAGGCGTTTCCGATTCTAGTTTTGTTTTCAAAACGTTTTAGTGCAGTTTCAGTCGATGTCCTAATTAGTCACTTATCGCACAATTTTGCAAGATCAACATGAAGCACGTCTATTTCTAAAAATATACGAAAAAGACAAATAAATTGTAAAGTAGAGTTTGTTACCCTTTCTTGTCTACGCTGTAAAATCATTGCGAAAGGAAGTAGAATCATTTGACAGAGGAGGGCTTGTTTGGGGACCTCTCCATGCGACTTCATTGTTGTAAGGCAAGGCAGCCGTATCGTATGGTGGGCGCCCCTTTTTTTTTTTTTTTTAACGAGGGGAAATGCCTATCGCATTTCCCGACGCTCGGGGGAGCGTCGGGGGTATGTGGGGCTCGCACCCACTAAAACCCCTCGGCGGCCGTCATGGCGCTTTTGGGAAGAACCCCGGGAACCACACATTATAGCGTCCGAAGTCTTCCCACGCTCAGCTACTATTAGCTTCATGCTCGGGGAGGGCATATTGTTCCCTCCCCACAGTGCCACAAGTTTTGCCGCCACCCATCTCAGGGCCGTTTGATGAGTGTGTTGGGCCCCCGCCCTTCACACCCACGACCCCAAAGACCCCTTTTAGTCGCCTCTTACGACAGGCAGGGCATACCGTAGACCTATTCTTACGCCCGGACCTACAGGGCTTATGGTGGGCGCCCCTGTACCGCCACCTCGCCTCTTGCAGTATAGGATACTTTATAAAAAAGGTATAAGTGTAATTGATTTACAAAAAGTGATACCTTGTAATCTATATTGAATATTTTTTTTGTTTTTAAAATTATTATGAAGAATTTCGATGTTTTTTTCCCGGTCTAGGTGTATTTGTTCGTCCTTGTTTCAGGCACCCTAGATACAGGTTTTTACTAGTCAGGGGCTCTGTGGTACGTTATTTAGTTTTATTATTTGTAGGCCGTCCCCAAAAGATCACACAATTTGCTTTATCATTTAAAATCAATTTCTGAGAATAGAATAAACATTTATTCACCAAAACCGACATAATTACAAAGATAAAATAAAGACAAAATAAAATAGAACTTGCAAAGTTTCATAAAACAAAATAAAATAACTAAACATTGGTAGCAAGACGCCTACGGTCACTCGTCACTCGCGCCCCGCGCCTTCACTGACGCGCGTCGTCAGTCGGTTTTATGGTGATGGTGAAATGGAGGCCATTTCAGCTTACGACCTCAGCTGCAAGGAACTGAAGCTGAAGCCAACTGTTCTTCCATTGGCCACCGCTAGAATTGGACTTGTCAGTGTGTAGTTGTGAAAACGAAAAGTATGATTTTTATTTGTGAAATGTAATTTCTTTATTTTCATATTATAACTTCCAACCTCCTAAGTCTTTTTCGTGGATTTTTTTCTTTCTACTTTATAATTCTTTATAGCATAGGTATCTCTTTTGTTGACCTAAGTAGGTAGGTAATTAGTCCTAATGAACAAGTGATCTTTGAAAGATCAAACAGTCAATGTATAATTGGGTCCCAATTAAATTTTACGCCATCTGTAATTAATGCGTGAGTAGGTAATCAATTAGTACCTCGATAATGGTAAGTAAGAATCTACGAGGACGACTTGTCCCAGATGAAACTCGAAAAATTTAATAAAGGCTACAAGATATCACTTATTGAAAGTTAATTAGACTACATATCTAATTGGTATTGATACCTTATTTGGTAAAGTATCCTATACTGCGAGAGGCGAGGTAGTTCACGGTGCCCACCAATTGGCTCAGGCAAACAAACGTTTGCCTTGCCCTACGACAATACTTAGTTGCCTGGAGAGGCCCCACACGAGCCGTCCTCTGTCAAATGATTCTACTCCCTTTCGCAATGATTTTACAGCGTAGAGAAGAAAGGGGTAATGGGCAGAGTGATTGGAGGCTACTCGTGTGTGTTTCATACTCGGACATGTCGTTCCCGAGTACAGATTAACTTACCTCAAGTCGTCTTATCTTTCGACGAGCATTCCCGGCTTACTTCGTTACGCCGTAGAATATAAGATACTACAAAAGACTTGGCTCTATAGACTATGTTCTTTTGACTGCCCAGAATGGCCGAATAAAAAACAAACAACAACAACAAACCACCTGTCAAAATATGTAAACAACGGAAAAAATATTGCACCTTGGGTTACATTATTTGAGTTTAGGTAAGGATCCCTAATTTTTTTGAAAATCTAATATAGCCTAAGACACTCGGGCTTAATGTAGCTTCCTACCAGTGAAATAATTTTTCAAATCGGTTCAGTATTTCCGGAGCCTATTCGTTACAAACAAACAAACAAACAAATATTTCCTCTTTATAATATTGGTATAGATGAGCGTATGCATAAGCGTCTTCAAGTTGGAACTCGACTGTGTATATCAAATTGGAGCGGAAAACGAATAAAATTATATTTTGGCACTTTGGAGTTCGAGTTTTAGCTTCAACTCTACTGAGAATGGCAGCCTTTAGTCCCTTATGCAAGGGAGACTTCAAGGCCCGGGTTGTCTGAGAAAATCGATAGACGAATCAAGACAAACAAAGCGAAGCAGAAAGTTGAATCTTAAAGCTTTAGGCACACCTCGCAAATTTCATAGAAAAAATCGCGTTGTTTTGCGCAAAGACGAAACTCGTGTACGTGCACGCCTTGCTTGTGTGAGTGAGATTAGACGAGTGATGCTGCTTTATTTGTACTGAGCGGTAACCTAGAGATAACCGAGAGCGGGGGGCCGCACTTGCTGAGGGAGGCGGGGAGTGCCCATACTGTATGTAGTACTATTTATTATACTGTGCTTTATGCTAACTGTATTATTCATGAAGATACAGTACGTTTTAAATAGCTTTACTGGAGGTCTACTTTTCTTGTTTGTTGTATGGAAAAAACGTGACATCCAGTCTAAATTGACATACGTAAAATAACTAAAATGCTCTTTATATTTTAATGAATAAAGGGTAATCGTATATATAACGTTTTTGTGAATCCAACCCATTGTTGAAGCTGCACGAAGATGGATGGCGGGGGCTAATCCCTTGCATAATGCATTCTGGTGAAATTGATTCTCATACACTCACCCACCATTGTTTGATGTTTACCTGAAAGAAGAAAACGTTTTTTGTTAATATAATGGCGAGAGCGTAAAGTAATACAAACATACAAACACATTGGAGTTTTATAATACCACATAATACTGAGTATTTCTGAGAGTCAATACATAGTATATAACAAAGTCCCTTCCTCTTCTGTCGCATAAATTTATTCAACAGATTTTGATGGGTTTTTTCAAATATATAGAATGATTCAATTTAAAGGTTTATATGTATAACTAGAGGATGCCCCACGGTATCACTCACGCAGATTTCTCATAAACACAAAAATCCAGTTTTTTCTCGTTCCCACGGGAATTTCGAGAAATCCATTCTTAGTGCTCACCTACACTCCCCAAGGAACCCACGTGCCAATTTTCAGCTTTCTACGCCCAGTAGTTTCGGCTCTGCGTTGTCTGTCAGTCAGTCAGTCAGTCAGTCAGTCAGTTACGGAAGAGTTTTATATATATTGACTAGTGGCTGCCCCGCGGTTTTTCCCGCGCAGATTTCTCATAAACACAAAAAACCCGTTTTTTCCCGTTCCCGTGGGAATTTCGGGAAATCCCTTCTTAGTGCTCACCTACACTCTTCAAGGAACCCACGTGCCAATTTTCAGCTTTCTACGCCCAGTAGTTTCGGCTCTGCGTTGTCTGTCAGTCAGTCAGTCAGTAACGGAAGAGTTTTATATATATTGATTGACTAGACGCTGCCCCGCGGTTTTTCCCGCGCAGATTTCTCATAAACACAAAATTCCCGTTTTTTCCCGTTCCCGTGGGAATTTCGGGAAATCCCTTCTTAGTGCTCACCTACACTCCCTAAGGAACCTACATGCAAAATTTCAGCCCGCTACGCCCAGTAGTTTCGGCTCTGCGTTGTCTGTCAGTCAGTCAGTCAGTCAGTCAGTCAGTCAGTAACGGAAGAGTTTTATATATATAGATTGATTGATTAATACATGCACAACATAGTATATAGGTTAGGCAGTACGAAGTTCGCCGGGCCGACTAGTTTGGTTATATATTATAGGTGTGATTTAGTTCACCATACCTTACAACTTTTCAAAAGTAACATGGATCAGTCTCAAAAAAATCAGCTCTTTCATACATTGATTCGGTCAGCTTAAGGGGTCAGTACGATTTTCGTTTTGAGAATCAATCTTTATTTTTAAATAAGCTTATTATTTCAAATAATATTCTAATTTAATGACAACGCTATAAATGTTAAAAAGTGCTATGATTATCGATATTTTAAATACCCCTACCTACCCTACAAGGTCTAAGGTACCTCTATTATAAGTAATAGTATTTCTTTAGTCTACAGTAAAGTATATACGTTGAATGACAGAAAAAAGTGCAAGTAACAAAATAAAAGAAGATCTTTTGATCCCAGTAACAAAGCACTGCAGATGTTTCTAACAAAGGGAACCGAAAGTCACGTTCCGTTACAAGCAAGCTTCGCCAGTCTTTGATCAATTGTTTGACACTGTTTTGATCCTGTAACGAAACGTAGGTAGCCTTTACATTTTTTCTTGCTCCTCAATTAGCTTACTTTTCAATGGAATTCCATTCGCTTTACAGGCATTAGAAATTTTACTGGAGTTTTTAGGTTTTATTATAAAATGAATGTAATAAGTAAGGAAAAAAAATAATTTAGAGCATTGCGTGCGACATCATCCTTACCATCATCCTATCCTATAGTATATATATATTTTAGTTTTAATGATTGAAGCATATACATAACATACATAATATCACGCCTTTTATTCCCCGGAGGGTTAGGCAGAGGTACCGAAATGAGAGCCTGACCCACGTTTAGCCGTTTTGAAGCATATGTAAGTACATATTATATAATTTAGAGCATTGCGTGCGACATCATCCTTACCATCATCCTATCCTATAGTATATATATATATTTTAGTTTTAATGATTGAAGCATATACATAACATACATAATATCACGCCTTTTATTCCCCGGAGGGTTAGGCAGAGGCACCGAAATGAGAGCCTGACCCACGTTTAGCCGTTTTGAAGCATATGTAAGTACATATTATATACTGATAGACAACTGCGAGCGACTTTGTTTCATACTATGTTTTGATTGATAAACTACTAATAATTATCATTATAATTCGAAAATTCCTTACGAGAGATCATCTTACAATGCGGTTCACAATTGTGTCTATGCAAAAGTAAAGTAGGAAATTTTGGAACTCTGTAAATTATTAACAAAGTTTCCGAGGGAGAATAATTGGAAATCTCATAACGACACAGGTGCTTTTGGAGGGAAATTAAAACCGGATGTGAGGAGCTTAGAGGAGGGAATATTTTTTAAATGTATAACCCACATAGCAATTAGAGCACCAATCGGTACCAGGAAAACTGTTACTAGCAGACCCTTTAGTGTACCGATCAGTGCACGCCTCACGCGAAAATTCCGGGTTTTCGTTTTATATGTTCTAATGAATTATTCATTGACCGGATGACTTTGCCTTCTATGAATGACTAGAGGCTGCCCCGCGGTTTTTCCCGCGCAGATTTCTCACACAAAATTCCCGTTTTTTCCCGTTCCCGCGGGAATTTCGGGAAATCCCTTCTTAGTGCTCACCTACACTCCCCAAGGAACCCACGTGCCAATAATATTGAGTATTTCTGACAATCCATAAATAGTATAAAACAAAGTCCCTTCCTCTATCTGTCGCTTAAATTTATTTAACAGATTTTGATGCGTTTTTTATATATAGAATGATTCAATAGAAAGGTTTATATGTATAACTAGAGGATGCCCCACGGTTTCACTCGCGCAGATTTCTCATAAACACAAAAATCCAGTTTTTCCCGTTCCCACGAGAATTTCGGGAAATCCTTTCTTAGTGCTCACCTGCACTCCCTAAGGAACCTCCATGCAAAATTTCAGCTTCCTACGCCCAGTAGTTTAGGCTCTGCGTTGTCTGTCAGTCAGTCAGTCAGTCAGTCAGTCAGTCAGTCAGTCAGTCAGTCAGTCAGTCAGTTAGTCAGTCAGTCAGTCAGTCAGTCAGTCAGTCAGTCAGTCAGTCAGTCAGTAACGGAAGAGTTTTATATATATTGATTGAAAGATTGATAAAAAGCGGATTGATTGACTTTTAAATCGAATACAGCTTCTCAACATAATATAAAAAAACAAGTGTAAAATTTTTTGATTGTCCTTTTTTTGTATGCACACCGCCATGATGCTTTCGCGAGCCGCCGTAGACGGGGGTTTTTAGCGCGCCTCGCGTTACGTATTCAAAGGTGAATAAGTACCCTTTTAGTCGCCTCTTAGCACAGGCAGTGGTAACCTTTAGTCCCATTCTTCGGCCTGGTACTGTAGGGCGTAATGAATGTTATAATGTGTAACCTGGACGTGATCAGCAGGCGAGACCAATGTCCAACAGTCGAAGTCTTGCGGTGTCAGATACAGCCTGTATCAATATGTTTCTTAAGGCGGTTACTCACGGTATGGCGCGAAATTCAAATTTTTTCACGTTTTTTAATTATTTTGGCGAAAGTACCTATTCATTTTTAATAAACTTTAAATGAATTCGCGTACGTAAAAACCTATTTCCCACATTGTGATATATCGTTTTTGAAAGACAGAGTTACCGATTTTGTGTATATTCAAGGAACTTGTTTTTTGGCCTTTTACCCCTTAGAAACAAAATCTGTAGGTCTGTCTTCCAAAACGTTGTATTGCAATGTGGGAGATGGTTTTTTACATACGCGAATTCATTTAAACTTTGTTAAAAATGTATACTTTCGCCAGAATAAATAAAAAACACGAAAAAATTTGAATTTCGCGCCATAGCGAGAGTTACCACCTTAATTGGATTAAAACAACAATATCACTTAACAAAGCAAACTCAACCGGCAATTTCTAAAAAGCCATAGTACAGCTAAAGTAGCGCCACCCGAGAAAAAAAATCATATCTTCCAAACTAAGGCAAATATCAAGAATGAGAAACAGCATTCCACTGGATAATGCAGCCTAGTATTTTTAAGGCACTGTTGTATAGCTTTTAGGTTTAAAACCAAAGAAAGCTACATGGCTCGCCGTCCGCAATCACGAAACGTTGGCCGAAATCAAAAACATGCGTCAATAATCTGGCTTTCAATTTTCTAAGGCACTGTTGTGTAATTTGTTGGTTCAAAATCTAAGGAATATACCGTTTGTTGCCTAAAGTGGCCACTTTTAAGCAACAAACCTTATATATTTCTTAGAACTTTATCCTTAAAGTTACACAACAGTGCCCTAAAAAATTCTAAGCCATATTATGTAGTTTAGTTAGAAGATATTATAATTTTTGCGAAATGGAGCTAGTTGCGGTTGGAACCCAAGTGGCCGGTTGTTGGTCGGAAGCAAGATTCGTAATTAGCGAAAGCCAACCTTTGACGTCATGGAGCATCTATTCAACATTGATTAAATCTCGAATGACGTGATAGGTATAATCTCCCTTATCCTAAGCATAATTGTTATTACCCACATAATATTTATTTTTTATACTATTACGTTACTCACGTCATTATTAAGTTAAACACAAATCTCCTTTTTCCTTCTCCTATATATATATAAAAATAAACCATGGTTCGTTAGTCTCGCTAAAACTCGAGAATCAAAAGATTGATTTGACGTTGTTTTTAAATTCTTTCAATCTGGGCGGGCAAAATAACGAAAGTCCATGCAGCCAAGTTTTTAGTGGGTACGTCATGTAATAACAATCGTTTAATATTAAAAAGCGAAACGGAGTTTGCCGGGACAGCTAGTTAATAATAAAATGTAAAATAATTGAAAAAAAAAAACGCAGTATTAGGACGTAATTTTGACTACCACCGTAATAGAACGTTTTGCTATTTATCATTGAGATTGTTTAAAAATCTAAAACAGAAACAAAGTTTTTTTTTATAACGAATAACTAAACTAACAAAAGGTTGTTTTTACTTCATACGGGCTGTATCAGAAATTCCTTTGAAAAGCGAAAAAATATTTTAGAAATTCCATAAAAATGTGCTTCTATAAAAATGTCAGCCGGACATTTCAGATTTCACGCACGATCTGTCGCCGTCAATGCGCCGTACCTACTTCGCTATTTGGTTGGTTGTTTTTTGTTTTGTTATGTATGAATCAGAAAATATTGTGAAATCGTGCTCCGTTGGAAACCATAACTAGTTTAACATGTAAAATTTTGAAAAAAGAAATACGATTTTGTTTTAAAAATTTTAATTTTGAAAAGGGATCAAAGCCAATACAGCCAACGTATATATGTATATATTCAGCAGAATTTCCTTTGTATTGTTTGTCAATTTACTTTTTATAGTGTAGCTTAGAGCTAAGTCATTAGATAACATAACTGTTACCTCACTATGCAAAGAAAGAGTAGAGTCTTAACGGTAATTAATGCTTCAATGGTGACGCGACACTAGCGCCACTTCTGATAAATAATAAAATTATATCTTCTAACTAAACCATGGCCGATAAAAAATTTTCGTCAGTGACGCTGAAAATGATCTTGCTTAGAGTTTTACGGCTCTACCACAAAAAGAGTTAAACCGGGTCTAAATCACTAGACTAGGTTTAAATCACTAGTTCGTCATACAAATTGGCGATTTTAGACCGGTCTAAATTTTATGTGGTTAAAGTCGAAAGTTGTGTAGCTTTTAGGATAATGTAATGAGATAAGAAATATAATTATATCCTTTTGAAACAACAAGTCAACAAACAGTAGGTATATTCCTTAGATTTTGAATCTGAAAGCTAAGAAAGATAATCATGCTTATTATTTTAAGGGCACTTATGTGTACATACTAGTAGTACATAGTGTAACTAATACGTTAAAACCCTGTTTTTTGCCACCTTTTGCATTTAATTGTATGTATAAAGTCTCTTTCTTATCTTAAGCAATATTTATTCAATGAAAACGCCTAAAACCCTCCTGTAAGAGAACCGAAAAATAAACCCCCAAATAAACGAGCAGGCTTCCAATACGGAGTTACCCCACTACGTGACGGGAATAAAAACGTATTAATAACGCGTTACCGATATACTGTAAATCCTGTTTTATATTAACTTTGGGTAGGTAGTAAGTACCTATAAAGGAAAGAAAGAACGCTTACAAAATGACAATTAATGCTAATTATTACTAGCTGTCCTGGAGAACTTCGTATCGCGCCTTACAATTCTATATGGAAAAACAAAAAAAATTACCAACTAACCTTTCCTTTTCCTTATTTTCTCAGCTTTTAAACCTTCCCTGGACTAATCTACCAACATTTCAAGACTAAAATCAGCTAAATCGGCCCAGCCGTTCTCGAGTTTTAGCGAGACTAACGAACCACGATTCATTTTTATATATTACTAGAGGCTGCCCCGCGGTTTCACTCGCGCAGATTTCTCAACCACAAAATCCATTTTTTTCCCGTTCCCATGGGAATTTCAGGAAATCCTTTCTCACCTACACACCCTAAGGAGCCTACATGCAAAATTTCAGCCCGCTACGCCCAGTAGTTTCGGCTCTGCGTTGTCTGTCAGTCAGTCAGTAATGGAAGAGTTTTATATAATATACTAGCAGCCCGTCCCGGCTTCGCACGGGGTAGACAATTTAGTCATAATTATGTTGTTTTGGCTGGAGACAAAAATACAGCCCGATCAGATCGACGAAATAATCGTCGCTGAGCTGCCTAATAAAGACGAAGACCCACTCCTGTATTTCGGCCCAACCGACTGAAGATGTCGGTTGATGCGGGCAGCTATGACTCTGTCGAGCAGCTTTCCCGCCTCGTCCAACAGGACGATAGGCCGGAAATCTGACGGAGCGACAGAGTCGGCGAGCCGGCCCTCTTTTCTGATGAGGACCAGCTTGCCCGTTTTCCACTGCAGAGGGAACACACCTTGTTCCATACAGGTGGAGAACAGGCTGCAGAGCCGAATCTCCATAGCCTCCGGCTTCAACGACAGGAACCAGGCCTTGGCTGGAATTCCATCCAAGCCTGGTGCCGTCTTTTTGCCGCGGAGGCGCTCGGCCGCCGCTGCCAACTCTGCCTCTGAGTGCCGCAATGGGCGGCTAGGGGAGAAGTACGCGTTGAGTAGCAGCATCTCCCCCAGCATGCAGGACACGAAACCCTCTCCCCGTGTTATAATCTCCGGCCGGAGCACGTGGTCAGCGGAGGGACGGACGGCTATGGCTGCGAGGCCTAAGCGGTCCGAGATCCATCCGTTGGGCACAAATCTCTGACTTTGTTGTGAGACTCTGCATGAACATAACCCACCTCCTCCCAGGGTCCCATCAACTTCATGTTATGGGGACCTAAATGCGCGGGAGCATTGCACCGGCGACTGCTACTGCCGGTGCAACTAAGGCGTCTGCCTTGGCCCTGGCTTCTTCTGGAGGCCCGGAGATCTCCAGCAGGTGGGCACCGGTTGCAGCCGCATGGAAGCTGATGCTGTCGATGCCCAGACCTGCCAGGTCGAGCCTCCCTTTTGCAGCGGAGATCACCTGAGCATAGGTGAGACCTCCCTGCACAGCCTCCGGGCCAAAGCTGACCACCACCGCCGCAGTGCGGGGAGTGCGCAGCTTCTTGGCTGCTGCCTTGGACTTTTCCAAAGCCGTCTGCTTCGGCCCTGGAATAGGGGCAAGCCGGGACTGGAGCAGCCCGATCCTTGTCCCTGTTCCTCTTCCTCTTCTTTTTCTTCTTTTTGCCCCTTCAGGCCCCCGTCACCAGGGTGCAGCCATCATCATTGGCCGGACCAGTGGGAGGAGGGACGTGGGGGGCAGAGAAAGTGCCCGCCTCTGGTTGCCAGGCGGGCGCTCGTGTCTTCGGGGCTGGAGCCGCTCTGGGCGCCGGGGCTGCTCGTGGGGCCAGTGGGGCCGCACGAGGGGCCGCGGCCGCTTTGGCCTTCGGGGTAGCTCGAGGGGCCGGGGCCGCTCGAGGCACTGGAGCCGAGGGGGCTCTGTCCGCCGCCAAGGACGGCCGAGGTCGCTGGGCCGGGAGTAGGCGCTCGTCCAGGGCCTCCAGTCGCGCGTTCAACATGGTCCCAAACTGGACCATCATGTCGCGTTTGACCTCCTCCAAGTTGAGGGCGGAGGGGGCTCCAGACCGAGCAATCGTCCGGAGCTCCTCCATCTCCCTGCGGAGGAGGGCCATTTCTCCATGGAGGCTCCTCGCCTCCTCCCGGGCTGCCTTCGCCTCTCCCTTGAGGCGAGCGTTCTCTGCCGCGAGCAGCCTGCTCTCCTCAGAGGAGGTTCTGTTCCTCAGCTCTTCGGTATTCCGAGAGATGGAAGCCGAGGTGGCTACCCCCCCCCCTCCTCTCCATCCCGCCGCGATGCCCGGCGCGCTTTTTAGACTGCATCGCAAAGAACGGCCACGGGGCGCTATGGCGGTTTTGTTTACTGTTTGAATTTTATTAATTCGTAATATCTTTTGAATGGAAAGTCCAATTTAAATAATTTAAAAACTGTTTTATGGGTAGTTAAATGATCTTGACCATAAAATAATTTATTTGTATAAGGATTAATATAAACACATAAATAGCATGGTTTGAATTTGGTTAGCATTTTCATTAATGTTTAAAATGAAAAAAGTTGTTGTAGTGACATAACTACAATAGTTGGACAAATGCTACCGCGGAGTTTTTTGTAGACATTATGATGTTCTACAATATTGTTGTACATTATTTTGTTCTATCGCTTATAGTTTCGGCAGCGAATTCGACGAAAGACATTTTAAGACTCATTTTTCTACACCTTCGGTTACATTGTTCAAATTTTACCAAGGATTCCTAATTTTTTTTAAAATGAAATGTAGCCTATGTCAAATGGGAAGAATGTAGCATTCTATTGGTGAAAGAATTTCTTAAATCGGCCCAGTACTCTTTGAGCCTATTCATTACAAACATACAAAAATAGATACAAATCTTTCCTCTTTATAATATTAGTGTAGATAGTGTAGATGTAGATAACAAGCATGATACGCGTATCATGTTGTTGAGTGAACAATTTTTTATCACATAATCTCTGTATTTCAGGGGCCTATATGTCTAAATCTATGGCAAATTTGGAAAAATAAAAAGTAAAATCCTACCCTGTTATTTATAAAAAGTTAAAAAACATTTTTGTTATTTGACGTATGTCAATTTAGACTGGTTGTCTCGTATTAACATACTAGTAACCAGAGAAGTAGACCTCCAGTAAAGATACTTTAAACTCACTGTATCATCTATCTATACCAATATTATAAAGAGGAAAGATTTGTTTGTTTGTTTGTAACGAATAGGCTCCGGAAATACTGAACCGATTTGAAAAATTCTTTCACTGGTAGGAAGCTTAATTAACCCCGAGTGTCACAGGCTATATTAGATTTTCGAAAAAAATTAGGGATCCTTACCTAAACTTAAATAATATAATCCAAGGTGCAATATTTTTACGAAGTAAGCCGGGAAAGCTCGTTATGAATAATATGGCTAGTTTTCTATAGAGTTAGTAACATACTATAAAACTTCATAGCGATTAGAAAATAATTAGTAGTGAAAAAACGTTTTGTCTTTTTGTATGAACACGTTCGGGGTATACGGTGTCAAACAGTAGATGTCTTTCGTCTTAGACGATGATTATAAATTTCATTACACTGTATCATCAATATCAATACATAGTATAAAACAAAGTCGCTTCCCGCGTCTGTCCCTATGTATCTTATATCTTTAAAACTATACAAGGGATTTTGATGTGTTTTTTTTTAATAAATAGAGTAATTCGTAAGGGAGGTTTATAAGTATAATACATGAGCAACATAGTAATAGGTTAGGCGGTACGAAGTTCGCCGGGTCGACTAGTATCTTAATAAAATCTACGAAGAAACACAAGACCTTGTATTGTAAGCAATTTGTCTCCTCGAGACATTCACAAGTCTACAGACAAAGTTAGATGGATGTTATTTACCAGAAGATCTCAAACTTTGCTTTGCTTTTACTTACAAGGGGCCTAAAAAATACACCGTTTATATACAGGAATATAATTAACAAGTACTTATTTCAACATTGTGAACATTAATATAAGCAACTAGAGGCTGCCCCGCGGTTTTTCCCGCGCAGATTTCACATAAACACAAAACTCCCGTTTTTTCCCGTTCCCGTGGGAATTTCGGGAAATCCCTTCCTAGTGCTCACCTACACTCCCTAAGGAACCTACATGCAAAATTTCAGCCCGCTACGCCCAGTAGTTTCGGCTCTGCGTTGTCTGTCAGTCAGTCAGTCAGTCAGTCAGTCAGTCAGTCAGTCAGTCAGTCAGTCAGTCAGTCAGTCAGTCAGTCAGTCAGTCAGTCAGTCAGTCAGTCAGTCAGTCAGTCAGTCAGTAACGGAAGAGTTTTATATATATTGACTAGAGGCTGCCCCGCGGTTTTTCCCGCGCAGATTTCTCATAAACACAAAATTCCCGTTTTTTCCCGTTCCAGTGGGAATTTCGGGAAATCCCTTCTTAGTGCTCACCTACACTCCCTAAGGAAACTACATGCAAAATTTCAGCCCGCTACGCCCAGTAGTTTCGGCTCTGCGTTGTCTGTCAGTCAGTCAGTCAGTCAGTCAGTCAGTCAGTAACGGAAGAGTTTTATATATATTGATAATTCAACAAGTATTTTATATTTTACAAGGCGACCCGGCGAACTTCGAACGTGCGTAAACCACAAAGGGCTTGCTTGCTGGAGTTTGAGAAACACTGATCTCGAGTAGGCGTTAATAAATATTTATTGGCATCACAGTCTCTAGTGCAAATTTATCAAATGGGATTTAAGATAAAAGGTCCCGCTTGTATAATGTAAGTAGATTATAGGAAAAAAAACTTATTTAAATAAAATTTATAGCATCAATATATTAATCTCAGTCGAATGACATCCACTGCTGAAAGAAGGCCTTTATAGCTTCGAAGACAATTTTATAAATCTATTCCCTTGAATTTTATCAGTTCTTTTAAGGGGTAGAGCAGCCAGCAAATTAACTTATCAACTATACCAATTGTATCTACCACTTTATAATATAAAAATGAATCGTGGATCGTTAGTCTCGCTAAAACTCGAGAACGGCCGGGCTGATTTAGCTGATTTTGGTTTTGAAATGTTCGTAGTAGTCCACGGAAGATTTAAAGTGTGAGAAAATTTGGAAAATGGAGGCAAAGTTAGTAAAAACAACAATTTAAGTTTTCTATATAAAATTGTGAGGCGCGATACGAAGGTCGCCGGGAAAGCTAGTGCAGCATAATAAAAAAAAACTATTTTAGGATAAATTAAATCAAAAATGCCTTACAATGAAGTATGTTTACACAATAAAAAAAAAAAAGTATAGCTAAGTACCAATGTATAGCCTATGGCTTATGATATAGTATTCGTTTTTTAACCGACGAAAAAACAAAAAGGAGGAGGTTCTCAATTCGTCGCGTATATATATATATATTTTTTTTTTTTTTTTATGTATGATCACGCATAACTTTTTACTGAGTGGACCGATTTTGATAATTCTTTTTTTAATCGACAGGGTATACCTTGAAGTTGGTCCCATAAAAATTTGGAAATAATTTTCCCACCCTAAGGGTGGGAAAATAGGGGTGACTTTTTGGTCGGCGGGTCGATTTATCCACTCACAGGTTGCATTTCCGTGTTACATTATAACTTTTCATACCTACTTACAATATCTTTGGAAATTAAATAAAATCAGCCGAGAGACGTCCACTGCTGGACATAGGCCTCCCTCACAAATCGCCTCACCGACCGGTCGTGATCGAACCTCATCCTGTTAGTCCCTCAACCTTCACCAGGTTGTGTGGCCACCTTGTGGGTTGCGACCACCCTGTGAAGGGTGATTATATGGGGTCAAAAAAATTAGCCCAAAAAAAACTGAAAAGCAAAAAATAAAAACTTTTTATATAAAAAATTAAACCGCCGAAAAAACTGAAAAGCATTAAATAATAGGGAAACATTTTCTATTAGGCCTTAATTTACTCACTTCTTAAAGTAATTTTGGATTACCAAAAAATTTTTAGTCGGTGGCACAGAATCTACGAATAAAGATCACTAAATTACCTGAAATTCAAAGAAATAACCGAAAAACGTATGCCGCTGCTCATCGCGCTTTACATAGATAATGAATTTGCTTGTGTGGTGTGGCACCGACTTAAAATTTCTTGGTAATCCAAAATTACTTTAAGAAGTGAGTAAATTAAGGCCTAATAGAAAATGTTTCCCTATTATTTAATGCTTTTCAGTTTTTTCGGCGGTTTAATTTTTTTATAAAAAGTTTTTATTTACACATTATTTTATAACTTTCGTTCTTCAGGGATTGTGTAGGTTTCAATGGTGAAAAAAAAATATAATTGGTTCAGAGTAGTTTTGGTGCCTATTTTTTTGGAACAAACAATCATATTTTTTCTCTTCATAATTTAGAAGTTTAAAAATAAAATTGCCTCAAAAAGCTCCTAAGATAATAATAATAATAACACATTACACTCAGAGCCCCTACCTAACTAGTAAGAACCTGTATCTAAGGCGCCCGAAACACACACAGAGACGAACATCACACCCAGACCCGAAACAAACATCGATATTCATCATATCAATATTCGCCCCGCCCAGGAATCGAACCCGGAAACGGAACGGATAGAATTCATAGTTTAAACTTCGAATGTTTCTTACGACTTCCATTGTCGTAAGGCATTGCTTGAGCCAATTAGTGGGCACCCTGAACTACCTCGCCTCTATCAGTATAGGATACTTTACGAAATAAGGTATCAATATTAATTAGATTAGTCTAATTGACTTTCAATAAGCGATATCTTGTATCCTGTATTGAATAAATCATTTTTTACTTTTTACTTTACAAAACCACTAGTTAGTAAGCAGCTTGTATCGAAATTAAAGGTACATTCTATTCGTTTCAAACGTCGCTACAGAAAGGCAAAGGTAGTAAAGTAAACAGTCTCATTTTCGTTTTGTCTCTCGCGCTCGTAAATCTGAGCCTTTGACGGGTAGTTCACACTACTGAAATTTCCCAAATGTACACTTTTCCCGGCACCACAAAAACGTATTGTTAGGTTCGTCTGAACAAGGTTTATTTTGAATATAAAAATGCACTGTACCTGTCCTATTGTAGTAATAAAGATTTTGTTTACTGTTATGTCTACCTAAAATAAACCGCCAAGTGCAAGGGCTCGCGCTTTGAAGGTTCCGGAAGAAATTAATTGTGAAAAATTGGCATCTTTAGCATAGTTTTCAGTATTTGTTGTTATTCTAAATTATGTAAAGTTTCGATTTCTTATCATTTGGTGCCTGTTAACCCGGAGGGTTTCTCAGTAGAGGCTCTACAAAATATGTTAAAAAAACTATTTTTTTTGCATTTTTCTTTAAGTTAACGTAATTTTTTTGAAGTTTTTAATATTTGTATTCTTTGGACATCACGCCTTTGACAGACGGACGGAATAGTCATATTAAAAGGTCCCAAGATTAGTACCCGGAACCATCAAAACAGAAAGCAGAGTTTGCTATCCTATCTTCTCTACACTTTAAAGTATTTGAGAATAGGAGTAGAATTCTTTGACTAAGATGAAGTCGTTTAGAGACTCTTTCTTTGGCTTTGTGGTTGGGTCTGATCGGCAGCATGCCGCGGCACGGTGCAGTCTGGCTCGTGTGCCATGACAGCTGTCTTTGTACAGTGTTCAGCTTTTTGGGCTGGTCTGTGCTCCTGTGTACTTTTGGTTTCTCATCTCTCTTACCTGTAGACATAGTGGGGACGCCCCTGAACCACCTCGCCTCATGCAATATAGAATGGATACTACATTTTAAAAGTTTTTATTTATTGTATTGATTTTACTTTTTGTAGTTTTCTGGACTTTTTTTAAGCGTTACCTTTATATTGATTAGATTAGATTAGATTAGATTCATTTATTTCACACTATCATATTCATATTACATACAAAGTTGTATAATAAAATGTCAAAGTATAATGTGATCGTCAAAATATTGTACAAAAATTATATAAAAAATAATAAGTAGTTACTTAATTATTTAAGTACTATGTAAACAATGTCAAATTTTTAAATGTATAATTGTATATAAAATGTCAAATACTAAATAATAATTTCAATTTACTTGAATTACATATTGTAACTGTCGAATACTCAAATTACACAAATAATATCCAATGTCAAACAAATTTATAGTTTAAAAAGTCATCTATACAATAATATTCATGTTCCAACAAAAGTTTTTTCAGTCGGCGACAAAACGCTTCGTCATTGATTTCCTCCTTCAGCTCAGTAGGCAGATGCTCATAATAGTGTGGCCCGATGACGCGCGGGTTGTGTGTAGCAAACACCGTGCGACGAGGCACTGCAGCCAGGCTCCCCGCTCCCCGCAGCGCCCGCCCGCCGCACTCACGTCGTCGGAATGTACCTATATTTTTTCTGACATAAGTAATATTCTCGTAAAGATATACTGAGTAAAGGGTCATTACTCGATACTTTTTAAAAAGCGATCTACATGATTCGCGACTAGGTATACCCTCTAAAGTTCTAATGGCGCGTTTTTGCATTATAAATGCACGATTTGAGTCTGTCGAATTACCCCATAATATGACACCGTAAGACAATATGGAATGAAAGTTCGCAAAGTAAGCTTGCCTAAGCACTGAACTGGAAACGAGCGGTTTTAATTTTCGCAGCGCATATGCGGCACTTCCTAATTTATCGCACAGTATATCAACATGTTGTTTCCAATTTAAATTAGAGTCCAGTGTGAGACCTAGGAACTTGCACGTTTGGGCTAGAGGGACAGGGCTAATCAGGCATGGTGGCGGTGGTCGTGTAACTCTAGGGCTAAAGATAATAAGATTAGATTTTGAAGGATTAAGGATTAACCCATTTGTTGAATACCATTTATCCAGTTGTGTAAATGTTTTATTGATCTTATCATTTAATTCTTCGTACGAAGGAGCACTCATTATAACCGTTGTGTCATCTGCAAACAAAGCATTGAATAGACGGTGTTTCTTTTTATTCTCAGCTTGGAATGTAAGTTCCATTAGAGCTGATTATGATGCATCAAAAAAACAATTCAAAAAAAAACAAGTAAGTATATGAAAGATATTAAAAAAAAGAAAAAAATTGTTAGTTTAGTTTAATAGTTTTTTTTTATAAAAATTGTAAATTCTTATATTAATTATTTAAAGTATGTATAAAAAAATCCCATTGTCTTTATATTAATTATATTTTTTTCTAAATCCAAAAAGTCGAAATTAATTTCAAAGATTTTTTTCGTCTCCTCTGTATAATGGATTTAATACGTTCTCTTCGAAATCTAATTTCTAAGAAGAATCTCAAGAGGACTCGACACTCGAGTTCGAGAGCTAATAAGTTATGATCTCATTATTATTATTATTGAATTTCTATCACCTTCGTTTATATTTTTCGTGTAAATCCTACTTAGTAATATTATAAATGCTTGTTCCACTTTCACGCAAAAACTACTTAAAGTTATTTTATTTAACTGCATGCAGATTATTATTATTAAATTCTCATGTCACGTTGTTGGTTCCCGTACTCCTCCGAAAAGGCTTGACCGATTCTCATGAAATTTTGTGAGCATAATGAGTAGGTCTGAGAATCGGCTAACGTCTTATTTTTCATACCCCTTAAAAATTATTTATATGGCAAAACAACGTTTGCCGGGTCAGCTAGTAATAGCAAATATTGAAATTGAGAAAGAATAAATAAATTAACAGTCTTATTATTGTAATTACTCTAAATATAGTGTAAATAAAAAGGTTTATTTAATAGCAATTTATCATAATGCGATCTTATCGCTTAAAGCGAAATTCAGTTTAAAAAATCTTAAAAAGATCAAAGCGACAGAAGTTTTCAATGCATTTTTATAAAAACAAAAATTTTATTTCTTATCTTTTTATTTCAATTTTTATACAAAGGTCGCTCATCTTTAAACAAAATCTCCCTCACAAATTTACCCAGACGTTTTAAATAATTGCTTGAATAATATTGGCAAAGTTCACAAAACAACAGTTTAAAATATTCTTTCTAATCTTTTTTATAACTTCTTGGGAAATCGAGCGACGCATCATGAATATTAAGAGCCAATTTACAGCGATGCCAGTGCCATTCGCGTAAAAAATTAATATCTTTTGAACTAAGGCAAATATCAAAAATGTGGCACTGTATGACACTAGATAATGTAGCCTAGTATTTTTTGAGCACAGCAAAGTAGTCCTGAGTAAAAAGAACAAAAAAATCATAGATTGTTGACAAAAGTGGCCACTTTTAGCAACACTTTGTAGATTTCTTTGGTCTTTAACCTAAAAGCTATACAGAAGTGCCCTAAAAATACTAGGCTACATTATCTTGTGTCATACAGCTGTGCCACATTTTTGATATTTGCCTTAGTTTAGAAGATATTAATTTATTTCGCGAATGGCGCTAGCATCGCTGTAAACTGGCTCTTAATAGGTTTTTGAACTTACTTTTTAGGCATGTAATTGCAAAATCTATAAAATTACACAAATAAAATTTATAGTTATAATATTCTGATGATTTTTTAAAAGAAAAGCAAAAATAAATCGTGTTCAATCAAATCACACTCAAATAAAACTGCGCAGCATAAATTTTGCTACGGCGTAGCTGAAAGCGTAGCAGCAGCTACACAGAACTAGCAGAGCTACGCCGATAAATGTTTGTTTACGCTAGATTTACGACTTGGGATTAAAAAAAATACAATTTACTACACAATATTTAGAATATTTTAGCCTCACTCTTTGCTGACGTAGAAGCTTAAACAAAAAAAGCTTAGCCTAACCAACCACATGAAGGAATTTAATACAATAAAAAGATCGGTAAGCAGAGACGCGAAAGCACATTCGTATGTATTAGCCTACGAGGAAAGCTTTAAGTTACACACAGCTTTTTTATGTTAAACGCCCGACGACGGCTTAGGAAGAAAAATATGTGGTATGTAGGGTGACCACGGTTTAAAAGTGTTAAAAACTAAAAAAAAAACAGTTCTATCGGTCCATTGTCCTACATTTAGGCGGAGAGACAGAGAGTAGAAAGAGAATTTAAAGGTAATGTGAGCTAGTTCCCATTTTATTTCATTAAACATGACACAATATTACTGACTGTGTTATAATATTGCAGTATCATACTCAATCTTTATCATATTTAAGTTTTTTTTTAATTTAAGTATTTATTTTAACACGCCCGTTTAGCAGTTAGGTATAATAACAAAGTTGTATTCTCGAAAAGATTTCTTGCTATTTAAATTTAATATGTTGGGTTTTACTCCGGAATTATAGGCCATAATGAAACTAATAAAAAAAAAATGAAAACATTACTTACAATAATTAAAGACAGTGGTTTATATTAATGTATAATATTTTACTAATAAATAAATGAAGCCTTTAATTGTATCAAAGTCGACGAATTGGTATTATAAATGGAGTATGAAGTAGGAACACTGGGCGTCGCTCAGGGTCGAAACATTTTTTTAAATCCCTTGTTAATCCCATCGCATGGTCACCCTCAATATTAAGATTAGTGGGTCGCTCAGAGCTTCGTATATATGTAGTGATGTACTCGTGTTAGGATTAACCGAGTGGGCCTCACAAATTACACTGGGGCCACATTCCAAGCCTTCAGCAGTTTCCTAGGGGAATTTGTGAACAACTGAGATCCGTGGTTAACAACTAACGTGATACAAGATATTTGGTTAACAACGATTGTATTACGTTGGTTATATTCATGCTGACTAATGTAGATTTTGGGTAAATCGGCAACGGTCACTTTTTTATAAATTTTCAATAGTTTAAAATAAAGTCGCTTAATGATTCAAGAAGAAGATTTATAAGTATAAAAGGTACGTACTCAACATTGTTATAGGTTAGGCGACCGCCTACGCCGGTACAAAGTTTGCCGGGTCGACTAGTCATATTATGACTGTGAAATAATATCACTGTGAAAAATAATTATTGTAATATAATTACCTTTAATAAGATTAAGAATAAGGCCTTGAGGCCTACATTAGAAGGCAACATTCGGCAGAATATTTTTAGTTCATCTAGATACTAAGCATGAAGTCTATACCACCAAAAATCCTAGAATCCCTAGATGAACGAAAGTAGTTAGTTCCTTTCCATGTGGCCTTATTACGGGGGCAGTAGTGGATGTCATTTTGTTAATATGATGATGCCATCAATCAATCAATTAAGCAGTAGAATCACAATTACAAAAGTATACAATAGTATTACAATATCATTGTCATCAGCTTTAACTCACCACTGCTGGGTACAAGAAAACTCCTTTGAATTTACGCTAACCTCACTGCCTAAAGAAGCGGATAATAAGCGGATTTCCAAAAGTTCTCTATGTGGGTACAAATTCGTCGTTTCACCGCTTGCCTTTGCCTTGCGTGGAACAATTACGGTGACACCCTTTGTCGACTCATATTAAGGGGAGAGCCGGGTGTGATACTAGCGTAACTTCGATAAATCAATATATATAAAACTCTTCCGTTACTGAATGACTGACTGACTGACTGACTGGCAGACAATGCAGAGCCGAAACTACTAGGCGTAGCGGGCTGAAATTTTGCATGTAGGTTTCTTAGGGAGTGTAGGTGAACACTAAGAAGGGATTTCCCGAAATTCCCATTGGAACGGGAAAAATCGGATTTTTGTGTTTATGAGAAATCTGCGCGGGTGAAACCGCGGGGCAGCCTCTAGTAATTAATATCTTCGTAAACGATGGGCGAAATCAAAAATATACGTCAATGACGCCCTAGATAATCTTGCTTGGAATTTTTAAGGCTCTGTTGTGCTGTGGCTTTTAGTATAATGATTTTAGGATTATTCGTTTGTGAAACTAAAACTGGCCACTTTATTAGGCAACAAACGAATTTTTTTAAGATGTTTATACAGAAAGCTACATGATGAGATTAAATTACTATTGATCGCTCTCTATCCGTGTATAAGTCAGTGAAAAGACAAAAACTAGTAATATATTTAGTGTAAGTTCAAAAACGTTCATCGACCAAATTGGTGACGTTCTGAGGAAAGGCCGCGTGAAGAGTTCACGAAACCGACGTGCGTGTATGAAAAGGCTTATGACTGTAGAAGAAGCGAAAGAAGTGTGTCAGGATCGTAGCAAGTGGAAATCTATTGTCTCTCAATGTATGTATTTATGTATGTAAGTTCAATAGCCTGCAATAGCACATTACATTCAGTTCGATAAGCCCCATAGCACGCACCGATTGGCAGACCATCGTAACTCTACCTTTGGGTAGTGTTGTCCAAATCGATTTCGATATTTTCGATATCGAGTTTTGCGAGTTCAACTTTACTGAAAGTGGAAAGCAGCAATTCAAGCTTTGCTTAGGAATTGTTTATTTTTAGTTAGCATTATTATTGTATTAGTTTGTATTGTAGAAGTTTTCAAGAACAAGAAAAGCTAAAGAGCAATATTTTTTAACTGTCAGAAATAGCTACTAATCAGAAGCAAACAATATAATATAATTACATAATATAAAAGCCCTTCAAAAATAACAAAGTAAAATTAAAAATAGGAAGCCGTAATTATTTACCTTGCAAAAATAAATTAATATACAATGAAATATATAAATTTATATATTTAAATAATCGTGATTCGTTCGTCTCGCTATAACTCGAGAACGAGATTTTGATTTTGAAATGTTCGTAGTAGTCCAGGGAAGGTTTAAAAGGTAAGAAAATAATGGAGAAATTGAGAGTCAGTTAGAACAAATTTCTGTTTCCCATACCAATTGTAAGGCGCGATACAAAGTTCGCCGGGTCAGCTAGAAATAATATAAAAAGTTACACAAATATAACTATCGATAGTATTTGTACATCACTATTACTTCTACCTTAGCTCACCTATTTATAGGCAAAAACCTTATTTGGCGGAAACGGTCGCAATTTGGACAAAATTGCTTGGCGGCCGTTTCTTGGCAGTTTAACACACATAAAAGCCGTATCAGTTGTTACGTAACATAAACAGTTATCTATAGATGTTACTACGATGGGAATTTGCAATATAAAAGGAAAAAAAAATAGAAAGAAAACGTTTATTGGCAAAACAGTGACACAATAAGACAAAAAAAAAAGAATGTTATGCCACTGTTGTATGTGTACATTACATAGTGCGGTACATAGGGCACTGCCTCAGCATTTTGTAACGATCCTTCCTATATCGTACGGTTTTTAGCTTTATTAAATTTTAAAAATTATATATTTTATACTTTTAGATGGATTCGACGACAGATCCCTAGAAACGGCTACCGCGTCTCGGCGGGCGCGCGGAGATTGTGTTTTGTTTTCCTTTGATTTGACATAAATACAGCTATATATATGTACTCGTACCTTCGGACGATGCGAGGGAGTGTTGTGGCCGGCCTCGGCACTCGCTTCATCAAAGTAGTTAGATGGGGAATGTATAGTTAAATACATAACCGAACACTTTACACTGGTCACAAAATTGGATAGCGGTGATTATTTTGATTTGAAAGATTACTTGCTTGAGTAATCATATTCTTTGAGATCTATTCGCTGCAGTCTATTAAGTGTGCCAAACTCGAACGAAGGATTGCACGATTACTACTCTTGTGTCTTGATTGCCTTTTACGATGTTAATCAATTATTGTAAATCGTAGATTGTGCGAAATGGATGCTTGTTGTGGGAAAGTCTAATCCTCTATTATCACACTTAATAATCTCAAGTTTGCCGATATCGATGCGTGGTGGCTTACATATGTAATGCGGAATTGCTAAGACAAAGGATATAAGTAAAGAACCAAGTGTTCTAGACAAGACTTCATGATTGTTGGCATGAAGATCAGACGAGCAAACTAAAACCTCATATCAAACTTGACAATGCATTACGATGCATGAGATAGCTAGATGATGAGAATATAAAGAACCAAGAGTTCTAGACAAGGTCCCATGATCGGTGGCATGGAGATCAAATGAACAACTTAATCAAACTTGACGATGCACTACGGTGTACGAGATGGTTGATTAATAAGAAATACCTCTTGAGTAAATGAGGCCCGAATCGTTCTAACCAAATATAAAATATCCTGTCGAAGCTTGACTGCTTACTTTGTTTGTTACTCGTTGGACGACGTATACTAGAGATTTGTGATAATTCTATTAAACTCAACTAACACCACAACCATTATCAGCTGATAGGACTTGAAGAATGTATGTGAGACAGAAAGAATCTGTGTGAGGCAGAATGAATGTATCAAGGGAGGGTCTGTTGTTATACAAACTTATATTATATTATATATATATATATTCCACACGATATACACTAAACCGTAAAAACTAACTTCGCGATAAACTAAACCAGGGGCGAGATCTCTTTTCTAACATTTGATAATATGCGGCTTTAGGCTCGTTTACATAAAGAAGCGATCGTCCTGTGTTAGGGGATGAACTTCAGAGGAGCTGTGATTTGATCTAAAGAATTTGTTTTTGTTGGGTTTTTAAGTGCAATGCTTTGCCTAACGATCTACGGTACTTCAGGAGATGTGCTATCATGGTGGGAGTGATAGTTGAAACCACAAGACATAAATTCCTAAGTAAGTTCTAACCAAGAAAAGTGCTGGTACAAGACCAACGGATTGGCAACAGGGTTATTACACCGTAGCTCTCGTTTTGAGAATCTTGCACATAACTTCATGACTATCTTTGTATTGATCTGGCTTAAGCCTTTATCACATGAATCGATGGTCATCAAAAGTCGACTTTCTTCACACAAACATAAGGTTACACAAAACCTAGTCGGACGGGGCATGGCGAAGGAACTGTCCTACCCGGGGCTAGTTGTCATACACTTCAACAAAGTTTACCTTCCGTAATAATACACTTGAACGTGGTTCCTCTTCTAGGAACAACAGTAGGGTTTTCAATCTTTTAAATCATTCTTTAGAAGGACGATTGCAGTAATGTATTAGGGAACGTCTGTTTAGGATACCTAGGTAGTCGCTTGACGAGGTCGAGCTAGCGCGCGTGTTTAGCGCGCATTTTTTTTAAGAATTTATTTGTCAGCGTACAGCTCATTGGCTCGAAATTTTATAAGTCCAAGGTTATTTTCATTATTTTTTAATTTTTCAAAGGAGCTTTAGCACTGTAAATTATTTGATTTAAAACACAACGTATGGAGGGTCCTAACCACTAGTCAGATAGACGATCACGACAAAGCCAAAGATTAATGTTTCGTATTGAAGTGGGGTTAGCTATGTAGGATATATTTATTTTTATTTTACAAATATTTAGGCAGGAAGGCAAAATGCTCACAATTTGCTATGGGTGTAAACCCACAGCGCTGATTTCCAGTCAGTGCCGGTAGGTTTCACAATCTATTAGTGTGTTATTAAATTGCGCAAATATACCAAAAAGTGACATTAAATACATGAATGAGTTTTTGTATAATAAAAATAATAACACACCACACTCAGGGCCCCTAACTAGGAACAACCTGTATCTAGGCTGCCCGAAACATATACAGAGACGAACATTACACCCAGACCAGGAAACAAACATCGATATTCATCATGTCAATATTCGCCCTGCCGCGAATCAAACCCAGGTTCACCCGCTTCTCAGTACACATCACTGCCAACTGAGCTACGGAGCAGTCCTGTTTGGTCTTGTGGAGTCATCAAATCTTTATCATGATCTGTACTAGTATTGCGGTTGACAATGGATATGGGTATTGAAAAAAAAAGATGGCGCTATATACACATTAAAGAGTGCTGTCTCTTTTTTTAATAGCCATAATCATATCCGAAGGGTAAGCTACCGCTGACTCTGAAGCTTAAACTCGTCGACACGTGCATTCTGCCCATCCTAACCTACGGGGCCCCGACCTGGTCTCTGACCGATTGTCAAAAATCCCAACTCAAGATTTGGCAGCGCGCAATGGAGCGGATCATTTTGGGTGTTAGACTCACAGATCGAATCCGAAATACGACATGGTGTAGCAACCACTTAACTTAAGTGGAATTGGGCTGGCCATGTCTGCCGCATGGAACCTGATCGCTGGGCGAGAATAGCCACAGAGTGGATCTCACGCGACGGACGCCGAAAACGTGGCAGACCAAGAGGAAGATGGCGGAACGATCTCGATACCTACTTGGGAACTGAGTGGCCGGAGACTGCAATGAACAGAGAGCAATGGAAGCAAGGGGGGGAGGCCTTTGCCCAGCAGTGGGACATAAAAGAGGTTATATATAAAACAAATAACATATCCATTGCTAACCGCTATAGATCCGTGGTGGGGTGAATCAGTAATCAATCATTTATTTGCATGAACACTGTGTATAATCACTCATATATTTTTTACCGCCTTATCGGTAACACCCTGTATATGAGTACATGGCGATGGGAAAAACACAACGACTACATAACGGTGGTATCGTAAAATCGGATAGCATTCTGAGCAAAAATGAGGTTAGCGTTAAAATCTTTATGGCTTGGTAGGTGAGATCTGGCAAGCTTCGAACATGATAAAGAGAGATAGATATTTATGTGTATAGATTTTAAAAGCACGGATAAGCAAAGGAAAAGTTAAAAAGGTCATTAAAATGTCTCAAACTTTCATATTTTCCACACAACTTTGTTTTATAAAAATACTAGAGGCTGCCCCGCGGTTTTTCCCGCGCAGATTTCTCATAAACACAAAAATCCCGTTTTTTCCCGTTCCCGTGGGAATTTCGGGAAATCCCTTCTTTATATATATATTGATAAAAAGAGTTTTATATATATATTGATAAAAAACCGTATCAAAACCCGTTGCATAGTTTTAAAGATATAAGCATACATAGGGACAGACGCGGGAAGCGACTTTGTTTATACTATGTATTGATATTAATAGATTAGATACTTAAAAAGCAAAGAAAGTAAGTGAACATTAACATGTAAGTACATTCTTAAGCTAATAAATAAAGCAAAAATAAAACAGTGAGAATTCTAGTCAAGGACGTAGCGTATGTAAACGTGCGTGAAAAGGTCGATAAAGTGTCCCCGAAGCCCTCAAGAAATCAAGGATCACTTGTTAGGAACCATAAGGGCTTTATAAACCTTCAGTTTGTTTATTGAATTATTATTTAGGTGAAAATAAACGCAAAGGTAAAAATTTTATTCCAACGTAATTTTTGTTCAAATAAACTTTCTTTATCATAAACCTTTGAAATGACTTTTAGTTGAGAGAAACGACTAAAAGTAATTTCAAAGTTTAGGATTACACAGTGCGAAACTAGCGCCACTTCCGATAAATAATTAATTAATATCTTCCAAAACCATGGGAGAAATCAAAAGTATGCGTTATTGGGCTAAGTTTATTAACTAAAAACGAGTGACTCGTAATTGTCTTGTTAGCGATTTCGTTAACCATTGCCGCTTTAACAAAGGTAATTTCTGTTGCACGCTCTAAGAAAACAGCAATGGTTATCTAAGTCGCTAACAAGACAATTACAAGTCACTCGTTTTTAGTTGAGAAACTTGGCCTCATTGACTCCCTAGAAAACTAAGGGCTCTCTTAATTATATTCAATCGACTTGCAATTGTATTGTTAGCGACTTCGTTCACCATTGTCACTTTAACAAAGGCAATTTCTGTTACACCTCCAAAGAAAACAGCAATGGTTAACAAAGTCGCTAACAATATAATTACACGTCGATCGAATTTAGTTGGAACTTGACCCCCTGGACATAGATAGACCTCTTCCACAAATATTTGGGGGGAAGAGGGGTTTGCAATAATCACCAAGTTTGGCAGGCGGGTTGGCGATCGCAGTTTGGCTCTTCGATTTGATCAATATTGGACGCTTCTTCCCGTTCTTCGGCTGTTCGCTTCGTTGACTATTATTATTATTGTCTGGAATAAATCGCTCCAAGCGATAAGGCCACCCATTGCATGCAAATTGAATTTGTTTGTACCCTGAATTTATTAATGTACTTTTGTATCTTACTTTGTCTATACCAATATTATAAAGAGGAAAGATTTGTTTGTTTGTTTGTTTGTTTGTTTGATTGTAACGAATAGGCTCCGGAAATACTGAACCGATTTGAAAAATTCTTTCACTGGTAGGAAGCTACATTAACCCCGAGTGTCATAGGCTATATGAGATTTTCAAAAAAATTAGGGATCCTTACTTAAACTCAAATAACGTAACCCAAGGTGCAATATTTTTTCCGTTGTTTACATGTTTTGACAGGTGGTTTGTTGTTGTTGTTTGTTTTTTATTCGGCCATTCTGGGTAGTCAAAAGAACATAGTCTATAGAGCCAAGTCTTTTGTAGCATCTTATATTCTATGGCGTAACGAAGTAAGCCGGGAAAGCTTGTATGCAATAAAGTGATTCTATTCTATTACGAAAATCTATACCGTCGGCCAGCACACAGGCAAAGAATACCCTAATAGTACCAGAGACAGCGCAGTTTAAAGAAAAAGTACTTAAAAAAACTGTAATATGTCAAATATTTAAATTAATATCTCCAAAGTTAGATAGATAGACTCTTTAAATAGGTACTTACTTACTCAAATTAATAATGTCAATAAATTATTTAATTAAAATAATTAAATGTACACACATTAGTAACTTCATACAATGTCAAATAAAATAGGTACCAAGCTACTTGGCAAAATAAATAAAACCCAAACATTACCTCTGTCGCGAGGTAACTCAAATTTGCCAAAGGAAACGGTACTCAGCCAAGCGGATATTGGCACTTGAGTTTCTATTTTAGGGTTCCATGACTATGTGATTATCCAAGAACTCTTTTACGAGTATAAAACAGCTAATGGCTGAAATACAGGTTTTATACCATCAGCATTTTACTGATCATATCTTTATGTCATTGTCATTTGCTTTTTTTTGGAAATAAATTTATTGTTATATTATTTTACGAGCATTCCCGGCTGACTTCGTTATGCCATAGAATATTAGATTCTAATAAAGACTTGGCTCTATACACTTTGTTCTTAAGACTGTCCAGAATAGGCGAATAAAAAAATAAACAACCTGTCAAACAATGTAAACAACGGAAAAAAATGCACCGCCAATTACATTATTTGAGTTAAGGTAAGGATCACTATTTTTTTTTGAAAATTTAAAATAGCCTATGACACTCTGGGATAGTGTAACTTTTCAACAGTGAAAGAATTTTTAAGATACGAAGTTCGCCGGGTCGACTAGTAAACAAAAAATATATCCATGTACATCTGTCTTATAGATAAAGCAATCTACTAAGTAACATGTTTGTTTAATAAAATGTTAATTTCAATTAAGTAAAAAAAAAATTACCCCAAAATGTTTGTCCTTGGGGTGATCTGTGAAATACCTAAGTAATAAGTGACAACCTGTACTTTATAAAATTTTGTAATGAAAATCAACTTGGCGAAAATACACGGCGTTGACACTTGGCCAAATGAACACTTTGTGAATCTACACTAACCCGGTGTTTCTTAGGCTGGGAAGTAAAATACTACGTAATAAGTATATGGAATGAAAATTTCCTAAGATTGGTTGAGTTATTAGAATTTCTGCGGAACCCACTTTAAGTCCCAAGGAATATCGTACTTGGTAACTTATATTTTTACGTACTGCTAACTACCTAGACTCTTTTCAAGTGTCTACAACCTACATGAAAGATCAAAAAGGTTATTTACTGGAATAGGTAATAAAGAGCAAGAAATAAAAGAAGTAGCGTAATTTTGGGTTCGGTATACCTCTAATAGGAAAAAAGGTTATTTGGTAAGTTGGACAAAATAGTAATAACCTGCGCATATAAAGAAACGATTTGAAAATAGCGGCCGTTGTATAGGCTGTCCTGTCTCTCTTCTCAACTCTTCCCTCATACTAATATACGCCAAATTGCATGCGTTCGGCCGCCATTTTTAGATCGTTTCTTTAAGTGCGCGACTTATAGCAACAAAACAAAATCATAGAAAAACACAAAAAAAAACAGGTACCTAATTAGTCTTTTATCTCGTTATTTTCGCAAAATGGGACTGTCTCAGCATGGGTTCTTTGTTTTCACGATTCAGTCAGATTTTTACCGTTTAGCGTCAGTGCGCTGAAGCTTAAATCCGCGCAACGGTTTCGATACTGTAATGTATTATTATTTCAACGATATTTTTCAGCAACGTAAATGTTTTACAGCGAGCTTCGTATAAAATATTAGAGAGGAAATTGTATGAACATTTTTGGATAGTTGTCGGGCATTTCCCATTTCTTTAAAACGTAAGCTCATGGACATGTGCATTCTCCCCATACTTACCTACGGAGCTAAGACTTGGTCTTTGACTGACATTGCGGACTAACTTCACAAGACAGTTGCAAACCTTTCTTTAAAAAAATGAAGTTGCTTACTCTTCCTTCTTTATACATATACGAAGTTATTATATTTGTTAAAACAAACAAAGAGTATTTCAGTTTTCACACTATGACCAGGCATAATCATATGATCAGATCAGACATTCACAGGACAAGCCAATTTAGTAAGAGCTTTTTAGGAATAGCTCCAGTTATATATAATAAAATACCTAGGAACTGGCATGAGAGCAACTTAGGGGCTTTCAAAATTAAATTAAAGAAACTGTTAATTGACAAGAATTATTATAGTGTTAAATAATTTATTAATGATAAACTTTTAATATAAATAATTTAATTATATTAAGATTGTATAAATAGTTGAACGCATGGCATGACATTCTACATTTTTATTTTATATTTTTATTTTTGTTTTGACATTATTTATGTAAGGAGTGCTTGTTATCTTTATCTCATGATATTGTCATCTGAAATAATTTTGAAAATTAAATATGCATGCGTAGGTAAAAATTATAGATATTTTTTTTTAAAAATAATATTTGCATGTCAGACATTATGGCAGAACTCTGAAGGGAATTATAAATTTTATTTAAGATCTTACTGTATTGTATACCCAGTGTGTTAAATGACTGATTACTGATTACTGACATTCAAAAGTTCAAGCTGGAAAAGAAAAAGAGATGGAGCGAGGAGCTGGGAGCTCTAGATAAAAACTGGTGGCAGACCGCGCAAGAACGCGATGAATGGAAAAAGGGGGAAGAGGCATTTGCCCAGCAGTGTGACAGCACAAACTAATGTTTATATCGCCCTGCAGGAAATCAAACACGGATTTACGAAGTTACATACGGTCAACTTCAATAATTTCGACTGATCCGTAGCTCAGTTGGCAGTGATGTGGACTGAGACGCGCCTTGATTCGGTTCCCGGCGGGGCAAACATTGTTATGATAAATATCGATGTTTGTTTCCGGTTTGGGTGTGATGTTCGTCTCTGTATATGTTTTGGACACCCTAGATACAGGTTCTTCCTAGTTAGGGGCTCTGAGTGTGATGCGTTATTATTATTATAACTTAAATAATTACCTATATAATTTCAGTCGAAAACAGATATTCAAAAGGTGCTAGTCACTGAGCTTTCTCTAATAGACAAAGAAGACCCTAAATCGGGATTTATTATATATTATGACACGCGTCCCAAAAAAGGTTTGTCACGTAGAGGTATACTCTGCTCGCAGCCCTCAGGCATAGACCCATAAACGGGTCCGCATTTTTGAATGTCCTGCCTGTCGTAAGAGGCGACTAAAAGGGGCCTGGGGTTCTTCCCAAAAGCGCCAAGACGGCCGCCGGGGGGTTTTATTGGGTGCGAGCCCCACATACCCCCGACGCTCCCCCCGAGCATCGGACAATGCGATGCGAAGCCATTTCCATTCCACGTTACAAAAAAAAAATGGGGAGGGGTTTTTTATGCTGCCACCACATACCCATTTATCTTTATGGAGATGATGAAATTGTTTTTTATTTTAGGTAAAGTTATACTACATTGTTTAAGAGATCTGGGGCTGTATGCCAGAAAACATTCTAGCGAAATTTAAATCTCGTGTTTGCTGAATATGCCCCGGTCAATAATTAAAGAAAAACAAACCTTTTAATCATAAGGAGGTAGCCGCGTGAAGTATCCAAAAGTTCATGCTGAAGAATTATTATCTGTAACAATATGAAAATTTAGATTAGTATAAGTATAATGGAAACTCTAATCTTGCGGGATAAAGTTTCCTTTGAAACTACTTAAATAACAAATGAAAGGTGTAAAATTACGTTTCTTTCGAAACAGAGAGGTAGCAGTGGTCTAAGTTATTTTTCCATACTGTCAGTTATGGATGATTGGGGGATTCGCGCACATCACGTTCTAAGCTAGGTTAGCTGTTTAGCATCGCCTGCATAGTTTGCGGTTTGCAACAACAACTGAGTTTAATAAAATTTATGATTTAAGCTGTGTCAGCTATTCAAGCTAAGCTAAACTAACTTAGCATAGCTCGTGGTGTATACATCCCACAATAGGGGAAAAATTCCACACCCAAAAATCAAAGGGGCTCATAGATAATAAGGTTGCTATTAGAAGGACCGCATTGCATCAAAAGTGCGCCATAAAAAGGAGTGATGAAATATACTAAATGGCATACTTATATGTATTTTTTTGTTTTAAATCATCTAAACGGCACATACATTCGCAATTAGTCCAGTTTTCGTCGAGAGGTGGTTAGGTACATCTTTCGGCGTAGTGTCAATTTCAGCATACAAGAATACGTATAGTATTATAAGTACGTCTGTAGACGTGAACATTTTTGTATGGAAAAAAATTGCGTCGAATAACAATGTCAGGGCTCACTGGGCACGGAGCTGATAGCAGCTGAGCGTGGGAAGAACTTCGGACGCCAGTAATGCGTGGTTCCCGGGGTCCTTCCCAAAAGCGCCAAGACGGCCGCCGGGGGTTTTAGTGGGTGCGAGAGCCCCACATACCTTCGACGCTCCCTCGAGCGTCGGGAAATGCGATAGGCATTTCCCCCCGTTACAAAAAAAAAAGGTGCCCACTGTCAAAGTGTTAAGAGACACTTGAGTAATACACGAAATAAAAAATAATCTGTCAAAATTTTATGTACAAAAATCGAGCCAAAAAAAAACCATACTGCCAATCCATTTACCAACTTCTTGAGGAATAAATAAGAACATTTACTTCTTGTTTTGAATTATTATCCCTATCAAGTATGGGATTCAGACCACGTAACTGTTTGACATAAATATGTTTTCTGTGGTTAAAAGAAAGCATTGTAAGTTGAAATTTTCACAAAAGGCAAATTAGCCACAGTTTAAGCGCAAAGTTAGACCAAAGAAAGCTACTGATGGTTGCCAAAAGTGGCCGTTTTAGCAACACTTTGTAGCTTTCTTTGGTCTCTGACCTAAAAGCTATACAACAATGCTCTAAAAATACAAGGCTGCATTATCTTGTGGAATACTGTTTCTCATTTTTGATATTTGCCTTAGTTAAGAAGATAATATTAATTTTTTTTTTCGAGTAGTGCTACCATAGCTGTGCTATGGTTCTTAACAAACTTATATCGTACGGCAGTAAGGAGTTTGCCGTGTCAGATAGTAGTCTATAAGTTATATCGTTGTTAGCGAAGGGACAGACGTCCGCAAAACAGATGGTTACGTGATCTTTGCTATTATTCATTGAAGACAAAAAATACTAGGTCGCTTTATCTTTTCAGAATATATGCGGGTCATTTGTTTTGCGGTTTAGAATTAGAAGTGTTTTAGGGATAAACAGACATACATACTTACTGAAGATCTATAAAAATATATTTAAAAATAACGGCCTACTTCTTCTTGTTACCACATAACGTGAGAACTTAAATTAAACATTTAATTATTTTAATTTGTGAGATTCCTAATATTTTAACCTTTTGAGAAACAGTAAAAAAAAGGTCTGGCATTTCACTTCTTAAATAGAGAAACAAAGTGCGCCGGGTCAGCTGGAAGGTATGATTATAAAGCAAGTGTTCCCTAGGTATAACCTGTATCCAGGGTTCTCGAAAAACATACAAACACACCTACACTTCGAGAAAAAAAATCACGTTAGCATTTTTATAAAATAACTAGTCGACCCGGCGAACTTCGTACCGCCTCACATAAAACTATTTTGTGCATGTATTACCTTTACTTCAATCACTCTATCTATTAAAAGATACAGCATCAAAATCCGTTGCATAATTTTAAAGATTTAAGCATACATAGAGACAGACGCGGGAAGCGACTTTGTTTTTAAACCCCGAACGAAAAATTCAGAGAGGGGTGTTATAATTTTAACGTGTGTATCTGTCTGTCTGTCTGTCTGTGTATCTGTCTGTGGCATCGTAGAGCCCAAACGGCTGAACCGATTTTCGTTTATTTTTTTTTGTATCATAGATAATTTCAGGCCGAGTGTTCTTAGCCATGTCTGATGAAGATCTGATCAGCGGTTTGAAGATGATCAGCTCTTGAATAATGGATGAGAGGATCTAACTAGCTTCCCTATGTCCGATCGATTTGAAATTTGGTACCATGTTACATCTATGTTATAGAAAGTATTTGGTAAGGTAACCATGACCTGATCTGCCGTTTGAATATGATCAGCTGTTGAATAATGGATGAGAATATCTAACTAGCTTCCTTATGTCCGATCGAGTTGAAATGTGGTACCATGTTACATCTATGATATTGAAAGTATATGTTAAGGTGACCATGACCTGATCTGCCATTTGAAGATGATCAGCTCTTGAATAATGGATGAGAGGATCTAACTAGCTTCCTTATGTCCGATCGAATTGAAATTTGGTACCATGTTACATCTATGATATTGAAAGTATATGTTAAGGTAATCATGACCTGATCTGCCGTTTGAAGATGATCAGCTCTTGAATAATGGATGAAAGGATCTAACTAGCTTCCTTATGTCCGATCGAGTTTAAATTTGGTACCATGTTACATCTATGATATTGAAAGTATATGTTAAGGTAATCATGACCTGATCTGCCGTTTGAAGATGATCAGCTCTTGAATAATGGATGAGAGGATCTAACTAGCTTCCTTATGTCCGATCGAGTTGAAATTTGGTACCATGTTACATGATATTGAAAGTATATGTTAAGGTAACCATGATATTTTTAAGATGATTAGCTCTCGCTCTACTTAAGTTGATGAGGAGTCTGACTGGGTCGGGGGTTTTTTAATTTTTAAATTTGAGTTATATACTATGCATTGATATTGATGATTCGTATAATAATAATAATAATAATTTATTTATTTGCCAAAAACATCGGTTAGTACAATTTGTATTTGTATTTGTGTTTTTTTTTTTTTTTGTTTTTTTTTTGTATCTTTTTTTGTTTAACGTAACTCCATTCCAGTAATGTGTTTCTTAATTCATCTAAATTATCAATAAATTTAATCAAATGTCTTATTATTATTTTATTACCAAGTTCCTAGATCACTAGCTGAACCTAAATCCACTTATCCATACGTCCTGCCAAAGTTTCCGCTTTATTGCTTCCCTAACTTATATTATTCCACCCCACATTTGTGCTCAATCTAGATTTCTAAGTAATAATATGTTTTCTTAAAGAGATTTATGTAGGGGCCAAGTCAACCCTACCGGTTTCAAATGGAGTGAAACAAAAGATAGCCTAAATTTTAGCTCACGGGGTGCGGAACAAAGGATATTGTGTGGAAATCGTACCTTATATCAGATGGTTCTGTAAAATGGAAAAATATTACCTCAGACAACCTATGACTAAAGGTATGAGGTTCGATGAATATTACATTATTTGTTGTTGACGCAACCCCAAAATCTTCCAGCATTGAAGAAAAAAACTGTTTTTGAGATAAGAAGAAATTGATTTTATACTGATAAGGTTACTGCCTATATTCTCTGTAGGTATTACCCCGGAATTTTAAGCCATAATGTTTTAGACATAGAACCTATTCCGAACTGTTAATTGTGACGTTTATTCACATTCATAATTGGGATACAGTAAGTTATACTAATTTCATGTTTTAATGTCATTGAAAAAGAAGCTATAATAGAATAATGTTAGGGACTCCAAGTGTGCTGTGTTATTATTATTATTATGAGGTATTAATAAACACCAAAAAAAATTCATTGCCAAGTTGATTGATATAACCAAAATTTAAAAATTAAACCCCCCCCCCTCCCTTTAAGCTGGCCCCTTGTCACGTTGGTAATAAAGCATAAACTCGGCTAAACGTGGGTCCGGCTTTTAAGCTGGCCTAACCCTTCGGGGAATAAAAAGGCGTGAGAGTTTTTTTTTAATACGAGACTTTTAGTTGTTCTTAGGGGTCACCTCGCCCTCAGTGTGTCTAGTACCTAAAGTAATAAAAAGTAAGGCCGTGATCATAATAAAAGTGATTCACCAATCTCGCTTTGACGAGATTTCGTCGTTTTATATTATCGCAAACGATAAAGCTTCGCTTATTGTGTTTTTTTTTCTCTTTTTTTACGATGTGAGTGTACTTTTTCTTGTAAGTTCATAGCTTTTGCGAAGGAACAGAAGTAATACATGATACCTCCGTTTCATAGGGACATAGGGTTTTAAAAAACAGCATGGTCAAAGTTATTTCTTAAGCTAATAGGGCTTGACCAAAACACCAGACCAATTAGACCTGGTCTAAACATTAAACTAGGTTTAAATTACGAATTTGCGTGACAAAATTTGAGACTTAAATCCAGTCTAAAAAAATAACCCTGTTATTCATAAAAAGTTAAAGAGCACTTTAGCTATTTGACGTTTGTCAATTTAGACTGGATGTCACGTAAATACGTGACCTCAAGTCTAAATTGACATCAGCCAGAGAAGTAGACCTCCATTAAAGCTACTTAAAATCTACTGTATGTTTATGAATATGATGGTTAGTCTTAATCTTTTGTGGTAAGGCCGATAAAGTAAAAATTTCTACTTTTAGAGCAATATAGCCTTATAGCCTTAGCCTTAATAAATAGCCTTAGCAAATCTAGAATTAATCCAAACCTTGACCCATATCCGTTCACAACCAAGTTAATTCGCAGAAGAGAAAGAAGCTAAGTCTATTGAGCCAAATACTCAGTGCTCAAGGTTTTATTTGATTGAGGGTTTGTTAAACAAGTTATTGGCTTACTAGTTGATACGGCGAACTTTGTATCGCCTAAAAGTTTACACATGTCTCTTATTCTGAATTTTCAATTATTAATCAATCAATACATAGTATAAAACAAAGTCGCTACCCGCGTCTGTCCCTATGTATGCTTATATCTTTAAAACCAATGCAACAGATTTTCATGCGTTTTTTTAAAGGATATCTAGTTAGTGATTTAAGAGGAAGGTTTATATGGATAATTTATGCACAACAAAGTTATTGGCGAGGCGAATATTGGTATGATGAATATCGATGTTTGTTTCCTGTCTGGGTGTGATGTTCGTCTCTGTGTGTGTTTCGGGCACCCTAGATACAGGTTCTTCCTAGTTAGGGGTTCTGAGTGTGATGTGTTATTATTATAAGTAGGGGAAAGGCGGTACGAAGTTCGCCGGGTCGACAAAGTAGTTGGGCATATTCTATAGCCTCTTCAACAGTAGCTAAGTTTAGGGATTCTAACAAAAGAGTTTTATAAATGAGTCCAGTAGTTTCGAAGGCTATTTAATTCAAACCAAACAATCGAATCTTTCTTCTCTAAGTATAATATTTGTGTTGATGGCGGTATAATAGTCACGAACTCGATAAATGTAACACTTCCGGTTTTTCTGAATTGCCAAAATAATACATTTCACTGGTATTATAGTCTAGTGCGCACGAGACCATAGTGTCTATGGACTATGGCATAGACAAAAGTGTTACGCTAAACGAGTCCGTGACTGTACAGTGTCGGACTAGGACGGCGTAACAGTTTTGTCAATGGTCTCGTGCGCTCGAGACTGTTTTACCAAAGAACAAGATATATTTTGCATTACAGAAAAACCGGAAGTATTACGCCACTGTACGAACACGGTACGAAGTTCGCCGAGTCAGGCTGTTACTCTATATTTCTATTCCAATTGACTATGATGTCAAAAATCTGCTTACTAAGGCATAACAAAAGGACAAAATGGCTACATAACTCAGCCTCAAGCAAAAAGCCTCATAACGGAAGAACCCGAAATGTGCCCATTAGTTTAACAGAAATGACGTCATATCCGGTAACGCGAGTCATTTGTGGCAGTTACACTAGGAAAGAGATTTGAGTTGTTTAGCTTTGGCCTTCGGTGAATTAAAATAAATTAAACAAAAAAGCATTTATTCAATAATAGTCGACCCGGCGAACTTCGTACCGCCTAACCTATAACTATGTTGCTCAATGTACCTATTATACTTATAAACCTTCCTCTTAAATCACTCTATCTATTAAAAACGCATCAAAATCCGTTGCGTAGTTTAAAATATTTAAGCATACATAGGGACAGACGCGGGAAGCGACTTTATTTTATATTATGTATTGATATTATGCTTCGCCAGGGCAAATCCCGTGCAATTTTAACCGCGGCGATAAGCTGGCCCCTTTTTACGATAGTATATATAAACCAAAACTTGGCCAAACGTGGGTCCATTCGATGGACTGATGCCTCTCGTGGGCTCAGTCAATGAGCGGTGTCTCTGCCTACACCCTCGGGGAATAAAGCCGTGAGATTTTAGTATGTTCGTATTACAGCGTAGATATGAAAGAAGTACCAAACACTACGATTCCCTTTGTCTTTTGTTTTAAAAAATTTTTCTAACCTTTGGTGTGTGAGAGAAAATCCGCCATTTTGTTTTGATTTTCACTTTCAGTGAGACCGCGAGGCGGACACGCTCACATGGGCTATCGCGGAAAAACGTTTTTCTTAAAAACGTTTCTCCGAAAAAAATTAATAAAAAAAGGAAAATTAAGAAAAACAAAATGGCGGGTGGTCGGCAGGCGGACACGTCACAGACTGGGTGCGACAGTTTCCCTCCATTTTGGTCGGCATCCGACCACGTCACAGAAAGAAACGTGAAAGATTTTAAAGAGATAACATAATTTTCTAAAATACCTAATACAGCGTTAGCACCACAAAAATCGTACATTTCACTCGTCAGGACATTTATTCGCAAACTCGTACTTTATTACGATCGTTAATAATGATGAACGGTACCCTTTGTTCAGTGGCGCCATCTGTCATGGGATAAAGTTGGGTTGGTACTTTTACTTCATTTTTGGCTTTACGGCTTTGGCCTTAAAACGTACGTTGGACATTCATGGCTCTACCACAAAAAGAGTTAAACCTGGTTTAAATCACTAGGCTAGGTTTAAATCACTAATTTGTCATACAAATTGGTTATTGTGGACCGGTCTAACTCTTCAGACGTTCTGCAAATCTAGCGCCTATTTTTTTTTCTTTAATATACCTATCCGTATTAAAAGTTTTTCAATAGATAGAGTGATTCAAGAAAAAGGTTTATCTTAATGTATATTACATGCACAAATTAGTTAAGGTTAGGGGGAAATAAGTTTTCCGGGTGGACTAGTATACTTCAATATCAATACATAGTATAAAATACAATTCGTTTTTCGCGTCCGTCCCTATGTATTTTTAAGGCCTTCATCATCATCATCATCATCATTTCAGCCGTAGGACGTCCACTGCTGGACATAGGCCTCCCTCAAGGCTCTCCATCTGTACCGATCGCAGGTGGCCTGCATCCAGCGTGGACCCGCAGCGTTGCGCAGATCATCCGTCCATCTGGTCGGTGGACGTCCTACGCTACGCTTTTAAGTCCTTAAAACTATGCAAAGGATTTTGATGCGGCTTTTTTTACTAGAGTGATTCAAGAGGAAGTTCTATAAGTATAATACATTAAATAGAAATAGGTTAGGCTCTACGAAGTTCGCCGGGTCGACTAGAATCTTATAGGAAGTAATATTTGATTGTTTGAATCAAATATTTCCGAAACCAGAGATTAGAGAATAGCCGAAATTACAATAGCAGTCTCCTTAATAGAAAAAAAAAACTTTGTTACCACAGCAAAAAAAATAGGCCAAAACTGAAAATAGGGGAGAAATCGCGGGAAAAATCGCGGTTTTGCTTTTGCATCGCAACGAGGGATGACAAAGGAATGTAAAAACCTTGCATCCGACCCCCATTTGCACAGGAATAGACGTCATAATATCTGAGTGGTTTATGCAAATATTGTTGACTTACTGTACTGCTTGTAACTTGATCTAGTTTTACACGACTGCTAAAATTTGAGGATTGAATGAAAAGGGCGGGAAAGGATACTTACACATATCAATTACTATAGCTGTCCGGTGAACTTCGTAAGCTATCGCGCATTACAATTTGTATGGGAATAATTAATTGTTACTTTTACTGTCTCTTAATTTTTGCATATTTTCTCACCTTTTAAACCTTCCCTGGACTACTACGTCGAACATTTTGAGAGCCAAATCAGTTAAATCGGCCAGGCCGTTCTCGAGTTTTAGCGAGACTAACGAACCACGATTTATTTTTAAATAGTATATATGTCAAAGTGTTTAAAGCTAAAGTGAATCTAGCTAAGAATCGTATTTAACATTCAGTGTTTTATAGATAGATAGAAAGATAGATATCTTAATTGTACAACAAACACAAAAATAGGCAAAAAATATACATTAGTAAGTTGACAAAAGGCGACCTTTTCCAGGCGATTTTTTCCAAGCGATTTTTTCCAGGTAATCTGTTTATAATAATTTAATAATAAATATTAGGGGTATAATTAATTTATCTCACCAAACGTATTTTCCCAAAGTAACAAGGGTTTGAATCTCAAAATATCACCCCACGGCAACTAAAAAAATATCAAGTGACTCCAATCCGCAGTCGTGACAAAATACTTGTTTTTTTTTTTTTTATATCTTTTGCGTATTTCATTTTCATGGAGGACAGTCTTAGGACCGTTCTAATGAAGTGATTCACGTATAATAAGGAAAATAAAAAGTGGACAAGTGCGTATCTAGTTCGTGCTTCGAGGGTTCCGTCCATTTTCTTTTAATTAATAAAAACAAGTTTTATTTTAGACTGGGATCATTTTTGGTCAACACAGGACTCTAGGTCGAATCGAGAAGTGTGACGGACGGTTGGTTTTTATAAGAATAAAAAAAACACTGTTATAGATTACAATAACAAAAAAATCTACAATACGCCCTGCGGCTCCACCCGCGCATTTTTTCAATAGAACGGGAAAGTACTTTATCTTTTGTCCCTATCAGGATTCTCAGCCTCAAATTTTATCCATATCGGTAGCAGTGTGTAGGCGTGAACGCATAACAGACAGCCAGAGTTAGTTTCGCATTGAAAAAATGATTTAGGGATGAGGAAGAAGAGACACACGGCTCTACCACAAAAAGTGTTAGACCTGGACTAAACCAATAAATTAAAATTAGGTTTAAATTCCGAAAACTTCATACAAATTCGTGATTTAAATCAGTCTTACTTTTTTGTGGTAAGAGGAAAATTGCGATAAGAAAAATCTTGCATTAAGTAATAATTTAGGGTTTTGTTAATACATTTGGGGGAAGAATCCTAAAAACGTGTAATGGCGAAGAGTAATAAAGAAGGCTTATTGTTTAATTTATCAAAACATGGAGCTCTGCTCTGAGGCGATGGAGGAAAATTGCTTATTTTCTTTCTCTCTTTCTTTATTAAATTAACTTTTCGAGTGCTCTGTGAATTAGGTCTATTTTAAGATAGTTAAGTTACTAAACTAATTTGTTCTAATTTAATAACAAATTAACTACATACTTACTTTATAATGAAATCTTCAGTTTTAGAGTTTCGTAGTCAATTAAAGTTTCGCTAAATACGTCAGTTTGTCTGGTTTTAATTTTCATTGTTCATAGGAACTACCGACTTAGCCAAGCGGATAAGCTCGTTGAAGTGGCAATGGGCAGGTCATATAGCCCGCAGAACAGATGGCCGCTGGGGCCGAAAAGTTCTCGAATGGAGACCACGGATCGGCAAGCGCAGCGTAGGACGTCCACCGACCAGATGGACGGATGATCTGCGCAAGGCTGCGGGTCCACGCTGGATGCAGGCCACCTGCGATCGATACAGATGGAGAGCCTTGAGGGAGGCCTATGTCCAGCAGTGGACGTCTTGCGGCTGAAATGATGATGATGATGATAGGAACTACTAAAGTTTCAGTATTAAAATTATGGCTTCCTCAGGCCAGTTGACTTTTTATTATTAAATTAAACAAATTAAGTTTTTAAGTTGTACCTATCAAGTTTTTTGTTTGATTTTTGTTTGCACCTCTAAAATTGGATTTTTGTAAGTTTTATGAAGGTTGGCCGCCTCCGTAGCTTAGTGGCGTAGCGCGTCGCGCCTATGATTAGGGCACGGAAGGTTGTGGGTTCGATCCCCGCAGAAAACACCAAATATTGATTTCTCACAAAAATCACATTGTGGTTGTTTTCGGTTGGATAGGACATTGCAGGCTTGAATCACCTGATTGTCCGAAAAGTAAGATGATTCCGTGCTTCGGAAGGCACGTTAAGCCGTTGGTCCCGGCCGCAGTAGTGGTCGTTATAACCGCGGCGACAAGCTGGCCCCTTGTCACGTTGGTAATAAAAAGCATAAACTTGGCTAAACGTGGGTCTGGCTCTTGAGCTGGACCTCTGACTAACCCTTCGGGGAATAAAAGGCGTAAGATTATGTATGTATGTATAAAGGTTTGTTATGCTTGCTGCCATAAAAGCTAAGCTACTTTTAAATTAACAAAACATCAGATTAAAAGCTTCATATTAAAACAGAAGAGTTTCCAAGATTCCGGACACTGAGAATTTCATCACTAAATTTCCGTTTAAATGAATATTTAAAAGCTCGACTTTCAACGGACCGGATTACCGGAACATTATTAAAGCTGCCGAAAGCTCCGGCCACTATTAGAGGACGTCATTTTTAGACCTCAGAATAGATAAGGGTCAGACAGGCTCAGACGAACCTATATCAAGGTTGTGTAAGTTTTTTTTTTCGGTACCTTTGAAGGGAGTGACTGCTAGGACGTTTTCCATGCATTTTATAACAATAACTAGAGGCTGCCCCGCGGTTTTTCCCGCGCAGATTTCTCATAAACACAAAATTCCCGTTTATTCCCGTTCCCGTGGGAATTTCGGGAAATCCCTTCTTAGTGCTCACCTGCACTCCCTAAGGAACCTACATACAAAATTTCAGCTTTGTACGCCCAGTAGTTTCGGCTCTGCGTTGTCAGTCAGTCAGTCAGTCAGTAACGGAAGAGTTTTATATATATTGATTAAGGAAAACAAAACATTCAGTAGTTTCGGCTCTGCGTTGTCTGTCAGTCAGTCAGTCAGTCAGTAACGGAAGAGTTTTATATATATTGATAATTTGAGGCATCAAACTCAGAGACGAGAATAGAATAGAAAATAATACTCTTTGATGATGATGTCCTTTTATCCCTCATCAGGGACATAGGGCTCTCAGTAAAGCTCGCCACTTGCTCCTGTCTTGGGCAACCTCCTCCATCTCGCCCCACGGTGCTCCGAGTGTGGGAGCCTCTTATTCTCTTTATTACATATTATGTCGTAGTAAGATTTGATAATTAGGTTTTTTGCAAAAAAACTGCTTTATGTCAGGATGATTGAAAAAAAAGTAACGCTTATATCAAATTATCCGGGTTTTCGCATAATCCCTAGTTTTTTTGCAAAAAACCTAATTATCAAATACGACACATTCAAAATCCAACACGTTATAATCTTCAACGCCGCTGCCCGTCCTTCGGCTGTTCCCTTAGTCGCCTTTTACGACACCCACGGGTGAAGATGGGGTGGTGGTATTCTATGTCGCCTCTTTAGTGGAGACTCACAGTCTTATAATATTGTAAATTTACGATATTTCATAGTATCGTGAATAAGATTAGAAATCGTCCAATAGTGGTTAGATTAGATAGTTTAAGGGGCGAAACGGTGCGAATCTAGTGCCACTCCCGATAAATAATTAATCTTCTTAACCATTTAGGACCGAAATCAAAAATATGCGCCTTTGACTCCCTGATAGATGATCTTGCTAGGAATTTTTAAGGTCCCATTGTGTAGCTTTCAGGTTAAAAATAAAACAAAGGCGCATATTTTTAATTTCGGCCATGGACAAGAAGATATCACGAGCAACTCGAGCGGCGTAGCGAGAGACCAGCAAAAAGGGAATGACTCTCAATTATTTATCGAAGTGGCGCTAGTTTCGCACCGTTTCGCCCCTTAAGCAGTGAAGAAAGTAATTGACTTGTTCCTCTCATGCAGATACATTTGTGATGTACAACATGAGTTTGAAACTCTTTCATGAAAATTTGTTCGCTAAGTTAGTATAGTAGCGGTCTAAGACGGCGTAACAGATATGTCTGTAGTCTCGTGCGCCTTAGACTGTATAAACAAAGATCAAGAGCTATTTTTCAATACAGAAATACCGGAAGTGTTAAGTCCTAAACCACCACAGATAATATCTTCATAATGTATTAATATGTCTAAGTCTTAAGAGCCAGTTTACAGCGATGCTAGCGCCATTCGCGTAAAAGATTAATATCTTCTAAACTAAGGCAAATATAAAAAATGTGGCACAGTATGACACTAGATAATCTTGATTTGTATTTTTTGAGCCCAGTAATGTAGTCCTAACTTAAAAGAAGAAAATTATAAACAGATTGTTACTAAAAGTGGCCACTTTTAGCAACACTCTTTAGCTTTCTTTGGTCTTTAACCTAAAAGCTATACAATCGTGCCCTAAAAATACTAGACTACATTGTCTAGTGTCATACTGTGCCCGATTTTTGATATTTGCCTTAGTTTAGAAGATAATAATTTTTTTCGAGAATAGCGATAGCATCGCTGTAAACTGGCTCTTAATATTAAATAATTAATACCCTTATCCTATTTAACCCTAAGCTAACACATAAGCCATTTCAAACGTACGTGCCGAATTACGTTTAAAATTACAGAAGGTTTAGGTGAAGTGTTCTTAGATGTACACGTATGTAGTATAAGTACCTACGTATGAGTCACGACAGACTCGTGGTCCCGTGGTAAGTAAAACACAAATTCCTCTTGCCCCTCCCCCCAGGGGGGCAACGCAGGGGGACCACGCAGGGACCACGATACTTTTTCTATACCAATATTATAAAGGGGAAAAATTTGTTTGTTTGTAACGAATAGGCTCCGGAAATACTGAACCGATTTGAAAAATTCTTTCACTGGTAGGAAGCTACATTAAACCCGAGTGTCATAGGCTATATTAGATTTTCAAAAAAATTAGGGATCCTTACCTAAACTCAAATAAAGTAACCCAAGGTGCAATATTTTTTCCGTTGTTTACATATTTTGACAGGTGGTTTGTTGTTGTTGTTTGTTTTTTATTCGGCCATTCTGGGCAGTCAAAAGAACATAGTCTATAGAGCCAAGTCTTTTGTAGTATCTTATATAATATGGCGTACCGAAGTAAGCCGGGAAAGCTCGTTGGTTTATAAACTATCATGCAAGATGTTCGCGTGAACATATCACATTCGCTATCAAACGGGACCCTGCAGAAAACGGAAAACTGGACTGCCGTGTTAAAGGTTACTGAACTGCGATTTGGTTAAAAAAATAACTAAAATACGCCAAACAAGAATTAACCAACATGAACGCGGTTTAATTATATACAAACAAACTTTTTTACGAACAAAAACGCGCGAATTTGCATCTCTAAATTGGTGTTGATTCTGGTTGGACCGAATAACCGTATGTTTACATAGCGGAGAATGTCGCATGGTAGGTAGTTTTGTTCCGGAAATACCGGATTCTTACTTTTACGTGCCGAATTTTAGTGTGAATGTGAAAATATTTTGGTTTTTGATAATTTTTATGTATTTTTTTTTAAAAGTTACTTTTCAATTTTCATGTCGATTTGACTTTGTTTGCGCGTCACCGCGATCTAACACGTTTCAATGTTTCCATTCATTTTTTGTTTGTAAGAAAATATTTCGTCCAAGATAAGATAGCCTTAAACGGCCCTACCACAAAAAGAGTTAAACCCGGTCTAAATCACTAGACTAGGTTTAAATCACTCTTTCGTCATACAAATTGGAGATATTAGACCGGTCTAACTTTTTTGTGGTAAAGGGGTAAATGGTGCCTACAAAGACGTCTCAGAGTCGGTCGTCCGTAACAGACCTAGCGCCGAACGGTGGAACAAGAGGTTCCTACACTCGGAGCACTGCGGGGCGAGATGGAAGAGGTTGCCCAAGACAGGTGCAAGTAGCGAGCTTTACTGAGATCCCTATGTCCCTGATGAGGGACAAGAAGACATCGTCTTCATAAAATCAATCGTGTTTTTTGTCCGGAATGACCATCATCAAATTAATCGTTGATAGTTTTTTTTCCGGAATGGCCGTTAAATTCCGGTCGTCGTACCCCACTCTAGATTCCATTTACATATTACACTGCGCTATTGCCAACGAATGTGGGTTGCAATGAGTACGCTCGACACGGATTCGCGATCTTTATCTCGTATCGGAGCCGACTACACGACTAGTATACGACAGTTGTACGACTTTAAGCTTTATTTAGAGCTATTAAACAGCTTTAACATTCCTTTCAGATTATTTCTCGTTAAGCATTACGTTTTTTGATATCCAATGACACGTTTATAGACTTTACAGAATTTAAATTAATAATAGAAATAAATAAAAATAACAGAGCTAGAATTAATTAAAGACAAAAGATTCTCAACTCTATCATGAAAGTTTTGTATTACAAGTTTTATTGCTTTTACAAAATACCGAGATGGTAAAGTTGATTAATTTTCAGATTATTTATTTTGTATTCAATATCGCTGAGTTGGAGAGTTGATTAAATAAAGGGAAAGAAGGTATTTTACATTTTGTTGATTCCTCATTATTAAATATGTACGTAAAAATAAGGCTAATAAAAAAACTCATAATTATATAGAACCTATATATGGAGTTTCGGAAACACTTTCTAAGGACAAACTTACATCCAGACACAAACATCGAAAGGTATGCATGATGACAAAGTTCGCCCTCGCCGGAAATCAAACAGCTAAAATCACTGACAACTGAGCCACCGATGGGGTCATGATATCACACCTCGGACATTTCATATAAAAAGTGCGTTGCTTCGCGCACAGCCAAAACTCGCGTACATGCAGGCGTATCATATTAGAACTGAGCGGTAACTGAAAGGTAACCGAGAGCGGGGAAGCCGCATTTGCTCAGGGAGGCAGGGATTGCTCAAACTGCTATTTAATATACTGTGATGATAGATGCTACTAAGCTATCAGCGTTAAGCGATTATAATGCGCTACTACAGCTTAACATGGCATAAAACAAGAAAGGTTTTTTAAGAATAATGGGAGAAAAAAAGTAGCAAAGCTTTTACAATAGCCCGGGGCTTTTCAGTTTGAACAAAAGGATGGGTCGATGACAAAGTATAGTAACTTTTGGGTTCATGATGAAAAAAAAATGATATAAAATAGAGGTACTTAAGAAATGTCTGCATCCCTAAAAACCTGGCTTAGGTTCGTTCGTTTACAGTAAATACAGTAAAATAACAGTAGTCATTAGAAATCCAACATGGCCGAAAATTCAAGATGGCGGACTAGTTGTTTTTAGTGCACTCCTACAATATGGGCCTTGATCTCGAAAATAACTGAAAGAAATAAAAGTTTGATTTTATATTAAAAAATAACCTTAAATTTAGTTACTGAAATCCTCAGCTAAAGTGCTAAGGATCTGTTTTGATAATGCATGTCGCGCTTGCTACTAAAGCTGTGTCGTCATAACTTGCAGACTGATTTTCAATACGTGACCAGTTTGCAGATTACTCAACGTCGCTGCATGTGCAGCGAAAATGGGAGCAGAAAATATTTATATAGATAAACTCTATTATTCTAGATCAAGTTTCTTATTTTTCCATTGTTTATCCATAGTAATATTAAAAATACGAAAGTTTCTCCGTCTGTCTGTCTGTCACGCTTTTCTGAGAAAACTACCAAACCGATTTGAATGAAATTTGGTATATGGATATTCTAGAGCTTTTTATCCCGAAAATCTTACGGGAAAATTGAGAATTTGATGTTACAAGGGAAAATGCGCTGGGGAAGCCGCGGCACTACATAGAGTTTAAAGTAAATCATAAATTAACCAACTTATATTTTTGCTTAAGATTCGTCATTAAACTACATAATAATAAAACATAATTGAAAATGCATGATCTTCAAGCTCCCTGCTCGAGAGTCGACATTGTATTAGAATTGGAAGACTCTGCAGCAGAAAAGGGCCAGAAAGACGGTTCTTCTCTTTTTTGATTAAATATACCATCATAACCTAAAAAAAATTAATAATATCATCATCATCATCATATAAGCCGAAAGACGTCTACTGCTAGACAGAACTCTATCTATGCTCGCTATACATAATATTTTTATCAATTTCTTATATTTATTTATTGTTATTTTATTGTCAAAAAATACATATTCGTATATTTCCTTTATTGCTTAAGGCACCACACGGTGCGAAACTAGCGCCACTTCGATAAATATTCAATATCTTCTAAATCAAGGCCGAAATCAAAAATATGCGTCTTTGACGCCCTAGATAATCTTGCTTAGAATTTTTAAGGCTCTGTTGTCTACATTTTAGAATAATGATCTTAGAAATATTCTTTTATGAAACTAAAGTGGCCACTTTAGGCAACAAACGGTTTATTCCTTAGATTTTGAACCTGAAAGCTCCACAACAGGGCCTATTCTAAGCAAGATTATCTAGGGCGTCAAAGACGCATATTTTTGATTTCGGCCATGGTTTTGAAGATATTAATTATTTATCGGAAGTAACGCTTGTTTCACACCGTGTTAACCCTTAATTTGAACCCTTTTAAACCCATGAAAAATAAAAAAGGTAATTTCATCCTACCCTCAAATTAAATGAAAAGAAGGACAGATAAAGTAGGCAGTTGTTAATGCGCCAAAGAAGATTCTTGAAAAAGATTTATAACACCCTTTTCGCGCCAAATTGCTTCGATTGGGATTCAATTTAATTCAACTCAGAGTTGGTTATCGATTTGTTACACTCATTAAATCTTTTCCCTTTATTCTTAAGCATTAAGTAGAAATAAAATAGAAAAGGAAAGAATTTAAGATACATACAATATCGCTTATGTGCTGCAAGAACGTGTTATTTCATAAATATATCATTTTGCAGTAATTACACAGTAAATTCCGCCGCATCAAGCTCTATTTGCTGCAAAAACGCGATATTTCTAGCTCCAAAAATGACTGAGCAATGAGAAAAAAGGTCAGCGATCTCTGGTTTAGTGCCACCTCTTTCCGACCATATGCATACTATCCATCTAAAACTATAACAAGAAATAAGAAAGAAAGACTGAGAATTAGAAATTCATTTACAAAAGATTAAAACCATACTCTAGGTTTGTAATCTTTTTCAGTAGTATTTTTATAATCTTAGAGCTACGATTTAGCTTTATTTTATCATTTTTTTAGACAAATGTTAATACTTTTTTTAACGGTCTGTGTAAATTCCCTATAAAAATTTATACACATTTTCGTTAAATAATTATTCAATCGTTTATCATACAGTTTTCTGGACGCATTTATATAATCTGTTAAAAGCTACATTAATAAATAAATCGAGTTGTAATGTAGCATAATACTGGGCTTTATCTTGTTTTTATACTTGCATTTTTTCCCTTCAAAACACAAATTTTTCACAACGATTTTGAGATAAATAGCTGTAATTTCATGCAATTTAATAAACAAGCAAAAGACAGTTGTTATATATTTGTATGAATAGATAAGGAAATCGATAGCTTTATAAATCAAACTACATGTAAGAACTCCTTGCTTGATTACATTACAAAGCGTTGTAGCAAGGAATACTTTTTTAGGCCGTTTTAGGTTCCTGCGCCTAAAACGGTGAAATCACCTACAAAAGAGAGTACGTCTGAAAAAGCATTAAAAAAACAAATTAATAATCAACAGTCGAGTCCAAATCCGCTATGCAGCAGAACAATAGTGAACCGGAAATTACGGTATTTCCGGAATGAATGGCAAGCCGGACTTAATCCTTTAGCCGGAATAATGGCTCAATTCGATTTTTTAAGGGTTAAATAGTAAAGCCGACTGTAGACTTAACAATTTGTAAGTTTGGAGTCAATTAGGACATCGAAAAGGCCGTGCAAAAAAAAACAAGAATTTATAAATTAAGTAGCTATAATAAATTATTTTTGTTTTGTTTTTAATACGTTTATTCGAAGTAGTTAGGTACATTAGTTTTTTAAACAATATCGCCAAACTGCTATTGCTATTTGTATGTGATTTAAGTTATTCCGGAAAACGCAGAGTAGGCACAACACTCACTTTCTCACTCACTGGATGGGCACAATAATGCATACTTCTAACATAAATGCGAAAGTAACTCTGCCTGTCTGTCTGTCCCGCTTTCACGAACAACTACTAAACGAATTACTATAAAATTTGGTACACGGATAGTCTAGTCTAGAGCCTGAGAAAGGACAAAGGCTACTTTTTGTCCCAAAAATCCCACGGGAAATTTGGGATTTGCTGTTTCAGGGAAATTTCTCTGGCAAAGCCGCGGGGCGAACACTATTGCAATATAAGATAATTCATAAAGGATTTCGAAATGTTATGAAAAATAACTTGTTAACATATTAAGTATCAAAGTATTTTATTTTTTATTAGTTAAATGATATTTATAATGAATGATAAATATTATTAAATTTTAAATTTGAATGAATGAATGAATGAATGAATGAATGAATATACACTTTATTGTCCTCAAATACAGAAATATTTAATAATTTGTAATACGAAATAATTTTAATTTAATTAAATTTAATTTAATTTTTGCCTTTAATGTTGCGATGTAAAATAATTAATTTTCAAATACTGTAATGATGTGCAGAATTGCTTTTTTATTATTATTATTTACTGACTTTAAACATTTAGACACGTTTCATGACATGACACGTTCGTGATAATTCCCATTTTTTCCATTTCCAAGGTAAAGGGATTTACTAAAATAAAAAAAACAATAACAATTATGGTTATCTATACCAATATTATAAAGAGGAAAGATTTGTTTGTTTGTTTGTTTGTTTGTTTGTTTGTAACGAATAGGCTCCGGAAATACTGAACCGATTTGAAAAATTCTTTCACTGGTAGGAAGCTACATTAACCCCGAGTGTCATAGGCTATATTAGATTTTCAAAAAAATTAGGGATCCTTACCTAAACTCAAATAATATATCCCAAGGTGCAATATTTTTTCCGTTGTTTACATATTTTGACAGGTGGTTTGTTGTTGTTGTTGTTTGTTGTTGTTGTTTGTTTTTTATTCGGCCATTCTGGGCAGTCAAAAGAACATAGTCTATAGAGACAAGTCTTTTGTAGTATCTTATATTCTATGGCGTAACGAAGTAAGCCGGGAAAGCTCGTAGGTAATAAATTCTTTTTACAAAAAGAGACTCGCCTTCAATGAACTAAAACATGATATAATCTGAGAACTTCCTCTTTTTCGAATTCGGTTAAAATAGGTGCTAAAACCTTCTCCTGAATGTAACAAATACATTTCTAAAAAAAAACATATCATCCCAATCGGTTCAGCCAAACGCGAGATAAATGCGGACAAACATACATACAGGTCAAACTGATAACCTCCTTTTTTGAAGTCGGTTAAAAATAGCTAGTAGGGCTGGTTTCTAATGTTGCCAGACACTTTACAGAAGAAAGACTTATATATTGGTTACGCACTTGATCTCGTGTCAATTCCATGTCAAGTCCGTGCCAATGTAACATCCATTGTGACATCTCCTTTAGAAAGGAAATGTTCATTCATTTCTTTCTGACGTCCCTTTTATCTTAAGGCGAGGCTCCATCGAAAAACTATAAAATGGAATGATAGAGGTTTTATGGAAGCCCAATTTTCGCAGATAGAAAAAAAGATGGCTGACACTCTAGGGGACGAATTCTGCTATGGATATCAACATTAAAATATAATATTTTCTCTAATATGAAAGTCTAGAAATAACCTAAACAAATTAAATTAATTAAAAACGTATCTTAATGAGAGTCTAGTAATCAATACATAGTATAAAACAAAGTCGTTTTACCGCGTCTGTCCCTATGTATGCTTATATCTTCCAAAATACGCAACGGATTTTGATGCGTTTTTTTTTAATAGATAAAGTGATTCAAGAGGATAGTTTATAGGTATAAACATACACAAAATAGAATTAGGTTAGGCGGTACGAAGTTCGCCGGGTCGACTAGTAACTAATATAAATTAAATTAATTAAAAACGTAGTTTTACAGATATAATGACTGATATTCCTCTGGCAGTTTAAAAAGCTTTAATCAAATTCGCTTACCTAGAACCGTATGGGAGGCGCCCCTGAACTACCGCGTCAAGCAGTACATATATGATTTTAAGTTTTTCATAAATTTAAGGTATTGCAGTATCTATAGACTTACAACAAAAAATTTGTTTGTAAAAATGTATTTCTTTGTAATTTTCCGTACTTATTTAGTTGATTTGCGGCCCAAATGCAAGCTGAGTTCAGATCCGCTGTTAAATTTATGTTTTTCTATTAGGATTTGTTTTTTGTTTTTATGTCGTTTCGTCCTTTTATTCTTCAAAATGAAGTACATGACACACATCCAAGTTGTCTATACCAATATTATAAAGCGGAAAGATTTGTTTGTTTGTTTGTAACGAATAGGCTCCGGAAATACTGAACCGATTTGAAAAATACTATCACTGGTAGGAAGCTACATTAACCCCGAGTGTCATAGGCTATATTAGATTTTCAAAAAAATTAGGGATCCTTACCTTAACTCAAATAATGTAACCCAAGGTGCAATATTTTTTCCGTTGTTTACTTATTTTGACAGGTGGTTTGTTGTTGTTGTTTGTTTTTAATTCGGCCATTTTGGGCAGTCAAAAGAACATAGTCTATAAAGCCAAGTCTTTTGTAGTATCTTATATTCTATGTCGTAACGAAGTAAGCCGGGAAAGCTCGTAAATAATAAGAATACATTATGCTCAGACCCGACCCGTCATGAGCGACCCTTATCCAGTGTACTTTTACCAATTTTACCAGTCACCAGGTCTTCTGCCCACCTTGTGAGGGGTCGGGTACTCTACATCTACCGTCGGTATGGCGATTTGTGGGGCGGCCAGGCATTTGTTCAGCAGTGAACCTCTTTGGGCTATGATTATTAAGAGTTTACAAATTATTACCAAAAACATTACCTATTTTGAACTTGAAAGCTCTAAGTAAAAAATAAATGTATATCAAGAGAGCTTTTACAAATTAAATAAACGTGTAAATTTAAAAAGCCCTGGCTGAAAACATCACTTTTAAAAGGTTTCAGTAGCAGAAACTGTGTCCGACATGTTTTCTTCTTATCAAAAGCTTATTGAAAGCTTTTATATTTTATTTTTATTTTTATATACGAAAGCTCAAAAGTAGCTTTTATTCACAAAACATGTCATATTCCTAAATGTTCCTTTCTTTTCTTTCATAGGTGTATATTTCTCCGTAAAATAACACATCCGTTAGGATATAAACTTACGTACGTCAGTTTATAAACAAAACGTATGCAAGGTTCGGTTGTTTCTAAATTTACGACCGAATTTTTTTTAATTTTACCATAAGTATTATTTTCCGGTTACATTATATAATGTTTGTAGTACCGTGTGTCAGGATCGTAGCAAGTGGAAATCAATTGTCTCTGCCTACCCCGATGGGATACAGGCGTGACTTTATGTATGTATGTAGTACCGTTATTTAACGAGTCTGATGTCACTCTTATTATTTTGTTGTTATTGTGATCACTAAACTTTGCAACTTCTGGGTAATGCCTATTTAACACCCTTTTCTCACTTTGCTGTATTGAGCGGAAAACCCCCAGGCCCTATATAGAGCTCTCCCTCACACTAATCCTGTTTCCCATTAATCGCCACGCTTGGAAGGCGGGCTGGAGATCATTATAGGCTCGTTACAATCCTAAAAATAACATTACACTCTTTGAAATAAAACAGAAATATCGAGAAGTCAAATTCTTTATTCAATATAGGATACAAGATATCACTTATTTAAAGTCAATTAGACTACATCTAAACTAATTGCTATTGATACCTTATTTGGTAAAGTATCCTATACTGTGAGAGGCGAGGTAGTTCAGGGTGCCCACTAATTGGCTCAGGCAAACAAATGTTTGCCTTGCCTTAAGACAATAGTCGCCTGGAGACGCCCCCAAACGAGCCCTCTTCTGTCAAATGATTCTACTAATGATTCTACTTCTAAAGGAACCCGCCTTCAATAAATTTACACATGCATAAACTGAAAACTTCCTCTTTTCTGATGTCGGTTAAAATAGATACTAAAACCTTCTCCTGAATGTAAGAATACTTATGTGAAAAGCGCATCAATATCGGTTCAGCCAAACTCGAGATAATCGCGGAAAAACATACATACATACAGGTCAAACTGATAACCTCCTTTTTTGAAGTCGGTTAATTAAGTAGACATGAATTTTATGAGACTTCACTGGAAAAAAAAATCAAATTTCCTTTTCAGCATATTCAAAATGTTTTCTAACAAATAAATTCTATTTAGGTCAGATGTAAGAGTGGTTTAGGAAATTCTAAACTTTCCAGCGCTGCGGTTTACAGAGTTGACATTTAGTAATATCAACTGTAACTTTAGAAAATAAGTTTATTTTGGGTTAAGTACATTTTAGTCTGAAAGGAATTTAAAGGTATAGTAGGCATAGAAATTTACGCCCTGCAGTATCGGGCTGAAGAATAGGACTGAGGTATCCCCTGCCTGTCGTAAGAGGCGACTAAGAGGGGACCCCGGGGTCGTTGGGTGCACGAGGCGGGGGCCTCGTGTAGTCATATAACGGCCCCGAGAAGGGCGGCGGAACGCGGTGTCCAGTTCCGTCGTCGAGCGTAGGAAGAGCCATCCGCGCTCAGGGGGGACTACCACCACCTGTCCCCGCGTGAAGAGGCTACTCAGCCAATGCTGGTGGGGGTCGCGGAGCTGAACACAAAGTTCGAGAGATCTTCCGTGACCTCCTTGCAAACAGCCGAGATGGACACCGGCGGGGTTTTAGTGGGTGCGAACCCCACATAACTTTGCGACTCCCTCAGGGGTCGCTGGGTACTCGTTAGGAGTTTCCCCGCCTAAAAAAAAAAAGGCATAGAAATTTATGTAACCTATTAAAACCACTTAGAGCATTATTTTAATTAGAATCTTAAACTGAGGTAAGAAACAAAAGCCAATTTTTTTAAATTCTATTTAGGATACAAGACAAACCTGTCAACTTACATGGTCGTTTCCTTCCACGCGAATCTAACAAAAATATAAACCCCTTAACTACGCTTGCACCCGCTGGAAATCAATCCCGGACCTCCAAGCTAACGATCAACATCCCGTTATTTTGTAACGGTGGTAAATGCCCATCCCATTGCATTACCTGACACTTGGGGGAGCGTCGGGGGTATGTGGGGCTCGCACCCACTACAATCCCCGGCGGCAGCCGTCTTGGCGCTTTTGGGAAGGACCCCGGGAATTACGCATTATAGCGTCCGAAGTCCTTCCCACGCTCAGCTGCTATCAGCTTCGTGCTCGGGGAGAGCATGTTGTTTCCTCCCCGGCTTGCTCTTTCCCTTTGCCAAACGAACCACAAAGGTTTTTTACGACTATCGTCTATGTAGTCTCCAGCCGACTTCTTCTTTTTCATAGACACAAATTACCAGTTCATGGCACCTCAGAGTACCTAAGAAAACCGCCGCTACGATGGCACCCATTTTCATTCCATAGAGAAGAGAGAGATAGCTCAATTCAATTCCGGAAAACGCGTTTTTTTATGATTGGATAATTCTTTGTCGTGTGTGTATAGTTGCATATTTTGAAGGTGATAAAAATCCTTACTTTATATAATAATAACTATAAATGCGAAAGTATATAAGTATAAGTAAAGTCTGTGTGTCTCGCTTTCCTGAGAAAACTACTGAACCGGTTTCAATGAAATTTGGTTCACGGATAGTATAGAAGCTGAGAAAGGTCATAGGCTACTTTTTATCTCGAAATTCCCGCGGGAAATTTGAAAATTTGATGTGTAAAGGGAAAATTCGCTGGCAAAGCCGTGGGGCACCCACTAGTAATTTTAAATAATTGATCTATTGGCGAATGGTATCGCAGCAATTCAGCCGCGATGTCTCCAAAAAAAAACAGCTTTAAATCAAATCAACCATCTTCGCATTTCAAACGATTTCAGAAGTCGTTAATGGTCTTCGGGAAAAAGTTTTTTTTTTTTTTTTGTGGCAGTGATGGAAAAATCTTTTTTTCCCGTTCGCCCTAATTCAGTTTGCTCGCTTGTCGTGCCCCAGACGGTTCACAATTAAGATTTAGTCCTCAAGTAAGTCATTGTTACTGGAAAGTTCCTAAAACTTTGAGAGCTTTGTAAAAAAAAAGTTTGAAATGTTTTAGTTCAAAATTCGAATTATGAATCGATTAAACTATATACAACACAGCATTTTGATAGCTGTTTAACACATAAAACAACACATTATGCTAAATACTTAAGTTTAATAAATGTTTTTTTTTTCTATAAGGCGGCGGTACAAAGTTCGCCTGATTAGCCTAGCCGCAGTCGAAATCGAAAAGCACAGACTTAAATTCAAGTCGGCTTAAATCTAACACCTCGTATATCAAATTTCTCAATAAATTTCTGATGTTCACTGACTTTCATTTAACCCCTGTAACGGAGCGAGCATGTTTTTTCATTGGCTCGCCGGTCCTAGGCTTTAATAATAAGATACCTTTCAACTAGAAAAAAAAGGTCAACACGACTAGTACATTTTAGGCTTTATTATCCAAACCACTGAATATCGTAGAAAATACATTCGATAATGAATTACTGGGTTCTTTTTTTGGGTTCTATAGGCAAAAATATTAAATAGAACCACAACCTAATAGACATAGACATTATCAACAACCTATTCAAAATCCAAATTTTTCGTGAGATTTTCGGGTTGAACGGTATTTTATTCTGTCTGTATGCTGCTTAACTACAAATTTTCATCCCAACCCAATTGGTCTAGTAGTTTAAGCGATAAGGCGTTATACAAAGACAGAATTATTTTCGCATTACGCAGGTATGTCTATGTAAATATCCCGAAATTTCAAAGTTTGATTTTTATTCTAAAAGTATATTTTTCATTTTTTTTAATAACATTCACAAAAATAATACTGGAAAAGGAATGATAAATGGCTTATAATGGGAAATGAGAAAGCATAACGACTGGGATCTTAACGTGATCTTAAAGAATTATATACAGCACCAAAGAAGTGTATAAGTTACAACTTCTGGCATCTGACGAGATGATAATTTATTTTTTATAATAATTTTAACACATCACGCTCAAGCCCTTAACTAGGAAGAACCTGTATTTAGGGCGACCGAAACATATACACATACGAACATTACACACAGACCGGGAAACAAACATCGATATTCATAACAATGTTCGCCCTGCCGGGAATCGAACCCAGGTGCCCACGCGTCTCAGTCTACATCACTGCCAACTGAGCTACGAAGGTCATTTAATAGCACCAAATTTAATAGGTACCAATCGCGTGCCGTTTTTAATGCAAATTTAGAATTTTTAATACCTAAGTAAGTAGTTTTCGATTGAAAAACATTGCATGCTTAAGAGCCAGTTTACAGCAATGCTAGCGCCATTCGCGAAAAAAATTTATGTGTTCTAAACTAAGGCAAATATCAAAAATGTGGCACTGTATGACACTATAGATAATGTAGCCTTGTATTCTTTAAGCACAGCAAAGTAGTCCTAAGTAAAAAGAACAAAAAAAAACAAAGATTGTTGCCAAAAGTGGCCACTTTTAGTAACACTTTGTAGCTCTCTTTGGTCTTCAACCTAAAAGCTGTACAGAAGTGCCCTAAAAATACTCGGCTACATTATCTAGTGTCATACAGTGCCACATTTTTGATATTTGCCTTAGTTTAGAAGACATTATATTTTTTCGCGAATGGCGCTAGCATCGCTGTAAACTGGCTCTTAAATAATATTTTCTAAGGAAGCGGTCACAAATTGATTTAGTTTATTTTTGACCTAGCAATTATGTTTATTTTGTAGGGAAATGAGGAAATAAGAGGCTTTCATAAAATCCCCTTGGATATCGAGAAATCACGGAAGATGAATAAATATACGTAAATGTTTCAATATGGTTCGTTCGACCGTTACGATGTGAATTTTGAAACGTAAACATGGAAAATTCTTTTTTTGAAATAAAGTTATAAATTTCTTCTAATATTTTAAATGTTATGGTTTCTCACACACAACCAACTAATACCCTAATAATTTCATAGGTACCTAGAGTGCCTGGATGTTAGCCCTACTTACCACTTACTTCTCATTACCACCGACGCTTAAAAAAATTGCGATTTACATAGTAAATTTGGATGTTAAATGCTATATTACCATTTTTTTTCATTTGTGCTGTCTGCACAACGTGTCTTAAATACGTTTTATACGTCTGTATAAAAACGAATTGCAAAATTACTTAAAGATAGGTAATATTTCGCCTGCATAAATGAATTATTGATATTGTGATCTTGAATTTGCTAATAACCAAACTAAAAAAGGTACTTAAATACAATCATCTCTCAAACTAAACCCTCTGCAATTCACTTCGTTGTACAAAAGTACAAATAACAAGATCTACTGTTATATCAAGGAGCAAGACAGGACTTTTGCCAGTCGCCTTGTCGCTTTGCCGTAGTGGGAGATTTGCGCAAGTTATCCAATCCATTTGTATGCCATCCATTGCGGCAGACGCAAGATAGGGATGGTCGAGTATCGATATGTTATTTTTTATCGATAAGAATAATTAAATAGAAACAAAAGAAGACAGCTAATTTCTGCAATCTAGGTTCGAATCTAGATGGGTCTTGATCGGCAGCATGCCGCGGAAGGGTGTGGTCTGTAACATGACGTCTATATCCGTACAGTGTTCTGTTGTTCGGAGTTGGCTTTTTGTTTCTTCTGTAGGCTGTTGGTTTTGTTTACCTGAAGCCGCATAAGGGACAACCCAAAGCCATCTTGCTTCATTAAATCTTTATAATATTTTAATTCTGTTAGGTCTGCTTGTATATTTAGCACATTTTTTCCAATGTAATAAAATCACACATCGCTGACCGCTCTGTTCAGTTAATTATCACAGTTATTATAACCGGTTAGTCCTTAGGTTCTAAACTCAGAATGACAAGCCTGACATAGGAAAACTTTTATCTTAAAAATAACGGGAACGGAAAATTCTGAGTTTGACGGGAAAAATTCTCAGTTTGCGTTGGCGAAAAATTGAAAAATTATGCCTATCGATATATAATTTCTCAGCACTACGAGTCGGTTATAAATCCTGCAAATAGCCACAACGGTCGGAGTTCGATTCGCGGCAAGTTTTCTCGACTTTGCCGCCGCCGACGAAGCGGCCTTCGTGAAATGTGAGCGTAATATCTCTGTTTCTTGTTTTCCGTCGTTTTGTACCTCTTGAGCAAATTGTTGGGCTCTTATGGTATTGATAAACTATAACGATACCAAATCTTGTCGTCGATCGCTGAGAAATTCTTCCTTGTTGTTTTCTACAGGATTATTGCCTATTCAGCTGTCTCTTTATTTTTCAAACTATTGGAAAGATTAATGAACAAACAACTTTCTTCAAATTATGAAAATAATAATGTACAAAAACCAATAATATTAACATCAGCAACAATAAGGGATATGCTTGTAATATCTTTTGGGGTTTTCATTATATTCTGGACCATCGAAAGCTTAGGAAAAGTCTCAACCTTAAGAGCCAATTTATAGCGACGCTAGCACTGCGCCATTCTTGAAAAAAAAATATATCTTCTAAACTAAGGCAAATATCAAAAATGTGGCACAGTATGACACTAGATAATCTTGCTTAGTATTTTTTAACACAGTTAAATAGTCCTAAGTAAAAGGAACAAAATAATACACAGATTGTTGCCAAAAGTGGCCGCTTTTAGCAACACTTTGTAGCTTCTTTGCTCTTTAACCTAAAAGCTACACACCAGTACCCTTAAAATACAAGGCTACATTATCTAGGGCCATACTGTGCCATCTTTTTCATATTTGCCTTAATTTAGAAGATAATATAAAACTTTTTCGAGAATGGCGCTAGCATCGCTGTAAACTGGCTCTTAATATTACATGAGCTATTTCGTGAAGGGCCACGGAAATCATTGATGATCGGTACCCGATGTTCATCCCACGCATAGCTCTGTATAACTGCTGATTTTCTCCGGGAGGGCATGTGGCATGTTGTTCCTTCACCGGTTCGCCTCTGGAACTGCGGCGGCACAGTGCCACAAACTGTGCCGCTGCCCATTTCGGGGTCGTTTGATGAACGCGATTTGTTTTCAACCCTGTGCTATAGGATATAGAGACCAGTTTAAATTGTCATTTCTCAGTATCTTCGCCTCGCCAGAATGTCCTCTAAGCCCTAGATATTACAAGTTAGACATTCTATTGAAAGCTAATACAATCAGCCCAAATGTAGGCCCAAAGGGTATTCAATACAAAACTAAATTAATACTAGACTTCTAGTTTCGCTTCTGCAGACGACCTAGCTAGACTTTATAGGAGGTCTGAAGGACGTTACGTTTTGTTGAAATTGAACTGGACTCTTAAACATTATTATAAAGAGAAATGGTAAATTAAATAAATAGATAAATACGAATATAATAAAAAGAATAATCTACTATCTATCTAATTCTACTATCAATATATATAAAACTCTTCCGTTACTGACTGACTGACTGACTGACAGACAACGCAGAGCCTAAACTACTGGGCGTAGAAAGCTTGGCACGTGGGTTCCTTGAGGAGTGTAGGTGAGCACTAAGAAGGGATTTCCCGAAATTCCCACGGGAACGGGAAAAAACGGGAATTTTGTGTTTATGAAAACACTGCGCGGGAAAAACCGCGGGGCAGCCTCTAGTATTATATAAAAATGAATCGTGGTTCGTTAGTCTCGCTAAAACTCGAGAACGCTCGGTCCGATTTAGCTGATTTTGGTCTTGAAATGTTCTTAGTTGTCGAGGGAAGGTTTTAAAGGTGAGAAAATATGGAAAAATGGGTGAGAAGTTAGTAAAATTAACAATATTTTTTTTCCATATAAAATTTTAAGGCGCGATACGAAGTTTGCCGGGACAGCTAGTAATAAATATAATAAAGCATCACACTCAGAGCCCCTAACCAGGAATAACCTGTATCTAGGGTGCCCGAAACATATACAGAGACGAACATAACACCCAGACCGGAAAAAAAACATCGATATTCATCATAACAATGTTCGCCCCAAGGGAATCGAACCCAGGTGCACACGCTTCTCAGTCCACATCACTGCCATCTGAGATACAGAGCAGTCAAATTAAAACCATATTAATATTATTATGCATGTCTGTCTTTTGCTGATTTTGATCCGTTTTTTTTTAAAGATAAAGTTCTAAAATAGGAAGGTTTATTTGTCTAGAAATCGGTTAGGCGGTACGAGGTTCGCAGGGTCGACTAGTTATTATTTAATAGCAATATGAAAAATAATAAGAGTTAGCGTTGTTGTTGTTTTCGGTTGGACAGGGCAGGCTTGAATCACCTGATTGTCCTAAAAAGTAAGGTGATTCCGTGCTTCGGAAGGCACTAAGCCGTTGGTCCCGGCCGCAGTAGTGGTCGCTGTAGCCGCGGCGACAAGCTGGCCCCGCCTCACGTTGGTAATAAAGCATAAACTCAGATAAACGTGGGTTCTGTTCTTGAGCTGGTGCCTCTGCCTAACCCTTCGGGGAATAAAAGGCGTGAGATTATGTTATTTAAGAGTTGGTCAAGGAAAATCGAAACAAAGATAAAATTTGCATTTGTCTGGCTAAAGTTATCTATTAATTGCATTATTAATGATATTGCTTTTTTATTAAAGAAAAAAACTTATAATTAAAACTTTGCCGAAGCAAAGCAATTAAGAAAGTAGGTCGATCTCTGGAATGAAACAGCTTGCTTTGCTTATTATTTAATTGGAAAAATAATTTTTAACAGTTAAAGAAAAATTGCTTGAGTTACTTTTTCAATAAAAAAGATTTTTAAATAATTTGTAAACAATCTTTAATAATATCGTCTAATAAGGATAGTTTCAAGTGTTAATATTTTAAATAAAATATTTTTGTACTCCAACCATTAGAAAAAGAGTTGCTGTGGTAACTCTGATGTATTTTTGTCTTTGGTCGCGTGCGCCCTAAACTGTAATACCAATAAACAAGATCTTTATAAACAGAAAAACCGGAAGTGTTACGCCGTCCTAGCACGCCACTGTACCTACATTTTCAGACATCAGAAAACGATATTGCTAGCGATATAAAGTTCACCCGGTCAGCTTGTTAACTATAAACGCGAAATATAATTTAAAATCCCGGCAGCATTAATTAATAATTCCCTCCATGCTTCCAACCAATGATGCTGTAGATCGAAAGTAAATATCTACAAAATATTATGAAACAACGTAATCAGGAACGTTCTATCAATAATTAATAATATTAAAGTTAAAAACGAAAATTTCCCGCGGGAAATATGCGAATCGGCATTTTCGAGGTTACGTTCCGTAATGGCGGAACGAAGGGAGTAATTTTATTTACCGTTTTCCTTGTTTTTTTTTTCTCGATATCAGGTAATGTGATGAGGTTTTTTTATTCAGCCTCTTTTATTATATGTTTGTTTTTAACAATCAGTTTTTTCATTCCGCCCCCCTATACAAAGTTTATCATTTATTAACCGACTTAAAAAAATAAGGTTCTCAGTTTGATTAGTAAGAAGTTTGTCCGCAATTATCTCGCGTTTGGCTGAGCCGATTTTGATGCGCTTTCCAAAATTTATAATTTTTTACCATTCAAAAGAAGGTTTTGGTGCTTATTTGAACCGACTTCGAAAAACAGATATTTCTCACTAATTATTGTTTTTAATTTTTTTTGGATATCGTGAAAAAAAATCTTGCAAATATTTAATTAACTCCCTACCCTTGCCTAAAAATAATTAACAAAAAAAAACTAGTTTAATAATAATACTAAAACTAATGCTGACACTACTCTCGGCTAATTAAGCGAAACCGGCTGAATAATTGGCATTTTGCTTTTCATCCTGACTTGGCAGTTTTACCGCTACATTTCGGTAGTTGTTGGAAAAGTTCCGACCTAACGAACCGTGACCGTTAAGTTTTAGAAGAACGGGGCTTTTCTTACTGCTGATAAGGTTCCTAGTAATTGAAACTTAAGACGATATACGACAAATAAATGGAACGAGCGAATGAACAGAGTCTATCTCTTTGATATAGCATACTGAGGGCAAGGGACACTAATATATCAGTCGCCCACATCGGTTACTACATTTCATTGGAAAAAGTAATAAATATTGAATATCTTTTTAATTATTACTTTTAAATCAAATCTGAATTACCAGAATTTAATTTTGTTTATTATCATTATTCCTAGGTAGTTTTAACAAAAACTAGTAAGTCATTTCGAAGAACTAGCTATTCCCGTTTTTTGGAAAGGTTATCTTTGACGAAATAATGTATCGAGGTTTTTTGATTCCACTAGTGTTTCTCAATTATAAAAAACTTTATTATATCCTCTAAATTTCCTCCACAATGTTTGTCCTCGTGACAATCTGCGTCTGTTGGGGAGACCTATGTCTCAGTATAAGCAGTGGACGTCTACTGGTATTAATGTTGAATGATGATGACTTACTATGGAAATGAAGGCTATATTAATTAATCATTGAGCCGTAAGGTGTTTGCCTGAGCCAATTGGTGGGCACCCTAAACCTACCTCGCCTCTCGCAGTATAGGATACTTTACCAAATAAGTTATCCATATTAATTAGATTAATCTAATTGACTTTCAATTAGTGATATATTGTGTCCTAAATTGAATAAATCATTTTTTACTTTAAAAATTCAAAATTTTTTAAATGTTTATATTATAGGTTTATTGAATTACGCATAGATAATAGTATCACTCAGTTAGTAATGATACTGATCCAGGGCGGTAGTGTGTTTACTTCAATATGATTTTATTGTTCTAAACCAGATGGATAGTTAATTTAAACTGACTAAATATTGACGAACACTGGCGGTTTAAGTAAACATAATCTGACGAAATAATTCAACAATATAAACACAGAGGCTACGTTATCTAATAATCTGAATTAAGACGCTATATATGAGTTTTGAAGGGTTTTTAAATCAAGTAATTCTCTTAATCTACAGGAGGTAAGGATATGGAATTTCAATATAACCTTTTTGAGGATATAACAAAGTTTTTAATAATTGAGAAACACTAGTGGAATCAAAAAACCTCGATACATTATTTCGTCAAAGATAACCTTTCCAAAAAACGGGAATAGCTAGTTCTTCGAAATTACTTACTAGTTTTTATTAAAACTACCTAGGAATAATGATAATAAGCAAAATCAAATTCTGGTAATTCAGATTTGATTTTAAAGTAATAATTAATAAGATATTCAAAATATATTACTTTTTCCAATAAAAAATAACCGATGTTGGCGACTGACATATGACTGTCCCTTTCCCTCAGTATGCTATATCAAAGAGATAGACTGTGTTCATTCGGTCGTTTGATTTATTTGTCGTATATCGTCTTAATTCGTATGTATATTGATGAATAATTTTACTAAATCTGGCAAGCAAGTAAAATAGGGTAACATGCCCTATTACGGCGCGTTTTGACAACATTTTAAAGTAGGGTGAGAAATTAAGCATTTCTAAATATTTCAGTAGATGATTGAATTTTTTTTTGACACTCATAATAACTCTATTTTCTATTTCTGTTGTCTATTTATTTAATTTAGACAAATTATTAATTTTAAATAATTATTATTTCCGACAATTCGGAATTCCTATTACGGCGGCATGAAAAAAGTTGCAGCCTATTACGGCGGTAAGCACCGCGTATTACGGAGTATGGGAATACCATAGGATGATACATCATTTAATATTATGCAATGGTTGAGTTCTGAGTGTATTATTCGTATTTGTAAGTGTTAAGGTTACTCTGATGGTTGTTGACTGCTCCGTGGCTGAGTTGGCAGTGATGTGGACTGAGTAAGCGTGTGCACCCGGGTTCGATTCCCGGTCAGGGCGAATATTATCGATGTTTGTTTCCGGTCTGGGTGTGATGTTCGTCTCTGTGTGTGTTTCGGGCACCCTAGATACAGGTTCTTCCTAGTTAGGGGCTTTGAGTGTGATGTGTTATTATTATTATTATTACTCTGCATGGATACAGGTTCTTCCTAGTTAGGAACTTGGAGTGTGATGCATTTTATTATATTACTAGTCGACCTGGCAAACTTAGTACCGCCTTATGTATCACTATGTTGTACATGAATTATACATATTAACCTTCCTTTTGAAGCACTCTATCCGTTGCATAGTTTAAAAGATTTAAGCATACATAGGGCCAGACGCGGGAAGCGACATTGTTTTATAATATGTATATTGTTAAAGATATTGATTATTATTATTATTAAGGCATCATACTCAGAGCCCCTAACTAGGAAAAACCGTATCTAGGATGCCCGAAACATATACAGAGACAAACATTACACCCAGACCGGAAACAAACATCGATATTCATCATAACAATGTTTGCCCCGCCGGGAATTGAACCAAGGTGCACACGCGTCTCAGTCCACATCACTGCAAACTGAGCTACGGAGCAGTATTATTTACATGCTGTGCCAGCAGTGTTACCCACTGTTTACTACCTCAGTGAAATGGCTATGTAGTAATCTAGGGTGTCAATATCAATTTTTATTGCAATCGGTTCAGCCGTTTAGACGTGAAGAAGCAACAAACATATACACTCACAAACTTTTTTCTGTATAATATCAGTGAGATAAGGATATAGAATTCATATTAACTATTTAAAAAAAAACTCAATCAGTTACCCTGACCTGCCGTTATTGGACTTTTAATAAAATTTATTAAATAATTTTTAAACATAATTAAACAATTATTTTTATAAACCACTGGCTGACCCGGCAAACTCCGTATAGCCTTACCCGGGTGTCACGTATTTACCATTCAACAAACCAGATAAGTAGACCTCCAGTAAGGCTTAAAATCTACTGTATCTTTATGATTAATACTGTTAGATTATAAGTTTACACTGTTTACACCATTATTAACTTGCTACCCACTAAAACTTCAATGAATGGACTATGTTTCTTTGCCTGTCAAGAATAAGCTAATGAAAAACAACAATGGAAACGAAAAAAATAACAGTTTATATGGTAAAAATAAATTGTTATTTTTACTAACTTCCTCTCCATTTTTCTATTTTTCCTCACTTTTTAACTTTCCCTGGGCTAACAACAAACATTTCAAAACCAAAATCACCTTAATCAGCCCGGCCGTTCTCGAGTTTTAGCGAGATGAACCACAATTCATCATCAATCAATATCAATACATAGTATAAAACAAAGTCGCTTCTCGCGTCTGTCCCTATGTATGCATGCTTATATTTTTGAAACTATGTAACGGATTTTGATGCGTTTTTTTTAATCGATAGAGTGATTTAAGAGGAAGGTTTATAAGTATAATACGTTCACAAGAAAGTTAAAGGTTAGGCGGTTCGAAGTTCGCCGGGTCGACTAGTCATAATATATAGTAGACTAGCTGACAGAGGTAGTCTGAGTGAACGGACACTACAAGGTTTTATGGTATGAATAGAACAAGATACAAACAAGTCATAAATAATTAATTAATGATATTTGTTCTCTAAAACAATAGTTTAGTGTAGATAAAGATACTTGCAATAACAAAATTTAAAATTTCTAAATCCACCGACCGAGTCAGTCATCTAAACTAGACCCTTAACTGAACTACTGAACTAAACTCTTCAAGAGGTCATGGTTACCTTACCATATCACACACACGACACATCACACATGTACACTCAGAGCCCCTAACTAGGAAGAACCTGTATCTAGGGTACCCGAAACACACACAAAGACGAACTTTGCACCCAGACCAAAAATAAACATCAATATTCGTCCCGCCTGGGAATAGAACCCAGGTGCACACGCTTACTCAGTCCACATCACTGCCATGCCAACTGAGCCACGGAGCAGTCGTACTTTCAGTATAATGATACGCTTAAGGGCGTCTAACTACCTATGAAATGAAAGGTAGTTTGATGCCCTCATCCACTATTTAAGAGCTGATCAACTTCAAATGGCTGACCAGGTTATGGTTATTTTACCATATAATCTTTATATCATTGAAGTAACACTGTACCAATTTTAATATAGATATGATATGTGAAGGTAGTTAAATCCTCTCATCTACTATTTAAGAGCTGATCATCTTCAAACGGCTTATATATTTTAAAGTCATGGTTACCTTACCATATACTTTCAATATAATTGATGTAACATGGCACCAAATTTCAACTCGATCGGACATGAAAAAACTAGTTAGATCCTCTCATCCATTAATCAAGAGTTGATCATCTTCAAACGGCTGATCAGGTAATGGTTACCTTACCATATACTTTCTATATCATAGATGTAACATGGTACCAAATTTCAAATCGATCGGACATAAGGAAGCTAGTTAGATCCTCTCATCCATTATTCAAGAGCTGATCATCTTCAAACGGCAGATCAGGTCATGGTTACCTTAACATATACTTTCAATATCATAGATGTAACATGATACCAAATTTCAACTCGATCAGACATAAAGAAGCTAAGTAGTTAGATCCCGTCATCCATTATTCAAGAGCTGATCATCTTCAAACGGCAGATCAGGTCATGGTTACATTAACATATACTTTCAATATCATAGATGTAACATGGCACCAAATTTCAACTCGATCGGACATGAGGAAACTAGTTAGATCCTCTCATCCATTAATCAAGAGTTGATCATCTTCAAACGGCTGATCAGGTAATGGTTACCTTACCAAATACTTTCTATAACATAGATATAACATGGTACCAAATTTCAAATCGATCGGACATAATTTAGCTAGTTAGATCCTATCATCCAATATTCAAGAGCTGATCATCTTCAAACGGCAGATGAGGTCATGGTTACCTTAACATATACTTTCAATATCATAGATGTAACATGGTACCAAATTTCAACTCGATCAGACATAAGGAAGCTAGTTAGATCCTCTCATCCATTATTCAAGAGCTGATCATCTTTAAACCCCTGATCAGATCTTCATCAGACATGGCTAAGAACACTCGGCCTAAAATTATCTATAATTTTAGGCCGTTTGGGCCATACGATGCCACAGACAGATACACAGACAGACAGACAGACAGATACACACGTTAAATTTATAACACCTCTCTCTGAATTTTTCGTTCGGGGGTTAAAAAAAAACAAACCGAAATCGGTTCATCGGTTTGGGCTCTACGATGCCACAGACAGACTGATATAAAGACAGATAAACACGTTAATATTGTAACACCCCTCTGATTTTTTCGTCGGGGGTTAAAAATCAGTTCAAAAACATTTTATGTTCAAGCTGTCTCGGCGAACTTCGTTACGCCATCAATCAATACATAGAATAAATCAAAGTCGCTTTCCGCGTCTGTCTGTCGCTATACATATATGCTTATATCTTTTAAACTATGCAACGAATTTTGATGCGGTTTTTTAATAGATAGAGTGACTCAAGATGAAGGTTTATAGGTTTATATATGCACTACATAGTAATTGGTTAGGCGGTACGAAGTTCGCCGGGTGTAGCTTCCCAACAGTGAAATAATATTTCAAATCGGTTTAGTTATTTCGGAGCCTATACGATGCAAACAAGCAAGCAAATAAACATACAAACAAACATACTAACAAACAAACATTCTCACAAACATACAAACAAACAATCAATCTGTACTCTTTGTTATAGATAGGGTGTGAACCGTAACCATCCAAGTTTTGTACGATAGGGTTTTTCGTGTCAGTCAGCTGGTAAAAACCATGTCGTGCAAAACCTGTTCAGCAAAAACTTCCTGTACGTCCGATAAATTTTTCACGAAACAGTCTTTCGTGTACCACTAAAAACTTGGATAGTAAAAACCGTGTCGTATAGATGCAATTTAAAATACATCGTTTTGGTTGGTCGGCACCAATAACAATAATAAAAATAAATTTATTTATTTGTACAACACGGGTAAAAAGATATTAAATATACATTCATATGATAGGTTCGCTGAGTTAAGCCTTTTCAGGCATACAAAATAAACTTAAAAACTAGACATATTTACAGAAAGAAGACAATTATACCTAGACATTAGAAAAAAAGAAAAACTATCAGGTTCAACTCATAAGAATATGAAATCAATACGATTCGCGGTCATTTAAAAATCAATAAAGACGGTCATTTTTTTATCGTGGCGTAAACTTTGAGGTCTTTGCATGATATATGACTCGAATAAATTATAAAATACTTTTTTTTTACTATTGATTTTTTTGTTACAAATTTCAAAAAATAAAAATAAAACTTATTTAAGGCCAATGGCCTCCTTGTTCACCCTTCGCGCATTGCCTTCCACCCCCTGACTCATCTGGCACCAGCTGAGCCACCGTTGGTCATTGTTCTGATGCTACACAACGTTTTTATTTTTTTTTACAAAAAAAATCGAAGTACCTCCCTCAAGTGAGCACGGTTCATTTAATTTTGTTTTTCAGTCCTGTATAACTATGCCTACCGGGCGTTAAATTATCCTTCACGATAAAAAAGTAACCGCATATATAAAACTCTTTCGTTACTGACTGACTGACAACGCAGATCCGAAACTACTGGGCGTAGTGGGTTGAAATTTTGCACGTGGGTTCCTTGGGGTGTGTACGGGAAGGGAATACTAAGGAATAAATTCCCGAATAAAAAAAAGTTGCACACAAATACCACTCACGTCTGCTTTTCAATATATCCACTAGCTAAAATAGTACACTGGTAAAGATGTGTTGGTACACATCTTTAACTATTTATGCATGCGAGACATTTCCACACATTACATACAATCATTTCCATACATTACATGCAATCGTTGTGAAAGTAGCGAATAAACCGGTAATTTTGATCACTGGATGCGAATATTTGGCTATTTATGTATGGAATAAAATACATCGCTGCACGTATTCGAATAGAATTTCAAAATTTATCGATAAATAGCAGTGGTATTTAATTTTAGTTAAATTTTTTGAAGTTAATAACACATTAAAGTTATTCCGATGCATATATAAACGAAGAAGAGAAAGCGAAAAAGAAGAAGGATAGAAAAATATAACTATAATATTTAACTAGGAAACATTAAAATTAAAAACAATCAAATTATAAGATACGAAGTTTTTTATAACTGAAAGCTTGGAGTACGCAACAACCACGGCCTATGAATAAAAATTGTAAATAGATTATAATTAAGCTTTTAAAATAATAAAGATCTCTGTAGAGCGCTGAATAACGTAACATAGTTCATAAAATGATGGTTATTTAAAAAAATAAAATACCATAATAATACCAAGTAAACTGGTTGGTTAGTAAATGTTTCGGAAATACTCAAAGGTACATAAACATTATAGCAAACTTATTTAATAGATAGGTAAATGCCTTGCATAATGTATGAAATTGAATATTTAGAGGTAAAAAATAAAATAGAATCACTGTTAATAATTATGAACCTACTAGAGGCTGCCTCGCGGTAACCTCCGCGCAGATTTCTCTTAAACGCCAAAATCCCGTTTTATCCCGTTCCCATGGGAATTTTGAGAAATCATTCCTTAGTGCTCCCCATACACTCCCCAAGGAACTCATGTGCAAAATTTCAGCCCACTATGCCTAGTAGTTTCGGCTCTGCGTTGTCTGTCAGTTTTTTAGTATATTGAACCTATTTAAAATAGACGGTATTATGTAGATTTAATATTTATTATGAGCAAGTAGTTCTGTAAGTAGGTTTAACTGGCTCACCTCATACCCTTTACCCCGCTATCAACACCCGCGCCACCTACAATGGGTCAAGGTTGAGGGAGAAAAAGCGCACAAATGGCTATTTTTTAGGTCCTACGTGCACCTAATGCGCCCGCATGTATATACTGTATGCGTCAGATTAGTAGTATTCTTACTAGTCCTATCGATCCGACAGAGGGCACCCTAACACCCGCCTGTAACTAACTGACATATACATAAACTGAGTACTTCCTCTTTTTCGAAGTCGGTTAAAATACTTAAACCTTCTTTTTAATGTAAAAAATATTTTTTCTGAAAACCGCATCCAACTCGGTCCAGCCAAACGTGAGATAATCGTGAACAAACATACATTGAGAACTTTCTCTTTTGTCATGTCGGTTAAAACATTAAAGCCTTTACCAGACAGTAACAAGTATTATTATGAAAATGAAATTGGTTTAGCCAAACTCAAAATTTACACACGTACAGGTGAAACTCATAGCCTTTTTTTAAAGTCTGTTAAAAACACATTTATTCTTTGTTGTGTAGTACAAAATACGCTTACGACATTTTCTTTATTTCTGTAAAAACTATTTCCACTCTGCAAAGAGTTTATTGTAAGTAGACGATACAATAAAAATTTAATCGTCAAAATACATATAAATCGTTATAATCGTAATTCTATTATAAGAGACGATTTTTTTTTGTCAATATTGGTGATAGTTTTAGGGACCGCGCACGCTCAACCCGACAGAACAAAGATTCCTTTCTTACTTACATTAAAAAAAACCACGATGCAAACATGACTACTATGGTAAATAAGAATGGAAGTACACAATATAGGTTGATGAGCTAGCTTAGAATAGAAATATATAAAATAAAAAGGTTTTATAAATAATTTATGGTAACACCATTTTAAATATATAAACTTCTTCATTTGCCTGCAAAAAAAGGTAACTGACCCGTAAGCCTAATATTTTTGTTAATGAAAACCAAGCTAGACAATATCATTGATGTGCCGAGCGTTTTGGACCAAACCCAAATATAATCCATATTCTTGACGTCAGACACCAAAAACACCTCTGTACTGGGTTCGTAATACACCCGCGTACAAAATTGTCGTACAAAACTCGGTCGTGCAAAACTTAGGCGGTAATGACACCTTCGTGAATGTTTTGTACCTACGGCCGGTTTGTTCATGCGAGTCCATGTTTTTCCATCCAAGTTTTATCCATGTACATGAAAAACCTGACTGAGCAAAACTTGGGTGGTAAAAAACCGTACTCTATAGGTATAGACTATTAGTAGAACCGGCGAACTTCATACTGCCATCTATTAAAATTACCGCATAAAAATCCGTTGCATATATTTAAAGATTTAAACATGGGTAGGTAGGTATCTATTTCCTAGTCTCAAATCAATATCAATCAATACTTAAACAAAGTCGTTTCCGCTTTCTGTCCCTGTATATTTATATACATATAAATTAAAGATACAAGTTTTATACCACATTTTTTTTTTTTCATTAAGTTATTGAAAAGTTAAACTTTTCAATACTGTACCGAACACATGCCGACAGCTCACGAAAAAACCCGAGCGCTCATGGGACGTAGCTAGCAATACGTAACAAGTTTTGTTCATTGTAGTACAATCAATAGTAGGTAACAGTAGGTACCTTTTTTTAGGCGGGGAAACTTCTAACAAGTACCCTGCAGCCTCGGGGGGAGCAGCAGGGTTATGTGGGGTTCGCACCCACTAAAACACCGCCGGTGTCCTTCACGGCTGATAGCAGGAGAGTCGCGGGTGAGCCTGTGGAATTCTTCGCGGCCCCCCCGCCAGCATTGGCTGTATAGCCTCTCCTCGGTGGACATGATGGTTGTCCCCCCAGAGCGTAGTAGCTTTCCCAACGCTCAACGGCGGAAAAGGGACACCCGCGTTCCGCCGTCCTCAGGGCCATTATATGACTACACGAGGCACGAGCCTCGTGCACCCAACGACACCGGGGTCTCCTCTTAGTAGCCTCTTACGACAGGCAGGGGATACCTCAGTCCTGTCTGTGTCTTCGGCCTGGTACTGCAGGACGTTAGCAGTAGGTACCTAGAGTTTTTATACTCAAAAAATATTTTCGAGAATATCGAATATGTAATGACTTTTGTTTGGTAGCATTATGTACAGTGGCGGACTAGGAGGCCGTAACAGATATGTCTATGGTTTCGTCAACCCTAGACTGTATTACCATAGAACAAGAGCTATTTTGCAATACAGAAAAACCGGAAGTGTTACGCCGATCGTGTTCGCCACTGTACGAATACTATAAAAACAACTCCCGAAAAAGTATTTTTATATGTTCCACAAGATAAAAAAAAGTCAAAAGGAATGATGCCAAGCATTGTACCGAGATAAATTAAAACTAAATTATCCCAATCGGCCCAGACGTTTTTGAGTTTAAGCGAGACAAACTTACCACGATTTCTTTTTATATCAATACATAGTATGAAATAAAGTCGCTTCCCGCGTCTGTCCCTATGTATGCTTAAATTCTTAATTATGCAATGGATTTTGATGCGTTTTTTTTTAATAGATACAGTGATTCAAGAGAAAGGTTCTTAGGTAAAATACATGCACAATATAGTAATAGGTTAGGCGGTATGAAGTTCGCCGGGTCAACTTGTATATAATAATGATAACGAATCACAAGAGCCCCTAACTAGGAAGCAACTGTATCTAGGGTGCCAAAAACACATTCAGCGACGAACAAATCAATACAACCAACCTGAAAACAAACATTATTATTTATTATAGCAATGTTTGCTCCCTCAGTCGGGAATCGAACCCAGTGCTCCCGCGTCACTTTTTTCATCACTGCCAATTGAGATACAGATACAGTAGGATATATATCATCATTTCAGCCGAAAGACGTCCACTGCTAGACATAGGTCTCCACCACTATAATTTGCCACAACGACCGGTCTTGAGTGACCCCCACCCAGTGTACTACCGTAACGTTCACCAGGTCGTTTAACCACCGTTTAGAGGGTTTGCATACTCTGCGTTTTCCGGTGCGCGGTCACCACTAAATGAACATTATTAATTATTTTATAGAGAACTAGTCGACCTGGCGACCTTCATACCGCCTAACCTTTAAGAATTTAGTGCATGTATTATATTTATAAACCTTCCTCTTGAATCACTCTATATATAAAAAAAAACCCGCATCAAAATCGATTGCGTAGTTTTAAAGATTTAAGCATATATAGGGACAGACGCGGGAAGCGACTTAATTTTATACTATGTATTGATATTGATAGATAGGTAGTTGGATATTTTCATTAAGAATACCTTAGCACCTTGAGCTACTTAATTAAGAATTATTAGAACCTTACGTCATTTATAAAAGAACTAGTCGACCCGGCGAACTACGTAACGCCTAACCTATTAATCCTATTATTATGTTATGCATGTATTATACTTATAAACCATCCTCTTGAATCACTCTATCTATTGAAAAAAAAAAACGCATCAAATCTGTTATGTAGTTTTAAAGATTTAAGCATACATAGGGACAGACACGGGAAGCGACTTTATTTTATACTATGTATTGATATAATACGAATTTGCTTTTATTATAAATCCTTTATCACATAAGTACCTATAGTAAGTCGTAAAAAAAACTTTTGAAATTTTTTTTAGTAATAAAAGGATATTTGTCTGCTTCGTAGCTCAGTTAGCAGTGTTGTGGACTGGGATGCGTGTGCATCTAGGTTCGACTCCCGGCGGAGCGAACATTTTTATGACGAAAATCAATAATTTACTAAAATTATTAGTTCTGTTATATCCATAAACTGTGTTAGGATTCCTTACAGCCTAATACGTTTTGTACTAAAAAATGTATTGACTTTTATATCCTAATTCAGACATATAAAATTAAGATATTTTGGTAATGTGAGTTATTAATTGTAAAAATAAATACTCTGACTACACTCTGAAACTATTTAATGGTTTGTAATCGTTTAATTATACTATTTTTCTTCGTTAAAACGCCCACGTTAGTTTTTACAGGTTTCTAACAAACGTTCATTTTACAGTCAACTTTTCGCGTCAAAATCATGGATTCTAGTAAAAAAAATATACCTCCGAAATTGATTTTTAAACTTAAAAACTAATGAAAATTGCACCTAAATGTTGAATTTATCATAACTATATTTAAAAAACCACTAAAATTGAAAATTCCCGACACTGTGTTTTGCCAATTACGGATGCTACCCACCATAATAGAAATACCCTAAAACGACATTCCTATCACGGCGCACTTTTATTTACTCATATTTACTTATTTTATATGATTTTAATCAGAAATCAACTTGATTAACTTAGAATACTTGAATGTAAAAAGTATTCATATACAGTAACATAATCTTAAAGTGTTAGTTTTCATAAAAAATTAAGTCTGAAAATTCAATGTTTTAACGCGAGTCTGTTAGCGTTTGTATGAAACAGCCTCCCACTTAGCTGGCGTTGCACAAAATTATAAATTTAAGTTACTTTTTATGATTTTAAACGCAAGAGTGCTAGGAAATAAGTTACGTGTTAGTTTCCCTTGGACACTATGTAGTCACCTTTACCAGAAATAGTCACAACGAATCATAAATTACAAAATATAAAATAGAGCCGTAATAGGACGTGATTTTGACTACCGCGGTAATAGGACGTTTTACCCTACCTAATGAGCCTTATTCAGATCTACCATATACGACGTAGGAACTGACTCTTAGCACTAGCGTTGTTTAAGTATTGATAAATGGATTTTTTTGGAAAAAAAACCCGGATAATCAATATTTAATCAATGTTTTAATTTAAGAATATTGTAATATTTTAAGTTCATTGATTTTAATAAAGAGTCTATCTATCTATCTATCTATATATAAAACTCTTCCGTTACTGACTGACTGACTGACGGACAACGCAGAGCCTAAACTACTGGGCGTAGAAAGCTGAAAAATGGCACGTGGGTTCCTTGGGTAGTGTAGGTGAGCACTAAGAAGGGATTTCTCGAAATTCCCACGGGAACGGGAAAAAACGGGAATTTTGTGTTTATGAGAAATCTGCGCGGGAAAAACCGCGGGGCACCGGGGGCCTCTAGTTTGATATAAAGTTAATTTTTTCCAATCATCCTGACAAAAAGCTGTTTTTTTTTTGCAAAAACTTTGTATAATTGAAAAATTTGAAACCTTCCATAACACTGGTTGGATACATTATTGCTTGCTGGTCAACTCTTATTCTGATTGGTTCGTTAAAATACGATCCTCTCATCCCAGAGTGACACAATCCTACGTCACAAACAAAATTAGTCGTCTCCTTGTCTCACGCGTGTTAATTGTTATTTCCTTCTCGCTCATCTCAGCATGATGACGTATGCTTGTGTCATTCATTTGGTCGGAAGAAAGAGCCTGGCGGAGTACATTATTGTACCATGAGGTCGACCACATCGCATATGACTAACGAACGCTGATCTGTCCTTTGAGGATTCGTGTGTATGTTGGAACAAAGCGCAATGGTATAGATAGGTAGTTAATCAAAGAGAAATATGTCAAGACTAGAGGATTTTCGGCTTTATGAATGGGTCTGATCGACAGCATGCAGCATCAGGGTGCAGTCTGGCTCGTGTAGCATGACAGCTGTCTCCGTACAGCCACACCTCGGACACTTCATAAAAAAAAAGCGCGTTGCTTCGCGCACAGCCGAAACTCGTGTACGTGCACGCGTATCATGCTTGTGTCAGTGAGATAAGACGTGCGAAGCGTGCGTATTTGTACTGAGCGGTAACTGAGAGGTAACCGAGAGCGGGGAGTCGCACTTGCTGAGGGAGGCAGGAAGTGCCCATACTGTATGTAGTACTATTTTTTATACTGTGGTACAGTCACGGACTAGGAGGCCGTAACAGATTTGTCTATGGTTTCGTCAGCCCTAGACTGTATTACCAAAGAAAAAGAGTTATTTTGCAATACAGAAAAACCGGAAGTGTTACGCCGATCGTGTCCGCCACTGTACAGCGATCTGTTATTTGGTAGGTCTGTGCTCCTATGGACTGTTGGTGTCGCATTCAAAGGAATCTAAAAGCATGAGCATCAACCATTGATTAAATACGTCGGTGGTTCAGTTGTTAGTTATCTTAACTGTGTCTTCGGAGACCGTGTTCGATTCCCGCGTCAATGTTCGTTCGTCTTTGTATGTGCTTCAGACACCCCAGAGACAAAAACTACCTAGAGGCTCTGAATGTGATGCATTTTTCTCGGCTCAAGCATCATCATCATCATCATTATTTCAGCCGAAAGATGTCCACTGCTGGACAACGGCCTCCCCCCTAAATCACCGCAACGACCTGTATTGAGCGACCCTCATTTAAGTCTCCTCATCACGGCTCAAAAGGTTTTGATAAAATTGCTCCAAAAATCACAACAATGATTTTTTTTATCAGTTTTATTAAACTAAAAGCAACAAAGCAGCATATTTTATGAGGAAAAAGCTGCATAAAGAATACATCACGGTGCGCACAGATGGTTCTTAGTATTAAGGCAGTTTTGTACTGTTACATAAGCGCCACTGCCTTAAAAAAAAAAATCTTTTTCGTGTTAATGGCGAACAAATAAGGCTTGTCGAATAATCAGTTACATAATTTTTTCTTTTTTCGTTTTAATGGCGAACAAATAAGGCTTGTCGAATAATAAGTTATCCGATTTATAACCTTCCTAACAAAATTTTGTCAGAGATACTGACAGAAGAGGCTTACCTTAACAAATATTGTATTTATTGCTATTTTTATTTTTACTTTTATTGATAAGTTATTTTCCGAAAATTTGCGAGTTTTCCTTAAATGAACTACTTCCTTTAAATCCAACAAAAACAAAAGATTAAGAAAACAAAATTTAGGGAATGGCGCTAGTAAAAAGGTTAAGTTTCCTTAAATAAATAGCTTTTCATCCCCTGCCAAGCGAGATGTATTGCGGAGGCTATGGTACGTTTAATCATGTTGTATTTACAGCCAGACTAGTTGCTGTTTTATTGGAATGTATATAGTTAGGCCAGTTGCAAATTAATTTAGTAATCAATATATATAAAACTCTTTCGTTACTGACTGACTGACAGACAGCGCAGAGCCGAAGCTTCCGGGCGAAGCGGGCTGAAATTTTTAGTTCCTTAGGGAGTGTAGGTGAGCACTATAAGAAAGGATTTCTCGAAATTCCCACGGGAACGGGAAAAAACGGGATTTTTGTGTTTATGATAAATCTGCGCGAGTGAAACAGCGGGGCAGCCTCTAGTAAGTATAATAAGAAAAAAATACCACAAATAAAGCTAAAATATCGTAACAAAACTTTATTCGGTTATATTATTATTAAATATTATTATTATTAGCCTATACTGTCCCACTGCTGGGCAAAGGCCTCCCTCCCCTTCTTCCACTCATCGCGTTCTTGCGCGGTCTGCCACCAGTTTTTGTCTACTGTTCTCAGCTCATCGCTCCATCTCTTTTTCGGACGACCTCTGCGCCTCTTCGCGTCTTTTGGTAGACACTCTGTCGATTTTCGGGCCCATTTGGTCGGCTGTATTCGGTTTTTTTTTTTTTACATAGCCTCTTTAGTATCCCACTGCTGGGCAAAGGCCTCCCCCGCTTGCTGCAACGAGCAGAGATCAATGAAAGCTGTATTCGGTTAGTAAAAGAAAAAGATAAGTGTGTCAAAAGTTTATAAGAAAATTAAACATAAGCAACTGTGCCATAAAATACTGCGAAATTATCTAGTGTCATTTAAATACTATTTTTTTTCGTAATTGTAACTTACTATGCAATAGAAATCCGTCTGTTTTCATCATTTTTGCCTTTCTAATTTCAGCGCTAAACTATGATACTTTATTTAACAGTTTTTTTGGGCCCCTTTGATACAGGATCTACCTAGTGAAGCGCTCTGAACAATTAATTGTATATGTCGTAGTAAGATTTGACAATTAGGTTTTTTGCAAAAAAAACTAGGTATTTTGCGAAAACCCGGATAATTTGATATAAGCATATCTTTTTTTCAATCATCCTGACTTTTCGCAAAAAACCTAGTATAATTGAAAAATTTGAAACCTGCTTTAACTCTGATTGGATGGATTATTGCTTGCTGGTAAACTCTTATTCTGATTGGTTCTCTGTAGCGTCAAAGGATATTTTAACGAACCAATCAGAATAAGAGTTTACCAGCAAGCAATAATGTAGCCAATCAGAGTAAAGGAAGGTTTCAAAGTTTTCAATTATACTAGGTTTTTTGCAACTGCTTCATGTCAGGATGATTGAAAAAAATAATAATGCTTAAATCAAATTATCCGTGTCCGTGATCAAAATCCCTAGTTTTTTTTGCAAAAAAATTGATTATCAAATCTTACTACGACATATATACAAGCATTGCCCCGCAGAAATTCAGTGAGTTAAATTCACCATTCACCTAATTAGGTTGTCTAAACAACTAATTTGAACACTAATTGAAACAGGTGCCGCGTGAATGCACAGATTATTTAGTGTCATAATTAATCTTTCTGCCTGCATCTGCGATAGAATGCAACTACATTTTCTTCTTGAATCACTAAGCTCAGTATTTTTTTTTATCTTTAAATCTTTATTTATGACTGCTCCGTGGCTCAGTTGGCAGTGATGTGGACTGAGTAAGCGTGAGCACCCGGGTTCGATTCCTGGGCGGGGCGAATATTGATATGATGAATATCGATGTTGGTTTCCGGTCTGGGTGTGATGTACGTCTCTGTGTGTGTTTCGGGCACCCTAGATACAGGTTCTTCCTAGTTAGGGGCTCTGAGTGTGATGTGTTATTGTTATTTGTTATTATTTATAAATCGAAGAACTATTTTATTAACATAGGTACAGTGGCGGTCTAGGTCGCCGTAACACTTCCGGTTTTTTTGTATTGCAAAATGGCTCTTGTTTTTTGGCAATACAGTGTAGGGCTGACGAAACCATAGACAAATCTGTTACGGCCTCGTAATCAAGGACGGTGTAACAGATTTGTCTATGGACTCGTGCGCCCGAGACTTTAATACCAAAGAACAAGAGCTATTTTGCAATACAGAAAATCCGGAAGTTTTTTACGTCATCAAACGAAAATATTTTATGTCATTGCCCATCAATCGCTAGCCGAAGAAAAACAAATTTATTTACAGCAGAACAAAACATACAAAACATTATATCAAACATCATGTTTAAAATATAAGTACTAACTTTGATATTTAATAACTAAAACTAAAAAAAAAAAATAAGTTAAACAAGTTATAAGTATACTAGAGGCTGCCCCGCGGTTTTTCCCGCACAGATTTCTCATAAACACAAAATTCCCGTTTTTTCCCGTTCCCGTGGGAATTTCGGGAAATCCCTTCTTAGTGCTCGCCTGCATTCCCCAAGGAACCCACGTGCCAATTTTCAGCTTTCTACGCCCAGTAGTTTAGGCTCTGCGTTGTCTGTCTGTCAGTCAGTCAGTCAGTCAGTCAGTCAGTCAGTCAGTCAGTCAGTCAGTAACGGAAGAGTTTTATATATATTGACTAGAGGCTGCCCCGCGGTTTTTCCCGCGCAGATTTCTCATAAATACAAAAATTCCCGTTTTTTTCCGTTCCCGTGGGATTTTTGGGAAATCCTTTCTTAGTGCTTACCTACACTCCCCAAGGAACCTACATGCAAAATTTCAGCTCGCTACGCCCAGTAGTTTCGGCTCTGCGTTGTCTGTCAGTCAGTGAGTCAGTCAGTCAGTCAGTCAGTCAGTAACGGAAGAGTTTTATATATATTGATTATGTGTGTTGCAGCTGCCTTAAAATGGAACTGACTCAGCATGTGCTAAGCGCATGCAAGATCCTAAACCAACGAGAAACGGAAATGTTTTTAAACACTAGTAGTATGAAATAAGTCGCACGTGGACATATTTTGCGGAAAGCTGCAATGCATTTTCTTGTGAATTATTAAATGTCTCCCGTACGCGGCTTCTGAATTTGAAATCTGTTTGTGGAAACAGGATATGACGTCACTCGCATACCTCTGTTTCAATTGCTAAGGTATGCTTACAAACGCCTATTCATTCTTGTAAGTGATATAATATTGTAAGATACAAAATCATTTCTGTTTATCCTCATTTTTGTCTTGCGAAGCATCAATCCATACCAATATTATGAAGAGGAAAGATTTGTTTGTTTGTTTGTAACGAATAGGCTCCAGAAATACTGAACCGATTTGAAAAAATATTTCACTGGTAGGAAGCTACATTAACCCCGAGTGTCATAGGCTATATTAGATTTTCAAAAAAATCTAAACCCTAAACTCAAATAATGTAACCCAAGGTGCAATATTTTTTCCGTTGTTTACATATTTTGACAGGTCGTTTGTTGTTGTTGTTTGTTTTTTATTTGGCCATTCTGGGCGGTCAAAAGAACATAGTCTATTGAGCCAAGTCTTTTGTAGTATCTTATATCTATGGCGTAACGAAGTAAGCCGGTAAAGCTCGTATAGTATAAAATCTTCTATCTGTAGAATGGCTAAAAGACAGATTTAGTAATAGAAAGTTAAACTCTGTTAAGTTAATTAAGACAGACATCCTATATAAATTGTGAGGATCAAAAAAAAAACAATATGAATATTGGCTTCAAAAAGAGGAACCACTTATTAAATCTATGACATTCTTCTTCTTTATAATATTTCTTTATAATACTGAATGAGAGAGACAGACAACGCACGTTAGATAGGAATTTAATTACTTAAAATTTGGAATGGAGGTTATTTTGAAAGTAACAGCAGATTTTAAATGCGTCACTTCATCATCAATATCATCAATATCAATACATAGTATAAAATGAAGTAGCTTCCCGCGTCTGTCCCTATGTATGCTTAAATCTTAAAAAATACGCAACGGATTTTGATGCGGTTTTTTTTTAATAGATAGAGTGATTCAAGAGGAAGGTTTATAAGTATAATACATGCACAAAATAGTTATAGGTAAGGCGGTACGAAGTTCGCCGGGTCAACTAGTTTTAACATAAATACAATTTTATTTGTAAAGTTCTTATAGCGTGCGTAGAAGGACTACATTTAATTTTGTAAGTGAATCAAACTTATAAAGGGATATTCAGATTCATTTTTAAATTATCCTTTTGAATATCATTATAAAATAAACAAAAAGTTCAAATAAAATTCCCTTTGCAGATTCAAACTTTAAAATACTAAAGCGTTCTTTACAACTTTGTTCAAGCAAACTGCGTCCCAACTAAACTAACATAGCGCTAAGTTAAAACAACAAACAGAACTTATTCTAGGCAAAAACGCTTTAATCAATCATAGGGTCGTGACGGGTCTAGTCACGCGAGTAAAGCGTAACATCATTAGCGAGATGCAATTTTTGCTTATTTTATCACGCGATTCGCAAGGAATGGTATTTTTGCTAAAGGTTGAATTCTGTGCATCACGATGACGATGGCACGTACTTTACCGTAAAAATCAATTGGCATTCTTAAATTTAACCCGAGAATAGCTGGGCCGATTTAGCAACGTTTTGTTTTGAACATAAACTCGGCTAAACATGGACCCGGGTCTGATGAAATTATGTTTATATATATGTTTTGAAAAGTTTGTGGTAATCCAGGGAATGTTTAAACGGTGAGAAAATAGCCTCATGTTAGCTAGAAATTAAAATAAGCTGTTACAAAAGAGTGCTAATACAAAAATAATAAACTGCGACTTCGTAAGAAACCACGTTTTTCGTAAATATGAATTTCAAAGTCAATTTCCTTCGAAAACTTTGGGTTTACATGAATAATTTAAGTTACGCCCAATTCAATCAATGTTCAGCGAGTCCACTTTACATTTCCAATATTACAACTTTTCGTTTCCAAATAATTTACCTAATCGAAACTGTGTTTGTTTGAGAGAGTGCTCACCGCGATACTAGCGCCAATCTTGAAAAAAAAATTAATAAGTGAAAGAAAGGGAAATATTACACGTTTATTTACAAGCCACAACGACACAATAAAAAAACACACAAAAAAAATAACAAAACAAAGAAAAAACAAAATAAAACTAAAAATAGAAAAAATAAAATAAAAATACAGTGTCTCGGTGGTGCAATGCCGTGGAGTGTCGCTGCAGCTGCAAAATGGTACTAGCTCAGCATGTGCTGGTGGTTAGTACCATCAGCGCTGATTTTCAGCTAGTGCCAGAGTTTCTCACAAGCGTGCCACAAGTGCGCAACAATTTTATAAAAACAATGTACATACATATTATTATACAAAATTACATACATTTTAGTGCCTAACAATTGAATAAAATAAATGAACTATTATTGATATTATTATTATATACTTTTCTAAATCAACATAAATTAAATGTGGTCACTGAAGGGGCAAAACGGTGCAAAACTAGCGCCACTCTGGATAAATTATTAATATCTTCTCAACCATGGCCGAAATCAATTAGTCGTGGTTTAGAAAATATCAATTATTTATCAAGGTGGCGCTAGTTTAGCACCGTTTCGACCCTTAAGGCAGCAAACAGTATATTCGTTAGATCTTGCACCTGAAAGCATCAAAACAGTGCCATAAAAAATCTAAGCTACATTATCTAGTGCAAAAATTATATATATTTTTTTATTTCGGCCATTTTTTTCAAGATTAATTAACACTAGTATCGCGGGGAAAGCACTCTTAGATGCGTTTTAAAAAAAATTTAAAAGCAGGAATACTGCGATTTCCAAGCTGCATAGCATGCTTAGCTATTATGGCAAACAACCCCCACTTTTTTGTCCTTGTAGCGATCTGTGGGGGAAGGCCTACGTCCAACAGTGGACGTATTTCGGCTGAGATAATATAAAACATGAGAGCGTCTTGTTACAAAATATCTTAAATTGAGAGTAATTTGATTTAAAAGGGTCTAGACAAAAATTATTTAAATGGATTAAATTCAGGTATTTTCATCAGCTTTTAATACTTATGTTAAGAGCTCGGGTCTCATTACAAAAATCTAATAAACTTTTGAAAAAAGGGCTTTTCGAAAGGGATTCTCAATTTGAAATTAAATTTAAATTCAAATTAAATTCTTGTTTTATATCTCTAGATGGTTTTCAATAAGGTCTATAATGTCACCGTAAAATAGCACATCCGTTAGGTTATAAACTAACGTACGTCATAGTATGTATGTGTTGAGTCTGTGTGTTTGTGTGTATGAGTGTTGTATAATTTATTTAGATATAAGGAAGAAATTCTGTTTTTAAAATATATGATAAAAAAAAAACGGTTGTTGCCTAAAGTGGCCACTTTAGTTTTTTAAAAGAATATTTCTAAGATCTAAAAGCTATACAACAGAGCCTTAAAAATTCTAAGCAATCCCTAGTCTTGGACTCCCTAGATAATCATCTAGGGAGTCCAAGACGCATATTTTTTATTTCGGCGAAGATAATGGCGGTATCGGTAGTATCGCAGCCGTTCGCCCCATATGATGATGAATTGATGAATGATTGCACTCTTTTCTCAAATACTCTTTTTTCAAATAACTATATTAACGACTAGTGGCTGCCCGCTGCGCAGATTTCTCTTAAACACAAAATTCCCGTTTTTCCCCGTTCCCGTGGGAATTTCGGGAAATCCCTTCTTAGTGCTCACCTACACTCCCTAAGGAACCTACATGCAAAATTTCAGCCCGCTACGCCCAGTAGTTTCGGCTCTGCGTTGTCTGTCAGTCAGTCAGTCAGGAACGGAAGAATTTTATATATATTGACTAGAGGCTGCCCCGCGGTTTCACTCGCGCAGATTTCTCATCAACACAAAAATCCAGTTTTTTCACGTTCCCATGGAAATTTCGGGAAATGCTTTCTTAGTGCTCACCTACACTCCCTGAGGAACCTACATGCAAAATTTCAGCCCGTTTTGCCCAGTAGTTTTGCCTCTGCGTTGTCTGTCAGTCAGTCAGTCAGTCAGTCAGTCAGTAACGGAAGAGTTTTATATATATTGATAAAAACGATTCAAGTTTTAAAAATAAATTCATATTACAACTACCTATATTAGATGACCTCTTTACTGAGATCGTATGCCTACGAATAGAAAATTCAGAAAAGCTTTTAATATTTAATATGCCTAAGTGGCGGTTTTGAGAATTTTAAATTAAATTCGTTTAATATTTAGGAAGGTTTTTGTTCCCTTTGAGAATAATCGTATACTTATCGCACGACATTTCCAGAACAATTCAGAAGAGAGGATTCAACTTTAAAGTTAAAAAAGAAAAACACCTAGAATATTAGAAATAGAAATAGAAATAGAAAAAGTTTATTGCCAAACAGTGACACATTATTACAAAAATATACAAAAAGGTAAACAAAAAACAATAAGCAGTAACAATATGCCACTATAGCAAAGGGCACTGTCTCAGCATTTGCTATGGGTTTGAGCCCAAAGCGCTGGTTTTCAGTCAGTGCCAGTAGTGTTAAAAAGCTTTAAGTTTGTGCGTTTATTTGTGTGTGTATGATTGTTACATTTTCACATTTAAACTGTAAGACGGTTTGGTCTCAAATTTATAAAAAGAGATAGCTTAGCAACTTAAACAATAACTTATGACATAAATATGATATATAATTTGCATAAAAAAAAATACGTAGGTAAGTTTTTTTATATACAGATTCACAATATAGATGTCACTGAAATGTCAGCAATGTCTTGCGAGCGATAGGAAGAATAAATTCTTATGCAATTCTCAAGACACCTTGTATAAAATTTAAATTTTTAATATTCTTCAGAATATCTTCAATTCTCTATCAACAAAAATATCGCTAAACACAGACCTCTCTCTAGTCCTCTCTTAATGAAAAATTCTTTGTATTTTTCCGATCATCTAATTAAATACTTCCCCCTAATGAATATGCTAATGCCTTGAAAACAACATCTGTTAGCCTGATCGAGGAATGCGAAATATTTAAGGAGTACCTACCTACCCAAGTACTTTTACTCTGATTATAATTTCTAATCCTCTCCCGGTTGTATTTTAATTTTATTGACTACTAAAGTACCTATTTCAAGTATTAATGATTTCTTTTTTACGAAAAAAGAGACCCGCCTTCAACAAACGGACACATACATAAACTGAGAACTTCCTCTTTTTCGAAGTCGGTTAAAATAGGCACTAAAACCTTCTCCTGAATGTAACGAATACATTTCTGAAAACCGCATCAAAATCCGTTCAGCCAAACGCGAGATAATCGGGGACAAACATACATACATGCATACAGGTCAAACTGATAACCTCCTTTTTTGAAGTCGGTTAAAAAGTGCCCAGCCTACATCTGTCGAAGCGCGGCAAAGTTACGAAGAGAATATGAATTAAAAAGTGTGCCGTCTGCAACACTAGCGCCAATCTCGAAAAAAAAAAACTTCTGCACTAAATCATGGCCGAAATAAAAAATGGCACTGTTGTGTAGCTTTCAGGTTCAAAATCTAAGGAATAAACTGTTTGTTGCCTAAAGTGGCAACTTTTAGCCACAAACGGTCTATTTCTTAGATTTTGAACCTGAAAGCTACACAAGAAGGCCTTCAAAGTTCTAAGCAAGATTATCTAGGTAGTCAAAGACGCATATTTTTTTATTTCGGCCATGGTTTAGAAGATATTAATTTTTTATCGGAAGTGGCGCTAGCTTCGCACCGTGTAAGCTCTAAATGTCAATTTAGTCTTAGCACTGTTTATTAGAACCTTTTAGACCACCTCTGCGATTCATTTCGCAAAGATGTTGTTACTTCGAAAGTCAAAGTTCGATTCCTGGTAGCCGCGTAAAATTATATTATTATATGTAAACTTCGTCACGCACCATTCCGCTCTGAAAAAGCTTTAGATTTTAATAATATAGGTATTTTCATTTCAGACGTTTCCATAACATTTTTTTTACTAAATTTGAAAATGTAGAGCTATAAATGGCGAAGACAAAAATCATTCCAAAATATTGCATTTGGTTTTAAAAATAAATAACCTTAATTTGTTATTACAAATTTAATCTAATAAGCTAATACGGCGAACTTCATACCGCCTTGCGTTTTAAAATTTTGAGAATAGGTATTCTATAGCCTATGTCACCCGGGGATAGTATGTAGCTTCCCAACAGTAAAAAATCAAATCAAATTTGTTCAGTACTTTCGGAGCCTATTCAATGCAAAGAAACACATAATCAAATATTTCGTCTTTATAAATTGGTATTGATATACATATTTTATTAGTATAGCTGGTTGCCTGGTAGATTTTTTTAAGCGTTTAGGCCGCTCAATGGCCTCTTTCTATCCTATTCGAAGATTAACTTGTATTTTTATTTTTTTTGGCGTAAAAAGTTTTTATCTTTTATATTTCATTATTTATTAAAACGTAGGCACCGACCGACTAACTTATTTAATTTCAATCCTTTACCCATAACCCTTAGTTATCTAATTAAAATCCTAAATGCATAACTTAATGCACTAAGTGCAAAAAAACTTACCGATAGCACCGAAAAAAAAACCATAGACAGCAACCAGAGCACCGAAAAAATAATCAACGTAACGATAAACGAACGTCCACCGAAATCACATTCACTACACCAGCACTTCACTAAAACTGCACGACAAATTTCCGTGGCACGTCCGTCTCGTCCGGCGGCCGCCGAAAACTGACGTATTGGTGGCGCCACCGTCGCTAGGGACGTGCGACGCCATACCATGAAATAGGGAGGTTGGAAATAGTGAGTGAGTAGGGTTGAATCACTGAAAGCTGAAAGTTGTACGAAGTAGGGATTTAAAAACCATTTGCTGCTGTTTATTTCTCTGAATTACAAAACTTACAAACATAAGATTAATTTGTGCAATAAAATTTTGTACAACTTTAAACGCGGGTTAAGCTTAATCTACAAGAACAAACACTGTGAAGGGTTAACTTTAATATCAATTAAAAAAAAAGGAAATTCAAAGTAAAATAAACTCTAAATTTCAAACACATTAGCAGCTAATATAGCTGCTTATTTAAAAGTATAGATAACTAGCTGACACAGCGAACTTCGTGCCGTCTTGCCTTCTGCAATTTTGAGTATATTGTATAGCCTTTGTCACCCGAGGATAGTGTAGCTTCCCAACAGTGAAAGAATATTTGAATTCGGTTCAGTAGTCTCGAAGCCTGTTCCATGCAAACAAACAATCACATCTTTTTAATGGTATCTTTCTAATAAAGATACATAATTAAACTTAAAAACACCTTAAAATTCTTGTTGTTTCTTTATTACTTAAAAAAAGGCCAGGTTAGGTCATGTAACTTTAACAAATCGAGTAAAAACCCGAGTCAACTTACTTTCTTAAATTAGTTTCTTGTTTTTGTATTTTTCGGACACTAAAAAGACCATTCATTCGTCATCGATTCGATCATTGAGTACGACCATTTGAGATTTGGTTTTTGAGCAGACAACATTATATAGTTTCTCGTTATAGTTACAGTGTCATACACTGAAAAAACGACTAGTGGTTGCAAAATATTAAACGACCGCACGCCACGGCTGTCAATTTTAGAGGCACTCAATTGCGGTAGAAGGTGTTAGGTCGTTTCAGTGCAACGGTTATAACTTTACGAGAATGGTTTGTTTGAACGGTTCTGTGGTAACTTTCATGAACCCGTTTTTATAGGCGTTGGCTAAAACTAGAACCCTTTTGGTTTCATACCAAAATACTTTATTTATATGACTGCTCCATGGCTCAGTTGGCAGTGATGTGGACTGAGTAAGCGTGTGCACCTGGGTTTTATTCCCGGGCGAAGCAAATATTGATATGATGAATATCGATGTTTGTTTTCGGTAAGAGTGTAATGTTCGTCTCTGTGTGTGTTTCGGGTTAAGATACATTTTTTTCCTATTTATGGGCTCTAAGTGTGATGTGTTATTATTATTAAACTGGTATTGTTAAATTTTTATGTCAAAATTGTTTCCATGTTTATACATTTTGTAAGAAACGAGGTAAGTAAGCCACGGCAAACGTTCACTGAACAAATCGGTGACGTTTTAAAAAAATGCCGCGTGAAGAGTTCACGAAAACGTATGGAAATGGTAATAACTCTTGAAGAAGCAGAAAAAGTACTTCAGGATCGTATCTAGTGGAAATCAATTGTCGCTGTCTACCCCGATTGTAAACAGGGGCGACGTTATGGGTTTATGTATACGACTATGTTAATATTAAAATGGTGTATAAGGAAACCATTACCAACAAAATACTTTGTTACCAACAAGGATTTAATTTTTAGAGCAAGGCTCCGCTATCTACATTTTTATACAGTTTTTATTTTCATATCAGAAGCCTATATTGATCAGTTAATGTTTATGTATGAGGGATCGAATCATAAATAATGATCTTCACAACCAATACTTTTAGTTGTAGTTTGGAAAATTCGATTGTTGTCCCAAACTAGTACGAAACTTAGGTTTTTGTACTCGATAACAAATTGAAAGAGATACCTACATCCTTATATTAATTTGGCCCCAGATTTAATTTGATACTTTTAGTTTTTATTGTCAACTAGAGGCTGCCCCGCGGTTTTTCCCGCGCAGATTTCTCATAAACATAAAAATCCCGTTTTTTCCCGTTCCCTTGGGAATTTCGGGAAATCCTTTCATAGTGCTCACCTACACTCCCTAAGGAAGCTACATGCCAAATTTCAGCTTTGTACGCCCAGTAGTTTCGGCTCTGCATTATCTGTCAGTCAGTCAATCAGTCAGTCAGTCAGTAACGGAAGAGTTTTATATATATAGACTAGAGGCTGCCCCGCGGTCTCACCCGCGCAGATTTCTCATAAACACAAAAATCCCGTTTTTTCCCGTTCCCATGGGAATTTCGGGCAATCCCTTCTTAGTGCTCACCTACACTCCCCAAGGAACCCATGTGCCTATTTTCAGCTTTCTAAGCCCAGTAGTTTCGGCTCTGCGTTGTCTGTCAGTCAGTCAGTAACGGAAGAGTTTTATATATATTGATATATTTTTTGTACAGTTGCAATTTTGCAGGAATCTTTCAGCCCACATACATTATTGTTAACCACTCGGAACGATTAGCTACGTGTGTGACATATCAATGCCCGGCCCTACCTACACTTAGGGCTATAACATACAATTTGGGCTCTCGGTTTATGGGTCGCGCCGCTGCCGCGCGCCACAGGGTCGCTCGTCTGTTATAGCCCTTAACCGCATTGGCGATCCGAGAGTGTGTGGTTAAACTAAAGATAAATCTATACGCATAAAACAAAGTCCGGTTATTTCCACATCTAACTCCAGAACGGCAAAAGAGATTGCAATGATTGTCATTTCGTTGGATTCGAATCCATCAAGAACAGCAGAATAAGTATCGGACCATTCAAAATGCTAAATAAAAATGTGGAACAAAACTACGACAATCTTCCGTATGTTGATAGCTCACCTTATGATACTCAAACGTCAGTGTTTTTACCATTTTTGGACGTTACGAAGATGGCCGATTCGAAAGAGCAATCTAGTTTTATTTGTTGTTCAAAGAATAGTCTAGAAAAGTCTTTTTCACCGCACATAAAACGGCTCGCAAAATAACAAGAACCTACTAGTTTTGTCATATAGTTTCTAAGACTTACAGGCGATTTTATATGTACTTTTATTTGACTTCAATCTTTGTTATAGCTACTGTTACTTTTATTTGACTAGGTATCTCCGTTGTTCAGTTGGTTGTGATGTTGACTATGCTTTCAGAGATCCGTGTTCAATTCGCGACAGGGGTAAACATTGTTATTTATGTGTATATGGGGGCTCAAATCTGAGTCAAGGCTTTTCTATCCTATAATACTGTATTGGCTGGTTTAAATAAATATTAGGTTAAGCTTTTTATTGTAATGGTTCTTTCAATAAATATATTTTCATTTCATTTCATTCATGTATATCGATGTTCGTTTCGTATATAGTGACTGCTCCGTAGCTCAGTTGGAAGTGATGTGGACTGAGATGCGTGTGCAACTGGCTTCGATTCTCGGCGGGACGAGCATTGTTATGATGAATATCGATGTTTGTTTCCCGGTCTGGGTGTAATGTTCGCCTCTGTATAACTTTCGGCCACCCTAGATACAGGTTCTACCTAGTAAGGGGCTCCAAGTGTGATGCGTTATTTTTATTATGTGTTATTAAAAATTCTGAGACCGGTATTATTTGAAATAATATTTTTTGTGGCTTGTTAATTTCACTGTATTTGAGTACAGTAACGGACAAAGTCGGCGTAACACTTTTGTCTGTATTTTCGTGCGCCCTATACTGTAATACCAAATAACAAGAGCTATTTTAGCAATAAAGAAAACCTGAACTACTACGCCGTCCCCGTCCGCCGCTACACCTGAAAGTGTTAATTCATTCACAATAGAAAGAAAGAAAGAAATAAATTATTTACAGCAAGATAAATTACATAAAAATCAACTCGCCAATACAATTCTGCCCCTAATGCCGCGTATTAGAAGCATCAGTAAAACCGCTTTGAGCTATTTTCGTCCGGTTCAATAAGCGCAGTTTACAAATTCTAACTAACTGATATACGCTACGCCAGGGAGGCTATTCATTACATGAACATTTTAGATCAACGTTTCGGCTAGATCGGGAACTAACGAGATAATGATAGTTTGGGTAAAATAGAATATTTAGCTATAGTAGTTTATTTTTAACTAGTCGACCCGGCGAACTTCGTACCGCCTTACCTTTTACTATTAAGTGCATGTAATATACTTATAAACCTTCCTTTTGAATAACTCTATCTATTAAAAAAAAAAAACGCATCAAAATCCGTAGCGTAGTTTTATAGATTTAAGCATACATAGGGTCAGACGCAGAAAACTACTTTATTTTATACTATGTATTGAAGAAACCTTAGATACAATTTGTACCCCAGTGCCAATGACAAGGCGTGTGAGGGGCATTGAGTGTAATTGGGTTATTTTCATTATTATTAGACTAGGGGATGCCCCTCGGTCAGTCAGTCAGTAACGGAAGAGTTTTATATATATTGATTATCCTAAAATTTATTTCACACAAAAGATAATAACAATAACACATCTCACTCAGAGCCCCTAACTAGGAAAAACCTGTATCCGCGGGTACCCGAAACACACACAGAGACGAACATTACACCCAGACCGGAAACAAATATCGATATTCATCATATCAATAGTCGCCCCGCCTAAGAATCGAACCCAGGTGCACACACTTACTCAGTCCACATCACTGCCATGCCAACTGAGCCACGGATCAGATACAAAAGAACATTATACTATTTACGATACACAAAATAAATTAATTTCTTTAAACATTTTACCATAGCGCTATTACTTAAAAGTTGGGGTGAGGGTCGCACAAAGCCAGTTATTGTGACGATTAATGGGATTTTAAAACGCAGGTGGACGTCTTTCTAATAAGATATTTATACAAAATGTTTGCTCATTACCAGCCAGCACCAAAGGGCTCCTGAGAGTGTTTCCCGATCGGTGGGACTCCCCGATGCTGCGTCATTGGGTGAAATTACACACCCGATCGGTAGCACTTTTGTAAGTATTTGTAAATAGTAGTAAGTTATCACGGGATGGAGCCCGGTCTTTTGAGAGGCGTGCGAGGGGACGAATTCAACTCGTAGAGGCCCCTTCGAGAGTTTTGCTATGTTGTTTATTAGATCACCAACCACGCACCGCCACTAAATTCACAAATAGATCATGCACCCAGCGGCAGCACCCAGAAGGTGACAGGAGCTATTGTAAAATGGATGACAAGAAATGGTTTATGGGGGTGAGCTGTTTCATGGACCGGTTAACTGGTGCTATGGAGTAGAATACCGGTACGCCTGCCTTTAATGCAACATTTCACTAATTATCATGGCAAGCGGTGACTTAATATTACCCATTAATTCAGATAATAAAACAATTTCGAATCTATGCTACCATCGAATGAACCCCACAATACGATTTGCCATGACAGCAGCAGCAGAGTCGATGCCTTTCAGACGCTATTGTTTAGTCCAGTGCGTATCGGCGAGTAATGTATGCTCTTTACACGCATGATCGCCTGGTACTCAAACCGATTTAACTATCTAATTGGAGCCTCTTACTAGGTACAATCTAGATGTAGACCACATAATTAGGACGAGAAGGTGGAAGGCCGAGCATTCGATTTCCGCAAGGCCCAGATATTGTGATTGTAATTGATGTTTGTTTCCGGTCTGTGGATACGAAAAAAACGCTTTAATGACAAAAATAAAACAAGAAATTATTATAAAACAAAATAATATACCTAAATAATTCAAATTTCTAAAATTGAGAGAGAACTGACGTATACATAATCTGAGCACTTCCTCGTTTTCGAAGTCGATTAAAATAGGTACTAAACCTTCTCCTGAATGTAACAATTACATAACTGAAAACCGCATCAAAATCGGTTCAGCCAAACGCGAGATAATCGCGGACAAACATACATACAGGTCAAAATTATAACCTCCTTTTTTGAAATCGGTTAAAAACACGAAGAATTTTGATAAAACAGAATTTGAATTTCATATCTTCGAGGATCGATCAGATAACAAATTCACAGCCTTATTTCCGAAACCTGAGGGCTACTTCATCATACATCCTGTATTTAGCTGCAGTCAAAATATTATGCCATATTTGTATCGGCAGATAAATTTGTATCGGCAGATGTTATCAGCAAATCTTTCAATTTATATGTCACGGCTCAGATGTATTTTACATTATCTGCGTAGTGTTTGGTAGTCCAAAGGATTACATAGAAATTGATGTTGAAAGATCATCTGCTCCGATACAGATATCTTATCGTATCTGCGTAGTCTGTGTCGGCCATAAAAGGTAAGTTCGTTGTTACTACGTACTTATACTTAATGTAGAATTATTCAACATCAAAAAGAAAGCTTAAATCACAACACATACTTAGATATTTCTATTTAATTCATACAATGAAAATTTGCCTCGATCGGGATCCGAACCCTCGTCATCACCTGCATGTCTGCACTGCATCTGATCAAATCGAAATGTTGTTTGATGTTAAATATAAAATATATCGTATTCATTTTCCTTATAATATGACAATAGGAAATTGACACTTGAGATCATCCATTTGCTAGGTATTGGCTAGTATACAAAATAACAGAAATCTTAGGTAGGTACTTTTAAAAAAACTATAATATGAAGTCACTAGAGGCTGCCCCGCGGTTTCACTCGCGCAGAATTATCATCAACACAAAAATCCAGTTTTTTTTCGTTCCCATGGGAATTTCAGGAAATCCTTTTTTAGTGCTCACCAACACTCCCTAAGAAACCTACATGCAAAATTTCAGCCCGCTACGCCCAGTAGTTTCGGCTCTGCGTTGTCTGTCAGTCAGTAACGGAAGAGTTTTATAATATAAAATATCCAGTAGTAAACTAAAATTGGTTATAGTTAAAGTAAAATCTGGCAACTCTACTAAACTAATTTATTTCGTTTCTTGATTAACAATTAGCATTCGGCTACTAATTAAAACTGTCACACTCAAAAGCACGCTAACACAGCAACGTGTACAATTTAATTTAGTCGCACAATCTTGATCAATTCATTTGTTTTCGCGCCATTAATCACAATCTTCAAGATTGATTGACTGAGGCTGAACTGACGACTAAATTGTGACGCGGCCAATTTTCTCCAATTCTTTAACACTTTTTATCGATTCTGGAGTAATTTTAAAGGGATAAACGAAGTTTGATAAATTCCTAATTGATAGGTAAAAAGTTAAAATTAAACGGATTTTTAGGAATTATTTTATTTTAGTAGAGAATATTTGAAATAATTCTTACATGGCAGGCATAGATTTTAAGTTGTTTTACTTTTGATCTACGTGGAGGAAGCAAGAAAGTTAACAAGTGACATTAAATAATCTCTGCCTACCCTTTTGTGATAGATGTATGCATTTAGTATTAGGTTTTTAGTTTTATATTTGATACTTCCAACGATCAATAATAACGACTGGATTAGGACTGGATGGAAAATATTTTGACCAAACGGGTGTCGTAAAAGGCGACTAAGGCAACACCCAAAAAACTTGAAAAGCCATACTGCGATCACCAATCCGTCTGCAAAGCCTGCTTCGTGGCTCAGTTGGCAGTGATGTGGACTGAGTAAGCGTGTGCACCTGGGTTCGATTCCCGTGCGGGGCGAATATTGATAAGTCTGAGTGTAATGTTCGTATCTGTGTGTGTTTCGAGCACCCTAGATACAGGTACTTCCTAGTTAGTTCCTACTAGGATACCTACCTTCTTAATACAGGATGGAATACAGCATTTCGTTTCCCGTATGAGGTGAAATTTGAAATGAAGTTTTCTTTTTTCCAGAGTGTGAGACTGAATTGAACTTTGAAAACCTTTTATTTCGAATGACACTAAACTTTGAAGGGATACTAATTCGAACAGAAATGTAAAGGAATGTTTTTTAATTTTAGTAAAATTTTCTTTGTCCAGGATTTCGAGTACTTTCACTCAGGGTGGCATACCAAAATTCCACCTTTTCTAAAATAGTTTGAAATAACTAAAGTATTTAGATATCAGTAGCTCGCAGTAGAAGTTCGGGCTCGCGTGTCTACAAAGCCTCAATTTCCTGCCTTCAGCGGATCTTATCGACGAAATCTGCTACAATCTAGGGCACCATAGCCATGTCCATGTCGGTCACATTGATATCGACTTGGCAGCACACAAAGTCTCCTGATCTTTACAAATAACTTTGTTTTGAAATTCTCGCTTTGTCCGTTATCGAGATTATTTCGGAAATTATTTTATGAATCCTTTAAATAAAAAAAAATCACCTCCTACGAATTTGTGTGTTTTATCTTAAGCGATTTGGGTTCTACATTGTCTGTCAGTTCTGTACTCCGCAGTGGAATACGGTCTTTGAAAGTTCCTTAAAGGGTTTTTTTTTAAATATATTATAGGTACCTATTTAATTCCAATCAAAAAATATTTAGAGCTCAGTTATAAGGTTATACAACAATTATAAGGTTCATGATAACCTTTTTTTCTTTATAATATTAATTTAAAGTATAAATATGTCACGGGACTCACGGGTACATAGAATAAAAATTTAAATGTCATGCTTTCAGGAGGCTCAAAGCCGTGTATTAAATTTGAGACCCAATTACGTAAGTCTTAACGTTTAATTTAGATCTGTAAGCTAAATACCTACAGTTTTGAGGTTTGATGCGGGTCAGGCAGCTAATTCCACTAATTCTGAACATTTCTGACTCTCAAATAATTATGTCGGCTTTTGTTAGTGGAATTTAGATTACGTTTACTTGTACTCTCAGTTTCATTTAAAATTGTCAACAAGACGACTTAATGCCTACAATTTTTTTTTTTTTTTAATTTTTTTAGGAGGAGTAGAAAATGGACTAATTTATGGTATTCTCTCGGCGGAAAGGGAATAACTCTTCTCAAAAATACGAAAATTCCATGAAAACAGTTTTTTTTTAAAATAATACTATTTAAAAACGCGCACGCAGAAATTGCAAGTTTTCATACAATGTCAAGAGCATCTTCCTTGTTCAGTGATTTAAGCCCTAAAATAGTAAGGCACAATATGAACTAGTGTCACATTATTACATATTTTATATTAGGAATGGTTCAGTTTTCTTTTTTACAATAAAAACTAACAACTTCCCCAAAGCAACATGGGTCGAAATCTCAAAAAACAATAACAGCTGTTCCATACATTGGTTCGATCAGCTGACGAAGTCAATGTACGTGACGGCTGATTTTTTTTTTGAGATTTCGACCCATGTTGCTTTGGGAAAGTTGTTAGGTATGGTGAGCAGAATCCCTCCTTTGATTTATTACCGCCTTGTCAGAAACACCCTGTATATCTTTGAAACAAGATGAAGTACTCAGAAAAACCTGATTCGTTTTACAGAACGCCCTTAAACCTTGCAATGGCGATCGTCTCAGGGCTATTTCATCAGGCCCTCGCGATCTCATTTTGTGAATGAGTTCTGAAAGCTTTTAGGAATTGCACCCATTATGTTACGTTACGTAATAATAGGCTGGCTGATGATTTTCTTTTGTAACCGTATTCCCAAAAATGAAACGGTTTATCCGCTTAAAATTTTATATAGGTAAACTAGAGGCTGCCCCGCGGTTTTTCCCGCGCAGATTTCTCATAAACACAATAATCCCGTTTTTTTCCCGTTCCCGTATGAATTTCGGGAAATCCCTTCTTAGTGCTCACCTACACTCCCCAAGGAACCTACGTGCCAAATTTCAGCTTTCTACGCCCAGTCGTTTCGACTCTGCGTTTTCTGTCAGTCAGTCAGTAACGGAAGAGTTTTATATATATTGATAAATGCTCTACCATTTCAGTGGGTAAGTTGCTAGCGTAAAAATTATGGGGGCGCAAATATGCAATAAGAATTAGTATAATTTTTTAATTTTCTCCACAAATAAAACAAAATTTAAGCCCAAAGTAAGTTAAAATCAAAAATCATTAAATTCAAGATCTGTGCCTTTACAAGAATTAAATTTTAAAAAGGGTTTCCAACTCTAATTAAAAATGGTACTGTTTCACGCCATTGTTACCAAGTAAAGCTGTAAATAGAAACACTATAATGGCCAAAATTCTTCACAAGAACAGTAGTTCTATAATACAGTAGTATTGCGTGGCGTGTGAGTGAAGAGGCGTATGACTAGCAGTGGACTCTTACAGGCTGACGATGATGATGATAAGCATAGATTTTTGGAATAGTAAAGTCATCATTATTACAACCGTGAGTCGACCATTACTATGTTTTCGTTAAATAAAGTTACTAGTTTAAATGAGCATAATAACTAATTTATGTTAATATACCTAGTTACTCGTTTATTCTCAATGCCAACAAAATCTATCGGGCTATACTTGCCTATTTATAATTATTTTATTTTAACATTGTTGTTGTTACGGTTGTTGTGGATTTTCTATTTTTCGGTTTAAGTTTATGTTTTTGATAACCTAACTTTAACCTGTTGTACGGAAGTGCGCCTTACCGATACGGCTACGATCTCTGTTATCACTGATATGTACCTATGTATAACTGATTTGCACACGTACGTCCGTGGTGTGGCTTAAGTTGCATGTTTTTATTAGTTCTTTATCTTTTATTTTTTCTATTCCTTGTAGATTCGCCCTTGTTGCCAAATGTAGTTCTAGTTAAGAAAGAGCGAGGACCTCTGGCACAGGTAGAAATACTTTAAAGAGGCCCTCAATTTGTACTGTAATTTATGTGTAAATTGGAACCAATAAACATTTTATTTTTTATTATTTATTTTTATTACTGGACATGGGTCTCCCCCACAGTTTTCCACAAGGAAAGACATTGTAGGAATAGCCATCCGCGCTCAGAGGAGACTACCACCACCTGTCCCCCCGAGATGAGGCTAATCAGCCAATGCTGGAGGGGGTCGCGGAGTTGAACATATCGATCGAAAGATCACCCGTGACCCCCTTGCCAACAGCCGAGATGGACACCGGCGGGGTTTTTGTGGGTGCGAACCCCACATAACCCTGCGACTCCCCCGGGGTCGCAGGGTACTCGTTAGGAGTCTCCCCGCCTAAAAAAAAAAGGAAAGACATTGTGGAAGGATTGCCATAATCGCCAAGTGTGGCAGGCGGTTTAGCGATCTCAGTTTGGCGCTTCAAGTTTTTCAACGAATGACGCTTCTTCCCGTCCTTCGGGTTCCCTTAGCGCTTAAACAGACGATGCCGCCACCGCGCCGCCGCCGCATCGCCGCCCCGTAATTAATGTAAATTTTATCATTCCACTGTACTAATTGTTAGTAATACATTGCTAGTTCTGAACATCACACGTGACCGCAGCACGGCTTCGGCGCGGCAACGGCGGGGTGTGTTAACAGTGTTGCGGTGCGGCGGTGGCGAAGTGTCGGCGTCCTCTGCTTCAGCGCTTTGTCGTCTTTTCACACCCAATGAAAGAAGATGGGTTGGTGGTAGTATTCTATACCGTCACCACACGGCCACTGGAAATAGTTCAATTTCAAACACTAAAGTTGGTACCTAATTGAATTCTCCAGTTTACTCCGACTCTGACAGAGGGCTAAACTTTGCCAATAATGAACCGGTTTAGTCTTTGTGACATCGAATATTGTTTGTACTAGATGCCAAGACTGCCAATAAAATCGTCTAGGCTATTGTTATCACAATGTTATGGAAAAACTTCGCGTCGCCATTCGTAGCGTCGAGTGACCTCAGAGATGCGAGTTTGATTCTATGTGGAGGCAGATTAGTATCATCATCTCGGCCAAGAGATGACCACTGTTAGACACAGGCCTCCTCAAAAGATCGCCACGTTGACAATCCTTTTGGATAAGCACCTCGCTTTTTTTTTTATAACACATCACACTCAGAGCCCCTAACTAAGAAGAACCTGTATCTAGGGTGCCCGAAACACACACAGAGACGAACATCACACCCAGACCGGAAACAAACATCGATATTTATCATATCAATGTTCGCCCCGCCCGGGAATCGAACCCGGGTGCACACGCTTACTCAGTCCACATCACTGCCAACTGAGCCACGGAGCAGGCTTTGCAGACGGATTGGTGATCGCAGTATGGCTTTTCAAGTTTTTTGGGTGTTGTCTTAGTCGCCTTTTACGACACCCGTGGGAGGAGAGGGGGGGTGGTCAAAATATTTTCCATCCAGTCGTTATTATTGATCGTTGGAAATATAATAATGTATGCGAGAGGCGGAGTGTTGTGGCTGAATATCGGCGAGGAAGGGTTACAGGATTTCAAGTCGATTAGATTCAGTCTCCGCACAATTATTAGAAGACAATAATATAATAATTGCATGCAAGATTTAAATTAGATTTCTTTGTGTTTTCACAGGATTTTAACCCTCTTATTCATAAAAAGTTAAAGAGCATTTTAGTTATTTTACGTATGTCAATTTAGACTGGATGTCACGTATTTACCATACAACAAACTAGAGAAGTAGACCTCCAGTAACGCTACTTAAAATCTACTGTATCTTTATGAATAAGACAGTAAGACGGTATTCACATGCGTAATGCTTATACAGGGTTACTTTTCAACAATCCGAGAAAATTAAATATTATGTATGAATTGCAATTACATGAATATTAGGAATTTCATAAATACGCGTTATGGTACTATAAGGTATTTTGTGGTTATACAGAAACTTTTTTCGACTTCATTTTAAGAAAGTGCATTAAGAAACCCACAACCAATTTAAAAAAAAAACTAAACCGGAGTTTACTTAATTGAATTTTCAAAATATATTTTTTACATGACGGAGTTTTGAGATAAAAAGTCATAAATAACAACTTTATTGAGGAAACCCCCCGAGTTTCTTGGAAAACCCACACAAATGTTAACAATTGGCAACTTTTGGGTTACGCAAAACCAAAAAGTTGCCAAGTGGTAACAATTCTATCGCTTACTTTGAATGTTTTCGGTTTGAAAGTTACCGCATCAAGCTGGTCAGTAAAAGTCGGTGGTAAGTAAGACATTCGCAAAGTTTCCCAGTGAACCAGGCAGCTGCTACAATCAAATGTTGGTTTTAGAGCTTGCAGCTGCACTTGAGCGTATGCTAAAGCTATGAAAATAAGCGATTAGCGTTTTTGGAATTGTGGGTTGGTTTTGAAACCGATTTGGATATACGGAATACCACTCTGGTGGTCTGGTGGCTGGTAAAATATTTTGAATAACTTACACATTGTTTTTGTTAGAAATCCTTAATTAATAATGCTTAAAAATACTAAAAACATTTTAAATATCACAGTAGTCCTGTCGCTATATTTTCTATTGGAAAAGGGCAGATCAATCAATCAATATATATAAAACTCTTCCGTTACTGACTGACTGACTGACTGACTGATTGACTGACAGACAACGCAGAGCCGAAACTACTGGGCGTAGCGGTCTGAAATTTTGCATGTATGTTCCTTGGGGAGTGTAGGTAAGCACTAAGAAGGGATTTCCAGAAATTCCCACGGGAACAGGAAAAAACGGGATTTAGTTAGTTATAAGAAATCTGCGCGGGTGAAACCGCGGGGCAACTTCTAGTTTTACATAAATTTGTACTTACAAAAGTATAATGAGACAAAGTTTCTGCGAAATTTAAATTTTATCTGTATTGAAATATTGTATTTGATTTGAAACTTTAATGGCATTCTTTGTGTTTAAGGAAAACATAGATACTCTCGAAGCTCTAATGGTCTTAATAGAGTCAAATATAAAAAAATATATTTCCTAATGCTTCAAGCACTGCAACTAACGTTAAATGTTGCGAACTCGTTCCAAATATAGTTTTAAATTTCAGAAAAGTCGCTTAGCTTATCGCTTAACGCTGAATCCATGCCATCCTAGAAGAAGTGCAATCCCCACAGTCAATAGAAGCGAAGAGGTTGAGCCAACGACTTACATGAACATCGAGAATTGCAAACGAATATAACAAGTTTATTGTATTTACGTGAGTTTATTATGAAAAAAAATACCTACAAAACGCATTTCAAAGTATTTGCAAGCATTGATTTTTAACCCCCGAACGAAAAATTCAGAGAGGGGTGTTATAATGACTCTAAAGCTACTGTTGGCACAGAGGCACTGTTGTGTAGCTTTCCTGCCTAAAGTGGCCACTCTTAGTTTCACAAACTAATATTGGTAAGGTCATTATCCTAAAAGCTACACAACAGAGCCTTCAAAATTCTAAGCGTGATTATCTAAGGCGTCATTGACGCAGTGACTTAGAAGATAAACAACCGTTTGCCCCATAAGGTGTATTGAACACTTCTACTGGACGGCTCAAAGAGTGTTATCATCATCATCATCTCAGCCGGAATACGTCTACTGCTGGACATAGGCCTCCTCCACAGATCGCCATACTGACAGTTAAAGAGAGGGCATGGAGTTTTCTACTAATCTAATCTATAGGGGTTGCCTGGAAGAATGACTTTTAGGAACAAGGTCGCCCGTTGCATGCAAATCATAAGTTTATTTTGCTAGTGTGTATCCGATTCTATTCAACGGAAATCAATATACTGGGTGTTTCTGACAAGGCGGTAATAAATCAAAGGAGGGATTCAGCTCACTATAACTAACAACTTTCTCAAAGCAACATGGGTCAAAATCGCAAAAAAAATAACAGCTGTTCCATACATTGGTTCGATCAGCTGACGGGGTCAATGTACGGGACGGCTGATTTTCGTTTTGAGATTTCGACCCATGTTGCTTTGGGAAAGTTGTTAGGTATGGTGAGCTGATCCCCCCTTTGATTTAATAATAATAATAATAATAATAACACATCACACTCAGAGCCCCTAACTAGGAAGAACCTGTATCTAGGGCGCCCGAAACACACACAGAGACGAACATCACACCCAGACCGGAAACAAACATCGATATTCATCATATCAATATTCGCCCCGCCCAGGAATCGAACCCGGGTGCTCACGCTTACTCAGTCCACATCACTGCCAACTGAGCTACGGAGCAGTCATATTTATTATCCCCTTGTCAGAAACACCCTGTATATAAAACTCTTCCGTTACTGACTGACTGACTGACAGACAACGCAGAGCCGAAACTACGGGGCGTAGAAAGCTGAAAATTGGCACGTGGGTTCCTTGGGGAGTGTAGGTGAGCACTAAGAAGGGATTTCCCGAAATTCCCACGGGAACGGGAAAAAACGGGATTTTCGTGTTAATGAGAAATCTGCGCGGGAAAAACCGCGGGGCAGCCTCTAGTCAATATATATAAAACTCTTCCGTTACTGACTGACTGACTGACTGACAGACAACGCAGAGCCGAAACTACTGGGCGAAGCGGGCTGAAATTTTGCATGTAGGTTCCTTAGGAAGTGTAGGTGATCACTAAGAAAGGATTTTCCGAAATTCCCATGGGAACGAAAAAAAACGGGATTTTTGTGTTTATGAGAAATCTGCGCGAGTGAAACCGCGGGGCAGCCTCTAGCCTCTTGTCTGTGAGCCGCGTGGCGGCCATTTTGTTTTCAAAGTCCTCTCTGTGGGGACAAATATGGCGCCTTCAACAGATGCAGTGTCGAAAAATTAAAATCAAAATAAAGAGCTAATAATGATGTCAATCTGTTCTGTTCAATCAATCAAAGTTGTCCATTGCGACCAATCCATAGTCTTTACCAGGTCTTCTGACCACCTCCTACAGCTTCCAGGTTTTTCCGATGTATAATGTAAATTATAAGCAGAAAAAAAAGTGACGCGCGAAAAATAGGATGAATAGGATCCGCCATATTGTAAAGGGTTCCTATTCACTCGCCCTGAATAGAGTAGGCTGACACGGCTGGCAATCTTTGCCTACTCGGGCAGTGAATAGGGGTCTTTTCATTATGTAGATGACGTGTGTCAAGTAGTCTACGTGTTTTTCCATGGGGGCCTTATAAAAACAGCTACGGGATTGAGATTACTATGTGAAAACAGAACTTAACCCTGTTATTCATAAAAAGTTAAAGAGCATTTTAGTTATTTGACGTATGTCAATTAAGACTGGATGTCACGTATTTACCATACAACAAACCAGAGATGTAGACCTTCAGTAAAGCTACTTAAAATGTACTGTATCTTTATGAATACGACGGTAAGACTTGTATAATTAATAAGATATAAAATTAAAATTAATATATTTTATCTAGCCTACACTTTGTAACCTTTTAACTAAACTAAGCTTTTATTACATTAATGTATAGTTACGAAAGTTTTTTTTATAAATTTATTTAGAGCGTAAGCTTCCCCGCAAAACAATCTTTGTTGTTTGGGGAATAAATAAAAAAAAAAAAACTTTGTGAGATAGAGAAAATAAAAGATATTAAAAAAAAACAGATACAGGATTGGAGAATACTATTTTTTTTTTTTTATTTATTTATTGAAAACCTCTTATAATCTTTTTACAACTTTGCAACCGCAGAAACCTTATTAGGTTTTTGAGCGGTGCTGAGACGCATTTAACAATACAATTTCTTTATAGGTCTATTTAACAAAGATATAACTTTGAAAACAGTTTTAAAAAACTTTGGCAAATTTTTTGATGTTGCTTGGTTCTAAAACTGCTGGTTAATTTTATGATTATAGGTATAGGTATATGATCATATCTGTCCGTAATTTAAGAGGTATAGCACAGCTAAAGTAGCGCCATCCGAGAAAAAAAAATTCTATAAAATCTACTGATTGTTGCCAAAAGTGGCCACTTTTAGCAACACTTTGTACCTTAAAAACTATACAAAAGTACCATAAAAATTCTAGGCTACAATTATCTAGTGTCATACTGTGTCACATTTTTGATATCGCGTTAGTTTAGAAGGTTTTTTTTTTCGTAAACGGCGCTAGCATCTTTGTGAACTGACTCCTAACTAACCTAGTTCAAAGTAGCCGTTGTAGTTATTGTTACTGGTTTATACGAAGTAAGTATTTAAAAATAATACCATAGACAAATCCAAGGAGCTGTTCTTCTTTTTGACTTCATCATCATCATTTCAGCCGTAAGACGTCCACTGCTGGACATAGGCCTCCCTCAAGGCTCTCCATCTGTACCGATCGCAGGTGGCCTGCATCCAGCGTGGACCCGCAGCCTTGCGCAGATCATCCGTCCATCTGGTCGGTGGACGCCCTACGCTGCGCTTGCCGATCCGTGGTCTCCATTCGAGAACTTTTTGACTTTACTTCAAGAAAAAGCTGAGAGTAAAATTTGTCGTTTTCAGCATACATCACCCCTCAAAACACTAAGTGACAGCACTTAGCTTTCCTAAGCGGAGACTTGAGACCTAAAAATTTTATAAGCTCTAAAGCAACTTTGGTGTAAGATATTTTTATAAATTTATGAAGGCGCCGAGTTAGGGTTATCACTGAAAAAAAAAGGTAACATTTTATAACTTTTTCGGTTTAAATTTTAACTAAATTAATGTTTTTTTATACTTGCAACAGTGTTTCTGACTTGGTGGTAGTTAATCAAAGGAGGGATTCAGCTCACCATACCTAACGACTTTCTCTAAGCAACATCGAAAGAACCCGGACTACCAAAGACACAGTTAACATTACTGCCAAATGAACCACAAAGAAATATTAAAACTAGGAAGGCAAAATGAAACTGCTGCCATACTTTGGTTTCCTCATGAAATCCATTAAAAACCGTCGCTCAAACAAAAATAACAGATATTTTCCTTCCTCCTTTGTCGCGTTAATTTCCCCTTTTTGACGGAATATCGCGTCAGCGTTTTTTTCATAAAATTGCTATTTCGCTAAGCGTCGAAAACAGCCTTATGAAAGAGCTATGCTCCTCTCGGCACTTGCTCGGAAAATCACTTGGGAAACAGTCACTTTGGCCATCTCAACTTTTTTTTTTGTAGCTTTTGTTTTTGCTAAGTGAAAACGAAATTTAAGTTAATAGTTTTCTTTTTTACACAAGGTCTATGCAGCTTTTTGGCGCGAAAACTTCATTACAGATTTTGTTGTTAGTCACACACATGATTATTGATCTTATATCATTAAATTAGATTAAAAAAAAATGTAAAGCCGTGCTTATTTCGCGAAGAACGTTCTTTGGAACAATATAATGTAATTTTTGACGTACGCTATGGAGTTCTCTAAATGATTTCGAGCAGTGTTTTTGAGCTTCGGATTGGACAGGCTTAAATTAATGATAATTTAAAACATAGTTATACACTGCATGAGGCGAGTTGGTTCAGGGTCGTCCCTCATACGGCTCCAGGCATATAAATACTTAGGTTTATCTAAGACACTTAAAAAAATACAAAGTTAAAATAAAAATATGTATTGTTTGTTTATGACCCGTGACTGCAACAAAGGCATTTTCAAACCTGAATAAGAGTAACCTGGCAGTCGATAAAAGAACAAAGCTAATTTATCATAATTTACCGGTAAAGGAAAATTTTACAGTTTTTTTCTTTCAACAAAAAAGTCCTAAAGGTACTGGCCACCAAGAGTTCATTTTCGTTCGGAAATTCACAGTGCAATCAATCACAAGGTGAGCCTTTAATCACGACCAATTATAAAGTTTGATTGTGGGGCCGATCGGACGGCGGCAATTTTCGGGAACTAACAATGGTTTCTGAACGTTAATCTAAATGTCGTGGCACCATTTTGAAACCGTTTCGCTTTTTGATTTAGGAGTTTTAAATTTGAATAAGTATCTAGGAATACCTTTTTGTATAAAATATCTCTGTGTTTTTAAGTAATAGAACTTTGTATATTATTAGGACAAATAATACAAATAGGAACCATTTCGTCACAAATATAAAAAGAGACCTTTACCCCCTTACCACAAAAAAGTTAGACCGGTCTAAAATCTCCAATTTGTATGAGGAAATAGTGATTTAAACCTAGTCTAGTGCTTTAGACCCGGTTTAACTCTTTTTGTGGTAGAGCCGTTAGAGATTTCAACTAATTACTTTCTCAAACTAAAATTAATAAAGCAAAAAAATATTCCGCATTAGAATTTTTCATCAAGTCCAGCTTTCACCACAAACAATCTTTACCTAAAAACTTATTCAAAGTAAAAAAAAACGGCAAAGAATTTAAAAACAAACTTCTCGAAATCCACTTACAGTCGCCGTTAATCAACCTCTTTTCTTGGCGTGGAAAAGAAAAAAAAAGGCTAAGGAAGTTTTCTACTGAGGCCGACAAAAACGAACTGCATTTTTACTATATAGACAGTTATACTTATTGACCGTTATTAAGAAGACCAGAAACTTTTTTCATCATAGATATATTGAAATACACAAAAAAAAAATATTGTAATACACAAATCTCAAAGAACAGATGGTCGCTGGGTCCGAAAATGTCTCGAATGGCGACCGCGCACCGCAAGACGCAGTCTTGGCAGACCTCCCACAAGGTGGTTAGAGGAAGTGGTCCTAAAGGCAGCGTGAACAGGAACACTGGATGAGGGTAAAATCAAGAATATGAGTCAATGACGCCCTAGAAAATCTTGCTTAAAATTTTTAAGGCTCTGTTGTGTCATGACATGACAGTCTTTGAAACTTTAAGTGCCAGTTCGAAAACCGCTCAATTCCGCTCTTTCAGAAAAAGATAAGGCAGTTTTTCTAAAACTAGCATGCAAAGCTAACAATAAGCTGTGCATGTTAGGAGCTAGTTATTCATTGAGATTTTATGACTATATTTATTTTATTACTAACGTATAGGATGCTATACAATTACTTACAGGTTAATAAAGCGGTGTAAATAATTTATCTCATCCACGAGTTTAATTTAACGAGACAGCCAGCGATAGAGCGCTTCGTGTCGCGCGTCTCATTTTACTTGACAAATTGCAGCGGCGCGAGTGAGCCGTTCGAAATTCAAATGACACTTTTGTTTTCCTTTTTTTTGGAACATAATGTCGTTGACAAATGCTTTTTGTGCCAGGACTTGACGTGAAACTGGCGGAAAGCGCGGGAAGTGGTTCGATTGACGATTATCGACATCGTCTCAGAGAATGTGATCACCATAGAAAATGTTTGGTGGGTGAGATGACTTAAGTATTTACTAGAACAGAAAATAACTCTACCACAGCGTGTACCTCATACTAGAGATTTATCAATATTTTTTCACGCGCTTTTCCAAACACCTCGCCGGAAAAATGGTGGAGCGACATACAAAAGCATATCGAATTGATGAGTCCCCTCCCGAAGGCCTTTGCTTAGCAATTGGACCACACAGGCTCAACATTATAAAATAATAATAACCAATTACCGTTTGATCTTCGATTAAACCTTATTCCATATTTAAACCTCAACGGGTTCAAAACCTTTTTCGAGCAGTTAACTAAAATGCGCCTAGTTAGTTAAAATAGAATCCTCTCTAATTGTGGTTGAATTTGAATTCCGAATTATAATGTAAATTTGGGACCAGTTAATTTGCTGAGCCATAATGATAATTTTGTTAATTGGCTAGTTTAATTATGAACGGAATACGGTTACCTTAAATTCTACGATTTTATAGGTTTATAATAAAACTAGAAGCTGCCCCGCGGTTTTTCCCGTGCAGATTTCTCATAAACACGAAAAACCCGTTTTTTTCCGTTCCCGTGGGAATTTCGGAAAAATCCTACTTAGTGCTCACCTACACTCTCCAAGGAACCCACGTGCCAATTTTCAGCTTTCTACGCCCAGTAGTTTCGGCTCTGCGTTGTCTGTCAGTCAGTCAGTCAGTCAGTCAGTAACGGAAGAGTTTTATATATATTGATTGTGTGGTGTGCACCACACAATCCTGCCACCACACACGCCTGCGCTTTGAAATTTCAAACGAAAATCATTTGTAACCCAGAAAATTGCACTAAGCCACAAAATTTTAAAAGAATTGAGGAACTAAAGTCTAACCTTCTTATTCATAAAAAGTTAAAGAGCATTTTAGTTATTTGACGTATGTCAATTTAGACTGGATGTCACGTATTTACCATACAACAAACCAGAGAAGTAGACCTCCAGTAACGCTACTTAAAATCTACTGTATCTTTATGAATAAGACGGTAATATTTTATTTTCGTTTCCCGGCAACATCCCTTAAGTTTAAAAAAAGGTTACGGTTAAGGTTTGGCCGAACCGATTTTGATGCGGTTTTCAGATAAGTATTTGTTACATTCAGGAAAAGGTTTTAGTTCCTATTTTTACTGACTTCGAAAAAGAGGAAGTGCTCAGTTGATGTATGTGTTTATTGAAGGCGGGTTCCTTTTTTTGTAAAAAAGAAAACATATTTCAACGTTTTTTTTTTTTATTTAGCCTAGTTAATGTCCCATTCCCACTGCTGGGCAAAGGCCAATTAATTAATACGTTCCAAGTTTTTTTTTTTTTTTTAACTAAATCTTTATAAAATCAATGCAGTATGTATATACAAGCAAAGAGGAAAACTGCGTTTGTTATTTACCAATAAAAGCCGTCCTATTACGTTTCATGGCTCTAATCACAACCTTTTGCATTTTTCCTTTGTCATGTGTATTTTAATGGAGTCTTTTTTGATGCGAAAAAAGCTTATCGGGCTTTGTTTTGTGGCCCTTTGATTGAAAAGGCCTTTCATTTTCCTTGTGTTCAAATTGAAATTCGTTGATTTTCATTTTGATAAACCATAAAAGCATATTTATTTAATACTTAGTGACACTGCTAACTTCGTACCATCTTACAATTTATATGTTTAAACGTACATAATATTGTTAGTTAGAGCCTTTGGGCTTTTAATTTATAAATTTTAATAAGAATTATTTTATAATCTATGTTCAATTGTTCATCAGGGATAATGTAGGGTACGTCCATAATATGATACCTCAATGATTTATTAAATGGGTGCAGTAGGTAACATAACATAACATAATCTCACGCCTTTTTATTCCCCGGAGGGTAAGGCAGAGGCACCAGCTTTAGAGCCGGACCCTTGAGTGCAGCAGGTTCGGAGCCTAAATATTTCCTCTTTATAAAATTTGGTGTGGAATTTGTGTGAAATTTATTATTATTATTATTATTTATTTTACGGAACATTAAACGCGTATGCAAGTCTCGTCATCTGAGGTATGCAACGTCTAGCAATATTAAATTTGCTACTTCCATATTTCATACCGTATTTGCTTGAAATATGGGCCGTGTTAAGCTGATGTCGGGCCTTATTACACGTTAGGTGTTTTGTCTCTACACATGTAGAAGCCTAATTAAGCCCTATTTCAAATATAGATACTAGCAAAGCGTTAATTGCCAAAAAAATATCAATACATAGTATAAAACAAAGTCGCTTCCCGCATCTGTCTGTCGCTATACATGCTTAAATCTTTAAAACTATGCAACGGATTTTGATGCGGTTTTTTTAATACATAGAGTGATTCAAGAGGAAGGTTTATATGTATCAAACATTCACAACATAGTAATAGGTTAAGCGGTACGAAGTTCGTCGGGTCGAATTGTTATAAACATTGACTAGAATCATAGCGTCAATTGCGAAAAAAAAACTTCTAAACCTTGGAAAATAAAGCAAAATTGTGATCCTGCGTATGACATACCTAGACCTAGTAGAATTAATTTAAGAGTAGGTATTTGTGTTATAGCAATTATTTAGTCCTAAGTTTAAAGACCTAAATTATCATCTGAATATTGCCTAAAGTGGACACTTTCAGCAACATTTTGCAGCTTCCAGACTTCCAGATGGTCTCATAATTTTTTTTATGAATTCAAAGATTATTTACCCACATTATGAGTATTTAAGCCATTAATTCAATCCACAAAGAAAATGGATGACCTACCTCAAGAAGAAGTAGAAGGCACTAGACCCCGTGGACGGTCACCGATGAGGTGGACCGATCAAATCAAGACCGCAGTGGGAGGCTGTCAACGAGTGTAGCCGAATGACATCCAACAGAGCGAGGTCGAGAGAGATCGTGAGGCGAGCTACGTTGGCACCCGGGAACAAGTCATCGTGACCACGACGGCTCTGTCAAGAGCGAAACGAAAGAGAAGAGACCTCAAGAAGGTATGTAAATCGGTTTTAACAAACAGATTTTCCAGTCCAATACCCGGTTTCTATAACTAAAAGAACGAAGCGTTCGTTTTATGATATTTTATGATAAATGTTTAATTTTTTGTTTCGCTACAGCAATGAATGAACCTTTAGCCACCATACTTAACTGTATATTGATCGCAATCTATAACAGCTATCCCGTACCCGTAACCTCCACCAAGTCATTTTATTCACCTTTTGACGTCTTAGGAATTTAAAATAAGACCATTTTTAATTCACTGACATTTAAAGGGCATATATATTCGACTCATAATCATTTCAGCCAAAAGACGTCTGCTGGACATGATCCTCCCCCACAGAACGTCCCAGTGACTACCTAACTAATCAATATCACAATATCAATACATAGTGTAAAATAAAGTCACTTTCCGCGTCTGTCCCTATGTATGCTTAAATCTTTAACAATACGCAACCGATTTTGGTAAGGTTTTTTTTTAATATATAAAGTGATTCAAGAGGAAGGTTTATAGGTAAAATACATGCACAAAATAGTAACAGTTTAGGCGGTACGAAGTTCGCCGGGTCAACTAGTTATTCATATACATCAGAAATCGTCAAGGACATAACTTTTTGCTAGCCAGACGATCACGTTATAATGTGTAACCGATAGCTATCGGTATATCTTAAGTCCTGAAAACAGAGTGTGAGCGCATAATACGTTTTTCAGAGCAGCCTGTGTTGTGCTGCGTCGGCTGTCAAAGGAATAGGTAATGCGGTGCCGGTATGGGGCACAGAGTTAAATGAAATTTTAAAATGTTTTAATCAATAAAATATTTAATTTTATTTGCGAATCGCACAACTTCCTTCATTCTCAAATAGAAATAATAAGACATTATTTATCGCAATCAATGAATTACACATTTTTTTTCCTTTTTTTACTTATTGATTGCAGATGTCATTGCAATGCTCTAAGAGCTATATCTTCTTAGCAAATGATTTTGAGGTTAAATAAAGTTTTAAATAAATAATACGGTGAGTTGATGTTGATTGATAATGATAAACAGAAGGAATTTTAAATTGTAAATACATAATGTTAAAATTTTTGACCAGTTTTAGAGTTACCCGCGCGTATCTTCGCAGCATTTTTTCTATTTTTCTGCTTTATTCTCTGAACCTGTTACTACATATTTTAATGCGCTTGTAAATAAATGACTGCCTTTTCTATATATATAATTATGTTTAAGTCTATAACGTGTGTAAGTTGCTGAGAGAGCGTTGTGCCCCGCTTCCGACGTAGGTTTATGAGTGGATCGTCTGATTTCGAAAGGTGTCTGGAAAGGTATTGAGATTTGTTGAGCGTGAGCCGATTTTATGTAGATTACGATGTTTTAATGGCTCCAACAGATCGGGGACTTAAGCTTCACAAAACAGTGTCTTAAATAATTCTAAGCCAGATTATCTCGTGCATCATTGACGTCTATTTTTGTTTTCGGCCAAAGTTAAGACGATATACTTTGGAAAGGTTATCTTTGACGAAATAATGTATCGAGGTTTTTTGATTCCACTAGTGTTTCTCAATTATAAAAAACTTTGTTATATCCTCAAAAAGGTTATAGTTGAAATTCCAGATCTTTACGATCTTTAGATTAAGAGAATTACTTGATTTAAAAAACCTTCAAAACTCATATAGCGTCTGAAGAAGACATTTTTTTAATAAATTGCCGCTAGAATCGCAGATCGCGGACGGAACGCCCTTATGGTGCATAGCACAGCAAAAGTAGCGCCACCCGTTAGCCTCAGTTGCCACTTTTAGCAACACTTTGTAGCTTTCTTTGATCTTTAACCCAAAATCTATATACAACAGTGCCCTAAAAATATTAGGCTACATTATCTAGTGGAATACTGTCCCACATTTTTGATTTAGTTTAGAAGTTTTTTTTCCGCGGTTGGGCGCTACTTTAGATTTTAAACTAAAGAAAACCTCTAAAGCAAGTTAGCATACCGCATCCTCAAGAACACTACGAATCACTTATCTAAGTTTCAGTACGCCGTCACCACAACCTTTCCACTCAAACTCAACCACCTTAACGGGTACAACATAAAGGCTACTTTCCAAGAGCTAGTTACTTTACGAGAAGGGCTGTAAATCAACCAGAATAGGATGCCGTGGTCACGTAATAAAGTCGGTTTCCGACGGTTGTCGCAGTTTGCCTTGTCCAGTGGTGACCGTTTTAAGACGCTTGGTTAAATTAATAATTGTCTTGTGAGGTTTAGTAATGTGATAAGCGTTGGCTATGGCTGTCTGTGAGAATGTATGCCTAAATCTTTACTTACTTACTTAATTTTTCCCAATCTCCGCTGGGAAGCAAAGGGCCGAAACAAATCGCCGCCACACTCGACGGCCTTGAGCAAGATCGCTTCCTCCCAGGTGCTCTGCGTGTGCTCCAGATCCTAAATCTTTAGAACAACGAAATGGATTTTAATGCGGTTCTTTTAATAGATATAGGTAGTCATTTATGACGAAAGTTTATCTATACCAATATTATAAAGAGGAAAGATTTGTTTGTTTGTTTGTAACGAATAGGCTCCGAAAATACTGAACCGATTTGAAAAATTCTTTCACTGGTAGGAAGCTACATTAACCCCGAGTGTCATAGGCTATTTAAGATTTTCAAAAAAATTAGGAATCCTTACCTAAACTCAAATAATGTAACCCAAGGTGCAATATTTTTTGCGTTGTTTACATATTTTGACAGGTGGTTTGTTGTTGTTGTTTGTTTTTAATTCGGCCATTCTGGGCAGTCAAAAGAACATAGTCTATAAAGCCAAGTCTTTTGTAGTATCTTATATTATATGGCGTAACGAAGTAAGCCGGGAAAGCTCGTCTAAAATAAATGCACAACAAAGTATTATGTTAGACGGTACGAAATGAGAAAGTTATGTTTGGTTTTTGCAAACTTAAATATAGCGTGTGGCACTAAAAAGTTTAAAGTCTAATACACACGTTTAATTTTGTGGGTCACGTGACGTAACATCTTATCGCGTGTGTCCAAGTTAATAGTGCCAGCTTAATTCACACACAAAGTAAACACTATTCTGTTTAAGTAATTAAAGTAGAGTCGAGTTCGACTACGGAGTCGATGCTGCTCCATTTTATGCTCAAACACAGACACATTAGGTTAGTGTGGATTTACGTTACACACAAACAGAGACAAATTATTTAAAATTACAAAAGAAAAAATGCTTCCTTATTAGGACGTCATTTTACTACCACCGTAAAATGACTTTTAGTACCTACTAGCCCGTTATTTTGAAATGCATGGCTGAGTGGTACTTATACCGATACTATTCTAATGTTATTAAAAATATAATATTGATGGTTGTTTCACCATATTTGTTTCTTAGTTTACCAAAAATGACGAGACGAAAAAAAAACATAGTTAAAGATGGCAAAATAAAGTTCAGAAGTTTTTTTTTCCACATCAAATGGAAATAATGGCCTAAAATTTAATTAATACTTTATTTTAACTGAAACAGTACAGTAAAAAGAACAGTCCTAATTTTACTTACACAGTTACGAGTTTTCATTTCACTATCACCATCGACCACGACTTCACCTCAACATGCCCTGCTAAAAACAGAATAGCGATACAGTTCCTATTGCGGACAGAGATAAATGCACGTGCGGCACGGTCTGCAAGAACAGAGCATTTTGATTTGTTTACTGTGTCAGTTTGAAACTCGTTGGAAATGTGCGGTTAATCTGCCAAGCCAGTGTTTCTTATTAAGGTTTAAATTATACAAAGAAATAACATAGCAAGATGTATCTTTTTGAACAAGTACAAAGGGAGCTGACGAGCGAGCGAGAGTCAGATTGCAATGAATTTAAAAGTTACATAAATTATTGTGTGTTTTTTTATGTTTTTGCATGTATTTCGGGAATCTTAGATAAGATAAGATAAGAACGTTTTATTGTCATAAAACAAAAACAAGAAAGAAATAACAAAACTAATACAATTACAGTAAAATTTTGAATAATACACACAACATCAGGGGGTCAAATTTCTTAACATAAAACGATCGACTCGTAATTGTCTTGTTTGCGACTTTGATAACGATTGCTGTTTTTTTGGGCAATCAATATAAATTGCTTTTGTTGAAGCGGTGACGAGTCGATCGTTTTTAGTTAAGAAACTTCACCCCCAGGTACACAACTGAGCTTTAAAAATTCTAAGCAAGATTATCTAGGGCATAATTGATGTTAATTTTGATTTTGGCCATGGTATCATGATATCTTCTAATCAATCAATACATATATACTTAGTTTAAAATAAAGTCGCTTTCCGCGTCTGTCCCTATGTATGCTTAAATCTTTAAAATTATGCAACGGATTTTGATGCGGGTTTTTTTAGTAGATAGAGTGATTCAAGAGGAAGGTTTATGAGTATAATACATGCAAAAATAGTAACAGGTTAGGTTAAGTTTGCCGGATCGACTAGTGTTCGTTATTTATACAAAATGGCGCTACTATCGCCTCACACGCACTCGTTCGCCCCTTAAGTTGAAAAATCTTAAGTACTCCAAAGCTACAATGAAAAAAAACTCAGAGCAAAATTTACCAAATGTTTAGTAATTAAAGAGTTATTAACACGATTAATTACTACTACTGCATCAAAGAACAAAGGACGATGGACAGAAGGGCTTGTAGCCATAGCTAGAGAGCAGATAATAATCATACTGGTAAAATATAGCGCTGCCTGTATGTTTTGATCTGCACCGTTATGGATCAAAATTGGGAGGTAGGTAGCATATAGGTAATAGACATAGTATAGCTTATAGACTTAGAAAGCTTATTACAATGTTGATGATTATGAAAACGACAAAGACGCATGGAAGTAGTCTAGCTCTGCACGATATTTTCATTATTTCATGTATGTACTTTAAATCTTATTAATTTATGTTCTTTGTATTGTAAATTGAATTGTAATGTCACATATATAAGAACAAAAAAAAAGAGAGAAATTGTAAAGTAGAGTTTGTTACCCCTTTCTTCTCTACGCTGTAAAATCATTGCGAAAGGGAGTAGAATCATTTGACAGAGGAGGGCTCGTTTGGGGGCGTCTCCAGGCGACCATTGTCGTAAGGCAAGGCAAACATTGTTTGCCTGAGCCAATTAGTGGGCACCCTGAACTACCTCGCCTCTATCAGTATAGGATACTTTACGAAATAAGGTATCAATATTAATTAGATTAGTCTAATTGACTTTCAATAAGCGATATCTTGTATCCTGTATTGAATAAATCATTTTTTACTTTTACTTTACTTTACTATACTACATATTTAATTTATCCCAATAATTCCACCCCATGTAATGGAAAAAATGATTTTGCGATTTGAATCAAATTTCAGTGCCGCAGATTAATATCTTGTGCAGTATTTTGTACTTATAAACCTTCCTATTGAATCACTCTATTTAAAAAAACGCATCAAAATCCGTTTTATAATTTCAAAGATTTAAGCATAGAGAGGGACAGACGCGGGAAGCGACTTTATTTTATACTATGTATTGATTCAATATTCTGCTACAGTTATTTATGATTGCTTTATCAATATTATGTATTATTCCAAGAAACAACATAATTATTAATTTTTTTTTCTTATTTTATTGTTACATAAGCTAACAATTACCTGTATTGTGCTATAATATAAAACTTGTTAAATATTTAGTATCCTTCAATGTGAAAAGCCAAAATTTTGTACTTTCAACTCGGTTTCAGCAATTTGTTTTGTCTAATGATTTATTGTTGGAGGGTATTTTAAATTTTAGGAAGAGAGTTCATAATTTCCGTTCCGACGTTTATAATCGCGATTAAATGAAAATGGCGGTAAAATAATGAGCTGTTTCAAAATAATTTATACTTTAATATAGCTTTAATATAATAAATGGGAATGTTACTATGTCTGTCTGCTTTCAAGACGAAACTTCTTAAGCGATTCAAATAAAATGAAATAAATTTATTTGCCAGCATATGAGTTACATTACAAATTAATACACTAGGATCTAACATATTCTACTGGAAGTCAGTGTGCAAATACTTGTATTAAAAACTAAGGTCAGGCAGTATTTACAAAAAAATACAATTTATTTATGATAATATCTAGGGCTATGTCACAGACGTCTATTGAAATTTGGCATACGTATAGTTTAGAGCCTGAGAAAGGCCATAGACCATTTTTTATCCCCAAATTGCAACGGGAAATTTGGAAATAAGATGTTTTAAGGGAAAATGCGCTGAGGAAGCCGCGGGGCTACCACTCGTAATAATAATAATGCATCATATTCATAGCTCTTAACTATGTATAACCTGAATCTAGGGTGTTTGGAACACATACAAATACTAACCAAAACCCTCTGACATTCTTTTTTGAGTTTATTTATATTTTTAAATTACATTATAATAGAAACAGAGTGTGCTTTTTAATAAAAGCAAAATTAGAAAATAAATGTAAAGTTATTTAAAGTTATGTAAAGTTATTGCACACTAATGAGAGGTTGTCAATTTGACAGCTCAGAAGAAAAAAACAAGTTTTATTTAGCTGCTACCAGATGGCGCTCTGCCAGGAGCAATAGGTCAAGCTGAAATAAATGATTCAATAGCTCAAAATGAAACATAAAAATTAAAATTTAACTGAGGCAGTGACGGAGTAGGTGAAATTAAGATTTATACTTAGCAGAAAATGATCCAATCCAAAGATTCAGTCAATATTCGATCTCCCATTTCTCTTATATTGCTTTAGACACCGCCATCTACCGGCGTATTATGAAACTTTTTTTTTTCTTTTCTGTCACTTTGAAAACCCCTCATTAGATACGCATTACACATATTAGGTACATACTTTGCTCAGAGTCTCCAGTAAAATATCATTGCGATAAAAATTGGGTTTTTATTTTTTAATGGTTTTTATTGATCATCACTACATAGTAATAAAATAAATAAAAATAGCTTATCTTCTACCATTAAAATATATAACAAAAGAAATATTAATATTTTTAGTATAATCTAACATGCAATATTTTAATAAAATTTCAGCATTAATATACTACATAGTAAGTAACCTATAAATACTAGGAAACACCAAAACTAGTTCAAATATTTCTGACTGGCACGTAACAAAGTTTAAAACTGTGCTGATATCACTTTTCTGTACTCTGTTCTGTCCACAGGCAACATTAATTTCTATTTATAGACACGACAATTCGAAATAAACTGCATAAAACATCAACTGTCTCTTAATTATAAAAAAAATTTACTGTTCTGGTAAGTCGCAATTACTTACATTTTTATTTTAAAGTTTAAACTGTTTGCCCCTTTTGTTTTTGTAACTGGGGAATACCTACCGCATTTGCCGACGCTCGGGGAAGTGTCGGGCTCGCACCCACTAAAACCCCCCGGCGGCCGTCTTAGCGCTTTTGGGAAGTACCCTGGGAACTTACATTATATCGTCCGAAGTCCTTTCCAAGCTCAGCTGCTATCAGCTTCGTGCTCGGGGAGGGCATGTTGTTCCCTACCCGGCTCGCCTTTGGAGCTGTGGCGGCACAGTGCCACAAGCTGTGCCGCCGCCCATCTCGGGGCCGTTTGATGAGTGTGTCGGGCCCCCGCCCTTTCACATCCATGACTCTAAAAGACCTATTTTAGTCGCCTCTTACGACAGGCAGGGCATACCGTATACACCTATTCTTACGCCCGGACCTGCAGGGCCATATCTATTTGCCACTGCTGGACAATTTAAATTTCAAAATATTTTATTTAAAACTATAAATAAGGCTTCAAAAGTCTCTTTGTAGATTGAGCGAAGGATAATTTGGGTTCTTTTCCTTGTTAACATCAAAAAAAAAAAAAAAAACTGTGTTTTTATTTTTATTTTAGTTAAGTCTTTTCTTATAGGTAATGTTACCCTGCATTTTTTTTACATAATAAAGGTATTTTTTAGATTTTAGTTTATTATGAAAAAGTATGTACTGTACTTACTTAATGTTCAAATAAAAAGCCATTTCTTTCAATGTAATATTCTTCATCCTACTCCACTATCTTATTGGCCGAAAACTAAAGTTTTCAAACTTTAGAAATTACGTACAAAGACTCGCTTTGTTCCATCCGTGTATCTCGCTACTGACATAAATAAAGTTGTGTTTTTCGTTGGAAAATTAAGTTTCCTAATGTATTTTTATTAACCGACCGACTGACTTCAAAAAACGAGGTTATCAGTTTGACATGTATGTTTGTCCGCGATTATCTGGCGTTCGGCTGAACCGATTTTGATGAGTTTTTCAGATAAGTATTTGTTACATTCAGGAAAAGGTTTTATCCGACTTCAAAAAAGAGGAAGTGCTCAGTTGATGTATGTGTCAGTTTATTGAAGGCGGGTTCCTTTTTTGTAAAAAAGTAATTATCGGATTAAGTTTTTAAAAGTTTTAACTTTGTTTTGCAATAGGTTTTCCATAATATATTTAACCTTGCTGAAGCAGTGATGGTACAGATAATTTTATTAAATCCGTTGGTCTGTGGCTTGCACGATGTCCCTTGGCGTCCTTTCGAGACCTATTATTTAATAGCCCTCTGTACTAACAATATTGGTTATCTATCTTCTATCTACTTCTATGTACTATCTACTTCTACTATACATATATACAAATGAATCGTGGTTCGTTAGTCTCGCTAAAACTCGAGAACGGCCGGGCCGATTTAGACAATTTTCGTTTTGAAATGTTTTTAGTAAGTAGTCCAGGAAAGGTTTAAGAGGTAAGAAAATAATGGAAAAATGGACGGAAAGTTAGTATGTATTTAATTTTTCATATAAAATTGTAAGGCGCGATTCGAAGTTCGCCGGGATAGCTAGTTATGTTTATAAAAATTCGGGGCATTTTCCAGCCAAAAGCTGATCTAAAGCCGACTTTGGTACTTGTGACAAATTACCCATAAATCTATTAAAGGTTGAAACTCCGCCACAAATCTGTGCTCCCTATAAAGCACGAAAGTTTTCATTAGGGAGTTGGCACACTTGTTGTAAATAGTACGTACACTCAACCAAAAACACTACTATTTAAATATGTAAATTCGTGCAATAAAGTGTTGATATATTTACCTAATACTGGTTGTAAGAAGAAAAAAAAATATTTTGCATTTATGAAAAAAGTATAAGTGAAGAATAGTAGCAATAGATTCTTTTATTAAGTATTTCTTACCTTTCCTTTAATTTTTATACATAATAAAAATGTATGAGTCAGAAGTATTGGGTACTTTGCAAACATGTCTGAAAATGACGAAACAAAAGTATTCTTACTTTAGAACGGGGGACGTATATAAGACAAGGTAACTTTTTAAAACATTATCCTAATCTACTTATACACTTACTAAAAATAATGTTTGAATTTCTCATATCTTTGTCACTGAAAACCTAGGTACAATCAATAGATGGTATAAAATAAAGTCGCTCCACGCGTCTGTCCATATGTATGCTTTAAATCTTTAAAACTTCCCAACGGATTTTCATGCGGTTTTTTTTTATAAAGCCGCCTCCGTAGCTCAGTGGCGTAGCGCGTCGCGCCTTTGGTTGGGGCACGGAAGGTTGTGGGTTCGATCCCCGCAGAAAACACCACATATTGATTTCTCACAAAAATCATGTTGTGGTTGTTTTCGGTTGGATAGGACATTGCAGGCTTGAATCACCTGATTGTCCGAAAAGTAAGATGATTCCGTGCTTCGGAAGGCACGTGAAGCCGTTGGTCCCGGCCGTAGTAGTGGTCGTTATAACCGCGGCGACAAGCTGGCCCCTTGTCACGTTGGTAATAAAGCATAAACTCGGCTAAACGTGGGTCCGGCTCTTAAGCTGGTACCTCTGCCTAACCCTTCGGGGAATAAAAGGCGTGAGATTATGTATGTTTTTTTATAGTTAGAGTGGTTCAAGAGGAAGTATAATACATACACAATTTATAAGTATAATACATACACAAAGTAATAGGTTAGGCGGTACGAAGTTCGCCGGGTCTACTAGTCATCAATATATATAAAACTCTTCCGTTACTGACTGACTGACTGACTGACAGACAACGCAGAGCCTAAACTACTGGGCGCAGAAAGCTGAATATTGGCACGTAAGTTCCTTGGGGAGTGTAGGTGAGCACTAAGAAGGAATTTCCCGAAATTCCCACGGGAACGGGAAAAAATCGGAAATTTTGTTTTTATGAGAAATCTGCGCGGGAAAAACCGCGGGGCAGCCTCTAGTTTTAGAATAAAATCCAAGCGCGTACTCAATTTACCTAAACAGAAATACCCTTTACCCAACCGCTTTAGCAAGAGAGCCTAGTTACTCCGCGATGCCACCACTGCGGCTCATTGTACCTAGACACGCGATCCCTTTTGTTTATTGTATAAGACGCTTTATAATTGGTCTCCTTTGTAGCGTCTAAATTAAATTCCTTTGTTTAAATTTTATGATAGTTTGTCAAATGTGAATTTGTTCGCTCGGATTGTGGTTTTGCTTCTAATTTAATGAATACTATTTTAGAATCTGGTCATATATTTTCCCCGTCCCGCCGCCGCCGCGCAATCAATGTAACACATACATACATACATAATATCACGCCTTTTATTCCCCGGAGGGTTAGGCAGAGGCACCGGCTTGAGAGCCGGACCCACGTTTAGCCGAGTTTTTATGCTTTATAACAATACTTATATTAATGTAACACTTGCTTTATTTTAATGTAACACCATGGACCCAATTATCACGAAAAGACTTCATGGCCAAATAAAATTGCGTAATTCGCAAGATTCGTCTAGTCGCTAAGAGCATAACATTTTGCAAAATAGTTTCCCACCTCCACAACCTGCGGCGCCACTTTCTATGCGACAAAAAACCTAGAAACAGTGCTTTCTTGCGAATTAAGCGATTTTGTTTGGCTCTGAACAGTCCTGTCGTGATAATTAGGTCCATGGTAATACATTTCTAGTTCTGAACATCGCACGTGACGTCAGCGCGGCGGCGGCGGCGGCGCGGTGGCGGCGTGTGAGAACAGTGTTGCGGTGCGGCGGCGGCATCGTCTGTTCCAGCGCTTTACGGCAAAGGTCTTCTTCTTCTTCTTTTCTTGTTATCCCTGGCGGGGACATAGGGCTTCAAGAATTTTGGCGGTCTTGAGCAACAGCGGGTAACTCCTCCCAGTTTAGTCCCACACTATTTGGTTCTTGCATCGCGGACCGGCGCCAGGTTGCCTTCGGGCGTCCCCTTTTGCGTCTTCCAGAGGGCTGCCACAACAGAACTTCCCTGCAAGGACGTCCATCTGCTCTTATTAACGAGTGTCCTATCCAACGCCACTTTCTAGTTCAGATTTCCGATTCAATTGGCCTTTGCTTTGTCAGGCGCCATACCTCTAGTACAAGAGGATAAAATTTTTAAAATATAATGTAAAAGTGGTCTCAAACTTCTGTTGCACAGGGTTGAGGGCTAATTGCGTGCCGCTTCTTATATTTGTTACGAATATTTTTCGATTGAAAACCTCTTTTCAAAAATGAACTAGATAAATTAGAGTCCAATTTAAACTTTGTTAACCTCTTGTCTCAAAGATTTTCTAGGGCACACAAGTAGATTTGATCTATTACGAACTTAGCTCTAGCGCTGTGTCCACACTGAAGTAACAAGTTTTCAACGTTTCATTATTGTCTATTTAATAAAGTCTCAATTTAAACTCTCCTCATCTTTCCTTTAGTTCGTTAACAAAAGTTTGTATACGTAACAGAATTATAATAGTTAGGCAACACTGTAATGGGCTAAGCTGTAAGTTTTAATGAGATATCTTGTTACCAGATGGGAGTATCGGGAAGTATTGATCGGTTTATAATTATTATATTACTTCCATAATAACATTTTGATTGATTACCATGGGTAAAAGTGTCGTGACCTTATGCTATTCACTGTGCCGCCGCAGCTCCAAAGGCGAGGGAAATATGCAGGAGGGAATAATATGCACCTTCCCGAGCACGAAGCTGATAGCAGCTGAGCGTGGGAAGGACTTATGGTTCCCGGGGTCCATTCCAAAAGCGCCAAGACGGCCGCTAGGGGGTTTTAGTGGGTGCGAGCCCCACATACCCCGACGCTCCTCCGAACGTCGGGAAATGCGATAGGTATTTCCCCCGTTACAAAAAAAAGGGTCCATGGGCATGACTGACAAGTAGGTATGCAGACACTTTAAATTGTGACCGTTTTATTTCAAGATGAACATACCTTAGATATTAAGTAGAGTTTGTTGCCCCATTCTTCTGTACAATGTATCCGTTGCAAAAGGATGTAAAAAAAATTTGAGTGCGTCTCCTGGGGACTCCATCGTTAGCTTTGTGGATTATTCTGATCGATAGCTGACTGTACGGGTTTGCACGTACAGGGTTTAAATGATAAACTGATAACTGATTAATACATATATTGTCCCAAAACCTTATGTTTAAATGAAGGGTTTAATGGGCTCGTGAGCACGCGCGGTTTACTTGATTACCGTTGACGAACTGATTTGATGGAACGCGGCTAAGCTGTAATCGCTGTAGTCCGCGAAATATGAAAATACTTGAAAATGCTCATTGTGCGGTTGAACCGTACACTGACCGCAGCCTTCCCCGACAAGCTGCCGATCAGACGCATCCACAAAGCTAACGATGGAGCCGCCAGTTACCATAGGCAGATTTTATGTCTAAACTCTAAATCAGTGTAGCCTATTGGGGTTCTCTTTGGCTTTGAGAATCGAAAGCATTTAGAAATAATAATTGTGATACTCGATAAGGGTATCAATTTTACAAATGTTGAAGCTATTACGAATATTAATCCACACTTTAAATTATGTCGTTAAGTCACACCTCGGACACTTTATAGAAAAAAGGTTGCTTCGCGCACAGGTAAAACTCGTGTACGTGCACGCGCATCATGCTTGTGTGAGTGAGATGAGACGTGCTGCTTGTACTACTGAGCGTCACTGAAAGGTAACCGAGCGCGGGGGGCACAGTTGCTGAGGGAGGCAGGGAGTGCCCATACAGTATGGGCACTCCCTGCCTCCCCAAGTATGGGCCATACTGTATGTAGTACTATTTATTATACTGTAATAAAGGTTCGATACCCATATTAAGTAAAAATTTTCAAAATACTTTAAAAAAGGATGTTCTTAGTTTGACCTGTGTGTTGTTGTATCTATATTATATGTATGTTGACTGCTCCGTGGCTCAGTTGGCAGTGATGTTGACTGAGTAAGCGTGTGCACCCGGGTTCGATTCCTGAGCGGGGCGAATATTAATATGATGAATATCGATGTTTGTTTCCGGTCTGGGTGTGATTTGAACCAACATCGAAAAAGGGGAAATTCTACGAAAACTTTATTGAAGATATTATTTTTTAAAAGAATTTTACTTAATTCCATAAACATGAACAGATTCTTGATTTTTTGATGTCAAAAGTCGTATAAACGGCATTTGAGCGGGAAAATAGTAAAATGCAACTAAATAGTTCCCAAAGCGCACTTTATCAGAGGAAGGCTAATTTTCGCGGCGCATTACCGCGCGACGTTCCCTATAGCACTGTATTTTATCTCAGCAGCTTGTGTGCTATGAAATTAGCGTTGAAACACTAGCGTGTCAAAAATATTATTTTAACCCTTAGTTTGTAATTTGAACACTTACAATTATGACACAGAAAAATCATCATCAATCACAACGGAAAGACGTCCTCTGTTGGTTAGACATATATATTTCGTAGTAATATTTGATAATTAGGTTTTTTGCAAACAACCTAGGGATTTTGGGGAAACCTAGGGAAAACACGGATAATTTGATAAAAGCATTACTTTTTTTTCAATCATCAAAAAAACTGCTTTACGTCAGGATGATTGAAAAAAAAGTAATGCTTAAATATCAAATTATCCGGGTTTTCGCAAAATCCCTAGTTTTTTTTGCAAAAAACCTAATTATCAAATCTTACTACGACATATACATACATAGATACATAGGTCTCCCCCACAGATAGACACAAGTACAAACATTGTGAGGGGAATTTGTTGTACATAATCGTCTTTTTGACAGGCAGGTGGCGTTCGCAGTATGGCTATTCAAGTTTTTTATATCTTTGCCACTACCAAATACCACATTATTAAATCTCTTTAAAAAATAAAAATAAAAAATTATAATTTATTCGAGTCATATATCATGCAAAGACCCTGAAAGTTTCCGCCACGATAAAAAAATGACCGTGTATATATTGCTGTTCGTTTGTCTCGCTATAACTTGAGAACGGCTGGGCAGATTTAGCAGATTTTAATTTTGAAAAGATTTTCTCGCAGCCCAGGGAAGGTTTGACGGTGAGAAAATATGATAAACATTGTGAGAAAAAAAATAAACGAAAATCGGTTCATCCCTTTGGGCTCTACGATGCCACACACAGATACACACGTTAAAATTATAACACCCCTCTGAGTTTTTCGTCGGGGGTTAATAAGTAAAAATCGCAATTAGTTTTCGCATTAAAAATTGCAAGCGATACCAAGTTCGCCGTGAAAGCTCAGCTGCTAGTATATAAAATTACGAGTTTTCCCGGCTTACTTCGTTACGCCATAGAATATGGCTCTATAGACTATGTTATTTTGACTGCCCAGAATGGCCGAATAAAAAATAAACAACAACAACAAACCACCTGTCAAAATAGGTAAACAACGGAAAAAATATTGCACCTTGGGTTACATTATTTGAGTTTAGGTAAGGATCCCAATTTTTTTGAAAATCTTATATAGCCTATGACACTCGGGGTTAATGTAGCTTCCTTTCAGTGAAAGAATTTTTCAAATCAGTTCAGTATTTCCGGAGCCTATTCGTTACAAACAAACAATCAAACAAATCTTTCCTCTATAAAATATTGGTATAGATTAAGTTTTTCCGTGGCACCAGCGAGCTATTACATTCCCGCGTTCGCTGCATTATTTTATCTGAAACGACTTCTCTTGCTTGCCGCTCTTGTTATGACTGATAAAAGATTTCATGCGTGAAACGAAACTTGCTTTTTAAGGGCATTGACCTTTTGTCTAATAGAATAAATTATCTGGTACTTTATAGGTACGTTCTTTAAAAATTTGTTTCGTAAAGATGGCTTTTACCATGACATTAGCGCCAATCTTAAATTAAAAAAATCTAATCCTTGACTGAATTAAAAAATGGCCACATTGAGCAACAAACAGTATAATTCTTACATTGTTCAGCTGAAAACTACATTCTAAAAATTCTAAGGAAGATTATTTAGTGGATCAATTCACCAGTAAAAAAAATTAATTCATTGTACTCAAGGGATTCATTTGAAGACTAATAAACCGCTTATACCTGAAATTAATCTATACCAATATTATAAAGAGGAAATATTTGTTTGTTTGTTTGTTTGTAACGAAAAGGCTCCTGAAATACTGAACCGATTAGAATAATTCTTTCACTGGTAGGAAGCTACATTAACCCCGAGTGTCATAGGCTATATTAGATTTTCAAAAAATTAGGGATCCTTACCTTAACTCAAATAATGTAACCCAAGGTGCAATATTTTTTCCATTGTTTTCATATTTTGACAGTGATTAGTTGTTTGTTTTTATTCGGCCATTCTGGGCAGTCAAAAGAACATAGTCTATAGAGCCAAGTCTTTTGTAGTATCTTATGAAAGCTCGTTAAAAATATAAGTAGTAGTCTTTATTGCATGAGACGAGGTGGTTGACAGTCTAAAATCAAATTAAGCGATAAGGCCGCCTATTGGTGTATGTCTCACCTATTCGAAAACTACTTATACCGATGTAATCAATATATATAAAACTCTTCCGTTACTGACTGACAGACAACGCAGAGCCGAAACTACTGGCCGTAGAAAGCTGAAAATTGGCACGTGAGTTCCTTGGGGAGTGTAGGTGAGCACTAAGAAAGGATTTCCCGAAATTCAGACGAGAACGGAAAAAAACGGGATCTTTGTGTTTATGAGAAATCTGCACGGGAAAAACCGCGGGGCAGTCTCTAGTTTTAGAAATAAAGCGTTTTCTTATTTTATCCTAAAACCAAAAGAATAGCCATAAATATGTATAATTTAGTTTCTTCGATTAAGCCATGGGTCCTAAATCAGCTAAGTGGGAGTTTCTGGGCCGGTCCCGGCCAAGGCATTGATTTATACAGCCAAATAAATAAGAGACTTATAAAATGGGGTTTCATTCCAATATACGAAACTTGGATGACTTTAGTTTGGGCTATGTTTGGACTAAAGAAAAAAAGTTCTTACAAATGTCTACATTGAAATAGTAGAGTTTTACGCTCGTTTTTAATAAAATACTAGTCGACCCGGCGAACTTTATACCGCCTTACCTATAACTATGTTGTGCATGTATTATACTTATAAACCTTCCTCTTGAATCACTCTATCTATTAAAGAAAACCGCATCAAAATCCGATGCATTGTTTTAAAGATATAAGCATACATAGGGACAGACGCGGGAAGAGACTTTGTTTTATACTATGTATTGATCTAGTCAATGCATCACAGAGAGATGGGAAACGCTATTTGCATCAGGCTAGCATTTGTTTATTACAAGTCGACCCGGCAAACTTTGTACCGCCTAACCTATTAGTATATTGTGCATGTTATATACTTTTAAACTTTCCTCTTGAATCACTGTATAACATATTAAAAAAAACCGCATCAAAATCCGTTAAAAAGTTTACTTAAAAAATCCTTGCAAAGCTATTCCGTGACTGTAAATGTATTAAATGCACTGGCGCCACTCTTTTAATATTAAGAAAATTATAATGCTTTATTTAATGTAGGAAGTTTATTTCTTCTAAAAAAAAACTAAATAAATGACTAAGTTCCGTGATACCTTGATGCCTTTAGTATATTATAACTGCCTATTCAAGGGTCAAATTATCTACCTAAAATTATAAACATCACATTAATATTATGGTATTTAAGGATACCTGGCCTGCCTCCGTGGATCAGTTGGGATGTTGATTGTTACGGTTGTACACCGGGTTAGAATCTCGGCGGGAGCGAAAATTTTTAATATGTTTCTTTACCGGTATTAGTTCATTTGGTGTGATGTTTTATTATTATTATTATTTTTGTATTAGTTTCTGCCTCTGAGTCTTTTTATGTTTTTTTTTTTTTTATTCGGCCGTCCTTTGGACGTTCTTCCACTAGTTTTGACACCTGCGACCGTCGGGAGCAGATGGGCTGTTGTTTCTAAGCCACCGTTTTTTAATTTGAAAAAAAAAGTATTTTTTCGGAGTGGCGTATGCATGGAGGTTGGCACCGCCGCAAGTTTCATGGCCTTATCGAGTGTTTGGATTTCCTTTTATTGAATAAAGGCGGTTTAATGGAAGGCATTTAAATGAATTTTCATTGTTATTTGAAAACATTACTACAGAAAACTTTGGCAGTTTAAGTTCTTGGAATGTTTTAATCTAATTATTAATTCATTGGTAAAGGCACGATTTGCGATAGGATTTTATTTATTTACTAGAGGCTGCCCCGCGGTATTTCCGCGCAGATTTCTCATAAACACAAAAATCCCGTTTTTTCCCGTTCCCGTGGGAATTTCGGGAAATCCTTTCTTAGTGCTCACCTACACTCCCTAAGGAACCTACATGCCAAATTTCAGCTTTGTACGCCCAGTAGTTTCGGCTCTGCGTTGTCTGTCAGTCAGTCAGTCAGTCAGTCAGTCAGTCAGTCAGTAACGGAAGAGTTTTATATATATTGATTTATTTACTTTTATGGACAAACTACAGATGTAGACTTAGATTATATAAAAAATTGTACATTATATACTTTAGTAAGTAGTTCAGTTCTTCCCAGTAGTTCAGTTCAACCCTTCAAGCGTTTATCACTCATAATTTACATTTTATTTGACGCAAGTTCACATGAGGTTATTGTATCCTATCATGCATTAAGAAGTAGGAAAAAAAAAAGAAAGATATGTTAGTAAGAATTTGACGCAAGTTCACATGAGGTTATTGTATCCTATCATGCATTAAGAAGTAGGAAAAAAAAAAGAAAGATATGTTAGTAAGAAGAAGATATCTTGTCTTCTTTTATATTAGAGCCGAGTTCTTGTTTGTGTAGCCGGCTCCACTCCAATCGTCTCTTCACTCTTTTTTTCACGTCTTTGTAAGTGTCCACTTTTGAATTAGTGTCTACTACAAAACGGTACAAAAAGGGGTAACTTTGAGATTTTTTTCTATCAAGTAAAATTCACTATATGCTGTTTCCCTTTAGTAACATGACTAGATTAGATCCTTTACTAACACATTTTTCAGAATGGAGACATCAATTTTGTATGTCTCAGATTGTTAAAAAAAAACTCAAAAACACATTTTTTTGAAGCACCAAGCCTTAATATAAATTAATATAAAACAAAGCCGTTTCTCGCGTCCGTCTGTCGCTATATATTATTATCTTTAAAACTATGTAACGGATTTTGATGCGTTTTTTTAAATAGATGATGTAATTCAAGAGGAAGGTTTATGTGTATAATTCATGCACAATATAGTAAAAGGTATGGCGGTACAAAGTTCGCCGGGTTGACTAGTGAATATTTAACTTACCCTGGTAAAATTCCCATTAGAGCATGTCAAAATATTTCTTAGAGGTTAACCCTGTTATTCACAAAAAGTTAAAGAGCATTTTAGTTATTTGACGTATGTCAATTTAGACTGGATGTCAAGTATTTAGCATACAAAGCCATACCAGAGAAGTAGACCTCCAGTAAAGCTACTTAAAACCTACTGTATCTTTATGAATAATACGGTAAAATAACTTAGAAGAAAAAAAACTACCTACGATTAAAAGCTGCATTAGAACAGAACTGAAAACAGCCAGAGAAACTTAGTAGCTAATTGTTAGATGTTACTAGTGTGTGGTGTCCCGGAGTGTATGTGACATGCCTTTTGACACGGTGTCGTATATACAAAGTGAACTACTTATAGCTTATTGCAAAATACACCTAATTGCCGTCGCAATAAGGCTCGTAATAAGCGATTTAACATTACAGTAGCTTATTTTTAAAAGCTTAAAGATGGGCAGGCCACCAGCGCATCTCGAAGAACAGATTCTCATTGGGGTCGAAATGTTCTCGAAAAATCCTGATAAGAATATCGAAGTCCTAAAGGTTTTGGGAGTGCACTGATATGATAAGGTCAAGTACTTTAGGGTCTGCAACTTTTTTCGATGTTTGATATTACGAAACGTCGCCGCAAACATTTTTCAAATAGATTTTATTTCGAAACAAGTTTTGGCTGATGCGGTTTTTTTCAAAGAACGAGTGATTCAAGAGGAAGGTTTATATGTATAATAAATGCACAACATAGTAAAAGGTAAGGCGGTACGAAGTTCGCCGGGTCGACTAGTATTAAAGAAAACATTTTTCATTTTCATTTTAATTAATTAAAAACCTGTTATGAACCACATGCCGTGTAATTAAGAGGCCAGTTTCAATTGTTAATTCCTCAGTATCATCGCCGCTGGTGGGCTCTAGACTGCAGGATTTCCTATAGATTTCCTAGTAAACAAACAATAGTGTTGTAGCAGCACTAACTACCCAACTGCGCTGCGATCTGTCACTACCCGACTACGGCTCGCCATCGGCCGGTCATTTGTCTCTATTTGCGACCGCCACATTGCGACCCGTATTAATATAGAGCAGAATGATTGATACCGTCTAGTGTTGGGCAAAATGTCTATTGATTAAAAATTTATTTATTTTTCTTTTTTGGACGAAGTTCCATAACTCGGGTTGCAGTGCGGACCTAGCCAAGAAAAAGTGCAACGTTACAGGTTGAAGTGAGACACAAAAGCGTTGCAGCGAAGGATAGAATGAAAGAGACCGAAAACTATGTATCTCTCTCTCGCTCGCTCGCTCGCAGTACTCGTTCCCTCCCTACGGGCAGTGGCTTGGTCGTTTGTCAGTCGGCCTTCGTTCCTATCGCATATCCCATGACACTTTCTCCTTTTTTAAATTCTAATGAACTGCTAGCCAGCAAGGTTTAATTTCAATAAGCACATTGAGAAGTCCGTTCCGAAACGTACAATAAAACATATTTTAGGCTAAACAATTGTGCTGCTTTGGAATAATACAAATATACCGACAGACGGATTGATGTTCCTTACACAGTGTTTTTATGGAAATCACCTGCAATAAATCGCTTACATCGATAAGGTTGCCTTTTGCCTATAGGATATCACTCATTCATTCATTTATTCTAGAATTTTGGACCTATCTTAAAACGTTTAAAATTTATCTAGTTCGTACTGCACCAATGGAATCTTATGAAAGTTTTTTAATCGATTATTAAAAAGATTGTTCTAAATATCGATATTATCTCATACAACAGCATTCCCTACAATACATCGTTGAACAACACTGATCTTCCCGGTCGAGTGATTGTTTGCTAGTTGAGTAGTGGCTAAATATTATATATGCCTCGGGTTGGATTTGGCATTTTGATGCTTTTCACAAGGTTTAAAGGTACATGAGCCAGCACATCAAGCAACCTACTTTACTACCATAATGTGTACTACGTAAAGCGAATTTACAAACCGAACCTAATGGCTGAAAGTTGGTAGTTAGGATAACTTAGAACCAAGTCGGACATATAGGATATTTTTTATCGTAAAAATCCCTCGAGAACGAAAAATTTGGATTTTGTGGTTTCAATGAAAATTACGCTGGCAAGCCGTAGGGCGAACACTAGTATTGCCACCACCTCTTTCGTGCTTCGGTCGGAGAATATGGAAAATGACACTAAGAAACCAGAAACCGTATAGTAGGTATGTTTGTGTAAGCCCTGTAGGTCCGGGCGTAAAAATAGGTCTACGGTATGCCCTGCCTGTCGTAAGAGGCGACTAAAAGGGGTCAGTGGGGTCGTGGGTGTGAAGGGCGGGGGCCCGACACACTCATCAAACGGCCCGGCGGCCCGGCGGCGGCACAGCTTGTGGCCCTGTGCCGCCGCAGCTCCAAAGGCGAGCCGGGGAGGGAATAATATGCCCTCCCCGAGCACGAAGCAGATACTAGCTGAGGCGTGGGAAGACTTCGCGGACGCTATAATGCGTGATTCCCGGGGTTCTTCCCAAAAGCGCCAAGACGGCCGCCGGGGGTTTTAAGTGGGTGCGAGCCCCACATACTCCCGACGCTCCCCCGAGCGTCGGGAAATGCGATAGGCATTTCCCCTCGTTACAAAAAAAAAAAACGTAGGTTTGTGTTCAGAAGAGCCGCTACCGCTCTCTATAATCCGCATCACGTGCGAGACACATGAACACAATCGTCCTAATAATATCAATGATAATCGCCGTTGAATACTTACAATATAAGAACTTTATTTTAAAATTTTGTGCTACTCCCATTGTTGCTTGAATTCAAGCTAGCCTTAACGACAGCGGCTCCGTTGAACTATTTGCTTATCTGTCCCTAATCCAACGGCGGAACAATTAGCCTGTAACCACGTCTCAAGTGGTTGTCAGTCAGTGAAGCAGACGAGACAACCGTGTCTGTGTTTAAGGAGGTAACATTGATCTACAACTATATCTAGATGACGGAATGAGTTTTATAATAAACGAGCTTTCCCGGCTAACTTCGTTACGCCATAGATAAAAAGATACTACTAATAAAGACTTGGCTCTATAGACTTTGTTCCTTAGACTCCGTTCCATACTGGGCGAATAAAGAAACAAACAACAACAACAAACCACTTGTCAAAATATGTAAACAATTGAAAAATAATTGCACCTTGGGTTTCTTTATTCGAGTTTAAGTAAGGATCCCTAATTATTTTGAAAGTCTTATATAGCCTTTGTCACTCAGGGATAGTGTAGCTTCCTACCAGTGAAAGAATTTTTCAAATTGGTTCAGTATTTCCGGAGACTATTCGTTACAAACAAACAAACAAATCTTTCCTCTTTATAATATTGGTATAGATAGATGACCGGTCAAAATGGTCCCTGAAACCAGTAACGACATGCGTGAAATATAATCATTCGAAATGTATTTAAATACATGTGAATGTGAGTAAAACAAAAGTAATGGTTTTTGAAAGGGATGGTATGACTCCAATAAATATTGCAATTGAGGGACAAAAAGTGGAACAAGTGAATGAGTTTGTATACCTGGGATGTATGTTTACCAGCGATGGTAGGTGTGTGGCGGACATAGAAAGGAGAGTGAAAGCGGGAAACAAAGTTAACGGCGCCTTGCACTCGTTTGTGGGCAGCCATGTCGTGTCTCAAAGGGCTCGCCTGGCTGTGCACAGCGGTGTATTGGTGCCTACACTGATGTATGGAAGTGAAACTTGGGTGTGGCAGAAGAGAAATGAAAGTAGAATAAATGCGGTGGAGATGAGGTCATTGAGGAGTGTGGGCCCCCTCGACGACCCACAATCCTAGGCGGTGCGCTGGTTAAATGACTGAAGAGAGTGGAGGCTTGAAGGAAACTCAGGAGCTTTCTTTTTCTTGTTTCTTTATTGGAGGCCCGGTGGTCGGCAGGAAGCCCAGACCCCAAAAATGGCCTTAATTATATTACAAAATTACTATTTACATGAGCTTAGCCTAGAGCGCGTGTGAGACCTAGCAGGCCAATCGCGGGCGTTTCCTCCCTCACCCCTTCACCCGTAGGTGACGAAGGCGGGGGTGAGGGGAGGCCTGCGAGATCCCACTTACACACAACTACCCTCTCTAAAACTAATACAAATATAAGCTACCTGCTATTCCCTGAAGGTTCATAGCTTATGTACTACTTATTTACTATGCTGAATATCAAGTTATTCTCTATTTATTTCTATATGACTAGCCTTTAACTACTTACTATTTACTATTTAGGCAGTACCTAGCCTACCTAGGTTGTATATCCTAATAGGTTACCAGAATAATATTACCAAGTCCATAATACTTTATTTTACCAAACAGACCTTATTACCTTTACCAACTCGTTACATACTATACTATAAAAAATGCCCTACAGGGTTCTTTAATAAAAAATCTTAAACTAATACCTATTTACAGTCTATAATATGAGGCCGTTACACTTGTCGCGAACATATACTCCCGCCGCAGCTTGTAGCTGGAGCCCTTAGGAGTTCGCGACCCGGAGTATGGCGAGCTTCTTCGTCGGCCGTCGCAGCACGCCCTTGTTGGTCTGCACGTCCACTGCTCGTACCTCGCCGTCTGGACCCGGGAAGACTGCTTCGACGACTTCTTTTCTTGGCAGCGTCTTCGGCACCAGGTTTCTCAGCTTGACGGCTTGGTGGCTGGCTCTTGGCTCCCGCCGGTGTTGGAGCTCCGGCAGGCGTTGGAGCTCCCGCCGGTTTTGGAACTTCGGCAGGTACTTGCGCGCCCAGCGCGCGCAGATCTTGGTGGCGAGCGGCTGACTCTTGGGGCTTGTGCTTCGCTCGGCGACGTCGCCGTCGGCGCTTCCGCCCTCTAGCGGCGGTCTCAGACATCAGGCCAAAGTGGTTGTGGCCTGTGAACGAGAAACAAGTATTATTATAAGCAAAATGACTATTATTAGAGTTGTCACCCTTCGACGGTTGTGCCGGCCGCGCTTTTCGGATGCGGGAGGCCTGGCACATCTTCAGCTGGCTGCTGAAGTCGGGTGATGGCTGGCGGGTCGAGTTGTCGGCCACGTCGTCTCTTGTCGGCTTGTCTGTGTGGTCGTCTCTCCGTAGCGGGCAGGTTTCGACGCCTCCCGCCGGTAATCGCGCAGTCTGGACTCGCCGGAATTGTAGAGCTCGCCCCTCGACGGCGTTGCAGGAACTTTTCGGCTCATCGCCCGGGCTCTCCAGGACGAAGTGTTCTTGCTTAGGCTGCTCTACGTCTTCCTCGGAGTCATCCTGGCTGGTGACTGCGTGATTGACCCGTTGCCGCTCAGCTCTGCTGCGCGGCCCCTTGACGCCGTGGATGACCCAGCCGAGGTCCATCTTCGACGCCACAAGTTGATCTCGCTCGCCGCTACGCGTAGTGTGCGCGACGAGCAGATGCCAGTTGTCTTGTCCGAGCAGGATCGTTGGCGTGTACGTCCCGTATTCGATCTCCTCTTCTATGTCTGCCAGATGCGCGCAGCCCTCTATGTCCCTTCGCTCAAGCGTTTGCGGCGAGAGTCTGAGGCCGGTCATCGTGCGCGCCGATATCTGTAATGAGTCTGAGTTAGAGCCACGTATATTAAAACAGACTCGCCTGGACTTATTCTCACTGTGTTTCGTCCCTCCTACTGTCTCGATGCAGAAGGGTGATGGCGGTCCCGCTGCGCCGATCCGCTTCGCCACACTCTCGTCTATGAGTGTGCAGGTTGAGCCGTCGTCCAGGAGCGCGTAAGTCTTGCAGGCACCCTCTGGACCGGTGACCTCGACTGGCAGCACTTTCAGTAACGCCGTCCTCTTCTCTGTCGTAGCCGAGGCGATGAAGTGCGCCGGCGGCTCGTTCGGCTGTGCTGCGGTCACAAGGCTCGTCTCTGTGTGCAATAAAGGATGATGAGCATAGCGGCAATTATTAAGTTCACACTGTTTGTACTTACATGTGTGACCCTTGTGGCGAAGTTTGAGGCAGCGGAAACACAGGCGGTTTACTTTCGCAAACTCCCATCGTCTTGAGACTTCCGCTTTCTTGAATGTCTGGCAGTCCGGCACTCTATGATCCACTTTTCGGCAGACCGGACACTCAGTTTTCTTTTCTTCAGAGTGGTAGCTGTTATCCCATCGCTCCGTAGCCGCTCCCTTTCTGTGTTCTTGCGGCTGGAAAGGGTTTTCGGCCGGCGCGTAGCTCCCACAAAGTTCACTCTCTCGCTCGAGGAAGCGGGTGATCGTCAGCAGGTCCGGTTCCTCGGCGGGCTTCGCTGCGGCGAAGTCGTAGTAGCGGTAGCGGAGAGTCGCAGGCAGTTTCTCCACCACGCCGCGCACTATCTCCGGGTTGTACAGATAGTGCGTCTTGTTGAGCGCCTTTACTGTTGAGGTAATGTTGATTACCTTTGAGGCGAAGGTGCAGATATCCCTCGGCGTATCGGCGAGCCGTGGGAGTCCTCGAAGCTTCTCCATCTCTGCGATGACCAGCGCGTCGGGACGTCCGAATCGTGAAGCCAGCAGCTTCATTACCTCGGCAGTAGACGTCGCCCCGATGAACAGGCACTGCGCTGCATCGCGTGCGGCTCCTTTGAGACTTCTCCTCAGTCTCATCAGGTTGGCTTGCTCACTGAGTTGATTTGCTGTCTCTTCGTAGGCAGTCTTGAAGGGCAGCCAGTCCGTTGCGGCGCCCGAGAACACCGGCAGGTCCATCACCTTGGTGTTGACGGGTTGCATGGAGCGGGCGGCCATGGTTAAGGCGGAAGCTAGTTCCCTATAGTCGAGCGCTGGCGGCGGCGGTGATCGCTCGACGTAGAGGACGGGAGCCTGACTCTCCTGAGTCGGTTGCTGTGTGTTGATCTGCTGAGGTACGTCGTGACGCGGCGGTGGTCTCGACGTGGGCGGCAACTCAGCAGGATCTAAGGGCGGCAGCCCTCCTGAATCAGCGGCGGCGGCAGCTCCTTCGTCCATGTAGGCACCTGCGGTCAGAGCCAGTGCGTTGTTCTGGACCCAGGTGTTGGTAAGCTCGTCTCTGAGCGTGGCGTTGTCGTCTATCTCCTCGTCCTCCTCATCCGTCTCCTCTTCCAGCAGAGCGACGCGTGATGCGGCCAGCTCTATTTGTCGCTGAAGGAGCTCTTGTCGTGCCTTTTCAAGTTCGCGCTTGCGTGCCTTTGTTCTCTCAGCGCTGTGTCTGCTTGGCACCTTCCCGCCAATCGGTGCTTCCAGTCTCGTAGCTGTCATCGCCGTGGTTTCCGTAGCCGTCGTGGTGTAGTTGGTTGTTGCGGCGGCTGAAGACTCGGAAGAGGTGGCAGCGGCGGCGGCAGCGACGAGAGCGGCGGCGGCGGCGGATAGCGTAGCGTTGGCGGCAGAGGGCTCGGCGAACGTAGAGGCGACGGAGGCATTGGCCGCTGAAGGCGCGGCGGTGGAGGCGGGGGCCGCGGGGTACGCGGCGGTGAAGGCCGCGGGGTACGCGGCAGTGAAGGCCGCGGCCGCGGGTGGCGCGGCGGCGGCGGCGGCGGCGGCGGAAATCGCGGCGGCCGGTGAAGGCGCGAGGCTTGCGGGGAGGGCGGTCCCCGCAAGGGGCGCGGGGGGGGCGGCCCCCGCGTCGGCAACCCCCGCGGCGGGGGTGCTCCCCGCGGGGGGTGCGGGCGCGGAGGTGCCGGCGGGGTTGACTTGCCCCGCGGCAGACGCGTGTGTCGCGGGCCCAGCGGAGGGCTCGGCCGCAGAATGCGCGTTTAGTGCCGCTTCTCGATTGGCTGCTTGAGCGGCGGCGCGGGCAGCGCGATCGAGGGCGGCCGGGTCTGGGCGCGCGACGTACGGCGCCGACTTCTTGCTCCGGGTTATGGGCATCCCGATGTTGCTCCTGAGTTTCCTTCTGTGGCTTGACTGTTTCTTCAGATGCGGCTTGCAGAGATCAGCTTTCGCTGGACCGCTTGCGGCTTGATTCTTCTATCCGGCTCGAAGGACCAATTTATGTGGGCCCCCTCGACGACCCACAATCCTAGGCGGTGCGCTGGTTAAATGACTGAAGAGAGTGGAGGCTTGAAGGAAACTCAGGAGCTTTCTTTTTCTTGTTTCTTTATTGGAGGCCCGGTGGTCGGCAGGAAGCCCAGACCCCAAAAATGGCCTTAATTATATTACAAAATTACTATTTACATGAGCTTAGCCTAGAGCGCGTGTGAGACCTAGCAGGCCAATCGCGGGCGTTTCCTCCCTCACCCCTTCACCCGTAGGTGACGAAGGCGGGGGTGAGGGGAGGCCTGCGAGATCCCACTTACACACAACTACCCTCTCTAAAACTAATACAAATATAAGCTACCTGCTATTCCCTGAAGGTTCATAGCTTATGTACTACTTATTTACTATGCTGAATATCAAGTTATTCTCTATTTATTTCTATATGACTAGCCTTTAACTACTTACTATTTACTATTTAGGCAGTACCTAGCCTACCTAGGTTGTATATCCTAATAGGTTACCAGAATAATATTACCAAGTCCATAATACTTTATTTTACCAAACAGACCTTATTACCTTTACCAACTCGTTACATACTATACTATAAAAAATGCCCTACAGGGTTCTTTAATAAAAAATCTTAAACTAATACCTATTTACAGTCTATAATATGAGGCCGTTACACTTGTCGCGAACAAGGAGTATATGTGGGGTCACTATAAATGATAGATTGAGGAACGCTGTTATCAGAGAACGTTGTGGTTTGAAAGAGGATGTAGTGACCAAGATTGAAAAGGGTATGCTTCGGTGGTTTGGTCACTTAGAGCGGATGGATGACAGGAGATTGACAAAAGAAATATATAGAGCGGATGCGGAAGCACGGTTAGAAGAGGTAGGCCACGGAAAACGTGCACCGACCAAATTGGTGACGTTCTGAGGAAAGGCCGCGTGAAGAGTTCACGAAACCGACGTGCGTGTATGAAAAGGCTTATGACTGTAGAAGAAGCGAAAGAAGTGTGTCAGGATCGTAGCAAGTGGAAATCAATTGTCTCTGCCTACCCCTCCGATGGGATACAGGCGTGACGTTATGTATGTATTTAAATACAGTGTGTCCCATAAGGTAACGTAGCTGGGAAAGGGGGTGATAGGAAAGAAATCACAAGAAAAATAGAAAAAAAATCAACTAGGTTATTAAAAAAACCCTATATCACGCTACCTTACCTTATGGGACACACCGTATAGAAAGAAAGAAAGAAAGAAAAGCGTTTATTGCCAAACAGTGATACACAATTAACAACAACACAGACAAAAAAAATACAAAAAAAAAAATAAAAAAAATTTATGCCACTGTTGCAAAGGGCACTGCCATGGTTTGCTACGGGTGTGAACCCAAAGCGCTGGTTTTCAGTCAGTGCCGGTAGTGTTCACAAATTGTCGTATACTACAAGTGCTCATTACAAATCACTTTGTGAAAAAAGTTATGGCAATATAAGTAAATAAACTTATTTACTCACTTTTCCATTAGATACTGAACCTGACTTACGGAACCGGGACATGTTTACTTACTACCCAAGTTATACTTAAATGGAGACCCCATGTTTAATGATTTTGTAAGACGATTTTTTGAAAAAACTATTTTTGTATTTAACTGCCTTAAAAAAAGAAGTTTATCAGTTTCACCTGTATGTTTTTATGTATGTATGTTCTTCCTCGATTATCTCGCGTTTGGCTGAACCGATCTTGATGCGGTTTTCAGATAAGTATTTGTTACATTCAGGGAAGGTTTTAGTATATATTTTAACCGACTTCGAAAAAGAGGAAGTGCTTAGTTGATGTATATGTCAGTTTATTGAAGGCGGGTTTCTTTTTTGTAAAAAATGAAATATTGTATTTTGTATTACTATGGCTCAATCAGAAAGATTAAGGTCACGCAAATCAACATGATTACTTCTTTTAGTCGTCTTTTACGACATAAAGGGGATACCCAATAGACCTATTCATACCCCAAAACATGCAGAAAGTGAGGAGTGAGAAGACTTTCTCTGGAGAAGAAAAAACATAACTAAATATTACACAAAACCTTCTATTCTATTCTACTTTCAATTATAAATCAATGGTCTAAACTCGGTAAGCCGTGAACGGAGCAAATCGTCGAGAATGTAGGTATCTGTGTTTAGTAATACTGTTGAGTGTTTGTCAGCTCTTCGGACTGCCATGCAGATCAGATGAAGGTCTCAAATATAGGATTTAGGTATCAATTGTCACTTGATAAAAAGCATTTTGATCATGGAACTGTTTTATAGTTGAAGTTGATGTTGTCTGTATGTAATAATAATAATTTAATTAGAATTTATTTATTTCATAAAATATTGTAGCATAGATTTAGTAGAAAATAAAACGATTTTAAATAACAATAAGAAGGAGACTTGTACCCACAATAAGTCGACCAAATAAAACAAGTGGCTCTAGAAGGCTAAGCCGATCAAAAAACGGAACTTTAAGCTGAAGTTTAGCAGATGAACAGCTCATGGGAGGAACTGCCGTACATGGCTTAAGACCGAAATCAATGGAGACATCTTCTGACGGCCCCAGGCTCCACGGCAACGGTATTAAAGAGAAAAAGCAAGATATTCTTTATAATCAATAATAGATGGGAAAACAGAAGGAAAGAGAGGGCCAGGAAGACCGATAGACAGCTACATGAAGCAGAGTAAGTTTATTTTATTTTGATAAGCGAAATTAGACGAAGTAGAGGGGGATACATAGACAAGTGCATTAATTAGCTCTTAAATAGAACAGAAGAAGAAACTTGTTCAGTTATGTATACTTCTAAACCAATATTATAAAAAATATTTTTTTTATAGATTGTTAAATCGAATGGTCTTCGCAACTACTGAAACTCTCCTTAACTACTGGAACAATTGAAAAAATTATTTCACCATTAAAATCCTACATTATTTCTGATGCACATATAGGCCATAATTAATTTTCTCAAAAGTTAGGGGTCGGTAAAAAACGACATTGCTAGTGGTAGCAGTATTTTCATAAAGTTCTTACTACTCAGTAATGCAGCCGCGTAAAGCCCTCGGTAGAGAGCGCATGTTAATTATTCTTTTGTCACAAATATGGGACGTGGCGATGAATATTCCATTCTAGTAGAGCGGTTGATATGCTCTAAAATATTATGTTCGCCTTTGCTTTTTTAGAGGGCTATAACAGCGATAGGCTGGTACTATGGTCATGGTTAATCGTGAGAAAAATCTAGCTAGGCAGAGACAATATTTTTTCACTTGCTACGATCCTTCTTTGGCTGCTTTTACAGTCTTTTCTTGAGGGCGTCACCGATTTGGTCGGTGAACGTTCGCCGTGGCCTACTTCTCCCATCCGGTCTTTTTTTTTGCAGATGTTGGTCACTCGGGTGTACTAATTTTTGTTATGTATTTTAATCGTGGCGTTGAAATAAATATATTTTCTTTCTTTCTTTTCGCTTTCGCATTGTAAATCTCTTTTGTCAATTTTCTCTAAGTGTAACCCAGCGAAGTATACCCTTTTTCAACGAACGCATAAGTTATAAATTTTATTTATTTTAGTAATATATATCTTTTTTAATATTGTCTTATTATTACATTACATTAGATTTGTTTTAACAATTATATTTTACAAACCAACAACGCCTGGTAAAAAAGCACTTATGTGGCCAACCTCAAAAGACGTAGTAGAAAAGTAACATAACATAACATAACCTCACGCCTTTTATTCCCCGAAGGGTTAGGCAGTAGAAAAGTAAGTATTTGCTATTTCCAAAGTTATGTTTGCCTAATGATTCATTATTAAAATTCATGCAATAATCAAAACTTTCAGTCGAGGGGCCCAGTTTGTTAGGTAAATTAGAAATTTCCTCAACTTCCACGACAAAGACCGACTTAAGATACGGAACTTCAAAGGGAAAACTTTGTTAGCTGCAATGAAGACTGGTAGGTACTCATACAGGGTGCTTTGAACGCGAGGAGGTAACAAATCAAAGAAGGTCCTCAGTACACAATTCCTACTAATACTTATTATAAACTTGTCGAACCGGCGAACTTCGTACATTACTATTTCGTACATGAATTATACATTTTGACCTTCCTTAAGAATCACTATAAATCTATCATCAATACATAGTATAAAATAAAGTCACTTCCCGCGTCTGTCCCTATGTATGCTTAAATCTTTAAAACTTTAGAACGGATTTTGATGCGTTTTCTTTTAATAGATAGAGTGATACAAGAGGAAGGTTTATAAGTATAACACATACACAAAATACTAATAGATTAGGCGGTACGAAGTTCGCCGGGTCGACTAATTAAAAATAATCGCATCACCCCTTAAATTCAATAAATAAATTATAAATAAAAAAAATAAAATTATCAATTATTAATTAATTTAATCCTCAGAAACATCCTGTAGAAGTACATGACTATTTTGTTTGGTTCTTTAGCCAAACAAGGAACACTTAAAAAAAAAAGACCCCCTGCCGTATTTGAAAACAACAGTGTACAAAATGAACGAACGAACAGAACGACTGAAAATAAGGGGACAAATAGTATCATTGCGTGGACGCAGCACGATTAAAATAGCCAATAGAGCGCTAGCGCGCGACGCACAACCCGCCCCACCCCCCTGTAATTTCCTATGACACCTGATTTTTGATTTCTGCGCATTCAAAAGTTACATGGTAAGACCTATACATTAGTACTTGCAGTGTAAAATATAGCAACTTTGTTTCTCGAGTATCTTAGACAAACATTGCAAAACGTATTGCCATAAAATTTGGATTAAGATTTTTTTTATGAGTTGTGTCTATAAACATTTTTATAGCTTCACTTACCGAGATAAGATTTACAATGTCGGTTCTTAGGATACTAAATAAAATAAGCTATCTCAGTTTTGTCGTAAACAAAATCTTAAAATTCTGGCGCAAAATTCAAAAATTAAATTAATAATCTAACCCTAACTAGGAAGAACCTGTATTTAGGGTGCCCGAAACATATACAGGAGACGAACATTACACCCAGACCGGGAAACAAACATCGATATTCATCATAACAATGTTCGCCCCGCCGGGAATCGAATCCAGGTGCACACGCTTCTCAGTCCACATCGCTGCCAACTGAGCTACGGAGCAGTCGGAGCGGAAAATTCGGCTTCTTCCCCATTCGCCTGAATTTATTCGCCCGAAATATTAAATTTACCCATTCGCCTGAATTTTAATAAAAATTGTTCCCCATTCGCCCGATCGTATCTAATGAAACAAAGAGTAATAATAAAAAAAAAGTGTTACTGAGATAATTTCATTAGACATTTGCAACATCGACAGGTTATCTGCAGTAAGATATGCTATTAGATTTACATAATCAAATTCCCGACCTCTTTGTCCCTGATGAGGGGCTATAGAAAGAAATCATCATTAATTCTTTGTGGAAATCCAAATATTCTAATGAGGTGATGTCGTTTTAGGGCGTAGCCTAGCGGGTCCATCGTCGGCTTTGTAGATTGGACTGATTGCGAAGGATTATTATACGTGAAAGAAGGGTGCAATCTGGTTCGCGTGCCAGTGACATTAACTCGAAAAGTACAATAGTTTTCGTGTAATATGAAAAGTTGAATAAAAAGAGTATAGAAAATAAAAAAGCTTACGCGTAACACTTTGAAAGTCCCAAAATATTTTATTTAATAGGATATACGACAAATAAATCAAACGACCGATTGCACAGAGCTTCGATATAGCATACTGCGAGGGAAAGGGACAGTCATATGTCAGTCGCCCGCATCGGTTACTACATTTTATTGGAAAAAGTAATAAATTTTGAATAACTTTTTAATTATTACTGTTAAATCAAATTTGAATTACCAGAATTTGATTTTGTTTAATATTATTATTCCTAGGTAGTTTCAACAAAAACTACTTAGTAATTTTGAAGAACTAGGTATTATCGTTTTTTGGAATGGTTACTTTGACGAAATAATGTATCGAGGTTTTTTGATTCCACTAGTATTTCGCAATTATAAAAAACTTTGTTATATACTCAAAAAGGTTATATAATTAAATTCTAGATCTTTAGCTTCTAAAGATTAAGAGAATTACTTGATTTAAAAAACCTTCTAAACTCATATAGCGTCTTAACTATTATGTTCAAAAATTTATACCCTACTCAAAAATATAAAAAAAAAACTTCTTTTAGAACAACTAAAAGTGTAACAGAAACAAAATTAAGTATTCAACAGTGCTTGAGCGGGGTCGGCGTAATAGTGCCGCTTTGTCTTAATTAAGGTGATGTTTTGTTACGCAGACCTTAAAAATGACAAACACAGAATTATCATATTTTACACTAGTCGACCCGGCCAACTTCGTACCGCCTAACCTACTACTATGTTGTTTTCCCGGTAATTATTCGAATTTTTCTCGCCGTAAATCCATTCTTGGACTACAACAAATATTTTAAGTTAAAAAGTAATTGGTAAAGTTGGTCCAGGCGTTGTTGAGTTATGCGTTTACAATCGATGTTTGTTCAATATCGGCCATCCCTTGTTTTATTTATCTAACGTTTCTTAAAACAAAAGTAGGTATCTTATCTATAAACCAGCCCCCGCAGCACGACGGACCATTTGTCGAATGTAACTGTCACTTTTAATCGCTTTTGACATTTCAATACTGGAAAATGTATGGAGATGATCGACAAAAGTGACAGATAGATACGACAAATTCGACAAATTGTTCGTCATGTTACCACCGAAAGGCGGAAAGAAGATACTTTTTAAACCGAAAATCCTACGGGAACGGAAAATTGCGATTCTGTGGACCGAAGAGAAATTGCGATTTCGAAGCCACGGTTCATCTATTAGTTGGTCCATAAGTTGATTGCTCCATGTTTTACGCTATCACTCTTCGTTTGTATTGAATTAGTTAAAGCGGTGACGTTTTCACAAATAATCGGATTACGCTGGAAACCATTCTGTTTGTCGTAGATCGTTGGTTCGTAATTATAATGAGTTTCGTTAGGCCGTGATGATTTATTTGACTCCCTAATATAATAAAGGCGAAAGTTTGTGAGTGTGTATGTTTGTAACCTCTTCAAGTCTAAACGGCTAGAGCGATTTCAATGAAATTTGATACGGACTTAGCTGTCACCTTAACACATAGGACACTCAGTCGCCTGTCGTGGAGTCGCGTATTTTTATTTATTTTGTTTAAGATTTCGTTTTCGTATTACTGTGTTTCTTGTCTTGTTTTTTTTTTAGTAATAGTAATTTATGACATCACGTCGGCGAATTTACTTTTTTACGGTTTTCGTGATTATGAGTTACTACAGTAACTAGTTTAGCCACGCAATCTTACCCGCGGTTTATAACCGCAATAAAAAGTAGTCTATGTGTTAATTCAGGGTGTCAGCTAACACCATACCAAATTTCATTGAAATCGCTACAGCCGTTTAGACGTGAAGAAGTAACAAACGTTAGGAAGGCACGTTAAGCCGTTGGTCCCGGTCGCAGTAGTGGTCGTTATAACCGCGGTGACAAGCTGGCCCCTTGTCACGTTGGTAATAAAGCATGAACTCGCTTAAACGTGGGTCCGGCTCTTGAGCTGGTGCCTCTGCCTAACCCTTCGGGAAATAAGAGGCGTGAGATTATGTTGTTGTTTAGTAACAAACATACACACAAAATTTTGCCTTTATAATATTAGTGTGATAAACTGAATAGTGGAATCAACGTTGTTGTGAATAAGTTTACATTAAGTTTCAAATATACTGATCTATAAAATCTTGAAATGCGAATTCCGAATATCGAATATTGATAACGTAGTGATGTGAACCGGAATCCGGGATGCTATTCCGGGATTCTTGTAATGCGAGTATTTTATTATCACCGGCTCTGGTAAGGTGGGTGTTAAATTCATGTTGCACTTTCAAAAGTTGTTTGAAAGTGAATGGCCAAACTAATACTAGTTTAATAAAAATAATATTAACAGAAAATAATAATATTAGACTTGCAATGGCTAAAAAATTATATTTATTATTTATAATAACACACAATACACTCAGAACACCTAACTAGGTAGAACCTGTATCTAGGGCGCCTGAAACACACACAGAGACGAACATCACACCCAGACCGGAAACAAACATCGATATTCATCATATCAATATTCGCCCCGCCCAGGAATCGAACCAGGGTGCTCACGTTTACTCAGTCCACATCACTGCCAAGTGAGCTACGGAGTAGTCAATTTGGTATGGATTTGTGCTAAACGGCCACAAAATGACAGATTTAAGCACTAAAACTTCGATTTGTCGTTCAAAATTACTTTTGATAGTTTTTTAAAACATTTCAATAATATGTTTTAAAGGATTTTAGACCTTATAGGAAAGATGCAGAGATAAACAGTCGCGCAATTTCCTTTCAACTCGATGCATAAAACATTTTGGGCTTACTCCGCGACTATATGAGACGCAAAGTCTGCCCGGCCACGTATTCTAATGTGGATGGTTTGATGTCGAGTTACGATCGTAGTTCAATCAAAAGTATACTCTATTTTTAGTTGTACTTCGTTAAGTTTTTTTGCCTAATTCAGTTCACCATGTACCTACAAAAAGCAACATGAGACAAAGTTAATACAAAATATCAGTTGTTCTATACACTGCATATGTTCGATCAGCTGACAGGGTCAATCTACGGGAAAGCTGATTTTAGTTTTCAAATTTCGACCCATAATATGTATCTAGAAAAATATTGTAAGTACAGTGACCTGAATTCCTCTTTTGAATAATCGAATTGTTAGTAAATTAAAAAAAATGATTTATGCAATATAGGATACAAGATATCACTTATTAAAAGTCAATAGACTAATCTAATTAATATTGATACCTTTTTTGGTAAAGTATTCTATACTGCGAGAGGCGAGGTAGTTCAGAGGGGTTATTCCGATAGTCTCCAAAACCTTTGATGTCCAAAATTTTGCCGCCCCATACAACGTTTCCTATTAGTCTCCAAAACACTTTTTTGGTAAAGGTAGGTACAAAAAAAAAATTTCATACAACTATTCCTTTTAGTCTCCAGGTAAGTTTTACTATGTAGAGACAACAACAAAAGTTTAGGAATTTTAATAAAACGTAGTTTTTTAGTTATCAGTTTTAATAAATATTTACATATAAACTATCGTAAACTTCACAAAAAAATAATACTTATGACTGTTAAAATTTGCTTAGGTAAGGGAATAAAATTTTCACATTTACAACAATCAGAAGCACTATTAGGTACTATGCTTAATTTATAAACCTAATTTTCACTGTCTACCATTATGGTCAAAGATCAGACTGGATTAGAAAAAATAGAGTACCACATGCACTCTTTTTTTTTTAAATAACGGTACTTTCGCCGAATGACTTCCGAGCAGCGCTCTGTGATTGGTTTAATAACCGCACGGCTATTGTTTCCGTAAAACTTAGTACCTAGTTGTAGTCTTAGCCGCCCCTTATCAGGTAGCTGAGAGTTTGTAAGGTTTTTGACAAAGAGTGCAAATAATTTTTAAATCTAGGCGATAATCTTGTATCGGTTGCTATATTTTTATTTTGTAATGCTGTTAACACTGGGTTTTCTCGCTTGTTTTGCCGTCGATACCATCTTTGCCTGTTAATATTTTGGAGACTATAGGAAATGGAAAATAATTAAATAAAAATAAGAATAAATCAGCTTGGAGATTAAATGGAAATAAAAAAAAATGATTTTTGGAGACTAATGGAATAACCCGTTCAGAGTGCCCACCACTTTGGCTCATGCAAACAAATGTTTGCCTTGCCTTACGACAATAATATCCGTGATCCACCATGTGCTGTAACCATGTGAGGTGAGTCATGTAAGAGGGACAGTGAAAATGAATATTGTAGTTTATTAGACTTTCAATACATAGTAACTAGTGACTGCTCCGTAGCTCAGTTGGCAGTGATGTGGACTGAGAAACGTGTGCACCCGGGTTCGATTCCCGGGCGGGGCGAATATTGATATGATGAATATCGATGTTTGTTTCCGGTCTGGGTGTGATGTTTGTCTCTGAGTGTGTTTCGGGCACCCTAGATACAGGTTCTTCCTAGTTAGGGGCTCAGAGTGTAAGGTGTTATTATTATTATTATAGTATAAAAAAGAGTCGCTTCCCGCGTCTTTCCCTAAGTATGCTTTATCTTTATTTTTTTATTAAATAGATAGGGTGATTAAAGAAGGTTTCTATGTATAATACATGCACAACATAGTAAAAGATTAAGCGGTACGAAGTGCGCCGGGTCGACTGGTATTGAATCAACGATATTCTGGTATGATTTATGTATCGTTACTCTAAATCAGCCACTTCAGGTAGAGTAGGGAGTGCAGTTCTGCTCCACAAATAAAACAGCCAGCAGTAAAGTTTGGGCTGGAGACTGCCAAGAAACACGTGTTTTAAAAAGAAATAGTAATATTTTAGGACAAGATAAGTTTAGCCTCTTCTATATACCTATCTAGCCTAGAGAGCCGATTTTGTCGTAAGGCAAGGCAAACATTCGTTTGCCTGAGCCAATTGGTGGGCACCCTGAACTACCTCGCCTCTCGCAGTATAGGATACTTTACCAAATAAGGTATCAATACCAATTAGATATGTCGAATTGACTTTCAATGAGTGATAATCTTGTATCCTACTGAATAAAGAATCTTGACTTTTTTTTGATATGCATAATTCCTTACTATACTTATACTATTCTTACTTAATCATATTATCCACGTTCAAAAGGTACCTCTGTGGTTTGTTATCAGTTATGTTGACTGTGTCTTCAGAGGTCTAGGTTTGATTCCCGGCGGGGGCAAACATTGTTAGCGCTCAAACTGACGACGCCGCGCCGCCGCCGCGCAATCAATGCAAATTGTATCGTTCCACTGTACTATTATTGTTATAACACCATGGACCCAATTATCAAGAGAGGACTGTTCATGGTGATGATGATGATCTCCTTTTATCCCTCATCAGGGACATAGGGCTCTCAGTAAAGCTCGCCACTTGCTCCTATCCTGGGCGACTTCCTCCATTTCATTCCACGGTGCTCCAAGTATAGGGGCCTTTTGCTCCACCGTGCGGCGCAAGGTTTGTTTAGGGCGACCGGCTCTGCGACGTCCTTGGGGGACTGTTCATGGTCAAACAAAATCACGTAAAGATATCTATGATTGCTTCCTGGTCCTGAATCAAATCAAATCAAATAATTCTTTATTCAATATAGGATACAAGATATCACTTATTGAAAGTCAATTAGACTACATCTAATCTAATCGCTACTGATACCTTATTTGGTAAAGTATCCTATACTGTGAGAGGCGAGGTAGTTCAGGGTTGTTGGGAATGTTTTTCTATTGTGTTTCAGGCACCCTAGAAATAGGCTCTACCTAGTGTGGGGCTCTGAGTGCTATGCGTTATACCCGGCGAACTTCGTACCGCCTAACCTTTTTGTATTTTGTGCATTTATTATATTTATGAACCTTCCTCTTGAATCGTTCTATCTAAAAAAAACCGCATCAAAATCCGTTGTAGTTTTAAAGATTTAAGCATACCTAACATAAGGCTTATTTTATTTTATACTATGTATGCTATGTATGTATTGAAGACGCTTCCCGCGTCTGTCCGTATGTATTCTTTTTTATTTAAAACTATGCAAGGGATTTTATTGCGTTTTTTAATAGACAGTGTGATTCAAGAGGAAGGTTTTGTTCGGTAGAAAACCTTTAGTTTCCGAACGAACGCGTTCCCGCCGCCCCGCACCTCACACCTCCGCGCCGGTAGCTAGCTGTCAAAACACTTGCGAGCGGACATTCACCTAGGCGCGTGTATTTAGATTTGTATTATAGGTTTTAGAGAATAAACCAGAATGAAAATACAGTCCGCTAGCATTATTTACCATCTCAATTACCTATATTAGGAAAGACCCTAACAGTTTATATGTACAATTCATGCACAGCATAGTAATAGGTTAGGTGGTACGAAGTTCGCTGGATCGACTAGTTAATATTATAAATTCACAAGCCAAGTTGATCGCCATGTGCATAATATCGCAGTTTTTCAGTCCAATAAAATAAAACGTCACATATTTCAACGGGTCTGTATTAAATATTTATTTATTTGACCCAATTTCCTCTGTTTTTCATTCCATACGATTTACACCTCTGCAATTCTTTATTTTTTTTTGTATAGATATAAAATGGTTGTGACGTCTGTCTGGTTGTCCAACTTAAAAACTGAACTATAGATTACAATCTCTGTTTTATTTTGAAACTGAGCCCAATATTAACAAAATATTTTCTCACCCGGTTATTCATAAAAAATTAAAGAGCACTTTAGTTATTTGAAGTATGTCAATTTAGACTTGATGTCACGTATTTACCATACAACAAACCAAATAATTAGACCTCCAGTAAAGCTACTTAAAACCTACTGTATCTTTATGAATTATACTTTAAACTTAGGCTGACATTCACAGCCAGTGACTGGAGGCTACTCGGTCGAGTATGATACTCGGACAAGTCGTTCCCGAGTTCAGATTATCCTGGCTCGAGCTGGCTTATACTCCGTCGAGCCTATTTGAATCACTGTGTTGAACGACGTGTATATCAATTTGAGTGGAAAACGATTTAAAGTTTCATTTAGACTTTAGACACTTTGAATGAATGAATGAATGAATGAATGAATGAATGAATGAATACACACACTTTGGAGTGCGAGTTTGAGCTGCGACTCGACTGTGAATGAATAGTGTAATAAATTTAATCCTGAGATATGTTCAACTTTAAGTATTACTTGTTTTACTCGATAAACTCATTACCTAGTGTTTATCATAAATATATATAAAACTCTTCCGTTACTGACTGACTGAATGACTGACAGACAACGCAGAGCCGAAACTACTGGACGTAGCGGGTTGAAATTTTGCACGTAGGTTGTAACGATCGTCTAGCGGTCGTTCCTGTTTTCATACCTTTTTTCATCAACTTAATCCTTGTATCATCATTTGTATCATCATTTTGGCTTTTAAACTCTGAAAATCACTAAAATTATCTTCGAAATTCTTCATTTTCATACTATTGTTATTTTATTTGTTTACATTTTGTTTGTTTATCTTTCTGTTTTTATTCTTTTTAGGCATAGATTCCTTGTAATTGTCTTTGAAAGGGGTTGCTCTCACATGGAAAATGTAGCATTACTGGCTACTTTTCAAAGACACCTTGTCATAAATTTTATAATTCATTCGAAATTCTTATTTTGATTGATAAAATTTTCCTATAAAAGAATATTCTAGGCCTAAGCCGGGGGGTCGAGAGTCGGAGATTAAGCATCAAGGAAGTTGATTGGGAAACTACTACAAGTCGGAAAATAGTCTATCCTGGCCTGGAGTCTTAAAAACTATTAAGGACATCCTTCAGCTGGATTACTGGACCTACCGCTCGGCCCGACCTTGGCTGAGCGAGATTCCACGGATCTTTGGTGGCAACGAGTTTTTGAGGGCCAGACCCTAAACCTGGCCCAACTCTCGGACTCCGGCAGCCTCTTCGTTCCGTACACCTGCCGGAGCCATCTTACCTCGTGCTACCAACTACTTCGGGGGACCCCTTTTCTTTGAGGGCTGGAGGTCTTCTTCCTGACTCATTTCCAACCTCCAGTAACTCTCTCTCCGTTCTTCAGGGTCCACCCACCACATCCGTACAGAGCCACGAGCAACTACCGCTTGTGCTAGCTGCCTACTCCAGCCGCAGCCAGCCTCTACAGCCAGACTCCAGCCAGTCCTCCAGACCGGCCGCCGCTTCTATCTGCAGGCGGGACCAGCCTGCCTATCTTTACCTTACTAGATAAGAAGTGCCAAGTAACTGTGTACCTTTTAGGGAAATAAAACTCACGTGTGTTACCGAACCCTTTTGAATAATTTCTGTAGGCCCTGGGATAAACTCTAAATTAACCTCCAGCTCTTACAAGGTTCCTTAGGGAGTGTAGGTGAGCACTAAGAAAGGATTTCCCGAAATTCCCATGGGAACGGGATTTTTGTGTTTATGAGAAATCTGCGCGAGTAAAACCGCGGGGCAGACTCTAGTTTAACCCATAATGCTAGGTATAGTAGCTACGAACTTCTTTGATTTATCTATTTCGTACAACCAAAAATACGATCGAAACAGCATTAAATAGGCTATCCTTATTTTGCGTCATATATACGTAGGGAGAGCAAAACGCACAACCATATATCAGTCGAGGTGTCCTCGGTAAATCTTCGGCTTGACAAATAAAGAGCGATCGCCGGTCGAGGGTGTTTTGGAGAAGGAATATAAAGGATTTGGCTCAAAAAATGTACACCTTAAATTGTTGTTTGTCCAATTACGTATGAAGACTTTTTGAAACGGCACGCGTTGCTAGCGTCTCGCTAGAGCGCTGGCCTTACTCGGCGCTAAAGCGTCGATTTGTAATCAATATTCAAAAAACTCTTCCGTTACTGACTGATGACTGACGCAGAGCTGAAACTACTGGGGCTGAAATTTTGCACGTGGGTTCCTTGGGGTGTGTAGGAGAACACTAAGAAATAAATTCCCGACATTCTTATGGGAACGGGCAAAAACGGTATTTTGGTGTTTATAAGAAATCTGCTCGGGCGAAACTGTGGGGCAGCCTCTAGTGTACTATATGACAGTATTACACTTTCACTCAGAGCACGCGGTGGCATCAGAGCGTTCTAGCGCGACGCTATAGCGCTATCTGTTTGACAAAGACTTTAGGTTATGAGGTCCTATTACGGAGGTAGACAAAATATCGCCATTATACGGCGGTATTTTTTTGTTTCTGATTTATAACTGTTTGCTTCTATTAAAAAACAAAAACTCGGCTAAACGTGGGTCCGTCTCTTGAGCTGGTGCCTCTGCCTAAACCTTCTGGGAATAAAATGCGTGAGATTATGATATGTTTAAGCTTTTATTTGTTATTGACTGAACTCCATTATATCCTAGCAATATAGACAAGACCAATTACTAAATTATGGAGTTACAATCAACGTACATAATATAAAATAGTCGCTTTCCGCGTCTGTCCCTATATATGCTTAAATTTTTAAAACTGTGCATTTGATTTAGATTATTTGACTAGGTCAAAGAAAAAGAATTACCGGACGTTTAACCTCACTGTGTGTGCCACTGCCAATCAACCGTTTGTATCAGTCATCATTTCCCTCCAAAAGAGCTGACAAAGGGCTTTGAATTAGCGTGACATCAGACGGACCGCACGGCACCAAACGCGCGCAGTCGACACCCCAACCCCATGCAGTCGGCTCACTTAACCTCAACTTAGGGTTATGTTGGGGCTGCCACGTTTTTGTAGTGCGTCAGGAATGTTTGCAGATTCTCGAGTTGATGGATTTCACGCGATAATCAGAAATAGAGCAGCTTCCTTGATGCGCAGGATTCGTTGCAGTCCCAACAGCATCCTAGCATTGTTGTGCGACAGACACGATAGCCACTTCATGGAACACTGGGTAAGTGTTCATGTTGTTCGCTAAATATAACTTGTACATAAATAAATAAATAGATTAAGTTTTACTAATATAGATTTTTAAGTTTTAACTAACACTATGGATTTTGTGAGCTGAAATAAAGTTTATTATTATTATTATTAACCGCATGCAGTCCACACTTTCAACCGAGCGCAGTCGAGACTCAACCGCGCGCGTTTGAGAGTGATGGTCCGTCTGATGTGAACCTTACTAACTCAAAACTTGATACACAGAGAGCGCTTTCCTATTTCTTAAGAGCCAGTTTACAGCGATGCTAGCGCCATTCGCGAAAAAAACTCGTATCTTTGTCATACTGTGCCACATTTTTGATATTTTGCCTTAGTTTAAAAGGTTTTTTTTTTCAAGAATGGCGCAGCATCGCTTTAAACAAATTTGAATCCATTAGGACAAATATTACATCCAGTAGCCCTTGTCTTGGTTAAATCATTCTTATTTCCAACTAGTAAGTTAATTAAGTGGTTTCCAATACTAAAGCCATGTCAAGAATCGATCTACGACTATCATTTGTCTTTATTTAGCCCATTGAGAACCGAGTTGCAGTGTTCATGGTTCAACAATATATTATGCGTCTAGATAACTCCTTTGCAGTCCTTATACAGTGCAATTAGTAATAACATGATTTAATTTAAAAGCATACCTACGACTGTACGTGAGTTAAGTTTCAACATTCAAGTAATAATAATAATAGATTGTAGTAAATTAGTGTAAAACTGTAGAGCGGAAAGAAATCTTATTGTTTACGAGCTTTCCCGGCTTACTTCGTTACGCCATAGAATATAAGATACTACAAAAGACTTGGCTCTATAGACTATGTTCTTTTGCCCGCCCAGAATAGCCGAATAAAAAACAAACAACAACAACAAACCACCTGTCAAAATATGTAAACAACGGGAAAAATATTGCACCTTGGGTTACATTATTTGAGTTTAGGTAAGGATCCCTATTTTTTTTGAAAATCTAATATAGCCTATGACACTCGGGGTTAATGTAGCTTCCTACCAGTGAAAGAATTTTTCAAATCGGTTCAGTATTTCCGGAGCCTATTCGTTACAAACAAACAAACAAACAAACAAACAAATCTTTCCTCTTTATAATATTGGTATAGATGTCAAAAATATCAAAATCCGTTGAAGTTATACTATGATTGTAGAAAGTTGTACTGATTTAATTATTGGTATAGAAAAGAACTAAGGAATACTGAATTGAAACTATTGAAAGTATTTACCCATTATATTTTAAACGTACACTAGTCGACCCGGCAAACTTTGTACCGCCTTACCTATTAATATTTTGTGCATGTATTATATACATAAAACTAGTTCTTGTGTGACTCTATATATATTTAAAAAAAACGCATTAAAATTCGTTTCATAGTTTTAAAGATATAAGCATACATAGGGACAGACGCGGGAAGCGACTTCCTTTTAAAGTATGTATTGATGATATACAAGTGTATCTTAAGAAAAGAACTAATAACTAGGTAGGTACTTAAATAGTTTTTCATTCTAAACAAGCTAGAAACTTTCCCTCTTATTCATAAAAAGTTAAAGATCATTTTAGTTATTTGACGTATGTCAATTTAGACTGGATGTCACGTATTTACCATACAACAAACCAGAGAAGTAGACCTCCAGTAAGCTACTTAAAATCTACTGTATCTTTATGACACGGTTATAGTTTAGAAGTGGAGTAAAATTTTTCGTAATTTTTATTAGCATTAACATAAATACATCAATATATATAAAACTCTTCCGTTACTGACTGACTGACTGACTGACTGACTGACAGAGAACGCAGAGCCGAAACTACTGGGCGTAGCGGGCTGAAATTTTGCATGTAGGTTCCTTAGGGAGTGTAGGTGAGCACTAAGAAGGGATTTCCCGAAATTCCTACGGGAACGGGAAAAAACGGGAATTTCGTGTTTATGAGAAATCTGCGCGGGAAAAACCGCGGGGCAGCTTCTAGTATATATATAAAAAATAAACGCTGTGTCCATTTCTTTGAACGCTTTTCTAAAATCTATTTCACGCTTCTAGCCCGTTATGACAATGGTAGCAATCCAGACAAATTCATGCATATATGTATGAAATACTTTCCAATTGAATATCTGAATGTTGAGACGCTTTCCATTACAGACTCCTATGCTATTTATCGAAATTAAAACAAACGTATTCCAAAACGGTGGCTTTTTTAATTTGGATTAAAATATATTTATAGCACAATAAACATTAAAATCTTGAAGGAGCGGTAAAAATCTTTTATTGTTTTTATTTTATATATTTTTTAAGAAAGAAGTTTGGAGCTTGAGCAAGCATCCGTATCAGCTTTGATAATATTATTTAGTCTTTCGTTTCGGGAGCTGTATTTATTACTTAGTTGCCAGAGAATGTAACTGATTTTCATTAAAAAAGCAATCTTAAACTTATTTTTTTTTAAATATTTTAATCTACGTAAAGACAGAACCACAAGATCAATCACTTTACAGAAATCAATATTTAAAAAACTCTTCCGTTACTGACTGACTGACTGACTGACAGACAACGCAGAGCCGAAACTACTGGGCGTAGCGGGCTGAAATTTTGCATGTGGGTTCCTTGGAGAGTGTAGGGGAGCACTAAGTAATAATTTCCCGAAATTCCCATGGGAACGGGAATAAATATGATATGATAAATCTGCGCGGGTGAAACCGCGGGACAGCCTCTAGTACTAGTTGTATATATCACGTTACTAGCTTACTATCGCTAACACGCAATGGTTTTGGCCTTTACAGAATATCCAAACAACAGTAGATGTTTGAGACCCAGTTATCATCAGGCTAGGCGCAGCGAATATATCCAAAGGTTAACAATTTAAACTCGTTCCTAAATTCTGTAGCATAGGGTTTATAACCGGTTTTCAATCGCAAATTATTTTAAGCTAGGTACAGTGGCGGACACGATCGGCGTAACACTTCCGGTTTTTCTGTATTGCAATATAGTTCTTGTTCTTTGGTAATACAGTCTAGGTCTGACGAAACCATAGACAAATCTGTTACGGCCTCCTAGTCCGTGACTGTACCATAGAAAAAGACACGCGATCGCTCACCTTGTGCCAAAGAATTGAGTCTGTCATTCTCACTCAGTGTTCGGAGGCTACTCGGTCGAGTATGATACTCGGACAAGTCGTTCCCGAGCCCTGATTTTCCTGCCTCGAGCCGTCTTATACTCTGTCGATCTTAACTGTCTTGAAGTCGGAACTCGTTGTGTATATGTCGTAGTAAGATTTGATAATTAGGTTTTTTGCAAAAAAAACTAGGGATTTTGCGAAAACACGGATAATTTGATATAAGCATTACATTTTCTTTAATCATCCTGACATAAAGCAGTTTTTTTTGCAAAAAAAACCTAGTAAAATTGAAAACTTTGAAACCTTCCTTTACTGTGATTGGCTAGAATATTGCTTGCTGGTAAACTCTTATTCTGATTGGTTCGTTAAAATATCCTTTGACGCTACAGAGAACCAATCAGAATAAGAGTTTACCAGCAAGCAATAATCTAGCCAATCAGAGTTAAGGCAGGTTTCAAATTTTTCAATTACACTAAGTTTTTTACAAAAAAAACTGCTCTAGTCAGGATGATGGAAAAAAAAAAAGCAAAATCCCTAGTTTTTTTGCAAAAACCCTACTTATTAAATCTTACTACGACATTATATAAATTTGCAGTGGAGAACGATTTAAAGTTTATTTTTGACACTGGAGTGCAAGTTCGCGCTGCGACTCGACTGTGAATATCAGACTTAGAAAGCAGTTACAATTGTTATCCTCTCAATATCTTTGCCGAGCCTTGCCATGTGTGTGTTCAGCCTTAAGAGTATTGTTCGTTATAAAAAGATTCATTTGTTTTCTTTGTGACTACTATATGGCTGAAATGATCGGTGTTTTAGGTCAAAAATATTATCAATATATATAAAACTCTTCCGTTACTGACTGACTGACTGACTGACTGACTGACTGACAGACAACGCAGAGCCGAAACTACTGGGCGTAGCGGGCTGAAATTTTGCATGTAGGTTCCTTAGGGAGTGTAGGTGAGCACTAAGATGGGATTTCCCGAAATTCCCACGGGAACGGGAAAAAACGGGAATTTTGTGTTTATGAGAAATCTGCGCGGGAAAAACCGCGGGACAGCCTCTAGTTACTTATAATTTAAACTGATTTTACAACAAAAAAATTGTGCCTTAAATTGCGTTTTAGAATATTATTATCAACAATAACACAGTAAGAACAGTTTTTTTTTTGTTTTTAATGTTATTTTTCTTCTAGTTAGCCGAAAAGTCAACTGCTGGATATAGGCCTCTCCCACATATCATCAAAATCGCCACTCGGGAGGCGACCGGATGGTCGCAGTGTAGTTATTCAAGTATACCCAACTAGCTTTCCCGGCTTACTTCGTTACGCCAAAGAGTATAATAAAAACTACTAAAAACTTGACTCTATAGACCTTGTTCTTATGACTGCCCAGAATGGCCAAAAAAAAAAAAAAACAAACAACCCGTCAAAATATGTAAACAACGGAAAAAATTGCACCTTGGGTTACATTATTTGAGTTTAATAAGGATCCCTAATTTTTTTTGAAAATCTAATATAGCCTATGTCACTCGGGGATAGTGTAGCTTCCTAACAGTGAAAGAATTTTTCAAATCGTTTCAGTATTTCCGGAGCCTATTCGTTACGAAACAAACAAACAAATCTTTCCTCTTTATAATATTGGTATAGATGAGAGACGGTGCTGCCTATTTTTCGTCTGTTCCCTTAGCCGTCCTTTACGACACTCATTGGAGGAGATGGGGTGGTAATATTATATGCCACCTCCATACGGCTCCTATTTTTCTACTATTTTTGATTTATTTTAACATTTTAAAGCACAAAACGTGCAACAATGTCTTGAAATCTGCAAGATGCATTGCCCCAGACAGCTTTACGGCGTCGTTTGTGGCTTCCAGCGGCTCCTGCTTGCTTTGCATCACATTGTGTTCGATATATAACAATATATATATCGGATGACCAGCCAAAATTCGTAGCACCTTAAAATATAAGTTTTTCACAATCCTTTCTTTATATATTACTAGTCAACCCGGCGTACTTCGAACCGCATAACCTTTTACTATGTTGTGCATGTTTTATACTCATAAACCTTCCTACTGAATCACTCTACCTATTTAAAAAAACCGCATCAAAATGCGATGCTTAGTTTTAAAGATTTAAGCATACATTGGGACAGACGCGGGAAGCGACTTTATTTTATAATATGGATTGATTGATGATTATTATTAATAATAAAAACGACCTGGTAAAGGCTGTGGAAATACACTGGATGAGGGTCCATTTGGCTGGAAATAAGAAGGTAGGTAGCATAGAACTACAATACGGACAGAGGATAGTGCTTTTTATCCAAAAAATATATCATAGGAACGGAAAATTGGGATTCTGTGGTTTTAAATGAAATACTGATGAAGTCCGGGCACATATTAGTTTATTGCAGTCTTTTTTTAAATAGTGTGAATTTTGATTAAAAAAAATTCGACCAGCAGTTTTGTTGCGTCAAAGAACAACTTAAATCCATGTATACTAACTTTTGCAATTTACTGATAACTGACGCACCTTTAAAGTTTCGTTTACTTATTTAAAAAAGGCATCATTATTTTTTATTCAGAAACACGTCTGCAACTTTTCAAACATACAGTACTATCTCATTATTTTTATTCGCAAAGTTTTGACATTCATATTTTCTTTAACGTCTAAATTCTACTTGGTTTCACAATCTCAGTTGTCAGTGTGTAAGTTATAAATACAACTACACCACACTGTTATATACATAGTAATTTTTTTTATCGTGGCAGAAACTTTTAGGACTAAGTCTTTGCATGCTACATGAATATAATCGTTATTTTTTTTTTTTTTTTAATTTCGAAAAATAAAAAAACTTATTTAAGGCCGATAGACTCCTTGTTCACCGCCCTGCGCATTGCCCTCTACCCCTTGACATGTCTGGCACCAGCTAAGCCACCGGAGGTCATTGCTATGATGCTACACAACGTTTTTGGTTTTATTTACAAACTAGAGGCTGCCCCGCGGTTACACAAACATCCCGTTTTTTCCCGTTCCCGTGGGAATTTCGAGAAATACCTTGTTAGTGCTCACCTACACCCCCCAGGGAACCCACGTGCCAATTTTTAGCTTTCTACGCCCAGTAGTTTCGGCTCTGCGTTGTCTGTCTGTCAGTCAGTCAGTCAGTCAGTAACGGAAGAGTTTTATATATATATTGATTACAAAAACTTTCGAAGTACCTCAAGTGAGCACAGTTCATTATTTTTCTTTTTTGTTTTCAGGAATCAGTCCTGTATAACTATGCCTACCGCGTGTTAAATTTTCCTCCACGATAAAAAAGTTACCGTGTATAATGCATGAATTCTCATAAAACTAAACTAGAAAAAAAAAAAACCCACAAAATCCACATCACCAATTCACCGTGAATCATAAAGTGTCATAAAAACGTCTCCAACGCCGATTGACCCACTTTAAATTGCTGCAAATAAACAATTTATATAGAGATCAGTAAAGGAATTCGATTTTCACTTCACGACCCAGTCGGTACTGACGAGACGACCCATCCAGTTATCCGTCCGACGTTTAAGGACGGGCATAAACAGCTCATAAATAAACCAATACTAAGGTTTTTGTTAAACAACAAGGTTCCTTCTGAGATATTTATCTAGAAAAATCGTTATTAAGAGCGTTATGTCATCTCCTCGTCTTTCCACAGAGCGGTAAAAGGAAAAAGATTTTGAGGGGCGTTTGCTATAAATCGCTACCCCAGTTTTTAAATAGTACTTCATACAGTATAAGGGCACTCCCTGCCTCCCTCATCAAGTTCGGCTCCCCCGCTCTCGGTTACCTTTCAGTTACCGCTCAGAACAAATATAGTGAGGTCGCACATCTAATCTTACTCACACAAGATGAGACGCGTGCACGTACATGAGTTTATATTATAGATAGATGAGGGTAGCTCAAGACACGCCCTGCAGTACCGGGCCGAAGAATAGGACTGAGGTATCCCCTGCCTGTCGTAAGAGGCGACTAAGAGGGGACCCCGGGGTCGTTGGGTGCACGAGGCGGGGGCCTCGTGTAGTCATATAACGGCCGCGAGAAGGACGGCGGAACGCGGATGTCCCGTTTCCGCCGTTGAGCTTTGGGAAAGCTACCACACTCCGGGGGGACAACCATCATGTCCCCCCGAGGAGAGGCTATACAGCCAAAGCTGGGGGGGTCGCGGAGAATTCCACAGGCTCACCCACAACCCTCCTGCTATCAGCCGAGAAGGACACAGGCGGGGTATTAGTGGGTGCGATGCGAACCCCACATAACCCTGCGGCTCCCCACGGGGCTGCAGGGTACTCGTTAGGAGTTTCCCCGCCTAAAAAAAAAGGGTCGCTCAACCGGTCGCTGTGGCTTTCTGTGGGGAACGCCTATGTCCAGCAGTGGACGTCTTTCGGATGATGAGATTAAACACTAGGATATGTAAAGGCATAAACGAAACAGTAATAGAGGCTCCATGACCCAGCTTCGCCTGGCTGACTGCCAACTACTGCCAGACAAACGGGACCGCGTCATTTGTTCCTTCAATATGTATTACTAGTCAGACAGGCTAAAGAAATTTGTTTTGTGAAACGTTAAGCTAACAGTATACTCATAAACAATAATAATTTATTTATTTTTTTACAAAAAAGGAACCCGCTTTCAATAAACTGACACATACTGTGAGCATTTTGCCTTCCTGCCTAAATATTAGTAAAATGAAAATAAATATATCCTACAAAGCTAACCCTACTTCAATACGAAACATTAATACTTGGCCTTGTCGTGATCGTCTATCTGACTAATGGTTAGGACCCTCCAAAGGTTGTGTTTTAAAATCAAACAATTTACAGTGCTAAAGCTCCTTCGAAAATTAATGAATAATGAAAATAACCTTGGACTTATAAAATTTTGAGCCAATGAGCTGTACGCTGACAAATAAATTCTTAAAAAAAATGCGCGCTAAACACGCGCGCTAGCTCGACCTCGTCAAGCGACTACCTAGGTATCCTAAACAGACGTTCCCTAATACATTACTGCAATCGTCCTTCTAAAGAATGATTTAAAAGATAGAAAACCCTACTGTTGTTCCTACAAGAGGGACCGCGTTCAAGTGTATTATTACGGAAGGTAAATTTTGGTTGAAGTGTGTGACAACTAGCCCCGGGTAGGACAGTTCCTTCGCCATGTCCCGTCCGACTAGGTTTTGTGTAACCTTATGTTTGTGTGAAGAAAGTCGACCTTTGATGACCATCGATTCATGTGATAAAGGCTTAAGCCAAATTAATACAAAGATAATCATGAAGTTATGTGCAAGATTCTCAAAACGAGAGCTACGGTGTAATAACCCTGTTGCCAATCCGTTGGTCTTGTACCAGCACTTTTCTTGGTTAGAACTTACTTAGGAATGTATGTCTTGTGGTTTCAACTATCACTCCCACCATGATAGCACATCTCCTGAAGTACCGTAGATCGTTAGGCAAAGCATTGCACTTATAAACCAAACATTAGCAAATTATTTAGAACAAATCACAGCTCCTCTGAAGTTCATCCCCTAACACAGGACGATCGCTTATTTACGCAAACGAGCCTAAAGCCGCATATTATCAAATGTTAGAAAAGAGGTCTCGCTCCTGGATTAGTTTATCACGAAGTTAGTTTTTACGGTTTAGTGTTTATCGTGTGAATATATATAATAATTATATAAAAACAGACCCTCCCTTGATACATTCATTCTACCTCACACAGATTCTTTCTGTCTCACATACATTCTTCAAGTCCTATCAGCTGATAATGGTTGTGGTGTTAGTTAAGTGTAATAGAATTATCACGAATCTCTAGAATACGTCATCCAACGAGTAACAAACAAAGTAAGCAGTCAAGCTTCGACGAAAGGATATTTTATATTTGGTTAGAACGATTCGGGCCTCTTTTACTCAACATAAATCAACTATCTCGTACACCGTAGTGCATCGTCAAGTTTGATGTGAGCTTTACTAAGTTGTTCATTTGATCTCCATGCCACCGATCATGGGACCTTGTCTAGAACTCTGGGTTCTTTATATTCTCATCATTCTACTATCTCGTGCATCGTAATGCATTGTCAAGTTTGATGTGAGGTTTTAGTTTGCTCGTCTGATCTTCATGCCAACAATCATGAAGTCTTGTCTAGAACACTTGGTTCTTTACTTATATCCTTTGTCTTAGCAATTCCGCATTACATATGTAAGCCACCACGCATTGATATCGGCAAACTTGAGATTATTAAGTGTGATAATAGAGGATTAGACTTTCCCACAACAAGCATCCATTTCGCACAATCTACGATATACAATAATTGATTAACATCGTAAAAGGCAATCAAGACACAAGAATAGTAATCGTGCAATCCCTCGTTCGAGTTTGGCACACTAAATAGACTGCAGCGAATAGATCTCAAAGAATATGATTACTCAAGTAATCTTTCAAATCAAAATAATCACCGCTATCCAATTTTGTGACCAGTGTAAAGTGTTCGGTTATGTATTTAACTATACATTCCCCATCTAACTACTTTGATGAAGCAAGTGCCGAGGCCGGCCACAACACTCCCTCGCATCGTCCAAAGGTACGAGTACATATCGACGCTGGAAAGGAAAAAGTACCTAAGCGACAAGATGGTCGATATTGAGTTATATACCTTGTTGGAATCGTCAGATTTTTCTGCGTCTTTTGGCGTCACTCTCATGTCTCTACGATGAAATTTATGTCGCTTAGGTATTTTAGATTTCCCTCTTTTTCCATCTTTTTATGGCGACCAAGCGACAAGTTTTCGATCTTTTTTATTATTTTTTTACTTAGGTATCAAATTTTTTATTTATTTTTATTTGGATAGTTTATGTCGTAATTTTCAAAATTAAATTATTGCTAAGGAATGTTTACCCTACTCCAAATGTCTTTTGTAATTCTGGTAAAGTATTTTTTCCTGGAATATAAAATCTTTAATGGAGAATGAAGATATTTTTGATCATCTTTTATTAATTTATATATGGAACTTGGGATTTTTTTCCAGAACTTATTTTAATTAAACGATAGATTAGGTATTTTATAAGTAAAATATAATAAACGCTAGATGTCGCTTGGGTACTTTTACCTGCCGACTTTTCGATTTTATTTGGCGTTTAGGTATTTTCTGATGGAAACACAATTATAATAATTCATGATTTAAGCATATTGCGATACCAAGCATATGTCGCTTGCCCGGGCTGTAAATATTTATGGTATGGTGGTTGGTAACGAAAAAATTGTCTTTGCGGTTTAAATTGTTATTTAGGTAGCGCGTACGCACCGTAAATATTAATTGGGCCGTCGCTTAGGCATCTTTAACAGGATTATTTTGTATTTGAAATTAAAGTTTTTCGCAGTGCTAACAATTATTTTAATTTGGTTAGAAAAATAATACAGTTACTAACTGCTATCTTTTTTTGTACAATTCAAATAAGAGTAATGCAAATCAATCAACATGCGTGTCTAATGATTGGTTTCAGCCCGAATTTTTATTCAATGTCGTTCAATAGGATTAAATCCGTTTTCGCTAAGTTTTAAGCCAAAATCATAGATGTAAACTTTTTCTTATTCTCAACATATATGGCAAATGGATAAGAGTCTCATGATTTTAATGTAGGTCTATGAATATTTTATTTTAAAAGTATAAAGAATGAAATAAATTTTTAAAATCGGGCTATTTACCCCAAGAAAGTGGAGACGTTGATATCATCACTTTATCGGCCGAAATGCATCCACTATTCCCCACCTATAGATCGACCTACTGATCAGTTAACCCGTGCGACCCTTATCCAGTACACCTCCGAAACCTTCAACAGGTTTTACTTTTCATCTTACGGTTCGCAAAAACGTAAGGATTCTATTAGTGATTTAGCAACATTTGCAGTTACTAACTCTAGTATCAATCTATCAATCATCATCATCGCAGCCTGGACATAGGCCTCGCCCAGCGATCACCACAAGGACAAACCTTGTGAGGAGGGGGATTTGCCGACCGACACACTTATCAAACGGCCCCGGGAAGGGCGGCGGCACAGCGTGTGGCACTGAGCCGCCGCAGCTTAAGAGGCGAGAAGAGATGGAACAACAAGCATCCCCGAACACGAAGCTGTACATGGGAAGGATATCGGACGCTGATAATCAATGGTTCCCAGGGTCCTTCCCAAAAAACGCTGACACGGCCACCGGAGGGTTTAAGTGGGTGCAAGCTCCACATACCCTCCTCGCTCCTTCGAGCGGAACAAAAAATGGGGGGTTTACCATAATTGCCACGCTTGGCAGGCGGGTTTTCTACCGCAGCATAGTTGTTTAAAATTAATTTTTGTTTTGATCAACAAAGGATGCTGCTGCCCGTGTTTCGAAAATTAGTCACCTTGTACGACACCCACGATAGGAAATGGGGTGGTGGAATTTTTTGCCGTAACCACACGGCAATAAATTTATTAATGGGTTATAGGAAATTATAAACGCCTCTCTAAATTGGGCAGATATCTTTACCCAGGGAATCAAGCGACCATCTTCTCTGATGACAACGCTATGAAAGTTAACGAAGTACTGATCATTTTATTCGTATTTTATGAATATGGTGTATGTTGGGTTGACTAGTTGTGACAGCTTTTACCTTTACCAAACTTGTTAGTTAAGTTTTTACTTAGTATATTTAGCAAAATTAAAATAATGCAGATGATGTACGACAATATATTATTTCAGGAGCAGCAGGAGTAGGTATTCTGTGGCAGGAGATATTATATTTAAATACCCGTTCCTTCAACGTGTGGCCACCTAAAAAGTTTAATTAATATATTAGTTGGTACGTCAAGGGTTTTAGGGATAAATAAAAGCATTTTAATTGAAAAAGAAATAACCGCCAGTGGCTAGCTTCCATTTGCGACTTAACTAAATCTGAAGACAAGTTCTTCACGTCCTTGCGAAAAGTATAGCCTTAGCAGCTTTCAAAGAACATGAGCATTGAGGACTGAGATGTTATTATCATGATATTTTGGATATAAACGTTTCTTCCTAACCTGAAAAAAAAAAGTTATGGGGATAATTCGAAATTTGTGAGGAAATAGATTAAATTTCGTGTAGTATCGTATTTCGTGATATGATGCTGAATATCTAATACCATGAATAACATTTTATCGTAGGTCTTGTAGTATATTATTGGGCGCAGAAAGAGATGAGATACTATCATCTATGATCTAGATCTATCTATGAGCAGAGAGAGAGTAGTATGACTATAGGTACTCTGAGGTCTCAAACCAGTAGTAATTCTAAATACTACGTAAGTAGGTAATAGTACTTTATGTTCTTCATCTGATAGCGTCTCGAGTGTGAGTTCCAACGTCGATTGTTGAGCTACCCGCAAACGTATACAAACAACGCACAACGTGTGTGCGCAGAACACTGGACGAAGTAAAGTAAAAAGTAAAAATTGACAAGATATGAAGTAAATTATTTTAATTAAAGGAATTAACGTTTCTTACAAAAAAAAAATTATGTGAACATGCCCAAAAGTGAGGAAAAAAACTAACACTCAGCACACTCGATTCTCCAGACAAGTACCCATTATAATTTTATTGTAAATTGTGTGTTATTTGTGTTATATGCCTTTTAAAGTATAACAGCTCTACAGATTTTGCTATTTTAAAGTTTTTCTAGTAGTTTTACACTTGGAGTTAAGGATTTCTTTGTGCAATTTAGTTCACTGTCATAAAATAAGAAATATATATAAAATATCCCTCAAAATTATCGTTTTAACTTTATTCATATATTGGAAAAACGTTATTTACTTTGATTTTAAATTATTTTTAATGGGTTTAAAAACTACTCGATTTTTTCAAAAGTAAGTTTTTCTAGGGAATATTTTACTAAACTGAAACATTTAGCCATTTTTACTAATATGCGGTGATAATAAAATGTTAATTTCAGTATTTTTTCCGTTCCTAAGACATTTATTGAAATCACTATGTGTTGTTTTATCTAGGATGATAAATATTTTGCCTAGGCGCTTGCGTATTTTTTCCGGGTACTATTTTTATATTAAAAATACCTAAGCGACACTATCTTCTAAAATAATACGTTTTTATTAAAACTATTAATATTAAAAAAAGCGGAAAAAATCAGTTTGTCTGCAATGTAGGTTTCACACTTGTAGAATAATTAGGAAAATTGTTATGATTTTTTTTTTAAAAACAAGATTTTCAAATTGCTCTCCTGAACATTAGGCATAATGTCGCTTAGGTACTTCTTCCTTTCCAGCGTCGATATATATAGCTGTATTTATGTCAAATCAAAGGAAAACAAAACACAATCTCCGCGCGCCCGCCGAGACGCGGTAGCCGTTTCTAGGGAGCCGTCGTCGAATCCATCCAAAAGTATAAAATATATATAATTTTTAAATTCTATAAAGCTAAAAACTGTACGATATAGGAAGGATCGTAACAATACATTAACTGAGCACTTCCTCTTTTTAGAGTAATCGGTACGAAAACCTTCTCCTTTAAGTACTTATCTGAAAATCGCATCAAAATTGGTTCAGGCAAACGCGAATAACGGCGGACAAACATACATACAGATCAAACTGATGACCTCCTTGTTTATCATTTGGTTAAAAACACATTAGTAAACCATCTTCCCCGCTTTCATTTGTTTTTTGACTACTTGGTTATAGTACATAGTAGCTTTTGCCTTTTACCAAAAAAATCCCATGTGTAAAGAAAATTGCGTTGTTTAAAGATAAATTTTACTTCAATACGTATTTAATAAATTAGAAAAAACCACAAGAAACATAAAATGCAGAAGCGAATTGAAATGGCGGGTAAAATAAATACTCAGATTTCGCAAGCATATATTTGTCAATTTAATCCAGGTTCATTTTAAACCGACGTGGCTTAGAGCTCAAAATTCTAAATAAACAGTCCGCAAGTTTAATTTAAGCTTTAAAACCCTCGCGGAAAGTTCCGAAAACGTAAAACGTGACGTCACCGTAAACGTATGGAATTTAATTTTCGTGAAAACTGTGGGGCACTGTTCCGAAACTATTTTCAAAGGAAACAACCGTTTTTTTTTTCAACCGTCGTCATGAGGTAACGTTTGGGAACTATTTCAATTTGCTCTTGTTTTTATTCTGAATTCAAATTCAAAGTTTCGGTTTTAGTAACGCAAAGGAAAACAATTTATGATAACGTAAGCAAAATAGATCAGCTACGTAAAGATGGCGTAGCGGCTACGGCGGCATTAAGCTACGAACAAGCTACGCTTTACGGCGATGCTACGCCAACGGAATTACCATAGTATTGCCAGCCTACGCCTAGCCTAAGTCACAACAATTTTTACGTAACTTTAGTTCAGAGTAGATTTCTGTATTACACTGTAAAAATAAATACTAACACTGGTTCTTTGTACTTAATAAGTGTGCGACAGTGGGGCCGAAAAAGTCACGGTATCGAAATTTTGAAAATGCCAATATTCAGTGCATCGAACAAAGGATTAGTGCGCGAAGTGTCGAATTTGTGCATCCAGAGGTTTTGGAGTTATAGGCGAAAAACTAATTCTGCTGGGATGACGTCATCCTGGAAACACTTTTTTGAACCGCTGGGCCTAGGTCTTTGAAACTGGGCAGAAATGTAGCTTATAAATGTGCCTAAATGTGCGCTGAATCTGGTAAATGTGCCTCTTCAGATAACAGAGTTATTCCATCTGTTGCTGGACTGACGTTTTGCCGGAAATCTATTTTATTAAATATTTCGGAAACTGCTGACGCTAGAGAACTGGATTTTTTCATAAGCATTACTAGTCACTTTCTTGAATTTGTGTCAATATGTCGGTTCAAAATAATTGTTAGTTTTCGTGAAAAAAAAATAAACAACAAAAAGAGAAATACCCTGAGCACTAATTAAGGACGATACTTGGAGACTTCAAAACTCTATAATCCCTTCCTTACCTTGTCCTTCACGTTATTCTGAAGTTTTTATAACGCTAGGTCAAATACTTTTCGAGAAATAAAGCTTTAACTAAATGTTTGACCGCGCGTTAGGTTTAACAACCTTTCACGCAAAAACCAAAGCAGCGACGACATTGGTAACCTGGCACTAATTCGAGTATTATGTAATAAAGATTTACTTTAAATTTCAGTGTGATATTCTTAAACAATCCGAAGTTATTCAAGAAAAACATTAAATTTAGAACTAACCGACCAAATTAAATGGACCACTAAAAAGCGGCCATTGCATACAGTGTGCCCACATTTTCTAGTTTGTTGGATTATAGTGTACCTTTTAGCTGAAAAGTGTATTTTGAGGTTGCAATATGTACATGGCTAAGTTAAAAAATACGAAATTCCTTTCTTTTAGTACCTATATGGCCTTTTGAGTAATTACCTAATGCTAAACTACCTAGATATTATCATTATTTGACGTAAGTATTAAATATCTAAGTAAGTAAGTAAGTACATAGATAATGTATAAATAGTAGTATCTAGTTAGTTAGGCATTAGGTAATGACGATTCACTAAGTATTCTTATCAAATTTCTTGCTAGGGTTTAGCGTTTAGCCTAGATATAGAGTACCTACTGAGGTAACTAAGTATATGCATGACGGGGTTGGCGGCGCGGGGCGGCGGAGGAGCGCGGGGCGGTCCGCTATGCTCTGCACGCACAGGGCACAGATCTGGTAGTCTTTAGATCATAATGTTAGCTGAGGTCAGTGTCCCCGGAATGGCATGCAGCCCTTATCGCTGACAACGCAAATTCCGCGACGCGCAAGGAGCATCGAGTAGTTGACCGAGCGTGACAAGACAGAGAAGGCCAATCCTGCATCCCGCTCCCACTTAGGTGTAGGGGTGAGAATAACTGCTATTTTTCAATCGCATGCGATCGCTGTTAAGCTATTTTCGAAATGCGATTTTAAACTGCGAACGCATTTTCGTTGTCGATCGCATGATATGCGATCCGGCAACGAAAATGCGATCGGCAACGAAATGCGATCGGCAACGAGAATGCGATCGGCAACGAAAATGCGATCGGCAACGAAAATGCGATCGGCAACGAAAATTCGATTGACAACGAAAATGCAGGATATAACTAGACATGCAAGTTTGCTCTATAATATCAATGTTAATATGGATATTTTTATCGAAGTGCAGCAATTATCGATATTACAAAACCTTATACATTTTTTTTTCAGCAAAATGTCTTTTTAGTACATTTCATATTAATTCGATAGGAGTGAGATCGCAGTGCTTCAATGCGTTTCGTTGCTTTGCTAATGACAAGCTGTCACATGCGATCGCGTTTTCGTTGCTGACGGCAACGAGAACGAGATCGTTGCCGACGGCAACGAGAACGCGATCGTTGCCGGGCAACGAGAACGCGATCGATCGTTGCCGACGGCAACGAAAACGCGATCGCATTATACATTCGTTGTGAATAGCAATGCGATTCGTTGCCATGAAATAACGAGTTTTTTTAAATGCGATTGTAAATAACGACCACCTCTACTTAGGTGTCGCGCAGTGCGCCCGCGCCGACCAATGACGAAACGCTACGGACCAGCCCGAGCGCGGCCACGCGGTCGGCCAACAGCCTTTTCAACAACCAGTGAAACATAGCCACCGCACAAGACGCACGTCGCTCCGCTCTTCTCTATGCTTTCGCTACCGCGCGCTTTACTAACTACTTTTAAATATATAATTGTTAGACGTTGTAAATATTTGTACAGACATTAAATTAGTCAAAAATAAATTTAATAATCAAAGTACAAGTGTTCCATTCGCCTTCTCTGGGATTACTAGGATTTAGGAAGATCTGGGACTACAACATCTACACCCAATGCCCATACTGTACGGTATTATTTTACTCTGAACATCTCACCACTAAAGCTAGTTTATTAAATTTAACCTCAAAGAAGTTTCAAAATCCGATTCTCGCTCCAAATCCTTCGAGAAACTCTCTCCGTGTATATAGACTACCAGATCTGTGCCCTGTGCGTGCAGAGCATAGCGGACCGCCCCGCGCTCCGCCGCCGCCCCGCGCCGCCAACCCCGTCATGCATATACTTAGTTACCTCAGTAGGTACTCTATATCTAGGCTAAACGCTAAACCCTAGCAAGAAATTTGATAAGAATACTTAGTGAATCGTCATTACCTAATGCCTAACTAACTAGATACTACTATTTATACATTATCTATGTACTTACTTACTTACTTAGATATTTAATACTTACGTCAAATAATGATAATATCTAGGTAGTTTAGCATTAGGTACTTACTCAAAAGATCATATAGGTACTAAGAGAAAGGAATTTCTTATTTTTTAACTTAGCCATGTACATATTGCAACCTCAAAATACACTTTTCAGCTAAAAGGTACACTATAATCCAACAAACTAGAAAATGTGGGCACACTGTATGCAATGGCCGCTTTTTAGTGGTCCATTTAATTTGGTCGGTTAGTTCTAAATTTAATGTTTTTCTTGAATAACTTCGGATTGTTTAAGAATATCACACTGAAATTTAAAGTAAATCTTTATTACATAATACTCGAATTAGTGCCAGGTTACCAATGTCGTCGCTGCTTTGGTTTTTGCGTGAAAGGTTGTTAAACCTAACGCGCGGTCAAACATTTAGTTAAAGCTTTATTTCTCGAAAAGTATTTGACCTAGCGTTATAAAAACTTCAGAATAACGTGAAGGACAAGGTAAGGAAGGGATTATAGAGTTTTGAAGTCTCCAAGTATCGTCCTTAATTAGTGCTCAGGGTATTTCTCTTTTTGTTGTTTTTTTTTTTTTCACGAAAACTAACAAATATTTTGAACCGACATATTGACACAAATTCAAGAAAGTGACTAGTAATGCTTATGAAAAAATCCAGTTCTCTAGCGTCAGCAGTTTCCGAAATATTTAATAAAATAGATTTCCGGCAAAACGTCAGTCTAGCAACAGATGGAATAACTCTGTTATCTGAAGAGGAACATTTACCAGATTCAGCGCACATTTAGGCACATTTATAAGCTACATTTCTGCCAAGTTTCAAAGACCTAGGCCCAGCGGTTCAAAAAAGTGTTTCCAGGATGACGTCATCCCAGCAGAATTAGAATTTAAGGAGCCAAGTTGGGAAAACGGAAAATACAGATCTTTTAGCAAAATCGAGTTTTATACGTGAAGCGCCTGTGCCACAGCTAAAAGTGAAGTAAGTATGTTTTTAATAAATTATTATAAAACTGTTTTAATAATTTTAATATATGTTAAGTAAAGGAAATTTAATTTTTCGATTACTTCCGTGGTTCAGTTGGCAGTGATAAAGACGTGACTTCGGGGGTTTGGATTCAATTCTCGGCGGGGCGCACATTGTTAAATGGATATCAATGTTTCTTACCTGAGTCTCGGTGTTTTCAGGACCTTGACAAAAGTTAATCTACCTCAATAATAATTCTAAACATTTATAACCTATTTTTTTTTTTTTTTTGCTTGGCTTAACGTGGGTTCGGCTCTGATGAGCTGGTGCCTCCTTACCCTTCGTAGAATAAAAGGCGTGAGATTATGATGTTTTTTTAAGAGAATGTCAGTTTTTTTGGTATCATAAAAAGAACTGCATTATTATGTTTCTTCTGTTTTGTAATATTATATGGTGTGTATTTCATACATTTTTGTTTTATAATTACATCGCATTGTAAAATAATATTTTCTGGATTTCCAAACTTACACCACTTTTTCAAGCTCAAAACTTTCATCAAAAGTCTGTATAACGAGCACTTTGCATCGTTTATTGAGGTTTTAAGCTTCGTCTGAAGTTTCAAAAGCTTCGGCATCTTCCGTTTCTATGCGTTGAATACCTAAGTGTCGAAAGTTTGATACAACCTAGTTTTAAAAACTGCTTTTCAATTTGTAGTGTGAATATTTTAAAAATACTTAAGAGGTGTATTTCAGCAATAATAGTGCGAAAAAAATACCTAAAAAGAATAAGGGTGTCAAGTTTCTTAACTAAAAACTATCGACTCTTAATTATCTTGTTTGCGACTTCGATATCCATTGCTGTTTTCTTTGGGCGTGTTACAGAAATTGCCTTTGTTAAAGTGGCAATGGTTAACGAAGTCGCTAACAAGACAATTATGATTTGATCGTTTTTAGTTAGGAAACTTGAGCCCTTCTGTTTTAGGAAGGACCTGGTCCTTCCTAATACAGAATCATAATTTTATTTCAGTTTCGTTTTATTTATCAATATATATAAAACTCTTCCGTTACTGACTGACTGACTGACTGACAGACAACGCAGAGCCGAAACTTCTGGGCGTAGAAAGCTGAAATTTTGCACGTGGGTTCCTTAGGGAGTGTAGGTGAGCACTAAGAAGGGATTTCCCGAAATTCCCACGGGAACCGAAAAAAACGGGATTTTTTGTTTATGATAAATCTGCGCGGGTTAGACCGCGGGGTAGCCTTTAGTTAAAATAATAAAAACACATCACACTTAAGAGCCCCTAGCTAGGAAGAACCTGTATCTAGGAAGCCCGAAACATAATTTGACAGCTATACATCTCAAAAGGTAACTAGGGTAAATTTTGAAGAACATCTAAAGCAAGACCGCAGACCGCAAACAAGAATAACGTACTAACAACAAAGCTCCTTAGCATAGATTATCTCAGTTTTAAACTGTGAATTGCTGGTTGTTTAACCCTGCGCTTCTTAGAGCAATCAACTTTTGGATATCACTTTGTTAGATATTACTGGGTTTTTAAAAGGGTGGTAAAGAGTCCGTATATCTAGTCAGAACCTTTTTTTTTAGGCGGGCAAACTCCTAACGAGTACCCTGCGACCCCGGGGGGAGTCGCAGGGTTATGTGGGGTTCGCACCTCATCCGAAATAAATCTCAGCCAAAACACGCTCAGTAAAATACAATGGACTCCTCCACAAACAAACATTCTGAGCCAGCACTGGTAGCATGAATGACCATTTGTAGAACGAATCTTTTTGTCAATCGATCTTCATACATTTTTCTGCATTTAAATGTCGAAAGAGATCAAAAGTGGCAGAAAGATTTGACAAATTCGACAAATGGTCATTCATGCTACCAGTGCAGGCCAGCTGAGATAATTTTTTGTTGGACTACGGATATCTTTAAAGAACCAATCAATATATAAACTCTTCCGTTACTGACTGACAACTGACAAACAACGCAGAGCCGAAACTACGGGGCGCAGCGGGCTGAAATTTTTCATGTAGATTCCTTTGGGAGTATAGGCAAGCACTAAGAAAGGATTTCCAGAAATTCCCATGGGAACGGGAAAAAACAAGATTTTTGTATCTATGATAAATCTGCGCGAGTGAAACCACGGGGCAGCCTCTTGTAATAATATATGAAAACGATAATTAAAGAAACGTATCAATTAGGCTTCAAACGCACAGGCGGATTTTTTGGCCGCTGTTGCGGTTTTATTTCCGCGCGGTTGGAAAGGTTGTTATTTCATTTTCAACCTTATTCATAGGCCACGAAGGTACAGGCGAATTTTTAGCCGCGCGGAAATAAAACCGCGACAGCGGACTTTTAACCGCGCGGGTTTTTATCCGCTGGTGCGCACACTTCCATAGGATTCAGTATGTTACATAAAATGCGCGCGGCAAAAAACCGCCTGTGCGTTCGTAGCCTTAAAATCAGCTCTATGGGCTATCCGGTCATTGTTTCTAAACAAAACCAGTGTTATGTAAACACGGCACGCGGCGAATTATTTCGCTTCTCCGCTTAGATAAGAATTGTAACAAACTGCGGCTAGGCTGGCCGCATACTTGCGATTATACAGAGTGCTTCTAACAAGTCGCAGCCTTTAGTCGGTGTGAGGATCCACTTTATGGAAAAGATGGCGGCTGTTATCTTTTCCGCATCTGTGAGAGCATCCATAAAATGGAAGAAAAAGGCGGCCTCCAATGAACACTGTTAAAATACCAATGTTTTTGTCTGTGATTCTCTATGGAAGACATTATAGCATTCTAAGTAACGTAATATATCTATGGCACCTTTGATTAATTGATTGAAACAGATTGACGTCAATTTTTTATTATTATTTTAGACATAAATATTCCAACCCCTGTCTGTGACGGATTCCACTTTATGGAATGTCACAGATCTAAGATGGCGGAAACAAGATGAAAGAAAAAAGAAAGAAAGAAAGAAATTATTTATTTACAGAACATGCTGTGACACACATACATCAATAAAACACACATTTAAATACAAAATAAAATAAACATAAATTGGTAATAATAACTAAATTAAAAACACAACAAAAATAAAATAAAAGAAAACAAGTTGTATGCGTGTTGCAGCCGCCGTAAAATGGCACTGACTCAGCATGTGCTGAAGGTTTTCACCGACAGCGCTGATTTTCAGTCAATGCCAGCAGTGACCCACGAGCGTTTCATCACGAGTGCGCAATGCGTACAAAATTACATAAATATACTACATGTACATACATACATACCTAATAAAAAAGATTGCCAATTTTTACCTCCCATAAATAAACTAAATAGACATATTGATATATATGTCGGAGGGTAGTACAGACTATCATTCGCTCATCGGGTCAGAAGATTGACAGACCTGTCAAATTGATTATTTTAAGTGTTGCCATCTTTAGTAAAGTTTGTTAGTCTATGATTTTGTTCAGAAACGTCAAGCAATGATTGACAGAGCCGTCAATCATTCTTGGATGTGGTCCGTTCTTGGTCTGTAGGATTGAAGGGGTATTTAAAGGGAAACAGTTGCCAATACAGGACAGACTTATCGTGGACGCGGGACTGAGCAGACGTGAGAACGGAACTCATCGCGTTTCTTTAAAATTGTATCCAGTTACATCGCTCTCGGAATAAGTTATTTGTGCAAAGTGATTGTGCCATTTAATAAACCTCACTAAGAAGTACTCTGCTTATTGTTTATTTCGGGAGTACAACCTCTTTGGCATCGAGCATGGCAGATGGTCAGGACACCACTTCTGACCAACCACGCCCTCCTTCCTCGTCATCAGAAGTGGGATGGCATCTTCACGTTCCACATAGAGTAAAAATAGAGGAAAACCAATAACCACGAGACATGTGACTCAAGAACCGATGAGAACGACGCAAAATGGACTCTTATTTCGGAACAGCAGAATCGCAGTCTTTTGGCTTTGATACAAGCAATGCGCACACCTGCGACCAACAGCGACAACACAAATGCGCTCCAAGTCAAGCGACCGAAACTTAACGTCATAAAGTGTTTTAATTGCGGCAAAGTTGGTCATTAGCAAGAGGAATGCCAAAGTTGCGTCAACAAGGAGTAGCGACCAGTGGCAGCGACCAGTGGCGGCGACATCGGGCCCAGCAGTAGCGGCACAGCAACTAGCAACACCGAGAGTCCTGACGTGCTTCAAGTGTGACAAAATCGGCTCGGACGGCGGCAGCGGCGGTGCTGGCACAGCAGCACGGACCGAGCACATTGTTGCATAAAGGTGAGCTGTATTGTTTCAATTATGATAGCTGTGTTTAGTGATCGATGTTAAAATGATATTTCACATTCATTGAGAAAAAAAAGGGACTTACAATGTATGTAGGTAGTATGTTCAGACGGTCACGATCGATTGCGTAAGATGCCTGAAGGTCAAGTTGTTAAGAGGACTTAGTAAGTTGTGATTCAGAATGTAAGCCTGCAGAAGTAGCAGGGCCTAGTAGTCAAATCATTGCTGACTCATAGTACTCGATGGAGGTACTATGAGTGGTGTGTGTGAATACATTGTTGGATGGATCACTCGATGGAGGTGATACCATGCCATTAGTAAAGTGCTCGATGGAGGCACAGTTAATGAACGCTCGATGGAGGCGTAAGTTACTAGTTATTGCTCGATGGAGGCATAACTAGAGTGTGTTGAGAAGCAATGATTTGAGCTGTGTGGTTTACTGATTTAAAGTTTATTACCCTTAGAGAGAGATCTTCAGAATTCTTATGATTTGTTTATTGTAAAGGCATTATCTTTAGTGTGTTTAAACATTTTTGACCTCTAGTTCAAGCAGATTAAGTGTTAGCTAAGTTTAATTGAGAAAGTAGATAAATTTGATTGAACTGAAGTTTATTTCTTATTTGTCAGAATGACCGAGTAGAGACCCTAGTATTGCCGAGTTAATTTTATTTTCAGACGGACGTTGCTCACACGAGGACGTGTGATGCTGCAGGATGGCCGTGTCGGAGGGTAGTACAGACTATCATTCGCTCATCGGGTCAGAAGATTGACAGACCTGTCAAATTGATTATTTTAAGTGTTGCCATCTTTAGTAAAGTTTGTTAGTCTATGATTTTGTTCAGAAACGTCAAGCAATGATTGACAGAGCCGTCAATCATTCTTGGATGTGGTCCGTTCTTGGTCTGTAGGATTGAAGGGGTATTTAAAGGGAAACAGTTGCCAATACAGGACAGACTTATCGTGGACGCGGGACTGAGCAGACGTGAGAACGGAACTCATCGCGTTTCTTTAAAATTGTATCCAGTTACATCGCTCTCGGAATAAGTTATTTGTGCAAAGTGATTGTGCCATTTAATAAACCTCACTAAGAAGTACTCTGCTTATTGTTTATTTCGGGAGTACAACCTCTTTGGCGTTGAGTATGGAAGATGGTCAGCACACCACTACTGACCAACCACGCCCCCTCTTCCTCGTCATATAAGTATACAAATAATAACTTGATGCGATACGGGTTGTCAGTTTAGTTGTCAGTCAGAGTGGTAGTGGCAAGGGGAGGAAGGGTAAGCGGATCGGGAGTGGTTAAGATACGGACTTAGGAAGGAGTGAAAAGTCTCTGCTGATCAACCAAATGCACCCTGAGCCTACGCACAAAGGTGCACCTACTTGAAGCTTCACGGACTGGAGGAGGGATATTATTCCAGCACTTGGTCGCCGCGTACCTAAAACTTCCTCGAAAGGCCATTGTTCGGTGTTTAGGAACTCTGAGCGTTATCCTGTGGACCTGTCGAAGTCTCGAGGACCATTGTAGCTTGCGATACAAGTAAGAGGGCATTTTCGATCGAATAACACCAAACAGCAGTGAAGCAAGATGAAGTTTCCGACGAGCCTCCATGTTAAGGAGCTTGGCGGCGTTCAAGTACGGAGTAATGTGGGATCTAGGAGGAACTTTGAAACAAAAACGTGCACATGCGTTTTGAACACGTTGTATTAACCTTTTTGTCCGGCCAAGTATACAGACACTATAAACAACATCACAGTAGTTTAATCTCGACAGTATAAGCGATTCACAAAGCATGACACGCAAATCAATGCTAAGGTAATCACGTATACTGTAAAGAATCTTGAGACGGTAGAAACAGTTACCTACAATGCTGGCGAAGTGGTTCTCAAAATGCAACTCACCATCCATCAGCAGCCCGAGGTTTCTAGCCTCTACCACCCGTTCTACTGGTTCGCCCATAATAGCTATATCATTGGTGGAAAGGGCCTGCACCGTATTATGGATTTGGAGTTTCGAACCAAGCACCATATACTTCGATTTGCTGGGATTCAACACTAGGCAGTTTCGTGAAGACCACGACGCAATCTCATCCAGATCTCTGCTTATAGATTCCGCAACTGCACCTGCATCTTTTGGTTTTCCAGATAAGTAGAGCTGCACGTCATCAGCATACAAATGATACTTACTTCGCTTAATGATGTTTATTATATCCGCAGTATACAATATGAACAAGAGAGGACCAAGAATTGACCCCTGTGGAACTCCTCTCTCTATCATTTTACATGCAGAGAACTGCGCTGTCCCGTTGTTTTTACGCAACCCGACTACTTGCGAACGGCCTGTCAAGTAGTTACCGAACCACTTGACTGTAGTACTGTCAAATCCATAATACGACATCTTAGACAAGAGAAGCGGAATGCTAATGCAATCGAAAGCTCTGGAGAAATCTAGCAGTACCAGAATCGTGCTCTGACCATCGTCAAGCGCTGAGAGCACGTTGTCCACAGCATCGAGTAACGCAGTGCCAGTTCCACGCCCTTTCCGGAAGCCAGATTGCAACTCCGGCAACAAGCCATTTTTTTCCAGGTATTTCGAAAGCTGATCACACACAACCCGTTCTATTATCTTCGACATGCAAGGCAGAATACTTATTGGACGATCGGATATAAGAACAGGATTAGGTTTTTTGGGAAGTGGGGAAACCTTTGCAATCTTCCACTCAGTCGGAAAGGTTTGCGTCATTAAGCTTTGGTTAATGATCGCAGTTAAAGCAGTAAGAGTAGTCGGCAGAGTTAATAAAATCATGTCAATGTCAATTAAGTCAACGCCCTTTGCATTTGTCTTGATTCCTGATACAATTTTTAAGATTGCATCCGGTGAGACAGTGTCAAGTGAGATGGATGCCAACTGCTTAACAGACTTCACAAAAAGCATCATCTCAGCCGAAAGACGTGTGTGGGACATAGGCCTTCTCCATCGATAACCTTTTTTTGTAACGAAAAGAAATGCCTGAGCGTCAGGGGTATGTGGGGCTCGCACCCACTAAAAACCCCCCGGCGGCCATTTTGGCGCTTTTGGGAAGGACCCTGGGAACCATACATTATTGGCGTCTGAAATCCTTCGAAGCTAGTTAGATCCTCTCATCCATTATTCAAGAGCTGATCATCTTCAAACAGCTGATCAGATCTTCATCAGAAATGGCTAAGAACACTCGGCCTAAAATTATCTCTGATACAAAAAAAAATAAACGAAAATTGGTTCAGCCGTTTGGGCTCTACGATGCCACAGACAGATACACAGACAGATACACAGACAGACAGACAGACAGATACACATGTTAAAATTATAACACCCCTCGGAATTTTCGTTTGGGGGTAAAAAATACATACAATGACACAGATTTAGGAAACGAACATACATATCCACCATTACTATAGCTACTATAGCATACTATAGCTCCCACCGTGAATCGAAACCAGACCCGTGAACTCACAGTCAACATCACTGCCACTGAACCATTGAGGTAGTCGATTATAAATCAGAATGATCCCTTTACCTGCCATGTTTGTGCCCTTTGCCCTTTTTCGTACTCATAATAGGAATGAAAAGGTTCATAAAACCCTTTGTGTTTCATTTCGAATTAAAAGTTTCAACTTTTTGTTCTTTTGTCAATTTTTTTTTGCAGTAAAATGCTATTTTTGATAATCCTGCTGTTCATAAAAAAGCTTTGAACTTTATTTTTTGCTTAGTGAGATTTATATTGAAAATAAGTGGACCCGGCAAACTTCGTATCGCCATACCTATTACTATGATGCATGTATTATACATATTAAAGTTCCTCTTGATTCGCATCTTTTAAAAAAACGCATCAAAACCCGTTGAATAGTTTTAAAGATATAATTTTATATAGGGACAGACAGCAAGCCAGTGTTTAGTAACTATAGTATGGGCACTCCCTGCCTCCCTCAGCAAGTGCGGCCCCCGCGCTCGGTTACCTCTCAGTTACCGCTCAGTACAAGTAGCACGACTCATCTCACTCACACAAGCATGATACGCGTGCACATACACGAGTTTCGGCTGTATTTTTTCTAAGAAAGTGTACGAGGTGTGGTACTAGTGACTTGTGAGCTAATTTGACGTAGATTCGACTCATCAATGCAGTGTGTCTTTGACTTGTATGCAATGGCAGAATTTTATTGTTTTTCATTAATATTGACTAATCAATTAATCAATTAATTTGACTGCTCCGTGGCTCAGTTGGCAGTGATGTGGACTGAGTTAGCGTGTGCACCCGGGCTCGATTTCCGGGCGTGGCGAATATTGATATGATGAATAACGATGTTTGTTTCCGTTCTGGGTGTGATGTTCGTCTCTGTGTGTGTTTCGGGCACCCTAGATACAGGTTCTTCCTAGTTAGGGGCTCTGAGTGTGATGTGTTATTATTATTATTATAATAATTAATACATAGTATAAAATAAAGTCGCTTTTCGCGTCTGTCCCTATGTATGCTTAAATCTGTAAAACAATTCATCGGATTTTGATGCGTTTTTTTTTAAAGATAGATTGATTCAAGAGGAAGGTTTATAAGTATAATACATGCACAACATAGTAATAGGTTATACGGGGCGAAGCTCGCCGGGTCGACTAGTTTTTGATAATAAATTACATTGTATAGAGATTTGAGGTATAAACTGTTTGTATAAGCCATCGATCGATAGTACAAGGAGCGGCTCACAGATTTTGCATGAATTTAACTAAGATTAGGGAGCCACGACATGGCCCGAGACTGTTTCCAGTTTGAATAAGATATTAGCTTAGGTTGGTACTTTGCAGTTGGTAGATAAAACACATGGAAAATCGAACATCTTCAATATCAATATCATCATCAATCAATCAATCAATATATATAAAACTCTTCCGTTACTGACTGACTGACTGACTGACTGACTGACTGACTGACTGACTGACTGACTGACAGACAACGCAGAGCCGAAACTACTGGGCGTACGAAGCTGAAATGTAGGCATGTAGGTTCCTTAGGGAGTGTAGGTGAGCACTAAGAAAGGATTTCCGGAAATTCCCACGGGAACAGGAAAAAACGGGATTTTTGTGTTTATGAGAAATCTGCGCGGGAAATACCGCGGGGCAGCTTCTAGTACAGTGGCGGACACGATCGGCGTAACACTTCCGGTTTTTCTGTATTGCAAAATAGCTCTTGTTTTTTTGGTAACACAGTCTAGGGCTGACGAAACCATAGACAAATCTGTTACGGCCTCCTAGTCCGTGACTGTACATAGTATAAAGTCGCTTCCCGCGTCTGTCCCTATGTATGCTTAAATCTTTAATACTAAACAACGGATTTTTATGCGGATTTTTTTAATATATAGAGGTTTAGGCTGATTCAAGAGGAAGGTTTATAAGTATAATACATGCACAAAATAGTAATAGGTTAGGCGGTACGAAGTTCGCCGGGTCGACTAGTATAATATAAAAATGGATCGCAAAATGTGTTGGTAAGCGCATTGCTCAACAACTTTTGGACCAATTTTAACAATTCTTTTTTTTTAAATATTTGTTAAAGTCCAAGGATGGTTTTCACGGCGAGAAAAATTCGAATAATTACCGGGAAAACAACACAGTAATAGGTTAGGCGGTACGAAGTTCGCCTGGTCGACTAGTCGTTTATACAAAAAGTTAATAACTAGCTGTGCCCTGCGGTTCTACCCGCGGTTTATTAGGAAAAAAATTGCCTATGTGTTAAGAGCCAGTATACCGCGATGCTAGAGCCATTCTCGAAAATAAATTATATCTTCTAAACTAAGGCAAATATCAAAAATGTGGCACAGTATGACACTAGATAAACTTGTTTAGTATTTTTTGAGCACAGTAAAGTATTCCTAAAGAAAATTATACACAGATTGTTGCTTTTTAGCTTTTTTGGCCTTTAACCTAAAAGCTATACAACCAGAGTAAAATTTTTCTATGTATACAACCGTGCCCTAAAATACTAGGCTACATTATCTAGTGTCATACTGTGCCACATTTTTGAGATTTGCCTTAGTTTAGAAGATATTAAATTTTTTCGCGAATGGCGCTAGCATCGCTGTAAACTGGCTCTTAATCCATAGTGTCAGCTAACTCCATACCAAATTTAACAAACAGTAACAAACAAACACATGTTCACAAACTTTCGCATTTATAAAATTATAGTGTGATAAATACTCTGTCAGAAGATTGGGGCTTGTTAATTTATGATTAGCTCAAATTATAAAATTAAATTTGTTTAAAGTTTGTTTAATTCAAAGTTCTTTAGAACAATAAACAATCGTTAAATAAATATATAAATATTTTTTTTTATAAAAAACTTACTTTAAGAAGTGAGTAAATTAAGGCCTAATAGAAAAATTTTCCCTGTTATTTAATGCTTTTCAGTTTTTTCGGCGGTTTAATTTTTTTATAAAAAGTTTTTATTTTTTGCTTTTCAGTTTTTTTTGGGCTAATTTTTTTGACCCCAGCTAATCACCCTTTACAGGGTGGTCGCACCCCACAAGGTGGCCACACAACCTGGTGAAGGTTGAGGAACTAACAGGATGAGGTTCGATCACGACCGGTCGGTGAGGCGATTTGTGAGGGAGGCCTATGTCCAGCAGTGCACGTCTTTCGGCTGATTTTATTTCATTTCCAAAGATATTGTAAATAGGTATCAAAAGTTATAATGTAACACGGAAATGCAACCTGTGAGTGGATAAATCGACCCGCCGACCAAAACGTCACCCCTATTTTCCCACCCTTAGGGTGGGAATTTTATTTCCAAATTTTTATGGGACCAATTTCAAGGTATACCCTGTCGATTAAAAAAAGAATTATCAAAATCGGTCCACACTGTAAAAAGTTATGCGTGATCATACATAAAAAAAAAAATATACGCGACGAATTGAGAACCTCCTCCTTTTTGTTTTTTCGTCGGTTAAAAATTGTCTCTTAAGGCCGCATTTAGGATCACGCGGGGCGTCGTGCGGGGCGTCGTGCGGGGCGTGCTACGATTAATTTAAACGTATATCAATGTATGAGACCGTTGACCGTCATAACACGCGTCGGCCTCCGCTGCAGTGCCCGCAGCGTCGCCCGCGGCGGGGCCCGCGTCGGAGCCCGCACAACGCGCCGCGTCTTTGTAAAGGAGGCCTTAGGCTCAGAAAAGTTCCAGCGAGGCACGCCGAAAATACCTTAAGCGAAAAAAAGGTCCTAAAGTTCTATGGCACAGAGTTTGAAACAGGTTTTCAATCAATAACAAATGCGTCTCCAGGCGATCATTGTCAAGGCAAACATTTTTTTTTACCTTTTGGTGGACGCTCCTGAACTACCTGGCCTCTCGCAGTATAGGATATATTTTTGAGAGTCTGTAACGCCTAAATTCAACAACCAGTGATTCTACTCGATTTAAATTCGCGTTCAGTGGGTTGTCACCTTAATCTCTGGCAGTCGTTATGATTTGTGGCCGGCCAGCCAGAGCTAATGGATTAAAATCATCGGAATAGTAATTTACTGTAATGAGAGAGGGACCGAAGAAATTGAATGGAAATTTATATAGGTATACCTTTTCCTTCAAAAGCAAAGAAGGCGAATTTTCTTTTAGATTTTATAAAGTATGTACTTTAGATCGTTTTAGAATAACTAATGGTTTTGCAGATTTATTAGACACTAGAGGCTGCCCCGCGGTTTCACTCGCGCAGATTTCTCATAAACACAAAAATCCAGTTTTTTCCCGTTCCCATGGGAATTTCGGGAAATCCTTTCTTAGTGCTCACCTACACTCCCGTTACGTAGGAACCTACATGCCAAATTTCAGGCCGCTACGCCCTGTAGTTTCGGCTCTGCGTTGTCTGTCAGTCAGTCAGTCAGTCAGTCAGTAACGGAAGAGTTTTATATATATTGATTTACTAATAAGAGGTTAAAGAGGCTATAATAGCGATTCAAGCCTCTGTCGCGAAAAAAGTATTTAGGTATGAAATTAAAGCATAGCCAATATTAAAAATGTTATCCTATGATGCACTAGATAATTTTGCTTAGAATTTTTAGGCTTGGTTACGAAGTCCTTAGTTAAAATAACTAAATTATTTACTAATTGTTATCAGGAGCCACATTTAACAAAAACTTGTGGCTTTCTCTGATCTTTAACCTGAAAGTTACAGAATTATGCCTACAAATTCTAAGCAAGTTTATCTAGTACAGGGGAAGGAAACTTGTGTTTTTTAATAAGTACTTTTTTGCAGATCGACACAGGAATCCACTCACTTACCATGATTACAATTTCACCAGTATGTGAAAATGTCAGGCCCTTAGAAAAATATTTTTAGTTCTACTGGCCCCCCATAGAAAACCTTTGCCCACCCCTGATCTAGTGCATCATTATAGTTACAACATTTTTCTTTATCATATCTTTCTTATCAGGGTCAACGCTCGGAGACCGATAATGACGATAATTTTACTCTGATTTAAAAAAAAACACCTTTTAAGTTTTGTGCAAAATTTCAAGTAGCGTTGTTTAAGTTTTGCATAGTTTGACGTGGTACGCTCGTGCGCGAGATTTGTTTGTGAGAACCGGCACCGCTACTAAATACCTACTTGGAAATTAATAAAACTTCAGATGAAGTTTTGAGCTAGTGCTGTCTGGAATGAACCGGTTTTTGTTTTTTTTTTTTGAAATGCATGAGGTATCCATGGGTTCCTCCATGACGGTACCGTGATATGACGGCCGCTTAATGACGCCAAAGACTTTGACAAATGACAAATGATGACAAATGATAAATCTTTATTCACACGAACAATACAGGCATACAAAACAAAAGAAAAAAATACAAAGAAGAGTTAAGCAAAACTAAAACTATGAAAGCATGCAATGCGCATGTGGAAAGGCTCCGACTCAGCATGTGCTGCAAGTAATGCAGCGCTGATTATTCTGCCAGAACCTTGAGTAGCCGTGCAGCCGAGAAAAATAGATAAAATTATTAAATAACATGATAAATAAATAAAAAGAAGTTCCTTTGGAGGAACCAATATACGAAATATAACTGGTTATGAGAAAAAAGGGAAAGAAAATGAGTGCTCACACCCCTCTCTCTTGCCCCTACTTATACGAAAAAAAATTACTCTGTCTCTTTCAATTTTCACTAACCTATATCTCTCTCCCAACTTCCATTCGGTTCACCGGATTTCATTCATACTTTTACTAACGCTCTCGTCACGCATTCACCACCTTACTCCCTCAGTCAAGCGTGAGAGAAGTTTCACTTCAAAAAATCGTAAAAATATTTCCTTACAAATCGGTAAAAATCCTTTTTAGGGAAGAAAACCTAAAGACGAGACGATGTGCTTTTACAAACTGCAAATGCGATTAAGCGAAGCGCACTTCGAAACTGTCAGGTGCTCATGAATAAAATTTTAACATTGTCTGTTAAGGAAAAAACAATGGCAGTGAAAAATCAACTCTAGTTACTTAAATATAAGAGTTAATATTCATTGTAGCTTTTTTTACATTGTAGGTTACTGTGATGCAGCTGTCCATAACATTTTTAAACGTCAAATTTAATTTTAGAAAAATATTATGCTTAGTACACAGATAGTGTTGAACGAAAAATTATAACTTTTACGTTAAAAAACTAGTCTAACAAAAAATAATAAAACCAAAGCCTGTGGTGTAGTGGCGGCAGAATACCACTAATACATCTTCTCTCTTGGCTGTCGTAAAAGGCGACTAACGGAACACTCAAAGGATGGGTAGCTTTCCTTCGTAGGAAAAGTAAGAGCCACACTACGATTGCTAACCAGCCTGCCAGACCACCTTCCACCAAATAATTTAGGTTTTACCCGGGGAATCGATTTAAAATAGTCCATCTGACATCAAAGTTAACTGCCAACTGATCCACATAGCTTAGGCACAGTATAAATAGTACTACATACAGTATGGGCACTCCCTGCCTCCCTCAGCAAGTGCGGCTCCCCCGCTCTCGGTTACCTCTCAGTTACCGCTCGGTTCAAATACGCACGTCTTATCTCACTCACACAAGCATGATACGCGTGCACGAACGCAATAGTTTTGCCTTTGCGCGAAGCAACGCCATTTTTTCTACGAAGTGTCCGAGGTGTTTGGTGACGAAAATCATTTAAAAACACGCCATTTTTTTGCATTGTATATGTAAACTTGGTTACTTTTATACATTTTCAGTTTTGCTTACCTGAAAACCATTGTTATATTTTCAGATTTTTATTTTTATTGTATGCAGTCTTCCTCATAGTACAGTCGCACACACAAGGTTATTTCTAAAATATAAAACAGAACTTACAAAAAAAAAAAACATTTATAAAATATTGTGCCCCATTATGGAGCCCCAGGGTTACCATATAGTTACTCTCCAAGGTATATGCCATGTTATTTAAATTTCTAAGAACTAAATGGCGTTGTAACATAATGCTGAGACAGAGTTATTTATACCCATATAACTTAGGTTAAGATAGTTAATGCCACAAACAATAAAAAAAAAAAAAACGTTTAAACACTTTTGAGAGTAATTGTACAAAGTGCCCGTACAGACACGCTCCCAACTTTGAAGTGACGTTAAACATATGCGCCTTACATGGGTACTGGTGTTAAGAAAAGTGTTTTTTCCATATTAATATTTTTTGTATTAAATTTCATTCTTGTTTTGAAGAAACAATATTTTATAAGTATTAAAAGACAGGTTTGTATTTGGTGGTATAGTATACAATACAACAATGACTCAACTTAATTATCGATAACGCAGGGAAACTCCGTCTAATTATTACGTAAAAAAATTGTATACCCTGCGCAAATAAAGAAACGATCTGAAAATGGCGGCCGTTGTATGGGCTGTCGCTCTTTATAACTCTTCCCTCATACTAATATACGCAAGATAGCATGTGTTCGGCAGCCATTTTCAAATCGTTACTTTATGTGCGCGGATTATATCTGTCGTAGTAATACTGGATAATTAGGTTTTTTGCAAAAATACTAGGGATTTTGCGAAAACCCGGATAATTTGATATAAGCATTACTTTTTTTCAATCATCCTGAAATTAAGCAGTTTTTTTGCAAAAAAACCTAGTATAATTGAAAACTTTGAAACCTTCCTTAACCCTGATTGGCTAGATTATTGCTTTCTGGTAAACTATTATTCTGATTGGTTCGTTAAAATATCCTTTGACGCTACAGAGAACCAATCAGAATAAGAGTTTACTTATCTAACCAATCAGGGTTAAGGCTGGTTTCAAATTTTTTAATTATACTAGGTTTTTTGCAAAAAAACTGCTTCATGTCAGGATGATTATCTTACATCAAATTATCCGGGTTTTCGAGAAATCCCTAGTTTTTTTTACAAAAAACCTAATTATCAAATCTTACTACGACATATCAATAAAATGTATGATTTGTTTGCTATCAAGAATCACCCGTGAGCTCTTACAAGTAAATTATTAAATACGAGCTGTCCCGGCTTACTTCGTTACGCCATAGAATATAAGATACTACTTAAGACTTGGCTTTATAGACTATGTTCTTTTGCCTGCCCAGAATGGGCGAATAAAAAAACGAACAACAAAAACAAACCACCTGTCAAAATATGTAAACAACGGAAAAAATATTGCACCTTGGACTACATTATTTGAGTTTAAGTAAGGATCCCTAATTTTTTTGAAAATCTAATATAGCCTATGACACTCGGGGTTAGTGTAGCTTCCTATCAGTGAAAGAATTTTTCAAATCGGTTCAGTATTTCCGGAGCCTATTCGTTACAAACAAACAAACAAACAAACAAACAAATCTTTCCTCTTTATAATATTGGTATAGAAAACTGTTTAGTGTTTGTCTGTCACTCAAGAACCAGATTTTAACTGACATGTCTTTGTCTCTATATAAATGTCACTAATACCACATCAATTAGGTTATAAACTTACGTACGTCAGTTTATAAACCAACTAGAGGCTGCCCCGCGGTATTTCCCGCGCAGATTTCTGATAAACACAAATATCCCGTTTTTTCCCGTTCCCGTGGGAATTTCGGGAAATCCCTTCTTAGTGCTCACCTACACCCCCCAAGGAACCCACGTGCCAATTTTCAGCTTTCTACGCCCAGTAGTTTCGGCTCTGCGTTGTCTGTCAGTCAGTCAGTCAGTCAGTCAGTCAGTAACGGAAGAGTTTTATATATATTGATTATTATTATTATTTTAATTGGTCTTGACTCCACTTCAGTGGAGTATCGTAGGTTAGGTTAGGTTGTTTATAAATTTACGACCGTAAATTTTCGTGCGCCCTTGACTGTATTACCAAAGAACAAGAGCTATTTTGCAATACAGAAAAACCGGAAGTTTTAGGCGATCTTCACATTGCCACGCAACACGCAGCGTGGCGCGTGAATGCGTATTTTAACGTTGATTGTAAGTACCTCTATTTGTATAGAAACACGCGCAGTCCAACACACAGAAAATGCATCCACGTGCGCGCGCGTAGGTGCGTCGAAACGCAACATGCAGCGTGGTGCGTGGCAATGTGATAACCGCCTTACGCCTTCCATGACGGCCACAGTAGGTACCACCATTGGCTGACCCATTCCCATACATTTCAATCCTAACATAAGACATCTAAGCCTGAGCCGAAAACGTTTTAGTTGAAAACGATTAAGCATAAATCACTAAGGAATCCGGACCGCGTTTTAATATAGTCCGGACCTGGTTGCCAAGTCACCTAACTTGGGTTTAGGTTCTCTAAAATATTTGTCTACTTTGTACACTGTATTTCATGTAATACTGCGAACTGCCATACAATAAAAGTTTAAACAATTATTAGAGATTAGTGTCTTATTCTGTGTTTTTGAAAAATATTTATACTAAAATAATAATAATATAATACTAACATATCTCACTCAGAGCCCCTAACAAAGAAAAACCTGTATCTAGGGTGCCCGAAACATATACACAGAGACGAATATTTACACCCAGACCGGAAACAAACATTGATATTCATCATACCCATGTTCGCCCCGCCGGGAATCGAATATGTTCATCGGGAATAATAATATTGGATTCTCATAATAATTTTAAGTACCTAGGTAAATAATTTTTCAAATCGGTCCAGTAGTTCCCAAGCTTATTCGATTCAAAACAAATAATAAAATATTTTACTCTTTACAATATAAGTTCTTATTATTATATTGTTGGTACTACAGTGCACGTCTATTGGTTGTTATTATAAATTGATTATGAAGCTACAAAAAAAATCTTGCTTTTTCAGTCTGATATAAGTAAGGGAATTGGTGCCCTGTCCTATTGGAGAAGTATATATTCAGTTTTATCTTTCAGTAACAAACGGCTAGCTTACAGGAGATTTCAGACTGATTTACAGCGGCCCGAAGACTCTTGTCTTTTCAGGATTTCAGTATATAGCTGGGAATGTGGGTCGGATGGACGTTAAGTGAAATTTAATAGGGATTTACTGGGATATTGATATAAAAACTTTGGGTTTGATTAAAATGTTTATCACCATATAAATTTATTTTATGTTTATTGTTTCTGAAATAAATTTAAACATTAACATAATCAAACGCCTTTTTTCTCCGAAGGGTTAGGTAGAGGCACCAGCTCAAGAGCCGGACCCACGTTTAGCCGAGTTTATGTTTTATTACCAACGTGACAAGGGGCCAGCTTGTCGCCGCGGTTATAACGACCACTACTGCGGCCGGGACCAACGGCTTAACGTGCCTTACGAAGCACGATTAAATTTAAGTACTTAAATAAAGTTTGTTTATTTATATGGGACATTAAACAGTCCTCCAGGTTTTTTAATTTAATTTAATTTAGTTCCTCATCATAATAATTACTCATCGTAGAGCCCTAACTAGGTAGAACCTGTAGTGCCCGAAACATATACCTACAAAGACAAACAAATGCACCCAGACAGGGAAACAAACATCGTTATTCATCATGACAATATTCGCCCCCACAGGGAATCGAACGCGGTGTTCCCGCGTCACATTCCACATCACTATCAACTGAACTATGGCTGTCATTGAACTCGATCGATAACGATACGATGTCATTGAATGGCCTTTTTTTCCCTCGCTCAAAGTTCGACGGACTTAAATCTCATTTTAGGTCCAATTTCGTCCAAATACGGCCAATGCAGCTGCAACTCATTTCGCGAAATGATTTCAGCAAAAACTTGTCATTTTAAACGCAAATTGGAAATTGTTTTACGCGACTCTGTAGCGAATAGATTAAGTAAATTATATAGAATATACAATCTCTTAGCTTTCTATTTTTACAAGGACGTCTTGATATTTACTGCTTTTATTTTGGTACTTCGAAAAAAGTGTTCGTAGGTTCGCCTGACCTCTATAATTTTTTTCATTACTTCTGTTTGTACCTGTTTCCGTTGGAATTTCAATAATTATTTACTTAGTTCCGCCCCCGTAGCTCAGTAGCGTAGCGCGTCACGCCTTTGATAGGGCACGGAAGGTTGTGGGTTCGATCCCCGCAGAAAACACCACATATTGATTTCTCACAAAAATCACGTTGTGGTTGTTTTCGCTTGGATAGGACATCGCAGGCTTCAATCACCTGATTGTCCGAAAAGTAAGATGATTCCGTGCTTCGGAAGGCACGTTAAGCATTTGGTCCCGGCCGCAGTAGTGGTCGTTATAACCGCGGCGATAAGCTGGCCCCTTGTCACGTTGGTAATTTGAGCTGGTACCTCTGCCTAACCCTTCGGGGAATAAAAGGCGTGAGATTATGTTATGTTATTTACTTAGTTCTAATATCTATCATAAGCGGTTTGAGCTGTATTATACGAATTATTTTAATTTTTTTGCCACAGAGTTCACCAATACAACAAAAATTTAAGGTTTTTAATCGAGCGTAGCAATCCTGCATTGTTCTCTGTAGCAGCTACGCGGTGGCTACGCGACGTAGCTGCTACAAAAGTACGAAAGTATAGCTGCTACGTAGAGTGCTACGAAATCTTATTAGTGTGCAACTGCGAGACGTCAAGCATAAAATCGAGTAATTTCATGTTGTATGTATATTTATCATTTCTTTGTTTATTGTTGCGTCTTCGACACCGAAATTCACTTCAAACCGTCAAATACTAATTTTTCTATACAGTGAAATATTCGGGGAAAAAAGTATAACTAACCTAACAATCAATTTATTCATCTCAGTGGCGGTAGGAAGAAGTCCGAAACCGGCTCTGAAGAGAACTATACCGAGCCTTGTTTAGTATACTGCGGTAAGAAAGCAAAGGAGTAAACCACTCCACTATTTTTCTCATAACTTAACCGCGATTTAAGGGGCGAAACTGTGCGAATCTAGCAAAACTAAATAAATAAAAAAAAAAAATTAATATAAATAATTAATTAACTATATTAATTAATAAATAATTAATATAGTTTAAACCATAGCCGAAATCAACACTGTGCGCCTTTGACTACCTAGATAATCTTGCTTATAATTTTTAAGGCTCTGTTGTGTAGCTATTAGGTTCAAAATCAAAGAAAAAAACCGTTATGAAACTAAAGTGGCCGCTTGAGCAACAAAAGGTTTTTTTCTTTGAATTGGTAACTGAAAGCTACCTTAAAAATTCTAACCAATATTATCTAGGTCGCCTTTTGTCAACTTACTGTATTAATGTTCTTGTTTTTGTGCTTTTTGGCAATAAAGATATCTTTTATTCATTAATCTAGGGAGTCAAAAGCGCATTATTTTTGAATTCGGCCCTGGTTTAGAAGATATCAATTATTTATCAAAGTGGCGCTAGTTTCGCACCGTTTCACCCCTTAATTGTTCATTTTAAGATTATTACGAGTATAATAGCTTGTTTTAATATTTTGGTAGAATCGCGGGGCCAGAGAGTTTGGTGAAATGAAGATTTTTTTTGAGATGTTTAAAATTTAGTTACTTTTTTTTTTGCATAGCGCTAAAGTGCTGAGCTGACTACTTTTAACATTAGAAAAGGTTTCTAATCCATTGTCTGCCTCATTCATTGCCTGTCATAAAAATAAACTCTGTAAAATAACGATTTACATCGTGTTTCCTAAATAAAGAAATATGATGAAAGATTTTTTTGTTCCATGATTTATAATATTTTATAATTTAAATTTCGAATGGAATGTCAGAGCTCATTTATCATACTCTCGCTTCGATCTAAATAAATATTTGTAGGTACAGTCGCGGACACGATCGGCGTAACACTTCCGGTTTTTCTGTATTGCAAAATAGCTCTTGTTCTTTGGTAATACAGTCTAGGTCTGACTAAACCATAGACAAATCTGTTACGGCCTCCTAGTCCGCCACTGTACATAAAAATAATACTTTTTGTAAAATACTACTTACCATGTCAATATACATAGTATAAAACAAAGTCGCTTCCCGCGTCTGTCCCTATGTATGCTTATATCTTTAAAACTATGCAACGGATTTAAATGCGGTTTTCTTTAATAGATAGAGTGATTCAAGAGGAAGGTTTATAAGTATAACACATGCACAAAATAGTAAAAGGTTAGGCGGTACGAAGTTCGCCGGGTCGACTAGTAAATGATAAAATTTAATTGAAGTAAGAAAATCTTATTTTTATTATTAATCTTTGACGCAAGGCTTACCTTTTTGTATTTGAATTTCATTCAAGTAGGTACTTACGTTTTAAACAATATAAATAGTAAAGTATAATCATACTCAATTAAGGGGTCCGCGATATCTACTGAATGGTAATTAGCAAAACTTCACCATAATATGGCGTGATATTTCTTTTGCCCTTACTTTCCATATCAAAAGTTTTATCACCTTACTATTACCAAAACTACAAAAAAGTATTCCTTCTTTAATTAATATTCAGTTGTCTAAACAAATTTGCATAACTCAAGGCTATTATTAAGTAAGCTATGGGTTGCCTGGAAGAATTCGCTTTTAGCGATAATTCCTGTCATTGCATGCAAAATTAATTTTGTGTCCCATTAATTGTATAATGTTCTTTTGTATCTTATGTGAGCAATAAAGTGTTTTTTTAACTTTTAACTTTAACTTTATGTAAAACATTCAACTTTATGTAAGTTATATAATATGTCAACTAAATAGCAAACAATACGACGCTACACTCAAACCAAACAAGAAACATAATAAAATAAATAATTCAACGAACTCAATCTCATCAGGACGAGTGTGTGACGTCACAAGCTCCCCCTCCTAGGGAGAACTTTTAATGAGCGATGCAGAAACTTCTGCAGACATCAATGCTTACAAATTGATGAAAATTTACTTTCAGAATATTGTGTTTTTTTTTTTCGGGAATTTTCCTTCCTTATTCATTTCAGACGAAATACGTCCACTGCTTGACATAGGCTTCAATACATAGTATAAAATGAAGTCGCTTCCCGCGTCTGTCCCTATGTATGCTTATATCTTTAAAAATATGCAACGGATTTTGATGCGGTTTTTTTTAATAGATAGAGTGATTCAAGAGGAAGGTTTATAAGTGTTATTTATGCACAAAATAGTAATAGGTTAGGCGGTATGAAGTTCGCCGGGTCGACTAGTCCCCCATAAATTGCAAAAATGACCTTGTCTCAAGCAACCCTCATCCAGTGTAATTTCGCAGCTTTACTCAAGTGGTTTTACAACCGGGGTCTGCCTACTCTGCGTCTTCCGTTGCGCGTTAGCCACCCGATAATTTATCGGCCCCATAGCGCGCAGCGTAGGACGTCCACCGACCAGATGGACGGATGATCTGCGCAAGGCTGCGGGTCCACGCTGGATGCAGGCCACCTGCGATCGGTACAGATGGAGAGCCTTGAGGGAGGCCTATGTCCAGCAGTGGACGTCCTACGGCTGAAATGATGATGATGATGATGATGATAGCGACCATATTAAATTTTAAAAGTGGAAAAAACTAATATTAGCGTTTAAATTAAATTAACAATAAATACTGGTTAGCTAGAGGTTTTATTTGAAAAAAAAAAGAAATAAAAGAATTGAATTCAAATATGAATCAACTGTCGTTTGTTTTAAACAAACGAGGAACGAAATTCATTTTACAATCGCTGTCATGAAAGCGTTTGCATGTCTGTTCATTTATAAATCACTCAGTCAAAGTGTCGAAACTAGGTTTACTGTTATCAAAATTCACTCCGTCATGCCATGTTTTGTATTAGTTATGTATGTATGATAGATCGCTAATGCTCAAGTAAATATTAACCAGTCTAATTTAAAGCCTCATTTAAGTTGTACGCTGTTTACTTAAGAGCTTACACGGTGAGATACTAGCGCCACTTCCGACAAATTATTATATCTTGTAAATGATGGCCGAAATCAATATTATGCGTCAATAACGCTCTAGATAATCTTGCTTGGAATTTTTAAGGCTCTGTTGTGTACCTTTCAGGATAATGATCATAGAAATATTAGTTTGCTGCCTAAAGTGGCCACTTTTTGTTTAACAAACGAATATCAATATATATAAAACTCTTCCGTTACTGACTGACTGACAGACAACGCAGAGCCGAAACCACTGGGCGTAGCGGGCTCAAATTTTGCAAGTGGGTTCCTTGGGGAGTGTAGGGGAGCACTAAGGAATGAATTCTCAAAATTCCCATGGGAACGGGAAAAGACGGGATTTTGGTGTTGATGAGAAATCTGCGCGGGTGAAACCGCGGGGCAGCCTCTAGTTTATAATATAATTATCCTGGAAGCTACACAACAGAGCGTTAAAAATTCTAAGCAAGATTATCTAGGGCGTCATTGACGCATATTTTTTATTTCGGCCATCATTTAGAAGATATAATTTACTTATCAAAGTGGCGCTAGTATGACACCCGTTCGCTCCTTAAAGCTATGATTAATTAATAATCATCACAAAGTTCACCATCATTATTTCAGCCAAAAAAATCCAATGTTGTTGGCATCCCCCACAGATTGTCACAAGGACAAACATCGAGGGGGTTTTTCCAGAATCGCCACTCTTGGCAGGCGGGTTGGCGATCGTAGTTGGCTCTTCCAGTTTTTTCAACGAAGGACGCTGCTGCCCGACCTTCTGGTGTTCCCTTGGTCGCCTTTTACGAAACCGACGGGAGCAGGAGTGGTTGTATTATCTGCCGTCGCCACATGGAAACAAAGATAATTAAAAAAATAAAGATAGTAAAGTAGAGTTTATTACCCCTTTTTTTACGCTGTAGTTTTAAGTTTATGTAGTTTTTCTCCTAGCGGCTCCATCGTAGTCTATTGGGATGGATTTGTATGACAAAATACCGCGAGATTGTACAGTGTATCTACCATACCTACATCACCATTCATCAAACCAATATACATTCTGGACGGGAATTGAACAGGGATATCCTGCATCCCAGTCGACATAGCTATCTTCTGCGCCACGTGTAAAAGCCATGCATAATAATGTTTTCTAACCCCTTCAAGAATACATTGCGTCATCTCTTTCACCCCTCAAGCATACGGGACAAACTGTTTATCTTATAATCAAGCGAGGCGCCCAATCGTCTACTGAACGCAAATGTCATGTCTTAAGACACAAATAAATGACAAATAAATGGAACGAGCTAATGAACAGAGTCTAGCTCATTGATATAGCATACTGAGGGCAAGGGACAGTCATATATCAGTACATTTCATTGGAAAAAGTAGTAAATATTGAATATCTTTTTAATTATTACTTTTAAATCAAATCTGAATTTAATTTTGTTTATTATCATTATTCCTAGGTAGTTTTAACAAAAACTAGTAATTCATTTCGAAGAACTAGCTATTCCCGTTTTTTGGAAAGGTTATCTTTGACGAAATAATGTATCGAGGGTTTTTGATTCCACTAGTGTTTCACAATTAAAAAAAAATTGTTATATCATCAAAAAGGTTATATTGAAATTCCAGATCTTTACCTCCTATAGATTAACCCTCGTATTCATAAAAAGTTAAAGAGCATTTTAGTTATTTGACGTATGTCAATTTAGACTGGATGTCACGTATTTACCATACAACAAACCAGAGAAGTAGACCTCCTGTAAGGCTACTTAAAATCTACTGTATCTTTATGAATAAGACGGTAAGAGAATTACTTGATTTAAAAAACCTTTAAAATTCATATAGCGTCTTAAGAAAACTTTGCTATACTACATCCCATTTACTAAAATATATTTACTCGTTCATAGTTTTTCTAACATAAATTTATGTTTTTTTTAACTTATCGAAAAAGACATGGAGCGATGAGCTGAGAACAGTAGATAAAAACTGGTGGCAGACTGCGCAAGAACGCGATGAGTGGAAAAAGGGGAGGGAGCCCTTTGCCCAGCAGTGGGACAGTACAGGCTCATAATAATAATAATTATTATTATTGCTTTGTAATGCTATTCGTAGATCTAAATAAAAATCCAATAACCTTATTCTACATTATTATTTATTATGTATTTATTTATTTATTAAACATATGCTTCATAGGCTTCATACAATTTATACATAGTCCCACAAAACTGTTTAAACAGTTTGTCTGCAGGATCAGCTGAGTACTAAGTATCTCGACTAGGTAAGATACAGTGTACGTTATCATTGTACTAGGTACAGGTGGCGGTCTAGGGCAGTGTAACAGATTCGTCTATGGTTTTGTGCGTAATAGAGACTTTATTACCAAAGAACAAGTGCTATTTTGCAAAACTGAAAAAAACGGAAGTGTTACGCCATTTTAGACCGCCACTGTACTAGCATAAGATATGATTTAAAACAACAATTTTGTATACTTTTTAAAACTTTGATCTATGAGTTGCCACAACACAGGCTCACGCTTAGTGTGGAAGCTATTGTTAAAATTACTTAGTTTAAATATTGATATGATAGATTGATTTTTTTGAATTTTGAAAACGGCTGTAAGTCGTTAAGGTGGTAACTCACGGTATGGCGCGAAATTCAAATTTTTTCACGTTTTTTAATTATTTTGGCGAAAGTATTCATCTCTTATAAAGTTTAAATGAATTCGCGTACGTAAAAACCAATCTCCCACATTGTGATATATCGTTTTTGAAACACAGAGTTACCGATTTTGTGTATATTCAAGGAACTTGATTTTTGGCCTATTACCCCTTAGACACAAAATCTCTAGGTCTATCTTCCAAAAACTTTGTATTACAATGTGGAAGAAGGTTTTTTACATACCCGAATTCAATATAACTTTATTAAAAATGAGTACCTTTGCCAGAATAAATAAAAAACGCGAAAATTTTTGAATTTCGCGCCATACTGAGAGGGACCACCTTAAGGAAGGTTAGACATTGTTGGCCAAAATAAAAACAAGAACCAAGTAAGTAACCAAGAAAGGAGTAAACTTTTTTCATTTCTTAAAAACGCCAAATAAGGGTAAGAACAAAAGATGCACGGCACACATCAGCGCTTCCTAGTTTTTAGTTGGGTGCAAGAAAGCGAACAGCAAGTTTTAACGAACCGTCGACTACGGACAACACATTCTCCCTTACATGCCAAGTTTTAGTTTGGTCAATAGGTACCTACGAGAGAGAGAGCATCTTCCTTGTTCTGTGGTACCTACTTACAGTGTGAACCTTTATTTTGTTCAGTGTTCTGTTTGTATCTAAATAAGGTTAAAACTACATGAATTAGGTTTGAGAGCACAATCGACAATCTGTTGGCAAATCGTTTAGCGCTTCTTATGGTGGCTAAGAATAATTGATCGAAGAAGAATAAAGAATATACATTTATTTAACGTATCAAAAGGTAGAAGGAAGACATATTAAGTAAATCAATTAAACAACAGCTTGAACCAATTCATGCACACTTGGCATATTATCATACGGCTGCCCGGCGGTTTTTCCCGCGCAGATTTCTCATAATAACCAAAATCCCGTTTTTTCCCGTTCCCGTGGGAATTTCGGGAAATCCCATCTTAGTACTCCCCTACACTCCCCAAGGGACTTGCGTGCAAAATTTCAGCCCCCTACGTCCAGTAGTTTTAGCTCTGCGTTGTCTGTCAGTCAGTCAGTCAGTCAGTCAGTCAGTAACGGAAGAGTTTTATGAATATTAATTTTGTGATATTTTTACGGTTAACAGGACGCGTGAAACTGGCGTCGTTCGTTTAATGTCAAGGCGTGTCACGGCGTGCTAACTGTAGAGAGAAGATAAAATTACAAAGTTTTTATAAATATTACCAATAGTAAACAAATCGAGTAGTATGCAAGATATATTTCGGGGCTTTTCACCCAAGCCACAAGGCAACTGCTTTGACTGATCCGTGGCTCAGTTGGCAGTGATGTGGACTGAGTAAGCGTGTGCACCCGGGTTCGATTCCCGGGCGGGGCGAATATTGATATGATGAATATCGATGTTTGTTTCCGGTCTGGGTGTGATGATCGTCTCTGTGTGTGTTTCGGGCTCCCTAGATACAGGTTCTTCCTAGTTAGGGGCTCTGAGTGTGATGTGTTATTATTATTATTATTAACCTGCATTGGAAGTTATACAGGTATACTAAAAGGTAATCGCATCTAATTCAAAGATGGACATCTTGCCGTCGGAGCGGTTTGTTCATGGCTCGCGAACACGTCGCTTCGATGTTTTGATGGCCGAGGGACAAGTGAAAAGGTTTTAGCTTTATTTGACCAAACCTGTGGTTCAGTTAATAATTATGTTGATTGTGACTTCCAAGGTCTGGTCTGGGTTAATAGATTCTCGGCGGGGGCGAACATTGATAATAGAAAAAAATTACTCATTGTTAAGATGGATCTTGTTTGTATTCAGGTTATTGGTGTTTTTGTATGTTTTGGTAGGTGTTCAGGGCACATTCTATATAGGTTATATATCTAACCTAATAGCGAATTTTACATTTGAATTTTGTTGGTGATAGTAAAAAAAATCATGCCGAAATTCGACCTCAAACCTTAATTTGAAAGAAAACGCTAATGGAAGTAATGGCTAAAACAAAAAGGTCGCCTCTGTCAACTTACTGATGTATTAAGTTTCTAGTTTTTGTTTTATTCTGTAAAATAAAGATATCGTTTATTCATAATTTATTCTAAGTGTTAATTCTGTCAACCAAAGAACAATAATCTCATTGTTTTTGCAGTTTTATAATATAAAAACTTCTACGTCTTATAACTTAAAACCCACCCTACGACCCGCCGTAGCAGCATCTCCATTTATCAGCTCAAGACCGAAAGACGACTGCATTCGGCCTCAGCTGTCAAAATGAGGTTTATCGGTCTTCCCTTACCGGTTTTAGGGTTGCGTTGTCAAACAAGGAACCCTTTTAGTTTCGCTTAGTCCGTCTGTCGTTATTTTCCTCAATAGCTGATTTACCGTTGAAGAAGCTGTATTGAAATTTTCTCCACATCCTAATTATAGTACCCAAAACAGGTACTATGGGTATAAAAAAATACATTAAAATTCTTAGCACCATCTCGTGCGTAGAAAAACACGCCATTTATTGGTAATTGATTAGCCTGTGACTGTGACCCCTTCCTTGATTTATTATTGCCTTAAGACGATATACGAGAAATAAATAGAACGAACGAACCTTTTCCCTCAAACATACTGAGGGAAAAGGACTGTCATATGTCAGTCGCCCACATCGGTTTTAACATATTGGAAAAGGTAATAAATATTAATTTAATTATTACATTTAAATCAAATTTGAATTACCAGAATTTGATATACTTTAGTATCATTATTCCTATGTAGTGTCAACAAAATTAGTAATTTCGAAGAACTAGCTATTCTCGTTTTTTGGAATGGTTCTCTTTGACAAAATAATGTATCGAGGTTTTTTGATTCCACGAGTGATTCTCAGTTATAAAAAACTTTGTTATATCCTCATAAACGTTATATTAAAATTCCAGATCTTTACTTCTTATAGATTAAGAGAATTACTTGATTTAAAAAACCTTCAAAAGTCATATAGCGTGTTAACAGAAATCTTGTATAATTATGAATAAATGAACTAAAAAACAACCTTCTAAAGTAAAACGCCAATCGAAAATATCCTTTTTTCCTTCCCTGCGATAGTATAACATTGTTTTTAATATTCGCCATTCTTTTGTAGTCCTGCTGAAAAAGCTCTTTGTCCAAAATGGGCTTTTTCAGCTAGGGATGTGTTGAGTGTTTATTGTACAATAAAATAAGCCCTAAATAGGTAAAAACTGAATCTGGATTTCCGAAATACACAAAACCACACCCACACCCAGGAAATGAACATCGATGTACTTCGTAACAATGTCGCGCTCGCTGGGAGTCGAACACAGACCGGAATCAATATTAGTAGGCAGGTAAAGGCTGGTAGTACCTATACTACCAGCCTTTTTACTAATACGTCTTTCGTACAGTCAAGGACTAGGAGGCCGTAACAGATTTGTCTATGGTTTCGTCAGCCCTAGGCTGTATTACCAAAGAACAAGAGCTATTTTGCAATACAGAAAAACCGGAAGTGTTACGCCGATCGTGTCCGCCACTGTACGTGATTTTACTCGTTCATAGTTTTTATACCATAAATTAATGTTTTTTTTTTTCAAACTTATTTTATTGCTTTGTAATGCTATTTGTGGACCCAAATAAAAAGAACAATACAATCTAATTCTACATTATTGTAATAGGTACAGTGTCGGACACGGTCGACGTAACACTTCCGGTTTATCTGTATTGCAAAATAGCTCTTGTTCTTTGGTAATACAGTCTAGGGCTGACGAAACCATAGACAAATCTGTTACGGCCTCCTAGTCCGCCACTGTACCTAATGAATTTTATTGAAATAGTTTTCAAGTTTTTTTTTTTTTTGTTTTCAAGTTGTATTTACATTACAACCCATAAACGTCAACTGCTGGACATAGGTCTCCTTGTAGTCTGTGGTCATAAAGCGTTTTCTATTCTATTCTATTCTTCCCTCCGATTAAGTTAAAACATTGCGGAGAGAATTTGCCGTAATCGCCAAGCTTATCAGGCGGGTTAGCGATGTTTGTGTGTGGCTCTCCAAATATTTCAACTAAGTTTTTTTTTTCGCCAGCAGTCCTTCTCTCTCTTTGTAACTCCTTGAAGACTACGACTCTTGAGCTCTTATTAAATTTAAAACATCAAAATTATTTAACCCATATGGCGCAGAAAACAGCACTACCTATAAATGTTACGGTCCCGCGAACCGCAGCGCGCGATGCCACCCGGAATTTTCATCGCTTAAACGACAGTTATTTAGACTACCTACATAAAACTGGTGGCACAATAAACCTATTTTAATAAATTAAAGTAGCACTTCGCAAAACACTTGAAGCTCGAATGTTTAAATTGAGAGTCTCTTGCATAGATACTAGCGCCAATCACGAATATTAACTAAAATACTGGCAGGAGCGTTCTTACTACTATAAATACTGCGATTGGCAAGCGTTGCGGTTATGGCAAAAAGGTTGTACTTATGGCATTATATCAGGAAGTCCTATATGTCCAACAGCTTTCGACGTTTTTCGGATGAGATAATGATAATCAATCACTCAATACATAGTATAAAATAAAGGCGCTTCCCGCGTCTGTCCCTATGTATGCTTAAATCTTTAAAACAATGCAACAGATTCTGATGCGTTTTTTTTAATAGATAGAGTGATTCACGAGGAAGGTTTATAGGTATAAAACAAGCACTACATATATAGGTTAGGCGGTAAGAAGTTCGCCGGGTCGACTAGTTTTTAACCCAAAAACGCATTAACAATGAAAATAGTTTTATTACTTAGGCTTTGACAAACAGACAGCGCCATAGCGTCGCGCTATAAAGCGCTAGCCTTACGCTTTCTTGCGTTAGCTAGAGCATCGCGCTCTTTGATTTAGAATAGAATAGAATAGAATAGAATAGAATAGAATAGAATAGAATAGAATAGAATAGAATAGAATAGAATAGAATAGAATAGAATAGAATAGAATAGAATAGAATAGAATAGAATAGAATAGAATAGAATAGAATAGAATAGAATAGAATAGAATAGAATAGAATAGAATAGAATAGAATAGAATAGAATAGAATAGAATAGAATAGAATAGAATAGAATAGAATAGAATAGAATAGAATAGAATAGAATAGAATAGAATAGAATAGAATAGAATAGAATAGAATAGAAGAGAAGAGAATAGAATAGAATAGAATAGAATAGAATAGAATAGAATAGAATAGAATAGAATAGAATAGAATAGAACACACGCTCCTTTTAAGAGAGCCACAGATATTAATTCCAGGCGGAGCTATAAAAAAAAGTTTAGTACACCTACAACTTAAGCAGACACTTATTTAGACGACCTACAGTTAGCAGAAGTCATATACCCGTAATGATTGGTGCTAGGCACTAATTGTTTTGCTGATGTTTTTGGAGAATGTTTATGAAAAAATCAACATGATTATTTATGAAAAAAAAAACTTGAAAAGCCATTTTTCATCAACCATCGCGCCTGCCCAGTGTAGCAATCATGTCAAAACCCACTAATTTTTTTTTTTTCTTGTGGTGTGCTGTTAGGGGTAGGCCTATTTCTAACATTGGACTTCTTCGGCTATTAGCAAAGTTATTGAAACGTGTTAAACTAACGTTTACTTTCTAACGTTACGTAAAATTATATTTTATTTGTTTCTTATAATTAAAATGGGTACTAAGTAGGTACAATTCAATTGCAAATTGTTTGCAAAACATTAGTTGCATGTATTTTCTATATAAACTTAAATTTAATCTATTGAGTAAAAGTAAAAAAAAAAAAGTAAAAAATGATTTATTCAATACAGGATACAAGATATCGCTTATTGAAAGTCGATTAGACTAATCTAATTAATATTGATACCTTATTTCGTAAAGTATCCTATACTGATAGAGGCGAGGTAGTTCAGGGTGCCCACTAATTGGCTCAGGCAAACAATGTTTGCCTTGCCTTACGACAATGGTCGCCTGGAGACGCCCCCAAACGAGCCCTCCTCTGTCAAATGATTCTACTCCCTTTCGCAATGATTTTACAGCGTAGAGAAGAAAGGGGTAACAAACTCTACTTTACAATTTCTCTTTTTTTTTTTGTTCTTATATATGTGACATTACAATTAAATTTACAATACAAAGAACATAAATTAATAAGATTTAAAGTACATACATGAAATAATGAAAATATCGTGCAGAGCTAGACTACTTCCATGAGTAATTAAAACAATACCCGCAAAGGAATCAAACAATTCCCAGAACAAAAACAAGAAAAGACCGAACGGGACGTTTTCATAATAATTATATTGTGCACTTAACCAATTTCCATTGCGAATTGCGAACAATGCCCATTGGAGCATGGATTTAGTTTAGTTCTGTGGATAGAATATCTAAATTTTATTCTTGTTATTTTTTTTTATAAATTTGATAGAGTTATACTGTCTTAGAATTAAATGTTAGGCGTGTTCAAAATCTAAATAATTCTTAATCTTACTATATTAGACTTCGTTTTACTTTTTCTATGATTTTTAGGCTTTAAAGTCCTGTAAAAAAGACAGGCTTTAAAAAATACTACTGCGTCAAGAAAATTTTGGAAATAGATCAATAATTCATATAATATTAGTTAACCCGTAACAAAATTATCGAAATAAATTCCTGAAATCCATACTTTTATGCGAGATAAAGAAACCTTCTGTTTGTGTATGTGTTACGCCTAACCGATATGGCTGAAAATTGGAAGGTAATAAATACCTACTTAAATATAAAACAATGAAACAATATAGGGCACAGAATACCTAATAAGTATAAAGGGTTAGAAGTATCAATTGTTTCCCAATATGCTCCCTCTAATACATAATTATATTAAAATAAACAAAGCACACTCCATAATATTTTTTTATGAATTCATAGTTTGCAGTCCGAGGGCGGGTAATTGGATTCGATTTTCGAATTTTCATTGTCCGATCGCGAATTAACGGCATTTCCCTGCCAGCCAGCCAGTATTATGCGAAGGAATGCAATTTTAAAATAAAATAAAAACACTAACAAAAGCTATGTAGTTAAAACGCATGGAGATTTTTATGACCACATTAGACAAATTTTAAATTTCTAAATTATAACTTAGGTAGGTACTTACTTGAAGTTTCCCTGTTTGATCCAATCAAAAATGATAAGATCCGTAGAAGAACTAAAGTCACCGACATAGCCCAAAGAACTGCAAAACTTAAGTGGTAATTGGCAGAGCACATAGCTCAAAGAAAAATATAGTAGCTGAGGACGAAAAGTTCTGTAATGGCGACCGCGAACAGGTTCACGTAGAGTGGTCAGATGACCTGGGAAAGGTTGCGGGAGTAAATTTCATGAGAGTAGCTTAAGGCTTCGAACGCACAGGCGGATTTTTATCCGCGCGGTTGGATAGGTTGTTATTTCATTTTCAACCTTATTCATAGGCCACGAAGGTACAGGCGAATTTTTAGCCGCGCGGAAATAAAACCGCGACAGCGGATTTTTAACCGCGCGGTTTTTTATCCGCTGGTGCGCACACTTCCATAGGATTCAGTATGTTACATAAAATCCGCGCGGCAAAAAACCGCCTGTGCGTTCGTAGCCTAAGGCCGGTCGGTATGGCGATCAGTGGGGGAGGCCTTTTATCCAACAGTGGATGTGTTAGACAGGGAATTGTGAAGGAGAGGAAAGAGGCCTTTTTATATAAAACTCTTCCGTTACTGACTGACTGACAACGCAGAGCCGAAACTACTGGGTGTAGCGTGAAATTTTGCACGTGGGTTCCTCGGAGAGTGTATCCCCTACACTCTCCAAGGAACCCACGTGCAAAACTAAGGAATATTTTCCCGAAATTCCCATGGGAACGAGAAAAAGCTGGATTTTTGTGTTTATGAGAAATCTGAGCGGGTGAAACCACGAGGCAGCCTCTAGTACCTTTTGTATCTAATAGATAGAAACTAATCTCAAGATAAGTAAAACAGTAAAATAAACGGTCGGAGCGACTATTAAATAGGTCTCATTCTGTTAATCTTCAACAAGATAGGTTTAATCCGGCGCGTGACAGATTCCGTGTGCCCGGGCTGGATTATACTCGTTCATTCCCAGTGTAAAGGTTTATTATAGTTTACAATAAGGCTCATTTTAGCATTGCTAGTGCAATTTCAACTCTATTTCTTTGTATTTGAGATTCAATGATAAATAAATAACGTTTTTTTGCGTTTGGAATTCTTTTTACAATGTTGATGATTTTAAATTTAACATATTTATTATTAGCACTAGCTGTGCCCTGCGGTAAAAATAAATAGCATAAATATGTGTTAATCCTACACACTTACAAATTTTTGCTTTTATTATATTAATGTGTATAGAGTGACGTTTTTTTTGCAACATTTTATAAAATTATAAAATGCACAATTTTGTGCAGTCACCTGGTAATTTCATACACAGCCTACCTAACCTATAAAACAGTTTTTAAAACTCACAACTGTTACAAATATTTCCCGCTAGCTCAAAATGTGTAAGATTTGTACCCAAATTTCCATACATTACATTCAAAAGCTGTAAGCGTAGCGAATATAGCCGGTGTGCATATGGATTCGATAATTTTAAAATTTCTATGGCACATATTTTATATTTGTGGGTTGCCTGGAAGAAATCTCTCTTAGCGATAAGGCCGGCCCTTGCATGCAAATCCAATTTGTTTGTACCCTGATACTAATGTACTTTTGTATCTTATATTGTATTCAATAAAGTGTTTTCTATTCTTCGTCTTAAAATGTTCTTCCCATTAAGTTAATGCGTCCCAGGCGTCTTCATTTGACAAATGTCCCTGTACACGCATAATTGCCTCTGTCATGAAGCCAGCCTGGCTATAGGGCTGGCAATTTAGGAATATCGATACATATGATACAGCCCTACATGTAGGGCTTGCATGGAGGCGGACGAAACTACCAAACACATCCTACTAGACTGCAAACAGGTAGATGTATACAGACGTAAGTACCTAGGGTTCCCAAGCACCGTGCGCGAGGCAGTAGGCAACGTGAAAACGCTGCTGCAGCAGCTTCGTGGAGGAGCTGGGGTGGTTAGAGTAGCGCTACTCCCTTTTTCACGCAAAGTAGGCACGGTAGCTGTCAAATTGCGGAAACTTTGATTGATTGAACACAACAGATTGACATCATTATTAGCTCTTTATTTTGAATTTAATTTTTCGACACTGCATCTGTTGAAGGGGACTAAATTGTCCCAACAGATAGGACTTTGAAAACAAAATGGCCGCCAAGCGGCTCACAGACCAGGGGATAATGTTTTATTTTAATAAAGTTGTGATTGACTGCTCCGTGGCTCAGTTGGCAGTGGTGTGGACTGAGTAAGCGTGTGCACCTAAGTTCGATTGCCGGGCGGGGCGAATATTGATATGATGAATGTTTGTTTGATGTTTGTTTCCGGTCTGGGTGTAATGATCAGCTCTGTGTGTGTTACGGGCACCCAAGATACAGGTTCTTCCTAGTTAGGGGCTCTGAGTGTGATGTGTTATTATTTATTTATTGGCCGTGCGGTAGTGGCATTGAAATTTACCACCTCGCGTAGGTGTCGTAAAAGGCGACTAAGGGCTCCAACAGACGAGCGACAGTGTGTCGGCGACGACTCGCGACGCCATTCGGCGACTGCTAAATTTAAATACTTCACTTTTACGTTAATCGCTGACAACCCAACTAGTTTTTAAATTAGTAACAAAATCAACCATTAAAAAAAAAACAATATCGAGGAAGAATCTTTTTAAAATATGGAAATTCTTTCAGTTATTTCTCTAGTATACTTATGAAAACTCTGCAATAGCCACGCTTTCCGCTCATGAATAGTGTTGTGCAAAAAAAATATGTATCGATAAAATGTCTTAGAAAGCACCCATACCCCAACACTACGCTTAATACAAGCAATATAATATTCAATTGTAGATTATCTTAGCATATCTCTACATACATAATTACACAGCCTACACACTTACCTATAGCGTAATTATTATCTACTAGCTATGTATAATAATAGACGGATTTAGCTCGATTAACAGTATTACGCTTAATTGATTGATTGAGATTGATTGTTAATTGTATTTCAATTGAACATTTTCTAGATTTAAATGGTTGTTTAAAACTTAAGTTATTGTGTTTTCAGTTTCGACAACGCTTTTTAAGGAATTTTTAGACCTTAAGACTTACGGAGGTCCGGGTTCGATTTATGACAGAGGCAAACATTGTTATGAATCGATGTTAGTTTATTTTTTGTATTTAGAATATAATAGAATAGCCTTTTGTTTCTAAACCATCTCATGCACAGAACAAGGAAGATGCTCTCTCTCTCTAAATAGAAATCGCGAGTAGGCGGAGCCCGCGTGCCTATCATAAGCTCTGCAGTGCATATGCGTAGTTTTTGACAGATTTGATAAGCTCAGTTGCTTTATGCTTCTTGTAAACAAACCACCAGGAAAAATATGAAAAAAAAAACCCACTAAAATGCCATATTGTGCTGTGTTGGAATGCAAAAATTAAAGTTGGGGACTTAAAAGTACTAATTATGCCGTATCATTACATCGGTAAGTAATATTTCACTGTATTTTTAAATAAATTTGAAATTATACATGAACAAGAAAACAAAACCATAAGTGAGAAAATGAAAACACCCTAATTACGAAGCAGTAAAATTGAATTTTCATTGAAGCCTGTGACTGTGACTGTGACTGTACCTTCTTAGCGTTCTTCTTTATCTATGGTATTAGACTCATGACTTTTTCTAGAACATTTTGACAACAGTATAATGGAAATCAGTTAGAGATTGCTCAACATGATGAAAATCTATCGATAATTTTCTATGATAAAAATCTATCGATAATGTTGTAATATGTAAAAAATAAAGTCGCTTTCCGCATCAGTCCTTAGGTATGTTTAAATCTTTAAAAATACAGCGGATTTTAATGCGGATTTTTTTAATAGATAGAGTGATTCAAGAGGAAGGTTTATAAGTATAAAACATGCACGTTCTAATAATAGGTCAGGCGGTACGAAGTGAGCCGGGTCGACTAGTATTGTATAAAGACAAGTCGTCACTCTTATAGTGTGCTATATTTTATTTTACTTTTCATTTATTTACGACCTGTGTTACTGGATAACCTTGGGCCAAGCTCAGAACCTAATACAGTTAAGCATGAACTTGAAGATGGAGCCATCATGAAAGCTTCTTAAGCTAAGAGGAGTTTCAATAAATAATATCTAGAGAAGAAAAAATGCTAAATATTATTTAAAAAAAACAAGATTAGTTAAGAGTTTAAGGCAAGTAATAAATAAGCAAGTACTTCGATATTAAATAAGATAAAATAATTAAAAAAACCCATCTTGTTTTATTGGTCTATCTACCCATCCACCTAAATTGTTTACTTTGATTAAAATAAAGCTTCATTTAAAGTACAGTACTTACTCCAAAATTAATAATGCGCATGCAGATGCGCTAATTGTCGATTTCACGGAAACACCTGAATCAAAAATCATAATTCTACTAAATTACGCATGCAGAAAATGCACTTAACCTCCTTAAATGCATATCGTCTTCCGTCGCTTGGGAATACGACCGTTGTCGAACAGTGACGAAGATTTCTATGCGCATTATAACTTTTGCAGTACTGTAGGTATATACAATTTTATAACTAAACACATTTTTATTTCTGAATCTCTATTTATGCGAAGCATAACTGTTGAATACAAAACGACATTGGAAATAAATAAAAAATAAACTGTACACTAAAATAAACTTTGTTCTATGAGCGACTGGTTTTTTCATATGATAATACCAATACATCGCCAATCACCAAGAAGGCCGTTTGCGTAGAATACACATAGATTTTCGTAAAAAAAAGTAATTGTTAACTGTAGCCATATGAAAGAAAGTTGTATATCGATAGGTTTTTCTCATCGACAAACTTTCTCCCGCAATATCTAGTTTTTCATTTTTCGACGTAGCCACCTAGTGTTTAGTAGCAGTAGTACAAAAGCTGTAGTTCCATCTAGCGTCGAATAGTAAAACTAGGAACAATGCGTGAGGATTTTAAAGCAAAGAGGATGTATAGCTTTTTACCATGTCTTTGGAAAAACCTAATTTCATTCTTTTATCATATGTATGTCATCATTATCTTAAGTATTTCATAATTGTTATTTGATTTTGATCTTTGTTTATTTGTGAAAAAGGTTCATAGTCTACTTCAAAGTTTTGTGATGTAGATCTTTTCGGCATTGTCGTTAATCACCAATGGTAGCTTGGATTTCATAGTGAGCGTTTGGTTTATATGTGTGAGTTTGGACACACTGGTTTCGGTACTAAAAGCTCATGATGCTATTTCTATTGTATTCTCTTGTTCTGTGATCTCATGCTATCTTTCTTTTTTTTTCTTTAAATTGTTTTAGTGTGTCAATAGACAGAGGCCTCCTCTTTACATCTTCTTCAAGTTTTCTATGTAATCAAGGTAATCTTTTGTTGTAAGAGGGTAATTGTCATACTCCCCCGCAGTGACAAACTGTATTGGGAGAGGAATTATTTGTATTTAGTAATTAGGAAAGTTATTTCGGGCACCCTAGATACAGGTTCAGATACCTTGTTATGGGCTTTGAATGTGATGCGATATTATGTTGTAAATTAATATCATATAAACTATAGCTTTTGACATTCCTAAAATCTCTCGGAAGACTCGACTAAATCCGAACACGTGAGACAGAAAATCCATGGAGCAGCTTCATCTATTTTAAGAATCGAAGGAAAAAAACTTGCATCGATCCTGAACCTAAACCTTGTAGAATAAATCTAGGGATCTAAATTCATCCCGCGTAGAACCTGTGACGCCCTGCTGCAAGCTACCCTATTCAAGTCAACTAAAGTTTTTAAAGTTCTTAAAAACGCTCTTATAATTTCACTTAGGCTGACATTCACAGTCACTGTTTTGAGTTCACTCGCTCAAGTTTGAACTCAAACAAGTTGTTCTTGAGTACAGATTTTCCTAGTTCGGAGCGTCTCGTACTCTGACGAACGTATACTCATTTTTTATGTTCTTTATTCAAGTTTTCTCAAATTATATATGTACTTAATTAATCAAACATTAAGCTAAAACATCACCTGATCTGTACCGAGTTGAGTCCTTGCCCGTTATTACAAATCAGTACAGATTTGTATCGAGTTGAGCCGAGGGGTTATAACCCCTGAGGTTTTTCCGCTAATGTACAGCAAGTCTCTTATCACTAGATCAGCGTAAAGATAAGTCATAAAGTGTTTTTTTTAGGTAAGGTCTACACTTCTCTTTATTTATTTAAAATGTTAAAGTTTTATTTTGGCAGATTGAAGTACCATAGGTGCCGTAAAGATATGATTAAAGGAACATCCTAAGGACGGGCAGCATCGTCCTTCATTAAAATACTTGAAGAGCAAACTGCGATCGCCAACCCACCTGAAAAGCGTAGGTATTACGACAACATCCCTCCATAATGTTTGTATTTGTGACAATCTGTAAATGAGCCTTTGTCCAGCAGCAGTAAACGTATCTCCACTAAGATGTTTCTAAGGAAGTTGGTAAACAAATATTAAAAAATCGGTTATTTATTAAATTTTAAAACTATTTGATTAAGGTGGTAAACTCACGTTATGGCGCGAAATACTTTTTTTTCACGTTTTTTAATTATATTTGCAAAAGTATTCATTTTTAATAAAGTTTAAATGAATTCGCGTATGTAAAAAACCATCTCCCACATTGTAATACAACGTTTTTGGAAGAATTAACTACTGATTTTGTGTCTAAGGTAAGGACATTAACGCCAAACATCAAGTTATGTCCTTCGTCACAAAATCAGTAGGTCTGTCTTCCAAAAACGTTGTATTACAATGTGGGAGATGGGTTTTTACATACGCGAATTCATTAAAACTTTAATTAAAATTGTCACTTTCGCCAGAATAATTAAAAACCGCGAAAACTTTTTAATTTCGCGCCATACCGCAAGTTACCGCCTTAATAGCAGTAGCTTTCGATATCGTAGACCACGTCGACTGTTGAATCGGGTTTGAAACCCTAATCCAATATAATGGGATCGCTGGAGGCAGCTGGTGCTGGCTGCAAGTGGAATTATTTTGATTTCTTCGTCCTCTGAGCAAATGTTGAGTGTCTAGCTCAGTTGCTTTAGGGTTAAGCCTTTAAAGCCATATTGCTTTCAAGGAACTAGTTACGAATAAATTGTACATTAGTTACTGTTAGAAAAACGCAATCAATTTAGTTGATCTTTTGTGTACATGGGCGCAAGAAGAAGCCGATGTCCAGCAGTGGACGTCTTTCGGATGAAATTTTGATGATGATGAATTAAAGCTTCCTACTAGTATTAAATTGTATCAGAGGCGTATACTTACTCACTTTTCAAATGACAAACCTTTGGAAAAATATTGGTAGAACTTGGCTAGAACCGCTAAAAGGTTTTTGTTTATAATCTTTTATTTTTATTTTAGGGACTTTCGCTCACTTAGTGAGGATGTCAGTCCCATCGTACCCTACCGAATCAGAAAAAGGTTGATTATAAAATAAAGCACATCCAAGCTTCCCAAGTATAAAGATCACGTGCACGTTGTTAACACTTCCGGTAACGTTCCAAAATGGCGGCACGTCCGGTAAGATGGCGCTCAACAAATACTTGACACGCCATGATATGTTATACTCTTTTTAAACATGCTTATATCTAAAACAAGTCGACCCGGCGAATTTCGTATCGCCTAACCTATGACTATCTAGTGCACGTATAACACATAACACATCACATCACACTCAGAGCCCCTAACTAGGAAGAACCTGTATTTAGGCTGACCGAAACACACACAGAGACGAACATCACACCCAGACCGGAAACAAACATCGATATTCATCATATCAATATTCGCCCTGCCCAGGAATCGAACCCGGGTGCACACGCTTACTCAGTCCACATCACTGCCAACTGAGCCACGGCGCAGTCAGTAGTATACTTATAAACCTTTCTCTTAAATCACTCTATCTATTAAAATAAAACGCATCACAATTCGTTGCATAATTTTAAAGATTGAAGCATACATAGTGACAGACGCGAGAAAGGACTTCATTTCATACTCACAGATTTATACTATGTATTGATTTTAGCCAACAGACTGTTGGACATAGTTCTTCCCCAAATATTGACACAAGGACAAACATTTTGTTGGTTTGCCATAATCGCCACGCTTGGCGCTATCACAGTATGGCTCTTAGTCACAGTGTATAATAAATAGTACTACATACAGTATGGGCACTTTAGCAAGTGCGGCCCACCCGTGCTCAGTTACCTCTAGGTACCAATAGAACGTCTAATCTCACTCACACAAGCATGATACGAGTGCACGTTTTGGCTGTAAGCGAAGCAACGCGCTTTTTTCTATGAAGTGTCCGAGGTGAGTTGTGGTATTCTATGCTGCCACCAAACGACTGCGAAACGGAGTAGAATCATTTGATACAGGAGGGCTCGTTTGGGGGCGTCTCCAGGCGACCATTGTCGTAAGGCAAGGCAAACATTTGTTTGCCTGAGCCGCTTGGTGGGCACCCTAACCTACCTCGCCTCTCGCAGTATATGATACTTTAACAAATAAGGTATCAATACCACTTAGATTAAATTTTCTAATTGACTTTCAATTAGCGATATTTTGTATCCTATATTGAATAAATAGTTTTTGACTTTGACTTTTGACTTAGACCAAGATTACAATTGAGTTGTAATGTAATAATTTCAGCTTGGCTTTCTCTTTTGTACAAATTAACGTTTTGAATGTTTTAACCAAAACTTGTGCGTACCAGTTTAGTCTGTTCGTTTATTTGTATTTCTGTAGCCGCAGAACTACGAAAACTAAATATTCACCATCAGTATACCATGTCATAGATTTACAATGTTACCTAGATGTATCGTAGTTTTTTTTAACTACGATACATCTAGATAATCTACGCTTTCAAATGGTGGCTTCGCAGTTCATAATACAATAACAATAATAATAATAATACACATCACACTCAGAGCCCCAAACGAGAGAGAACCTATATCTAGGGTGCCCGAAACACACACAGACGAACGGCGGAACGCGGTGTCCCGATTTCGGCGTCGAGCGTAGGAAGAGCCATCCGCGCTCAGGGGGACTACCATCACCTGTGCCCCCGAGATGAGGCTAAACAGCCAATGCTGGAGGGGTCACGGAGTTGAACACAACGATCGAAAGATCACCCGTGACCCCCTTGACAACAGCCGAGATGGACACCGGCGGGGTTTTAGTGGGTGCGAACCCCACATAACCCTGTGACTCCCCCCTGGGTCGCAGGGTACTCGTTTGGAGTTTCCCCGCTTACAAAAAAAAAAGTTCTTCATAGTTAGGGTTAATATTATTTTCCAGCAGTGGGTGTCTATCTGTTGTAATGATGAAGAATTTTATTTATTTGACCCGGCTTTGTATCGCTAACTTATTTGTATTTTGTGCACATACTATACTTATAAACCTTTCATTTGAATCACTTCTATTTAAAAAATACATCAAAATCCGTTGCGTATTTTTAAAGAATGAAGCATACATAGGGACAGACGCAGAAAGCGACTATTGTTTTGTTGTTTATTGATTTAGACTGCAAAAAGTAGAATTTTGTTGAACACAGCGCATCTATGCAATATTATAAATTGAAGGGAGCTCAAGCTACATACATAATTAGTTTAGGAAACAAAGTTAGTGGAACTGGAATGCATTTTGGTTCCAGAATTATAGCGGTGCAGCTTTTATTATAGTTTCCTGGTTTTTGGAGACTAGATTTAAGGTTCAGCTTCAGCTAATGAATTAATCGTTTTTAAACATCTCACGCCTTTTATTCCCCGAAGGGTTAGGCAGAGGCCCCAGCTCAAGAGCCGGACCCACGTTTAGCCGAGTTTATGCTTTATTACCAACGTAAAAAGGGGGCAGCTTGTCGCCGCGGTTATAACGACCACTGCTGCGGCCGGGACCAACGGCTTAACCTGCCTTCCGAAGCACGGAATCATCTTACTTTTCGGACAGTTAGGTGATCCAAGCCTGCAATGTCCTATCCAACCGAAAACAACCACAACGTGATTTTTGTGAGAAACCAATATGTAGTGTTTTCTGCGGGGATCGAACCCACAACCTTCCGTTCCCTAATGAAAGCCGCAATGCGCTACGCTACTGAGCTACGGAGGCGGCTATCTATTTTATTTAAAGTATTAATTTAATATTTTAATATACGGCTTTCATTGGAGTTTCCATGAGTGACCAAATCAAAAATGACGAGAAACGCAACAAAGGAACTAAGTTACCAAGTTAATAGCCCAGAGAATATCAAAATCTCAAAAAACTGGTCATTTGGGCCGAAAAGATTTCAAGTGGCGACCACGCACAAGAAGACGCAGTGAGGCAGAAACCCCACAAAGTGGTATGACGACCTGGTGAAGGCTACGGAAGTACACTGAATGAGGGCGTTCAGGACCGGTCGCTATCGTGAATATGTAGGGAAGGTACATAATCTGGACATAGATCCAGTGGAAGACGTCATTCGGCCGATATGATGATAACATATTTTTTAAACGTGGTTCGGACATTGCAGGCTTAAATCACCTGATTGTCCGAAAAGTAAGATGATTCCGTGCTTCGGAAGGCACGTTGAGCCGTTGGTCCCGGCCGCAGTAGTGGTCGTTATAACCGCGGCGACAAGCTAACCCCGCACTCGTGGTAATAAAACATAAACTCGGCTAAACGTGGGTCAGGCTCTTGAGCTGGTGCTTCTGCCTACCCTTCGAATTAAAGGCGTGAGATTATGTTTAATATTTTATAGATTGTCTGATTTATAACACTAAAATGCGATATGAATAAATACAGATTCCAATAAAAAACTATATACCTAATAAAAAAAAAACATGAAGCTGTTTACCATTCTGCATTCGTCCGCCGATATGAAGCCAGTAAATAAAAAATCTCATGCAATTCATAGAGAGCGCGATTGCTTGGACTGGATCGAGCGGCCATATTAAATTTACGAGGGAATTTTTATATTTAACGTCGAAACTTTGGCTTGTACATTAAGTGCTTTAGTTTTTACGAGTTCCATAATAATGTAGATTATCTACCGGCCGTGAGTGTTTTTTTAGGGGTCCGTAATCTTTACCTAGTAAAAACACATTATCATCTCAGCTGATAGTCGGCTACAGCAAATCAAATCAAATAATTTTTTATTCAATATGGGATACAAGATATCACTTATTGAAAGTCAGTTAGACTACATCTAATCTAATCGCTATTAATACCTTATTTGGTAAAGTATCCTATACTGTCAGAGGCGAGGTAGTTCAGGGTGCCCACCAATTGGCTCAGGCAAACAAATGTTTGGCTTGCCTTAGGACAATAGTAGCCTGGAGAGGCCCCCAAACGAGCCCTCCTCTGTCAAATGATTCTACTCCCTTTCGCAATGATTTTACAGCGTAAAGAAGAAAGGCGTAACAAACAGCTGGACACAGGTCTCCCCCACAGATTACCAGTATCGCCACAAGGACTAACATTGTGGAGGTAGTTTGCTATAATCGCCATGGCAAACTTTAGCAGAGTGTGCGATCGCAGTGTGGTTCTTTTAATTATTTCAACGAAAAAGAATAGAATAAACATTTATTCACCAAAACCGACATAATTACAAAGATAAAATAAAGACAAAATAAATACAACTTGCAAAGAGACGTTTCATAAAACAAAATAAAATAACTAAACATAAAACGCTGTTGCTTGTCCTTTGGGGCATTCCCTTAGTCGCCTTTTAAGACACCAGGGGGCCAAATTTCTTAACTAAAAACGAGTGACTCGTAATTGTCTTGTTAGCGACTTAGTTAACCATTGCTGTTTTCTTTGAGCGTGCAACAGAAATTACCTTTGTTAAAACGGCAATGGTTAACGAAATCGCTAACAAGACAATTACGAGTCACTCGTTTTTAGTTAAGAAACTTGGCCCCCAGTAGTGCCTCCACGCATGGAGTATTATAAGAACAAAAGTAAGTTTAAGTAGCACCACCCGCGAAAAAAATTAATATCTTCTAAACTAAGGTAAATATAAAGACCAGACCAGAGAAATCTACTGATTGTTACTAAAAACGGCCACTTTTGGCAACAATCAGTAGCTTTCTTTGATCTTCAACCTAAAAGCCTTAGAACTGTACCCTAAAAATACTAGACTGCATTATCTAGTGGAATACTGTTTCGCATTTTTGATATTTGCCTTAATTTAGAAGATATTAATTTTTTTCGCGGGTGGCTTTAGATGTGCTATGCATCTTCAGCTAATCATTAAAAATATTTATAAGTTTACCACGAACTTGACCAGTAATTATTTATTATACTTTAGGAGTTTATTTCGTGACGCGAAGTTTAAACTTGGAGCCGGAAAGCCTATTCAGTCGCAAACTTTAACTTTAAGCAAAGTTTTAAAATTGAGATCCAACATCAAATATTTAATTTTGTTTAGGTTATCCAAATATTTTAAGCTAGGGATCTAAGCTAAGACATCACATTGATCCACCATACAAATTGGTCGCGGCCAAAAAATCCTGCAGACTATTTTTTTGAATAGAAAGATAGATAAGACATTTATTCACCACACAGCTACATCTTAATTTAAGCAAGACCATACACAAATTAAAATACACGAGCTTTCTCGGCTTACTTCGTTACGCCATAGAATATAAGATACTACAAAAGACTTGGCTCTATAGACTATGTTCTTTTGATTGCCCAGAATGGCCGAATAAAAAACAAACAACAACAACAAACCACCTGTCAAAATATGTAAACAACGAAAAAAATATTGCACCTTGGGTTATATTATTTGAGTTTAGGTAAGGATCCCTAATTTTTTTGAAAATCTAATATAGCCTATGACACTCGGGGTTAATGTAGCTTCCTACCAGTGAAAGAATTTTTCAAATCGGTTCAGTATTTCCGGAGCCTATTCGTTACAAACAAACAAACAAACAAACAAATCTTTTCCTCTTATAATATTGGTATAGATAAAGTATCTGAATAAGTACTATGTAGTGAAAAGGCTCTAACTCAGCATAATGCCGTGAGAATACGTGCACTTTACCAGGATTAACTGTTTGAGCACCCATAAGTCAAGACGCTGAAATTCTGTCGGAACCTGCTTTAGGACGGGTTCGAATCCCAAAAACGAGTCACACACAATATTTTAAAAAGCAACTCAAACCAATCAAAAATGCGTAATTTACCGGGTGTTTCTGACAAGGCGGTAATAAATCAAAGGAAGGAATCAGCTTACCATACCTAAAAACTTTCCCAAAGCAACATGGGTCGAAATCTCAAAAAATAACAGCTGTTCCATAAATTTCTTCGATTAGCTGGCGGGGTCAATGTACGGGACAGCTGATTTTTGTTTTGAGATTTCGACCCATGTTGCTTTTGGAAAGTTTTTAGGTATGGTGAGCTGAATCCTTCCTTTGATTTATTCAGCCTTGTTAGAAACACCCGGTATATTATAATTTAAAAAAAGTAAGCAATAAAGTGAATTCTTTTCTATTATAAGTACCCATTCTCCATTTTGTACTTAAAGCAAGGCCGTTGCAATCTATATAAAGCTTCGCCAGCGCATTTTTCCATCAAACCACAAACCCATTTTAAGTGGGATTTTCGGTAAAAAAAAGTGGTTTATTCCTTTTCTCAGGCTTTTAAGCCTAAATCAATCTGTGCCATATTTCACTTAAATCGGCTCTGAGTTTTAGTGTAAAAGCGAAACAGACATGCAGACTTACTTTCACATTTATAAATATTAGTATGAATAAATGAATGAATATAACACATTTTAATGCATACATAAGTACATGATATAATCTAAGGTAAGTATTTAATAAATAAATTAACCATGCATGTAATGGGCGACCTTATTGCAAAAAGCGATTTCTTCCAGGCAACCCACATGACACTATTAGTAGATGGAAATAATTATTATATGATAAAGGCGATTGTTTGAAATGTTGTATATGTAAGCAAATAAAAATTTAAAAGTTAGTATGGGTTTGCAAAAAGTTTATTGATTGCAATAAAGTGATTGGCTGGCGAAGTGACTGGGTACCTATCTATCCATCTAGCATAGCCACAAACCCAGCCATTATCTTATCAGTGATCGAGCGTTTAAGTGGCAGTGTTCTAGCCACAAGCTGCGGCAGTCGCCCAAGCTCTACCACCATGCCACTAGCGGCTGCTTAGTGGCCGCGTTTAGTACCTATGTCGTGCTATGACTAAGCCAACAACATCTATTTTCAAACTTGAAAATCAATTGCAGTTCGTATGTCTCGGTAAAACTCGTGAAACAGCTAGGCCGATTTAAAAGATTTCAGTTTTGAAATGTTTTTCGTAATCTAGAGAAGGTTTAAAATTAAACTGTGAGTTAATATGAAAAAGACATATGTATTTCACGTACCTATCTAGTCTCTTTCACGTATTTATCGTAAAAGCAAAGCAACGCGAACATTCGCGCTGGAACAAGCGTTCCACGCAGTTATTTACTATACATGTTTCGAACCAGCGCCAACAAGCGCTCGTTGCCAGCTTTTTACGTGAATGCATCCTTAGGTATATTATAAAGAAAACACAATACTTTCTAAGAAATCGTCCTGTTATATTCCCCGTTCATTTCCTCTAAAGCCTTTGCACTAACAAGGTTTTCTGTTTATAGGTCATCAGTTAGAGGCGAAGGCCGGAAAGTAGTGCTGTAAAGTGTCTCGAAATTATCGGTTATTCGTTTAAAGTCTAACAAGGTTTAAATAAAAGCAAAAAATACTGTTCTATAATTAAGTAAGTAAAAGAATACATACGCTCCCTAGATTTTACTCTAATATTACTCTAATTTTGAATTATTTTACTTCTTTATAGTCCACAGAAAGGCAGAGCAGTCCGAATAACAAAAAAACAATGTGTAGACAGAGCTGACATGCCACGCGTGCTAGACTGCAGCACTCTGCCGCGTTATGCCACCGATCAGGCTCATCAACAAAGCCAACATTGGAGTCGCTAGGAGACGCTCTCAAACGACCTCAACTCTGTCAAATGATCCTAGTCCCTTTTGCAGTGAATTAACAGTGGAGTGAAGAAGGGATATAAAACTTTAGTTAATATTAGGTTGGTACTTTCATCATCATCATTTCAGCCGTAAGAAGTCCACTGCTGGACATAGGCCTCCCTCAAGGCTCTCCATCTGTACCGATCGCAGGTGGCCTGCATCCAGCGTGGACCCGCAGCCTTGCGCAGATCATCCGTCCATCTGGTCGGTGGACGTCCTACGCTGCGCTTGCCGATCCGTGAGGTAGGTACTTTGCTTAAGGCTTTTTAAGGCAAATTCCCCATAAGAGCAGGCAGACCCTGGTCGAACGACCTGGTGAAGGCTGCGGGAATACATGATGATGAATACAATGATGTTCGCTCAAGACCGGTCGTTATGGCTCTCTGTGGGAAACGCATATACGGGGTGTTTCTGACAAGGCGGTAATAAATCAAAGGAGGGATTCTGCTCACCATACCTAACAACTTTCCCAAAGCAACATGGGTCGGAATCTCAAGACAAAAATCAGCCGTCCCGTACATTGACCCCGTCAGCTGATCGAACCAAATCTGATGTTCCATACCAGCTGTTCTTTTTTTTGAGATTTTGTCCCATGTTGCTTTGGGAAAGTTGTTAGTTATGGTGAGCAGAATCCCTCCTATGAATTATTACCGCCTTGTCAGAAACACCCAGTATGTCCAGCAGTGGACGTCTTTCGGCTGAAATGATGATGAAAGATGACTTTGCTCATTTCCTTTTACTCAATGTCATCCAGTTCTAGAGTCACCTACCACGCGGGCTCAGGTAAATTTATTCAAAATCAAGTGGCCACTCGAAAAACAAAAATTTTAGTTATGTACTCAAACAGAATTTTCCCAACACTAGCTAAGATTTATTTAACCACATCATGGGGAACCGATAGCGACCCATATTCGCGTGTTTATTGCAAGTCTTCCATTTCGTTACGTTTTGTTGCTATAGCTGTATAATGTTAAAGGCACATTGCGTGTAAGCGAATCGTAAAAAATGTTGCAAAGCTTATTTAACCCCATCTTAAGAGGCATAGCACAGCTAAAGTAGCGCCACCCGCGAAAAAAAAAATATCTTCTAAACTAAGGCAAATATCAAAAATGTGAAACAGTATTCCACTAGCTAATGCAAATAAAGTGTTTTTTTGCTAATGCACTTTTGTATAGCTTTTGGGTTAGATATCAAAGAAATCTACTGATTGTTGCCAAAATGTGACCATTTTTAGCAATACTTTGTAGTAGGCTACATTATCTAGTGGAATACTGTTTTACATTTTTGATATTTGCCTTCGTTTATAAGATACTAGAGGCTGCCCCGCGGTTTTTCCCGCGCAGATTTCTCATAAACACAAAATTCCTGTTTTTTCCCGTTCCCGTGGGAATTTCGGGAAATCCCTTCTTAGTGCTCACCTACACTTACTAAGGAACCTACATGCAACATTTCAGCCCGCTACGCCCAGTACTTTCGGCTCTGCGTTGTCTGTCAGTCAGTCAGTTAGTCAGTCAGTCAGTCAGTCAGTCAGTCAGTCAGTCAGTCAGTCAGTCAGTCAGTCAGTCAGTCAGTCAGTCAGTCAGTCAGTCAGTCAGTCAGTCAGTCAGTCAGTCAGTCAGTCAGTCAGTCAGTCAGTCAGTCAGTCAGTCAGTCAGTCAGTCAGTCAGTCAGTCAGTCAGTCAGTCAGTCAGTCAGTCAGTCAGTCAGTCAGTCAGTCAGTCAGTCAGTCAGTCAGTCAGTCAGTCAGTCAGTCAGTCAGTCAGTCAGTCAGTCAGTCAGTCAGTCAGTCAGTCAGTCAGTCAGTCAGTCAGTCAGTCAGTCAGTCAGTCAGTCAGTCAGTCAGTCAGTCAGTCAGTCAGTCAGTCAGTCAGTCAGTCAGTCAGTCAGTCAGTCAGTCAGTCAGTCAGTCAGTCAGTCAGTCAGTCAGTCAGTCAGTCAGTCAGTCAGTCAGTCAGTCAGTCAGTCAGTCAGTCAGTCAGTCAGTCAGTCAGTCAGTCAGTCAGTCAGTCAGTCAGTCAGTCAGTCAGTCAGTCAGTCAGTCAGTCAGTCAGTCAGTCAGTCAGTCAGTCAGTCAGTCAGTCAGTCAGTCAGTCAGTCAGTCAGTCAGTCAGTCAGTCAGTCAGTCAGTCAGTCAGTCAGTCAGTCAGTCAGTCAGTCAGTCAGTCAGTCAGTCAGTCAGTCAGTCAGTCAGTCAGTCAGTCAGTCAGTCAGTCAGTCAGTCAGTCAGTCAGTCAGTCAGTCAGTCAGTCAGTCAGTCAGTCAGTCAGTCAGTCAGTCAGTCAGTCAGTCAGTCAGTCAGTCAGTCAGTCAGTCAGTCAGTCAGTCAGTCAGTCAGTCAGTCAGTCAGTCAGTCAGTCAGTCAGTCAGTCAGTCAGTCAGTCAGTCAGTCAGTCAGTCAGTCAGTCAGTCAGTCAGTCAGTCAGTCAGTCAGTCAGTCAGTCAGTCAGTCAGTCAGTCAGTCAGTCAGTCAGTCAGTCAGTCAGTCAGTCAGTCAGTCAGTCAGTCAGTCAGTCAGTCAGTCAGTCAGTCAGTCAGTCAGTCAGTCAGTCAGTCAGTCAGTCAGTCAGTCAGTCAGTCAGTCAGTCAGTCAGTCAGTCAGTCAGTCAGTCAGTCAGTCAGTCAGTCAGTCAGTCAGTCAGTCAGTCAGTCAGTCAGTCAGTAACGGAAGAGTTTTATATATATTGATTGATTGTTTTCGCGGGTGGCGCTACTTGAGCTGTGCTATGCCTCTTAAAATATTTCAATATTTTGGTCTTCGAATAATTGCTTTTTTCAACAAAAAAAAGGACTTGTCTTTAATAAACTGACACATACATACCTACACTGAAAACTACTTTTTTTCCATTCTGAATCTAGAGAAAAACTTTTTTGAAAACCGCATCAAAATCGGTTCAGCTAAACGCAAGATAATCACGGACAAATATACATACATACTGTATACAAGGTCATACTAAGAACAATCTTTTTTGACGTCGCTTAAAAAAAAAGGGTCAGCTCATTGGAAGACGCAAAGTACTTATGCAGACCCACAAAGTGACCTGAGTCGGTTAATGATACGGGAGTTCACTATACTGAGAGTCGCTCAAGACCAGGGGGTCAAGTTACTTAACTTAAAACGATCGACTCGCAATTGTCTTGTTAGCCTACTTCGTTAACTATTGCTGTTTTCTTTGGGCGTGCAACAGAAACTGCCTTTGTTAAAGCGGCAATGGTTAACGAAGTCGCTAACAAGACAATTACGAGTGGATCGTTTTTAGTTAAGAAACTTGACCCCCAGTTGTTATGGCGGTCTGTGGCGGAGGCTGTGGAGCAGTGGACATCTTTCGGACTCTGACTGTGCAGCAGTGTGTCGTCAACCTTACTTTAAAGGTTTTTCCTTCCTTTGTAACAAAACACTGTTTTGTGTAACATAAATTGATTCGAACTGACGGGCTGTTTTAGGTATTCACACCCAGACCGGAAACATTTATCATCATTTATTATCACCGGATATTCATCATATCAATATTCGGCCCGCCCGGGAATCGAACCCGGGTGCACACGTTTACTCAGTGCACATCACTAACAACTGAGCCACGGAGCAGTCAGAGAATAATAATAAATATTCAATTCCTTTGACCGTTTTCAATGTTTTTTTTTATGAAATTAGATTTGGTAAGTATTTTGGTTATTTTGAAGGAATTGTAATAGTTTTAGGTTTTTGAGCTCGCATGTACTCCTTTACAAATTATCTTAATTATTTGTTTTCAAACGAGAATACATTGTAAGTAATAGTTAAACACCTACAGTGGCGGACACGATCGGCGTAACACTTCCGGTTTTTCTGTATTGCAAAATAGCTCTTGTTCTCTCGTAATACAGTCTAGGGCTGACGAATCCATAGACAAATCTGTTACGGCCTCCTAGTCCGTGACTGTACTATTTCCGATTTATTTTTTAATTTATTTAAAACACAAAATCCTACGACAAAGAACTTACAATGAACAAAGCAGCAATTAACTGTAATAATCAAGTTTCTTTATTGGAACTATATTCTTTTTATTCCCGATTCCCAATTAAAAAGGGGATTTCCCGGAATGGCACAATCAAACGGTCTTACAAGCTCCCGGCAAAGACTCGTAGCTACCAGACCTACAAACTATTAGACCTTATATCCTGGCTTGGTATACCAAGCTAATATCCTGGCTTGTGGTGGTGGCAAAAAGTACAACCACCCCATCTCCGCCTGTGCTAAATAATAATAGTAATAATAATGGCGTAGGGATGTGACGACCCCATCGCCTAGTGGAAATTCCAGTACTTTCGGTCTGGAACTTCCATTGCAATTAGTCACCGCAGGGACGGCTTGTGGCGAGTCGATGGTGAGTGGCGACACCACGGACCCTATACCTCCAGGGGGACACACGCAGTCATCACACGCACACTCACATGCAGTCATCACACACACACACCCCCCCGCCTCTGAGCTTGCCTTCACCAGCCGGCCAGAGTGGAGTAGCAAGAGCGAAGCCTATGCTCCAGGTTGGAAGTGTAAAATGTCATAACGCCGGGTGCATCTTATGCTGCCCGCAGTCTCACCTCTCGACAACCTTAGCTGTCCACGCCCAGTGTTGCGACCCGTTGCCAATATATCGGCGACTTAGTGGAAGCCCACCCAGTGGACAGCGAGTCACCGCCTGCCATGATAATTAGTGAAATGTTGCATTAAAGGCAGGCGTACCGGTATTTCACTCCATAGCACCAGTTAACCGGTCCATTAAACAGTTCACCCCCATAAGTGCGCCCGGCGCAAGTGAGCAACAAAACTCCAAGACCTATTGTTGTTAGGCTAGTAAGACGCTATAAGAGGAATGAAGCCATAAAGGCAGCCAAGGTTCGGAAAAATATAACCTCAGAGGGCATCACTGAAGGAACAATCAACAAGATTTATGTGAATGAACGCCTCACAAAGGAGAATCGCATCATCTTTCGTGACTCAAGAAAGAGGGCCAAGGAGAATGGTTTCAAATTCTGCTGGGTATTCTCTGGACAAGTTTTTGTCAAGAAGGAAGAAAAGCAGTCGCCTATTCTTATTAGTTCTCACTCTGTTTTGGATCGTTGTGTTGGACCCCCTGCCCCGTGAAACAACTAAACCTTTTTCTGTTGTGTCTAATCGTTATAAAAGAACAAGGTTTTTAATCTTAGCTTTATGCCGTCCTGATAAAATTAAACTAATTAATAAGATAAAAGTTATTAGATATAAAGATCTCATAACTGCTATGCATTTATACGCAGCATTATGCTGTACTAGTAAATACAAAATAAGTATAAAGAGGGAAATTATTAATTTTAAGTATAAAGATTTTATTTTTGTTAGATTTGTATGTACAACTCTCTTTTATAGGTTAGGTAATTGGACGGGGTACCTAAAATACTACTTACTTAATAATATTATGTATCTTTCTATATCTCATATTATTTATTATATTATGTATTCTTTTTTCTCTTTAAGTATCTATTTATACACATCCATTCCTCATATTATGTATCCTGTTTCACCTAGTATTATATTTTCAAACAATATTGCTATATCTATCCCAAACTACATCTTAAATTCAAACTTCTCCATTAGTATAAAAATGAAAGGAGTAACTTTAAATTTACAACAAAAGATTGTAATAAAGTACATAATCATACCACTCTATTACAGGTTTCCTTTAGACTGGAAGTTAAAAGAAACTATGGATTTCTGTAGATCATTGTTTTTTCTCACATTTTTAATACAATCGGCTGATTTATCAATTAGTCACATAAACAGTAAATCACATGACTTCATGCTACACAACTTTCCTTTTATTATATTTTTTTTACTTGACAATGGTTAATTCAAACATTAATGATGAGTTAGATTCTTTTCTGGCAATTAAATGTCATGTGATTGATACCTTTGAAAGTTGCAAGAATGTACCCTATTTCCAAAGCAACAGCAACTTTAAAATAGCGTGCATTAATATCCGAAGTATTCATTGTAACTTTGATTCACTAATGGTTTCAATGACACGATTAAATATACAACTTGATGCCCTTATTTTAACTGAATGTTGGCTTAACAACAAAGAACCTAGACCCATTCCGGGTTACAATTATTTTATCACTTCTAAGTACATAAATAAGGCAGGAGGAGTCGTGGTATATGTCAGAGATTTCTGGGATGTGTCAGTATGCGAGGCATCGCTTGATGAGGCACAAGGTCTTATTATTAACTTTCCTAACAAAATTACTTTACTAGCTATATACCGTTCACCTTCTTTCCCTGACATAAATAATTTCAATGAATCCCTTGCATCTTTACTGACATCTCTAAAGGATTATCAAAACTTAATTTTAACTGGTGATTTAAACATAGATATCCTTTCAGATGTTCCTTCTAGTATAGATTATCTTTGTAACCTAGCAGAGAACAATCTTATTCCTGCAATCAGTAAACCAACAAGAATAAAAACATGCATCGATCACATATTCATTCGTTCAAAATACTGCTCTGAATCAATTGTGTGCAACTCCTCCATTACCGACCATGACATGGTAATGTTATCAGTAGAATGTTTGGCTAAAAATAATTATTCAAAATCTAGAAAAGTGATAGACTACATGAATATATATAATGAAATAAAATTGGTTAACTGGACAAATATAACACAGTGTACAAATGTTAATGATGCAGCCTCTAACTTCACTAACCTTATAGGAAAAATCCTAGAAGATAACACAAAGCTTACCAAATTTAGTCACTCCAATCAAATACTAAAGCCTTGGATAACTCCAGGGTTGCTTAGGTGCATAAGAAATAGGGATAAATTACATGCTAAATATAACAAAAATAAAAATGACATCATAGTTAAAGTTACCTATCATCGCTATAGAAACTTTTGTAATAGCCTTCTTAAAAAAACAAAAAGTGCATATTTTAATAATAAATTAACTGAAGCCAGAGGCAATACTAAATCTTTATGGAAATCAATTAAAAGTATGTGTGATCAATCCATACAAAAATCATCTGCAAACAAACTTTTATCAGAAAATGACCCTATTTCTTCTGTTAACCATTGTAACTCAGTCTTTGTTTCGGTAGGTCCCCAACTAGCCAATGATACCTTAGATCGTCTTAAAACCACACAGGAACAGTTATCAGCACAAGTCTTCATTCCCCACTCTGATTCTAACTTTTATATGCACCCATCTGATACCTACGAGATACTGAAACTAATAAACAGTTTAAACAATTACAGCGCACCAGGCTTAGATGAAATTAATAACAAATTAATAAAAATATGTGCTCATGCAATAATTATTCCGTTAACACATATAATCAACTTAAGCTTATCATCTGGCACCTTCCCAAACTGTTGGAAATTAGCTGCTGTAGTCCCAATTTACAAATCTGGGTGTAAAACCATCCCCACGAACTACAGACCAATATCTTTATTGACATCACTCTCTAAAATACTTGAAAAGGTGGTTAATAACAGACTTATGAATTTTCTAGAATCTAAGGCTCTACTTTCCTGCAATCAGTTTGGTTTCAGGAAAAATCGATCTACAATGGACGCTGCAACTCTTTTGGTTAACACGGTCTCATCACATTTAGATGCAGGACAGTCCTGCGTAGGATTATTTTTAGATTTAAGTAAAGCCTTTGATACTATTTCTATTTCGTTGCTACTAGAAAAGCTTCTAAGATACGGTATTAGGGGTGTTGCACATGATTGGTTCAAAAGCTACTTAACAAATCGTGAACAAGTTACAAAGATAGCTAACTTTATTAGTGAGCCTGCGGAAATCTCCTTTGGGGTACCGCAAGGCAGCATTCTGGGACCATCACTATTCATCTTGTATCTTAATGACCTTGTTAATTGTCTTGATAGCACCCCTAACACAAAAATTTTCTGTTATGCAGATGATACAGCTATTATTTTTAATGAGAACTCTTGGAGTAAAGTCATGCAAAAAGCAGAAAAGGAACTTGGTAGAGTTAATTCTTGGTTTCAGAACAATTTACTAACAATGAACCCTGACAAAACAAAATTCCTTTGCTTCCACAAAACTAAAGTCTCTGAACCTAAGGAGATTACTCAGTTAAAAATCCACTCATGTAGTAATCCCAATAGCAATTTTTTCTCCCCTATTTGTAACTGCAATAGTTTTATTTCCCGTACTAATAATATTAAATATCTGGGTATAACAATAGATGAGAATTTGAACTTTAAAGAACACATGTCTGTAACATCTAAACGGGCAAGGAAATTAATTCATTTAATGAAAACTGTTAGGCACATTAATAATGACAATATAAAGAAAATTATTTATACTGCATTATGTGAATCTATTCTGACATATTGTATTTCTGTCTGGGGCGGAATAACCAAAACTTGCATACTACAACTGGAAAGAGCACAAAGGTCTATTCTTAAAGTTCTATTTAATAAACCTTTTCGTTTTTGCACCACTCTTCTTTATAAAGAATGTAAAGTACTAACAATTAGACAACTATTTATTCACAAAATAGTTATATCGGGATACAAAGATCTTAGTACACATCCAAATTTTGAAGAAATTATAGGGAAAAGAATTATTTGTCTCCCTGTACCTTCAATGAACACATGTTTTGGCCAACACGCAGAACATTTTCTCAAACCATTTCTTTTCAATAAAATTATCAAAAACTTCAACTTCATTGGTTTACTATATTCATCAGCTAAATTCAAACTTAAACAATATCTACTATCCTTAGATTACCAAGATACAGAGGATTTGCTTAAAATAAGTGGTAAATGAAACTCGATATTGCTCCTTCATATATTTTTATATTTAAAACTTCTTAATCTTATTATCTATAATATAATTCTTACTTAACTATACTTACATAAATCTATAACATTACTTAATTATCTTTTATTTCACAATATCTGTCACTTTTATTCTATATTTAAAATTCCACAATCTCATTTTCTATAATATATACAATTCTTACTTATCTATACTTACCCATATATATATATATCTATAACATAACTTAATTATCTTTTATTTTACAATACATTTCACTTTTCTTTTAATGTAATTTGTGTATTATATTCTTTTCTTATAAAAAATCCTTTCCCTTTCCTCATAAGCCTTAATCATAATTCATACCCCGTCCTAGCACTAAAGTGCAAAGTTTTGTTTGTTTTTTTCTTTATTTTTTAAATATCCATGTCCATGTGCTGCTGCTCCTTCTGTTTTCAGGAGTATGTCTTTAATACAATATAGTTACTTGATTTCATGGGGATGGAGGGAGGAGTTAGTAACAATTTTATGTACTTATGTAATAAGTTCCACTAGCGCCACTAACTTGGTTTTTACTATGTTCATGTTGTATCTCGGCAGGCATGACACAGGCATTTGCCTAGTATGCCAGCCATTGTTATCCAAATGTGTGCTTTAAAACGTGTTTTTGTTCAATAAATGCTTTTTAATTTTAATTTTTTTTTTTTAATAAACCATTTCTTGTCATCCATTTTACAATAGTTCCTATCACCTTCTGGGTGCCGCCTCTGGGTGCATGATCTATTTGTGCATTTAGTGGCGGTGCCTGGTTGGTGATCCATATACAATATAGCAAAACTCTCGAAAGGGCCTCTACGAGTTGGATTCGTCCCCTCGCACGCCTCTCAAAGGACCGGGCTCCATCCCGTGATACCGAAGAGTATTGAGAAACATAATAATAATAATAATAACCCCATCGCCCAGTGGAAATTCCAGTACCTTCGGTCTGGAACTTCCATTGCAATTAGTCACCGCAGGGACGGCTTGTGGCGAGTCGATGGTGAGTGGCGACACCACGGACCCTATACCTCCAGGGGGACACACGCAGTCATCACACGCACACTCACATGCAGTCATCACACACACACACACACCCCCCCGCCTCTGAGCTTGCCTTCACCAGCCGGCCAGAGTGGAGTAGCAAGAGCGAAGCCTATGCTCCAGGTTGGAAGTGTAAAATGTCATAACGCCGGGTGCATCTTATGCTGCCCGCAGTCTCACCTCTCGACAATCTTAGCTGTCCACGCCCAGTGTTGCGACCCGTTGCCAATATATCGGCGACTTAGTGGAAGCCCACCCAGTGGACAGCGAGTCACCGCCTGCCATGATAATTAGTGAAATGATGCATTAAAGGCAGGCGTACCGGTATTTCACTCCATAGCACCAGTTAACCGGTCCATTAAACAGTTCACCCCCATAAACCATTTCTTGTCATCCATTTTACAATAGTTCCTATCACCTTCATGGTGCCGCCTCTGGGTGCATGATCTATTTGTGCATTTGGTGGCGGTGCCTGGTTGGTGATCCATATACAATATAGCAAAACTCTCGAAAGGGCCTCTACGAGTTGGATTCGTCCCCTCGCACGCCTCTCAAAGGACCGGGCTCCATCCCGTGATACCGAAGAGTATTGAGAAACATAATAATAATAATAATAAAATACAATATACCAAAACTCCGGCCCTCTACGAGTTGAATTCGTCCCCTCACACGCCTCTCAAAGGAACGGGCTCCATTCCGTGATACCGAAGAGTATTGAGAAAAAATAATAATAACACATCACACTCAGAGCCCCTAACTAGGTAACCTGCTATTTTGCCTACTATTTTGAGTCAAGCTGGACTCAAAACCATACAACTTATACTCACATATACACATTTGATGCCTGCTCGCATTCAGGTTCTTTTATGTTCCGTCCATAGCAAGCGCAGCGTTCTACTTTGTCTATGGGAGGAAATGGGATAGTCGTATTCAATGTCTACTAAGGTTGACAGTTGACATTAACTCTTAGCTCGATCTCGCACTCACGTCAGTCTCAATATAAAACTCTAAATCGTTCTCAATTCCAAATTGATATACCCAGTCAAGTTTCGACTTCAAGACGGTGAAGCAAACGCTCGACCGTATATAAGACTGCTCGAGCAAGTATACTTAATCGGTACTCGGGAACCACTTGCCCGAGTATCATACTCCACCGAGTAGCCTCCAAAGACTTCTTGACTTGCCTTAGTCTATGGGTGTACCAGTCTATAATGCGAGCAAATTAAAACGTCTCCAAGGCAGGGCAAAGTTAGACAACTAATTAATACTAAATTAGTCCAACTAATAGGGTCTCCTAACCGGTTTCCTTGAAATGTGTGTTTTTTGTAAAGTCCTATTCTGGTTCGATTGTAACTACATCGATGTTACAGTATCACTACTCCAGTAGGTCCATCCTCTTATTTTAACAGCCACTATTGTGCTTAGGGCCAGACAACTGCGATCCATAGTAGATTTTCTGTGGAATTTTTGTGCAGAGACATATCCTGTTTCTTTTTTATAAGAGAATGCCACCCTCAGAGCGCTTTTCTGTTCATCCTGCGTCTTCCTCTGACGCATGCTTCAGCAACCACGAGCTCGCGCAAATAATGCTAGTTCGATCACAGCGCATACCGCTAACGCAAGCCGTTTTTTTTTTGTTGTAATTAGAAGAAACACCTGATGCTCTTCCCATCGCCACTTAGGCTGTCATTCACAGTGTTGGGAGGGTACTCGGTCGAGTATGATACTCGAACAAGCTGTTTCCGAGTACTGACTATCCTATGGCTCGAGCTGTCACCAAGTCGGAACTGGATTTTGTATATCAATTGGAGCGGAGAAAGATTTAAAGTTACATTTTTGACACTTTGGAGTGCGAGTTCGCGCTGCGACTCGACTGTAAATGTTAGCCCACTCCCCGGTAGCTGCCTCACCATCAGCGTTTTTGCCATCGACCCCAGTATCATTCACGATCAAAATGAGTCCACTTAAGATGACCGGTGTCCTTACCACTGAGGGCATGTTTTTCCCTTCCCGGCTCGCCTCTGGAGCTGCGGCGGTACCGCGGCACACTACTTTTTAACGCCAGTCTTAACTACAGCGTTTTATAAACTTGAACGTTTCTAGAATCAAAGCAGCGGTTCTAGTTTGAGTTGTAAATTGGATTGCAGTTCTGAATTTTTAATCGAGGTATGGTGCCAGCGGATTTTGTGCAGCTGCGAAAATGTAGATTACGAGTGTGTGTCAGAAAGTGTGTTTTTTTTAAAGTTTACTTACGATTGGATGACTTAAAAATTGCTTAATTTGTAGTACAATTTTGGTTCTTTTTAGTGACTGCTAGAGACGCTTACCTGTATTAAAGTTTCCATAGAAAAAAAGATTACGTAAACGTGACCGAAAGTGGGAAAAAATCTGGATGTAGTTAAAAAAAATAACTTTGTACGCGCTATTAAATAGTTTCGGATAAAACAACCTTATTTTTACTTGAAAAGAGTATGTAATTTTTTGGATACTGGTCAGAGACTCCTGAGTTTATTATTTAAATAAATTTTAATAAGAAATTGCATTGTTACCCATAATGCTTGCAACATTCAAAATAATATTATTATTATCATTATGAGACTGTCCTTTGCCACTGCTGGGCAAAGCTCTCCCTTCCCCTTTTCCATTCAATCTCAATACAACTTAAATAATTTGAATCAGTTGGTATTGGTAGGGTACAAAAATTATTACACAGTGATGGTCTAGGAGGGCTTAACAAATTTGTCTATGGTCTTGTGCGACCTAGACTTTATTACCAAAGAACAAGAGCTATTTTGGAATACAGAAAAACCGGAAGCCGCCCTAGACCGCCATCACTCTGTACTCTCGGCTAAGATGATAAAACAAAGAATTATTTTACCTACGTACTTACGTAAAATAAATACGTTTATACGTTCATAGGTACGTTTTCAACAAAGAGCCCATGTTCACTACAAAAGCATCAAGGTAAACCTTATTTAATAAAATAATTCATCTTACGAAAACAAAAGTGAAATACGTCGTATTTCACGTTTCACTTCCGTTCCGTGACTTTCTTGATTAATTACACACGCTAGATGCTAGGCGCCTTAAGCTAACGGATATGACTCCTTTTGTATTTGGGCTAAAAAGGGTTAAGAACCTTTTCATATACCTACTTACCTACTAAAAATTAATAAATGATAATGAAAAAATTTGCTAAATATTGATTTCTCGTCACTGTGGGAATTTGGGTATTCCTTTCTTATTCCTACCACATATTACTAAATATTTTACTGTTAACAGATAAATTTTAGTAACTTTCTAGGTTTTAATTTCCTAGGTCGTAAGCCGCAAAGCTGAACCGTGACTGCTCCGTGGCTCAGTTTGCAGTCCGTGTGCAACTGGGTTCGATTCCCGACATCATATCAATATCCCGGGGCGAATATTGATAATAATGAATATCGATGTTCGTTTCCGGTCTTGGTGTAATATTCGTCTCTATGTGTTTCGGGTACCCTAGATACAGGTTCTTCCTAGTTAGGTGGTCTAAGTGATGTATTATTATTATTATAACTAGAGGCTGCCCCGCGGTTTTACCCGCGCAGATTTCTCATAAACACAAAATTCCCGTTTTTTCCCGTTCCCGTGGGAATTTCGGGAAATCCCTTCTTAGTGCTCACCTACACTCCCTAAGGAACCTACATGCAAAATTTCAGCCCACTACGTCCAGTAGTTTCGGCTCTGCGTTGTCTGTCAGTCAGTCAGTCAGTCAGTCAGTAACGGAAGAGTTTTATATATATTGATGGTGCCCAAAAATTACTAAGCAGAATTATCTATGTATGTAGTAATCTTTCACGATAAAAAATTTTATATTTGCCATTATACAAAAACAAACAAACCAAAACAGTAATTAAATCAAATTATTTGTCGTAAAAAAGGTCTTAAAAATTGATTATCCAATTATATAAAGTAAAGAAAGGCGTGGCATGTCACCACGTTGTTAATTTCCTAAAATTTCCCGCTAATACCAGGGATACCAGGGGTAAGGTTGGTTTATTAATATGGCGTGACTACACCCTGTATTTAACTTGTATAGGGGGAGGAATAAACTAGTGATTTAGCACTTAGTGTGTTGACTTTAAGGAGTTTTACAAAGATTTATTACATAAACTAATTCTTGTGTTTTTTTTTTTAAATACGTTTATAAAAATAATAATAAGATAAATATGTTTAAAAAAAAAAGTGTACAGGTGTGTCCGAAAAGTAGGATGATTCCGTGCTTCGGAAGGCACGTTAAGCCGTTGGTCCCGGCTGCCGTTGCACGAGGCCCCCGCCTCGTGCACCAAACGACCCCGGGGTCCCCTCTAAGTCACTCCTTACGACAGGCAGGGGATACTTCAGTCCTATTCTTCGGCCCGGTACCGCAGGGCGTTAGTGGTAGAGCCTGGTTGAATAATAAAATTAAAATAATACAGAAAAACCTGAAAAGGGAATGTATGAGTAGGATTCGTCCCCTCGCACGCTCGTCAGAGGAGCGTAGTAGAAAAACAATGAAAATTTTAAAAGGCGATGCGAGCGCCATTCTAGAAAAAAATATATTTTCCGCGAATGGTTCTAAAATCACTGTAAACTGGCTCTTAACTAAACAAATAAAACAACGCCCGTCTCATTTCTCTTTTTCCCTCAATATTGCCTTCAATGAACGTTTGTGATAAAGTATACACGCGAAAAATAGAGAGTCCTAAATATCCCTCTATTTCACCAATAAGGAGTTCTAAATTCAAACCGGAAAATGATATTAACATGCATTTTTCATATTTCCTCGATTCTGCGGCGAGTCAAGCGGAAAATTCACCCAAAGTCTGAGCTGCAGAAGTCTTGAAGAAGGGGATTTTAAAAATATTCCTTGCGATCCATTTTCATTTCATTTCCTCCATATATTTATTTCATCGCTTCTCCGTACTGTTATATAACTTGAAATAAGACTTAAGAGCCAGTTTATCGCGATGCTAGCGATATTCTCGAAATAAATATATATCTTCTAAACTAAGGCAAATATCAAAAATGTGGCACAGTATGACACTAGACACACTCTTGGGGAAGAGCTGCAGATATTATCGTCATTTTTATACTACAAAAACGCGCAATTAGAAACATTTATCAGCTTAAAGCTCGCGAGTCCCTCAGACAAAAATTCAAAGAAATTGATATTTTGACGCTTCCGTCCCAGTACGTCTTTGAAATTATTTTGTATACTCGTAAAAACTTACATATGTTTGATAAAAAATGTGATAAAATTAAAGACCTTAGAACGCGTAGCAAAAACAAACTAAGTATTCCACAGAACAGACTAAAACGGACAAACAAATGCTTTATAGGAAACGAAGTAAGATATTATAACAAGATCCCAGAAGAGATTTTGATCCTGAATGATAATGAGTTTAAAACTCGTATCAAAAAAGGTTTGATTAAGAAAGCTTATTACAATGTTGATGATTATGAAAACGACAAAGACGCATGGAAGTAGTCTAGCTCTGCACGATATTTTCATTATTTCATGTATGTACTTAAAATCTTATTAATTTATGTTCTTTGTATTCTAAATTAAATTGTAATGTCACATAAGAACAAAAAAGAGAGAGATAAATTGTAAAGTAGAGTTTGTTACCCCTTTCTTCTCTACGCTGTAAAATAATTGCGAAAGGGAGTAGAATCATTTGACAGAGGAGGGCTCGTTTGGGGGCGTCTCCAGGCGACCATTGTCGTAAGGCAAGGCAAACATTTGTTTGCCTGAGCCAATTAGTGGGCACCCTGAACTACCTCGCCTCTATCAGTATAGGATACTTTACGAAATAAGGTATCAATATTAATTAGATTAGTCTAATTGACTTTCAATAAGCGATATCTTGTATCCTGTATTGAATAAATCATTTTTTACTTTTTTTTTTACTCTACTATCTGAATGAATCGCTGTTTGTTAGTCTCGCTAAAACTCAAGAACGGCCTAGCCGATTAAGCTGAGTTTGTTTTTGAAATGTTTGAAGGTGAGAAAATATGGAACAATGGAGGGGAAGTTAGTAAAAACAACTAATAATTATTTCCATATAAAATTGGTAAGGCGTGATACGAAGTTCGCCGGGTCAACTAGTGTTTGAATAAATACAAGTCTATGTCTGTTTTTACGGGTTACTAAACCCAGTTTATTATGTTTCTAGCATTCAAAGAAAAGTAGTTTAAGAAACCCTCGAGGGTTGTTTACCAAGTGCTGGCCTGAACCCTCGAGCGCTCTTGCCGCGCCCTAGTCTACTTTCAGACTTTTAGGCACAAGCACAACTCAACTGAAAAGACTGACCCTTTGAATGCCTAGATGGGCTTTCTAATTATCTGCGTTTTTAAATAGGCCGTGTAGTATTATAGCGTGGTGTCCTATACGTGACCTATATGAAAATGGTTTTTTGTTAAGTAAAACAAAATCAGTTTTTTTAATAGATTCAAAGGAAGGTTTATATTATGTATTATAATACACGAACAACAAAGTAAAAGATAATGCGGCAAAGAGTTTGTCTGGTCGACTAGTTTTTACTATTAGAGGATTACCCACACATGCCAATGCGGGTTCGATTCCCGGTAACGGTTAAACTCAGTAAAGTTCAACTCAGTCGATTACAATGGTCCAAATAAGTAAAAAGCAAATAATTTTATTTTAATTATGTTACAATTTTTAAGACTTTAATTTCTAGTTTTTATATTGTTTTATTTAAGTACTAGCCCTTTCGAGAGTTTTGCTATATTTTTTCTAAATCCACAACCAGGCACTGCCACTAAATGCAAAAATAGATCATGCACACGGCGGCAAAACCTAGGTGCTAGGAACTATTATACAATTGATGGATATTTATTATTATTATTTAAATTTGTAATTAAAAAACAACGCTAAAGGCTAACAAGTGATTATCCTAAACGATCAGTACCTAACCTAATCAGTTTACCGCCGCCACCGACCAATATTAATTTAACTCAGTAGCTGCTTGCTCTTAGTCCTGAAGCTACCAATCAATAAGACATTGCCATGGAATAGAAAACTGATGGACCTAGGCGGTGAAGTCGCTTATGAAAATAAACAATCAAAATTGGATAACAATTACAGCTTTTAAAAACCAATCGCTGCTTTTCATAAGGAGATGTACCAATGTTAAAGTTCTTAAATGATTTTACGCAACATCTCAGAAACCACAAGTCCACCACATCTATAACGGTAAGAAGGTCGCCTAAAAGGAATTCCTTCTTTTATCAAGCTTTTTATTGTATTTACTTTTTGTTCTAGAAAAGTATTTTACCAAATGTTGCCTTCTTAGAGCCTACGGGGCGTCTCCAGGCGACCATTGTCGTAAGGCAAGGCAAACATTTGTTTGTCTGAGCCAATTGGTGGGCACCCTGAACTACCTCGCCTCTCGCAGTACAGGATACTTTAACAAATAAGGTATCAATACAAATTAGATTAGTCTATTTGATTTTCTATAAGTGATATCTTGTATCCTATATTGAATAAATCATTTTTGACTTTTTGAGCCTCTGCACGCGGTGTACATGGCTGAAACTAGCCGTCTTATTCATAAAGATACAGTAGATTTTAAGTAGCCTTACAGGAGGTCTACTTCTCTGGTTTGTTGTATGGCAAATACGTGACATCCAGTCTAAATTGACATACGTCAAATAACTAAAATGCTCTTTAACTTTTTATGAATAAGAGGGTATGACGTGAAATACGCAACAATCATACCGAACACGCAATCCAAAACACAAATTCAAAACTCCACTAATGCATTGGTTTGAAATTATTTTTTGAATTCACGCCCATTGCCTGCAAATTCAATTTGTTTGTTAAATAATAATATTAATATACTTTTTTATATTACAAGGAATTAAATAAAGTGTTTTAACCGACTTCAAAAAAGGAGGTTATCAGTTTGACCTGTATGTATGGTTGTCCGCGATTATCTCGCGTTTGGCTGAACCGATTTTGATGCGGTTTTCAGAACTGTATTTATTACATTCAGGAGAATGTTCAAGTACCTATTTTAGGAGGCGAAACAGAGTAAGTTCTCAGATTATATATGTGTCAATATATTGAAGGCGGGTTCCTTTTTTGTTAAAAAAAATTATCTATTCTATTATATTCTATTCCATAAATTCTCCATTCATCTAGGTCTAGGTTCAAGGCATTAGGTATTAATATTAGGGGTGGCGGTTGCCTGAGTAATGGCAACATTTTAGTGACGAATTACGCGTCAGTGGCAGCCCTGCAGTGGCTGGACTGGGCAATTGTGGCTATCGGCCAATGCAAACCAATGTTATGAGCACGTCTAATCAATATCATCATCAATACATAGTAGGGTGTTTCTGACAAGGCGTTAATAAATCAAAGGGGGGATTCAGCTCACCATACCTAACAACTTTCCCAAAGCAACATGGGTCGAAATCTCAAGGAAAAGTCAGCTGTCCCATACATTGACCCCGTCAGCTGATCGAACCGATGTATGTAGCAGCTGTTTATTTTTTGAGATTTCGACCCATGTTGCTTTGGGAAAATTGTAAGGTATGGTGAGCTGAATGCCTCCTTTGATTTATTACTGCCTTGCCAGAAACACCCAGTAAAATAAAGTCACTTCTCGCGTCTGTTCCTATGTACTAGAGTGATTCAAGAGGAAGGTTTATAAGTATAATGTGCACAACACGTGCACAACATATTAATAGGTTAGGCGATACAAAGTTCGCTGGGTCGACTAGTATATTAACTATGTATTAACTGCTCCGTAGCTCAGTTGGCAGTGATGTGGACTGAGTAAGCGTGTGCACCTGGGTTCGATTCCCGGCGGGGCGTACATTGTTATGATGAATATCGATGTTTGTTTCCGGTCTGGGTGTACCTAATGCTCGTCTCTGTATGTGTTTCGGGCACCATAAATACAGGTTTTTTCTAGTTTTGGGCTCTAATGTGTGATGCGTTAAATAATAATTTTTATTTTAGGTGTCCCGACAAACTTTATATCGCGCCGCCGTAGAATTATGTGGAAAAATGTAATTGTTGTTTTTACAAACGTCCTTTCCATTTTTACATATTTTCTCACCTTTTAAACCTTCTGGACTATTACGAACATTTAAAACCAAAATCAGCTCAATCGGCCCGGCCGTTCTCGAGTTTTAGCGAGACTAACGAACCACGATTAATTTTTATATACAATATAGTAGAAGAAGATAAGTGACAGTTTGCCACTACAAATAACTTTTAGCTATGAAAATTGCAATAGAAAAGAAGTTGTGGACAAATTTTAATTCTTACACAAATTTATTATTCAACCGGAAAACTTTACTATGAAAGGAATTTGTTCTAACACTCAATTTATTCACTCCTAAATCCACTCTCCGGATAGTTATGTAGAGGGTTCAGAAGTCGATTTCCTAAAGAATAGAAAGGAAGATTTTACTGCGACCTCGGCAGTTAGGGGTAGCTGTTTAGATAGTTAGCATAGCGATTTTTAACCGGCTTCAAAAGTTTAGCCAAACTCGAGATAAATAATCGCGGACAAACATACATACATACAGGTCAAACTGATAACCCCCTTTTTGAAGTCGGTTATTAAAATAATCATCATTTTAGTTGTAAGACGTACACTGTTGGATAAAGACCTTCTCCAAAGATGGTGACCATGGACGGTCTTTTTTACTAATGAGGAAGTGCTGAGAAGAGTGAAGGAGAAAAGGAATATGTTAAAGACAATTGAGACGAGGCGGGGCAAGATGGTTGGGCATCTGATACGACACGACACCTTCATGACCAACATTATTGAAGGCAAGATTGAAGGGAAAAGAGAGAGGGGACGACCAAGACGGAGTTACTTTGATCAAATAAAGGAAAAGATAGGGGTCGTGTCGTATCAACAGGTCAAGCAGCTGGCGGGGAAACGGGAGGTGTGGAAGACGCTCCACCGACAAGAGCCTAGCTCTTTAATTTGAAGAAGAAGAATTGATTGCAATAAAGTATCTATGTATTATTGTTTGTTTAGTTAGCTTTCAAAGTCATTGCCGTAATTACTAAAATGTTTCTTTCATTCTTTTTTATTAAAATAAGGGCATACATTACATATTGCTCTTTAGATCTGTTTTACATTAGCATAATAAATTAGTAGACAGCTCGCTGTCAGCGAGCTTACCGCCGTCAGACTGCTCAGTAGTTGACGCCTCGCTGGCCGCACTTTAGAGTATCTACCAACAGTCCGCACGTCTGGCCGTCTGCTAGCTGTCACCGCGTGGACTGCTGGGTGCCTGCTAGCTGTCGCCGCGTTGACTACGAGCAGTCGTCTTAGTTTAGAGAGGTGTTGGGAGGGAGCGGTGTTAGGCTACGACCTTTATTCGCCGTACGCAGGAACGGTTGTCTATGTTGTATGGAACACTAATAGGGTGCTTGTTGACCGCAATTTTTCGAGGTCAGATTTCGGGTCAGCGGCTAAAAAAAAAACAGAATCTGAACAGGAAGCCTTAAAGTTTCGAAATTAACGAGGCACCCGATCGCCCGCTTCAGTCTATCACCAAATACTGACCTTGGGACGTTTAGAACCCTCAAATCCGGAGCAGACCAGATGGCACAGCGATGTGTTAAGTGCTCCGTCTCGCGACTCGCAACTAGAAAACCCTGCGGAAAACATTCTGCGTTCTAACGCTTTTCTAAATACGTTCTATTCTTTTCTTTTCAGCCTAAAATGGACAAAATAAATAATTATTTATTCATAACAACATTGACACACACAAGGAAACATTAAATACAAAAATAATAATACAAAATCTAAGTACAAAAAGAAAACATAAAAATAAACAAAAACAGCAAAAAAGATATCAATAAAAATAAATATACTAAGAGAATCAGTTAATTATGGTGTGTCCCAGTTGTTGAAAAATGGCACTGGCTCAGCATTTGCAGGAGACTTTTACCAACAGCGCTGATTTTCAGTCATTGCCAGCAGTGACCCACAAGCGTTCTTTGCGAGCGCGTGTGCCTACTATACTCGCCCGTGGATAAAAATAAACTAACCGTATCATTCATAAAGATACAGTAGGTTTTAAGTAGCTTTACTGAAGTTCTACTTCTCTGGTATGTTGTATGGTAAATACGTGACATCCAGTCTAAGTTGACATACGTTAAATAACTAAAATGCTCTTTAACTTTTTATGAAAAACAGGGTAAATAAATACTATTTTAAATTGTGTACCTAACATAAATAATCTACATACACAAATACGTCCACTGCTGGACATAGATCTCCCATAGATCACCACAAGGATAAACATTATGAGGATTTGTGCAGGGTTGGCGATCGAAGTTGTGGCTGTTAAAAAATTTAAACGATTGACGATGCTCTCTGGTTGTTGGAAATTTCCCTAAATGAGAGGTGGTAGGGTGGTGAAATTCAGTGCCGCCACCACGTGGCATAAATATGCTATCTGCTACTGCTATCTACTATCTAAGTACTATATATATAAATGAATCGTGGTACGTTAGTCTCGCTAAAACTCGAAAACGGCCTGGCCGATTTAACTGAGGTTGGTTTTGAAATGTTCTTAGTAGTCCAGGAAAGGTTTAAAAGGTGAGAAAATATGGAAAAAAACATCACATTACGAAGTTTGCCGGGACAGCTAGTACTTAGATAAAAATTAAACCAATATAGAATGCATTTCGATGCCCACAAGTTTATTTTATTAAAAAGGTGCTGTATGTACCGAAAAACTAACATCTATTTATCATAACAGTGTTCGCTCCCACCGGTAATCAAACTCGATCTAGGCCCAGATTTAAACAAAACATTCAAAATTTAACGCAACAAACAAAATCATAAACAGAATGAATCTCGAAATTGGCAATTTTTAAACAAAAACCACTCTGCTCACAGACAAAACAACAGGAAAATAAAAAAAACCCCTGTGAAGCGATACAATCGTGCAAATGAAGACGAATCGGTCCCGCGTTCGATTCCCGGGCGGGTCGACACAATGGCGACTGGAGCGGCAAGTTTTTCTTTGTTATCTTGTGTTGCCGCAGTTTGTTGAGAAAATACTTTGCTTCTTTTCAATGAACTTAGTTCCTGTTTTTTACTCTCCAATAAAATCTAAAAAGTAGGCATTGAATTATTTATCAATATATATAAAACTTTTCCGTTACTGACTGACTGACTGACTGACTGACTGACAGACAACGCAGAGCCGAAACTACTTGGCGTAGCGGGCTGAAATTTTGCATGTAGGTTCCTTAGGGAGTGTAGGTGAGCACTAAGAAAGGATTTCTCAAAATTCCCATGGGAACGGGAAAAAACGGGATTTTGAAACCGCGGGGCAGCCTCTAGTTAATAATATAAGGTAAATGAAGTACCTTTCAAAGAGCCCCTTAACTAGGCAAAACCTGTATCTAGGGTGCCTTAACATAATAAAGATGATGAGATACTAGCGCCACTCCCGATAACTAATTAATATATTTTAAACCATGGCCTAAAGAAAATGGCTCTTTTACTCCCTAGACACCTTTGTTGTATAGCTTTTAGGATAGTGATCTTAGAAATATTCTTCTAAGAAGTTTTAGGCAACAAATGGTTTTTTTTTTTCAATATTTGGAACCTAAAAACTACACAACAGGGCCTTAAAATTCTAAGCAAGATTATCTAGGGAGTCAAAGGCACATATTTTTGATTTGAGCCATTGTTTAAAATATATTAATTACTAAAGGCTGACCCGTGGTTTCCCGCACAGATTCCTCAAAAACACAGAAATGAGAGCCGAAACTACTGGGCGTAGAAAGCTGAAAATTGGCACGTGGGTTCCTTGGGGAGTGTAAGTGAGCACTAAGAAGGGATTTCCCGAAATTCCCACGGGAACGGGAAAAAACGGGATTTTAGTGTTTATGAGAAATCTGCGCGGGAAAAACCGCGCAGATGTTATATAATTTTAATATAGGCTCTAGTGTTATATAATTTTAATTAAATTGTAAAGGTACATTTATTATGAACCCGTATTTGTTTCACTTTGGGTGCAGAGCCCTGAAACAGGGATAGCTCCCTCTCATAATAACAATTAACCGTTTAACGCTGAAGTCGCTGAACGTTTAAAACTAGCGGAACAAAAGTAATAGTTGAACTGTAATTAAAGTTACCCTCTGGAGTTAAGGGTTGTTCAGAATATAGGTAACGAGCTTTCCCGGCTTGCTTCGTTACGCCATAGAATATAAGATACTACAAAAGACTTAGCTCTATAGACTATGTTCTTTTGACTGCCCAGAATGGCCGAATAAAAAACAAACAACAACAACAAACCACCTGTCAAAATATGTAAACAACGGAAAAAATATTGCACCTTGGTTTACATTATTTGGGTTTAGGTAAGGATCCCTAATTTTTTTGAAAATCTAATATAGCCTATGACACTCGGGGTTAATGTAGCTTCCTACCAGTGAAAGAATTTTTCAAATCGGTTCAGTATTTCCGGAGCCTATTCGTTACAAACAAACAAACAAATCTTTCCTCTTTAATAATATTGGTATAGATATCGCACAAACTAAAAAAAAAAAACTTCTAATGGAGAATATCTAAAATGTGATCCTGTGATACTGTGTGTATATGTCGTAGTAAGATTTGATAATTAGGTTTTTTGCAAAAAAACTAGGGATTTTGCGAAAACACGGATAATTTGATATAAGCATTACTTTTTTTTCAATCATCCTAACATGAAGCAGTTTTTTTGAAAAAAAAAACCTAGTTTAATTGAAAACTATGAAACCTTCCTTTACTCTGATTGGCTAGATAATTGCTTGCTGGTAAACTGTTATTCTGGTTTGTTCTCTGTAGCGTCAAAGGATATTTTAACGAACCAATCAGAATAAGGGTTGCTGATAAACTCTCTTCTATATTTTAACGAACCAATCAGAATAAGAGTTGCTGATAAACTCTTATTCTGATTGGTTCGTTAAAATATCCTTTGACGCTACAGAGAACCAATCAGAATAACAGTTTACCAGCAAGCAATTATCTAGCCAATCAGAGTAAAGCAAGGTTTCATAGTTTTCAATTATACTAACAAATTCAAAAAATTTAAAATCCCCGACCATGTCAGATCATCTAAAAACTAGACCCTTATCAACTAAACTAGAGCTGATCATCTTCAAAAGGTCATGGTTACCCATTACCATTATACTTTCAATATCATTGAAGTAACACGGTACCAAATTTAAAATCGATAGGACATATGGAAGGTAGTTAGATCCTCTCTTCCACTATTTAAGAGCTGATTATCTTCAAATGGCTGATCAGGTCAAGGTTACCTTACCATATAATTTTAATATCATTGAAGTAACACGGTACCAAATTAAAAATCGATAGGACATATGGAAGGTAGTTAGATCCTCTCATCAACTATTTAAGCGCTGATCATCTTCAAACTGCTGATCAGGTCATGGTTACCTTACCATATACTTTCAATATCATAGATGTAACATGGTACCAAATTTCAACTTGATCGGACATAAGGAAGCTCATCTCCTAGAAAAGAGCTGATGATCTTCACACCGCTGCTCAGATCTTCATGAGACATGGCTAAGAACACTCGGCCTGAAATTATTTATGATACAAAAAAAACTAAACGAAAAATCGCTTCAGCCGTTTGGGCTCTACGATGCCACAGACAGACAGACAGATACACACGTTAAAATTATAACACCCCTCAAAGTATGCAACGGATTCTGATTCGTTTTTTAAAGGAAAGAGTGATTCAAGAGGAAGGTTTATGTGTATAATCCATGCACAATATAGTAATAGGTAAGGCGGTACGAAGTTCGCCGGGTCGACTAGTATAAAATAAAATTAATTCGGTTCCCGCGTCTGTCCCTATGTATGCTTAAATCTTTAAAATTATGCAACGATACAAGAGGAAGGTTTATAAGTATAATACGTGCACAAGAAAGTTAAAGGTTAGGCGGTAAGAAGTTTGCCGGGTCGACTAGTTTTATTACATAGAAAAACCTCTTTGTGCATTTGACGACTCATAAAACTTTATTAAAGTACGCAACGTCGTATGGTTATAAAATTCATGAATTCATATTATTTCAGTATAGGACGAATACTAGATCTAAGTTACAATAAAGCATGGATAAAAAATAATAATTAAGTACTTCAGTGTTAACATGACGAAAATTTGTCGATTTTGTCGTATCTATCTGTCTCTTTTGTCGATCGTCTGCATACATTTTCCAGCATTGAAATGTCAAAAGCGATTAAAAGTTACAGTTAGATTCGACAAATAGTCCGTTGTGCTGCTGCCGAAGGGTCTAATAAGTAAGATTAAGAGGCATTAAAAGGGCTCTATTAACTTTTTATGAGCTTATAATAATGGTCTTTAAAAAAAACTGGGACAGTCGCGTTTTAAGGACATTTGCTTTCCTTCTATAAACATAAACCTCGTACTTATCTAGGTATTTCTTATCAAACTTTCTGAAAAACAGAGCAATACCTGTAAAATGCTTTAACTTTTTGGGCTATGTCGGTGACTTTTGTGCTTTTGCGGATCACATTATTTTTGATTCGAAAACGCAGATTCCTTAACTGTTGAGGAAAATGTAACGGTAGGCATAGTTAATACAGGACTGATACCTGAAAAGAAAATTGAAAAATAATAATTAACCATGCTCTGCTCACTTTAAATTCCTTGGAAAGTTTTTGTAAAAAAAAAACTAAAAATTATGTGTACCATTAGTGCAATTACCTACAGTGGCTTAACTGGCGCCAAACGAGACAGGAGGTGGAGGGCAATGCGCGAGGGGTGAACATTACAAGGGGTCCATCGGCCTTTAAGTTTTTTTTTATTTATTCAAGTAATATAATATAATGCAAAGACTTCGTCCTGAAAATTTCCGCCACGACAAAAAAGTGATCGTGTTTATGATTTCGTTTACGCGGTACCGGGTACCACACCTCGGACACTTTGCTTCACGCAAAGCTGTAACTCGTGTACGTGCACGCGTATCATGCTTGTGTGAGTGAGATGAGTTTTTTTTTCCAAATTACTGAATGCAATTCGTCTGAAGGACGGTAATTACGACACCGAACGTTTAGTAGGCGAGTGCATAACACTCAAGCCATGAGGGAAATAAAAAAGTGACAAAAGAAAATAGCTTGCCAGAGTAATTACATTACATCGGAGGGGAAAATCCTCATGGACACCTCGGCACTACCCTATGAGCGGAGCCCTGAGGTCCCGCAGGCGCGTAGCTCCTAAGGGGAACCTCGAGGTAGTGTCAGACTCTTACTGACTAAAAACCCCTCCGATTAGGAGAGCATACTCGGTCTAAAGCGCTTACTGGGGGAATCCCGGATGGGTGAGAATCTTCTATAAGAAAAACTCAGAAGAGAGAGATATGTTATTCTTAATTAAACTCATAGATGATTATTTTAATATAAAAAAACATATTGAGATAGTAACAAACTAATTTTATTACTTTATTAGGTATGGAAGTAGAAAGTACATTTAATTTTATCAACATAATATTTACTGGTATAAAAATAATAGACGAGTAAACATAGCTCTAAATTGCACACCAAAACATAAAAAGTACTGTACTTAAGTACTTATAATTAAAATAATAAAATAAGTATTTTAACACTTACAGATTTATGCTCCTAATTCGAAAAATACTTAACCGTCCGCTCGTCGCGAGCGCCCTCCATGGAATGACGCCTAAACTAAATCGTCGCGGTGCCTTCCGTTTTCATTTACAAAAGCATTAAAGTATCACATTTTCCATAATAATTACAAATAATAACTTTTAGCTTTAAATATATTCTACTTTTATTCGTGTCTGCTTACAGACGGCCGTCCTGAAGCTGGAATGCCCCCATTCCATCCGGTCATCCTAATATTGTATGCCTCTATACAATGTTGCACATTCATAATTAACTAGCTGTGCCCAGCAGTGTTACCCGTGGTTAATTACTGCAGTAAAAAGTAGCCTATGTGTTATTCCAGGGTGTCAGCCAACTTCATACCAAACTTCATTGAAATCGATTTAGCCGTTCAGACGTGCAGAAGCAGCAAACACACACACTCAAAAACTCTCGCATTTATACTTTTAGTGAAATTTACATTTACTTACTTTTAATATGACATAAATAGATAATATTACAGAGAAAAGTAAATAAGTAGACCTAGTTAGCCAGTTAGATTCATTTTTTTTTAATAGAGACTAAAATAAATAATAATAATAACACATCACACTCAGAAGAATCTGTATCTGGGGTGCCCGAAACATTTCAGAAACGATCATTAAACCCAGATTGGAAACAAACATCGATATTCATCAGAACAATGTTCGCCCCGCCGAGAATCAAACTTGGTGCACCTGAAATACAGATTCTACGATCACACTAAAAAAAAAAAAAAAAAACTTAGAAATTAAAAATAACAATTATTTTTTATCATAGAATTAAAATACTAGTATTTACAAAAAATAATAATAACATAAGCACGATGCTCGAAGGCCTCAACCGAGTCTCCCAACAAGTGGGCCTTAAAATGAACATGGACAAGACGACAAGCCAAGCGGATAAGCTCGTTGAAGTGGCAATGGGCAGGTCATATAGCCCGCAGAACAGATGGCCGCTGGGGCCGAAAAGTTCTCGAGTGGAGACCACGGATCGGCAAGCGCAGCGTAGGACGTCCACCGACCAGATGGACGGATGATCTGCGCAAGGCTGCGGGTCCACGCTGGATGCAGGCCACCGGCGATCGGTACAGATGGAGAGCCTTGAGGGAGGCCTATGTCCAGCAGTGGACGTCGTACGGCTGAAATGATGATGATTATGAATAATAACATAATATTGTTAGCTAATAATAATTATATTATTTGATTGTTTTCGTTGTTTTTTTTTTTTTTTTTTTTTTATATGGCATCCGTTGTTCTTTTGCTTGGAATACAGCTGGAAACAAATAATTTTATTATATATTTGTATTAGTATTCTAAAAATAATCATGTTAAAAATAAGTTTAACATGTAGTATGATCATGTAGATTATACTGGACAGGACAGATCAGAAACAACTATTGTTGATTTGTATGTAAATATCACTTGTACTTCGGAATCATTCGGTTTCACTGAGCACCGCTTGATCATCGGACCTGTTGACTTCCAAAGAAATCAACGTCCGCTTGACCTTCGGCATACTTTTCAGTATACCGACTACCGCTTGTACTTCTACATTATCACTTGTACTTCGGAATCATTCGGTTTCACTGAGCACCGCTTGATCATCGGACCTGTTGACTTCCAAAGAAATCAACGTCCGCTTGACCTTCGGCATCCTTTTCAGTATACCGACTACCGCTTGTACTTCTACATTATCACTTGTACTTCGGAATCATTCGGTTTCACTGAGCACCGCTTGATCATCGGACCTGTTGACTTCCAAAGAAATCAACGTCCGCTTGACCTTCGGCATCCTTTTCAGTATACCGACTACCGCTTGTACTTCTACATTATCACTTGTACTTCGGAATCATTCGGTTTCACTGAGCACCGCTTGATCATCGGACCTGTTGACTTCCAAAGAAATCAACGTCCGCTTGACCTTCGGCATCCTTTTCAGTATACCGACTACCGCTTGTACTTCTACATTATCATTTGTACTTCGGAATCATTCGGTTTCACGAGCACCGCTTGATCATCGGACCTGTTGACTTCCAAAGATATCAACGTCCGCTTGACCTTCGGCATCCTTTTCAGTACACCGACTACCGCTTGTACTTCTACATTATCATTTGTACTTCGGAATCATTCGGTTTCACTGAGCACCGCTTGATCATCGGGCCTTGACCTTCGGCATCCTTTTCAGTATACCGACTACCGCTTGTACTTTAACATCCCTCGCATTTAACATAAAATAAGCGGGTATGATTCGTAATTCAACCTTTATCAGTTAAACGACTTATAGATAGACATCTAATTAATGATCGTCGTCTTTTCGGACGTATTTACTGATACATGCATCACTTAAGATTACTCATATGAGTCCGTATTCTAAGGATACATCAAAATAATGCACCATTCCTTAACAAAGGCACAACCAGGGCCCTTAGTCTTATCGCGCAAAACGTAACTATCGAATAAAAGTAGAGTAGAAACAGTACGTTAATCGCAAGAAAATACACATTTGGTAGTCTCGTAATCAATTTTGCTATAACTATAGCAGTAGTATCGCAACAGAACGACAGACAGAATTGACCAAAAAAGGGTAGTCTGCTCCATAATAAGATAATGTTATAATTACGTTCGACTGACATTATATATGTCAATAATGATTGATATTAAGTGACAGTTGCACTACGCCCGTTCCAATTTCGTCTAATAAAACAGGATTCACTATTTAGGTAAAAAAATCCCAGATTATTCTATAGCTTGCTATTCATATTCTATTGCTATACTATAATGATCGATCAAAGTTACGAGACTCGCAATTTTTGACACAATCGTAATAGAGTAATAGTAGAATAATAATAGAATAGAAGTTTAATCGTAAGTTTAAGGGACTAGAGTCCATGATTACTTGTTACTGTAATGAAGATAACGAGGAAGGGATTGGACTGGATTTGGGATAGTCAACACGGTCATGTCAAAGTGTTATTGTTAACGAATATTTTAATTATTTTATCGTCATATATATATTTATATTTGAATAAAATGTTTTATAATAATGAGTGTTAAGTTTTGAAAAAAAAAACTAGTTTTGAGCAATTTTAATTAGAATTTTCAACTAACTCGCTATCATGTTTTAAATGTTCTAAGGCTGTCATCGTTTTTGTCATTAGTCCTGTTTTTTTTTCTGCTGACGCCTGCGATGGTTCTCTTATTTCATTAAAAGACTCTAGTTCATTAGAATTAGCATTAACCTTTTGAGGATAGAGCCCTCGTCAGCGCTATTGGTTCTACATCCGAATACTATTTCTGACGGTGCCTTGCCTGAGCTGTGGTCTTATTGACAGTATTATTTAAGCTCAACTGTATCTTCCCACAGTAAATATCTCAGTCTCGTTCATCCTGGCCATGGTCAGTTGCTACCAACCAACGAATCTAAAATTGTGCGATTAAATAGTTTAATCTGCTTATTAGCACGAGGTGTGGCTACTGAATTGAGAACATAACTTGTGGTGCCAATGGATTTAAAAAATGCAGTTAAAGCTAGAGAAGTTAAGCTCGACCCAAGATCAGAAATTATAATTTTTGAGCCATCTTGCCTCGCGACGCGAGTTGGAGTACAACATATTCAACTATTAGGTCTGTGTGAATTTTACAAGTTCGGCGTTTCGCTTTCTGATTTTTTTTTTTTTAACATTATATATTTTTTAATTTAAAACACAACGTATTGAATGGAGGGTCCTAAGCCATTAGATTAGACGATAACGATATAAAGGCCAAATATTATAGTTTCGTATTGTGGGAGGTTTAGTTTTGTTGAAGTTATATTTTTAATTTTTCATTTACAAATACTTAGGTAGGTGGGCAGATTGCTTACTTACCTGATCTAAAAACCAAAACATATCAGATATATTAGTAATTCCTTATAATAGAATTGTCAAAGTCTCATCTTGATTCCTAGAATATTTTTGTTTTCATGAAACCAACTATTTAAATCATCTATTTATACAAACATTTTATACACTTAATTACTTTTCAATAATCTTTTTTTTCATGTTCACAAAATATATTTAAATTTAAGAATCCTCTTATTCTATAGGAATTTAAACAATTCTCTTAATTTATAATTCTGAAATTTTAATATAACAGTTTTGGGGATAATTATATAACAAAGTTTTTTTTTATTTTATTTTTTATTGAGAATTGAGGTCGTAAAAATAAATAATCTCGATACATTATTTCGTCAAAGATAACCAACCATTCCAAAAAAACGAGAATACCTAGATCTTCAAAATTACTCTATAGTTTTTGTTACTTATACACACGGGTATAATGATGATAAAGAAATCAATTTCTGATAATGCAACTTTGATTTTAAAAGAAATGATTAAAAAGAAAATATAATTATAATTTTTTTTCAATAAAATGTAGAACCTGATGCGACTGACATATTTTTGCCCCTTACCCTCAGCTCTATCTCTATCTCCGTTCATTTGATTTCTTCCGCATAAATCCTCCACTTATTGCCTATATTGCATTTGCTATCTCAGGCTAATATTTAACAGTTATTAGACACCATACATCAATAGTTTATGATCCCGTGATTATTATTAAAAGATGGAAATATATAACATACCCAGTAAGTAGCACTCGCACTTAATTTTTCACAAAATTTCATATCCTTTTTTTTACATTATAATAAACCCAATAAAAAAAAAATGCTCAAAACGTTATTAAGAATGCAAGAAAGAAGTAAATAGGTAATTGGTTACTGAAACAAACTTATGATCAAACAGAAACATCTAATTAATAGTTTCCTAACATGTCTCTTGCCAAAATATCATCATATCATACACATATCATGTTTTTTTTTTTGGAATGCTTATGAAACTTCAAAATAAGTATGAAAATTTGTAGATTAAAGTTCACAGAATTTATTTTGCATGATTTTTTTTTTAGTCTTCATTGTTATTTTTTTTATTTTATTAGAATTCTCTAGAGGAAGAACTTGAGCGTAGAGTTCTACTATGCCTATGGAGAAGCATCTACTCAACCTATGAGTAGAACTCAACCCATGATATGCAATATAGGAATACTTATGTACACTCCACAGCTAAATATTGAGATTATTATTATTAGTTCGGTTAGGACCAGGGTGTTGTCGGGCACATTGTTTGGTGTGCTTTCAATGTCAATTTTAACTTCGATTATTTATTAGTGTTTTGAAATAGGCAAGTACTGAATTGGACATGATTGTTTTTAAAGAATGCTGGCTTCACGATTAAACAATGATTCCTATTTCTTCCTCTTCCTTTGGACTTCTAATTATATCAATAAAGCAGTGGGAGTAGTCATTCATGTCAACAATCGTAGATGAAAGAAACTTGCTTTATTGTTGAAGTCCCCAACAATATGTAACACTAAACAGAATTTATCGATCAACCTTATTTGAAAAAATAAAATCAAAACTTTCTTATTTCCTAAAACAACTTTCTTATCTCTCTAAATAATAAGTCTGATCTCGTAGGCAGGTGATCTCAGTATCAATATAATGAATACTGATAAATCTCGAAATAAATATGATTACCTTGATCTCTATGGCTACACATAGTCTGCTTCTGTTAGTGGGAAAAACCTATTAGACTAAAACATGCATTAATCATGTTTTTGCAAGAACAAGAAAAAGAAATAAAAGATCCTTGTCATGTAATGGTTCAGTTACTGATCATACTTATTCGCTCTGCCAACGAAAAAAGACGGTGAGCGTAAATTTGGTAAAATAATTTCAAAATTTAATTAAGACAGTGTCATCGAAGAAAGTTGTGTAATTAAGAGTCCCTTTATTGCATAAATAATCCATATGTGGGCGAACACCATATCCATATCGATATGGTGGTAAAGGTTTTAGTTTAACCGTATAAAATAATTTAAGTTAGTAGTCGAAAGCACTGTCGAAAACCATGGATTACGCCCGGCCTATTAAGATATATGTATGTATGCGCCGTAGGGATAAACTACACTCTAAATTTAAAAGAAATCCAACCGACTCTCACTTGCGAATCTTATGCAAAAGATTCTTCTTTATCTATTTATATAATTTTTGCAACTCTCTCTGAAAGACTTCATGTATTGCATAGACACGTATCGTTGCACATTTATATGATATTGATTGACGGATGTTCTGACTTGACTCAGAGTCATAGCTTGAACTTGTACCTACTGTACTTGACTTTAAAGACAACCTACGTTTGTGCTTAGATATTGTATCTCTTTTTGAGCGCATAGGCCTCTCTGGTTGATCACAACGATGGTTCGTTGATGATGACGTCAATTTATTCGGTTGATGACCCCGTCGCCCTAGAGACAGTGTTCGCCTACGCCTAAGTGATTGATTAAGACTTGATCGTGGTCTTTTCCGCGATCTTATATTTGGTATTATCAACTGCGTTCATCGATGGTGTCAAAGGTTCTTGGTCTGATATGTTTAACAACTTAGCACAAATGTGAGTGTTATTGCCATGTGTCACGGTATAAATTGTCGGTTAAATCATGGTATCAGGAATAATAGTAGTAATGAGGAAAGGTGAAGGGTAAAAGTGAATGTTATGAGCTTTTCTTTTATCTACCGACAATCATAACAAAAAAACATAATAAGTATAACAAAGTATGTTTTTTTTTCAAGGACACACAATTAAATGTGAACCTATAAATAACATAACATAATCTCACGCCTTTTATATCCCTAAGGGTTAGGCAGAGGTACCAGCTCAAGAGCCGGACCCACGTATAAATAAAGTTTTAATTTTAAGCTTTTGCTTCACATTAAAAGAAATGATCAACTAGTTGTGCGTTGGTAGGTGGTACCTATGTCAATTGACTAATAGGTACCTACATTTTAAATCAAACTCTGTTTATCTTAATAAATAAATGAAGTTCTTAAGTTTATAAAGAAAAATAAATAATATTAAATAGGTACATTATAGCAAGGTTTTTTTTTTTTTAGAAAAGATTGATATGATGAGACACCTTATTAAATGCATTTAAATAACTTCATTAAGTTTTTATTGCACTTAAAGATCTCATGTAAAATAACCCTCATATTCATAAAAAGTTAAAGAGCATTTTAGTTATATGACGTATGTCAATTTAGACTGGATGTCACGTATTTACCATACAACAAACCAGAGAAGTAGACCACCAGTAACGCTACTTAAAATCTACTGTATCTTTATGAATAAGACGGTAGATATATATATTTATTTTTATTTTTGTAGTCTATGCATACTATCGACAACACGATTCATCGAACATCGGTTGTAGTAGCGAAAAGTAGTACCTAATATTTTCTAGACAGCCTCAATGAAACTTGAATTTATTAGACTAAAAAAACTGATAAGACAAGTACCCACTCAATGGAACAAAAACAATCAATCTCGATGTAAAAAGTACCTCATATTTTGTAGGGTAAATAACTCATTAGCACATTATCGCTTTTATTGAAAAGGCTGCTTTTTGCATTATTGTATGTTTTTTTTTTTGTTTCTATTTGATTGCAAGTATTCTTCATCTTATCTATTATAGACACATGACAATCTCATAATAATACCTATAATAAACGTGATTTTTACCGATAACAATCATCAATGTCGGTCCGTGATCCGCCACGTATAGAATACCGAGTGCAAGTTTATTTTTGATTTTATTTATTTTATTAATATGTTTTTGGAAATTAAATAAGTAACAAATTTATATAGAAATAGACCTCTAACCACTACAATACCCTGTTGAGATCAAGGGTTGAATGATTTACTTACCTTGTTATTCATAAAAATTTAAAGAGCATTTTAAATAACTTTGATTTATGTCAATTAAGGCTGGATGTCTCGTATTTATCATACAAGTAATCAGAGAAGAAGACCTCCAGTAAAGCTATATTAATCCTTTTGTATCTTTATGAATACTACGGTTAGAAGATAATACGCAATGTTGTAGTTTTAGATAGTTTTTTTTTTTTTTACTATGTATCATATCAACTACACAGGTGCATACTGTTATTTATCTGTAATTGCTTGACAAGCGATACCAAATATCGTGCACTTTATGGTGATTTAACTTCACCGGAAACAAGGTCAAGTAAAATTTATTTTTTACTTTTATAGGTTTTTGAGGGTAGTTACCTATAATTTGTCGTTTCAAATGAAAATAAACAAACTAATGATCTGAATCAACGTTACCATAGGTAAACCTGTGGATATTGTATCGCTTGCTAGGACACAATGTAATTCACTATAAAATAAGTTTCGGCGTGCAATTTGATCTTAAAATAAATTTAGGTACATTTAATATGTGGACGTTTCGTCATCCCGGCTTCTGAATTATAAGAAAAACTCAGAAGAGAGAGATATGTTATTCTTAATTAAACTCATAGATGATTATTTTAATATAAAAAAACATATTGAGATAGTAACAAACTAATTTTATTACTTTATTAGGTATGGAAGTAGAAAGTACATTTAATTTTATCAACATAATATTTACTGGTATAAAAATAATAGACGAGTAAACATAGCTCTAAATTGCACACCAAAACATAAAAAGTACTGTACTTAAGTACTTATAATTAAAATAATAAAATAAGTATTTTAACACTTACAGATTTATGCTCCTAATTCGAAAAATACTTAACCGTCCGCTCGTCGCGAGCGCCCTCCATGGAATGACGCCTAAACTAAATCGTCGCGGTGCCTTCCGTTTTCATTTACAAAAGCATTAAAGTATCACATTTTCCATAATAATTACAAATAATAACTTTTAGCTTTAAATATATTCTACTTTTATTCGTGTCTGCTTACACTTCCAGGTACATGTTTGTACCTGGAGAAGGCTGATCGGTCTGCGAAGTTTCCCAGCGCTCTTCGGGCGCGTCGGTTGGGGGGTGATGTGAGATGAGACGTGCGACGCTGCTTTATTTGTACTGAGCGGTAACTGAAAGGTAACCGATAGCGGGGGAGCCGCACTTGCTGAGGGAGGCAGAGAGTTTCCATACTGTATGTAGTACTATTTATTATACTGTGTTGGTACTAAGTATTCTACTAACTAAACAAAATGCATCAAACCTCTCTGTCGATAGTTGAGTAGAAATCTTTAGAAAGATTGTCAACAGCAGCACGTGTATACTGTACAGGGTGCTCTAACGTGGAGCGTAGCGCTCTCAAGCGACCCTTGACAGTACGCTTTTAGCGACGACCCTCTCGCAAACACGCTGTATATACATAGTGTATCTATATAAGTTAATACTGAAGTAACTTTAAGTTGGCACTAGACTCGAGTGCTTTGAGTAATAAAAAAATTAAGACTTTGCATCGATAATAATATAATGAGGGGTTTTCAAAGTGACAGAAAAGAAAAAAAAAGTTTCGTAATACGCCGGTAGATGGCGGTGTCTAAAGCAATATAAGAGAAATGGGAGATCGAATATTGACTGAATCTTTGGATTGGATCATTTTCTGCTAAATATAAATCTTAATTTCACCTACTCCGTCACTGCCTCAGTTAAATTTTAATTTGTATGTTTCTTTTGAGCTATTGAATGATTCATTTCACTTGACCTATTGCTCCTGGCAGAGCGCCATCTGGTAGCAGCTTAATAAAACTTGTTTTTTTCTTCTGAGCTGTCAAATTGAAAACTTCTCATTCCGCCGAAAGTTTTTTTTTTTTGTTTGAAACCCTTAATCAATGATTTTTTTGCCAAAGAAGGAATAATCTTACTCTACTAAAAAAATACCATAATGATCAACTAGCACATTGTTGTACAATTCTCAAGTCTGCCTGGTTTTTTTTTTTTTTTAGTTTGGGAAAATTCACCGATTTAGGGTGCTCGAAACATAGTCATATAAAAACATGCAAACACACCCAGACAAAAGAAATGAACATATTATATATTCATAAGAATGGAATCAAGCTTATCTAGTGTCATAGGATTACATTTTTATTTTAAACTAGCTGTCCCGGCGAACTTCGTATCGCGCCTGACAATTTTATATGGAAAAAAAATCTTACTTAATTCCCTTCCGTTTTTTTCATATTTATATTATATCCGTATTCCGTTTTTTATATATATCTAGTATATTAAAAGCTTTTATTGAATTTGCAATGTATGTATGTATAAATGTATACTTATGATGCTCGAGTGAATCTTGCAACTCAATTTGAAGCAGATCTTGGTATCTTTAACTGGTTGAGCTGAAATTTTATATACGCATTTAGTATATAACCTATAAGCATATATTACACGAGCTTTCCCGGCTTACTTCGTTACGCCATAGAATATAAGATACTACAAAAGACTTGGCTTTATAGACTATGTTCTTTTGACTGCCCAGAATGGCCGAATTAAAAACAAACAACAACAACCAAACCACCTGTCAAAATATGTAAACAACGAAAAAAATATTGCACCTTGGTTTACATTATTTGAGTTTAGGTAAGGATCCCTAATTTTTTTGAAAATCTAATATAGGCTATGACACTCGGGGTTAATGTAGCTTCCTACCAGTGAAAGAATTTTTAAAATCGGTTCAGTATTTCCGGAGCCTATTCGTTACAAACAAACAAACAAATCTTTCCTCTTTATAATATTGGTATAGATAAAGAAACCATATTTGCCATATTCAAATCGTTTCTTCATGGGCGCGGCTTATACCTAACAATACATAGTAAGCTAATTTGACTTCATTTAAAAAGCAAATTCGGCCAAAAACTCAAGATGGCGAACAAGTTATTTTTAGTGCACTCCTACAATATGGGCAACAAAAAAGCAAAGTCCTTGCTGAAAAAAACTGGACGTCACTCTAAATTTAACATGGCGGTCTTTTTTAAGATGGCGGACGAAGATTTTTATGCATGGGTATCAATTGAAAGGAATTGAGGATCAATGGATACAGAAACCTGTCCAGCATAATTGCTAGAACAATTCAATGAAATAAAAGCTTGATTTAAAAAAGGTTTTTACCTCAAACTTATTTAATACCATGGTTAAGAAGCTTTATTTTTTTTCACGATTTGCGATAGTAAGGTAGTATCAGTTTAATGGGGCTCTTCATAACATTTAAACTGTTTGGAAGATTCGATCAATAAGCGAGCCAAGACAAAGGAAAGGTCAACGTGCAGCTTATCTCCCCAACCATTAGTCAAAGTTATTGTCATCCGTAAAATCCCTAGTGAGAGCTTGCTTTACTCAAGACATTATTAAACGAACGTTAACTGATACTGGACTGAACTGACTGAGATTAAACTTGGATTGATTGATGGCTGTATTTATAATGTTATTTTTGGTTATTAAAGAAAAGTTTAGGTATCAAAATCAATATATACGTAGTATAAAATACAGTCGCTTCCTGCGTCTGTCCCTATGTATGCTTACCAAAATCTTTAAATTTACGCAACTGATTCTGATGCGTTTTTTTTATTAGTTTTTATTTCTAAGTCAGTTAAAATAAGTACTAAACCTGAAGTAACAAATACTTATCTGAAAACTGCATCAAAATCGGTTCAGCCAAACGCGAGATATTCGAGGACAAACATACATACGTACATACATAAACATTAAACTGATAACCTCCTATTTTGAAGTCGGTTAAAAAGGGGAGTATCGTAACATTTTTTTTCTTAGGTTCCAAAATTCCTGACAACCTGAGCTGAAAACTGATTTTTATATGAAACTTACACAATGAAAAGTATCTCTTTCTGATTGGTTTTGAGTTTGAAAAAAAACAAAGGCGAAGCTGCGGGCACCCGCTTTCTTTATAATTTTTGTCGTTTAATTGTTGCATAAGTGTGATTTCCGGAGCGCAATGTAATTTAATTTCACTGTAGCCGTTCCATGGTTATAGGTATAGGGTTGTATGAAAATAAAATCCGGAAATTCCGAAATAATCACCATTAAAATCGGAACGCTTCGACCTTCTTCTTCTTCTTCAAATTTAAGAGCTAGGCTCTTGTCGGTGGAGCGTCTTCCACACCTCCCGTTTCCCCGCCAGCTGCTTGACCTCTTGATACGACACGACCCCTATCTTTTCCTTTATTTGATCAAGGTAACTCCGTCTTGGTCGTCCCCTCTCTCTTTTCCCTTCAATCTTGCCTTCAATAATGTTGGTGATGAAGGTGTCGTGTCGTAACAGATGCCCAACCATCCTGCCCCGCCTCGTCTCAATTGTCTTTAACATATTCCTCTCCTCCTTCACTCTTCTCAGCACCTCCTCATTGGTAACTTTGTCCTTCCAGCTAATTCGACCTAACCTTTTATAATAAGTACCTAGTGCTTGTTTGGTCGAAATTAACAAGGCAACTAAATAAATACAGCAAAATAAAAGCGGCGTCTACTAACAGTCTGCGAATGTATGATTATGATCATAGGCGAATATAATACGCCAAATAAGCGCTTATTAGGTCAGTATATACTTTAGGTCTCGGAAACACAGCTGAAAATAATAACTTTCATAATCATAGGTAAAGGACGACACTGCTTGTAATAGGACTTTTCCACAGTTGTCTTTCACGATCCTAATAAAGTGTACTTCCGCAAATATCGCCAGGTCGCCTAACCAACTTGTGGAAACTCCTGTGGTTACTCAGCGTCATCCCGTGCACGGGTGCGTTCGAATTGGTCTCAACTTCGAATTGGCACTTTATTATCAATATATATAAAACTCTTCCGTTACTGACTGACTGACTGACTGACTGACTGACAGACAACGCAGAGCCTAAACTACTGGGCGTAGAAAGCTGAAAATTGGCACGTGGGTTCCTTGGGGAGTGTAGATGAGCACTAAGAAGGGATTTCCCGAAATTCCCACGGGAACGGGAAAAAACGGGATTTTTGTGTTTATGAGAAATCTGCGCGGGAAAAACCGCGGGGCAGCCTCTAGTATTCCATAAATTCAGTTCGAATTGGTCACCAACAAAATATCTGTTTTTGTAGTTCCGACTCGTCATTGCCCTTTTAATAATAGTTGCCCATTATCATAAGTGTTAAATTGGTAAGGCTGTGACGAGTGCACCTTTGAATTCAATAATATTTATTATTGGAGCGAATGCGAACTATTTTTTATAGGGTGCCAATTTAAACTTGTAACCAGTTCGATCAAACTACCATGCACGGTAGATTAAACAATACTTAACTAAGGTCGTAGAACAAAAACTGTAGCTTAAGATCCAAACTATTTTGAAAATAAAAAGTCCGGTAAATTTCGGTCTTTAAAAGTTCGGAAAAAATGGCCCTTTTTCCAACTCTATTCACGCTACATTGCAGCGATGAGTGGCCGTTTTGCGCTAAACTCGTTTGTGCTGCGAAATATCAAAGTATCATGCTACGTTTGCTGTAGCTGTTTCTCTCGTAATGTGTGCTTATGTTTTGCTGAACAGTAAAAAAAAGGTTTTACATAATGAGGTGTAAACGTTAAACTATACGGCTCTACCACAAAAAGAGTTAAACCAGGTCTTAATCACTAGACTCGGTTTAAATCTCTAATTCGTCAAACAAATTGATGATTTAGACAGTGTGAGCATTTTGCCTTCCTGCCTAAATATTTGTAAAATAAAATAAATATATCCTACTAAGCTAGTATACTATATCAAACACTCCAAAGCATTTTGCCTTCCTGCCTAAATATTTGTAAAATAAAATAAATATATCCTACTAAGCTAGTATACTATACCAAACACTCCTCGTAAATATTTGTAAAATAAAATAAATATATCCTACTAAGCTAGTATACTATACCATACCACTATACTACTTCAATACGAAACATTCATATTTGGCCTTGTCGTGATCGTCTATCTGATTAATGGTTAGAACCCTCCATACGTTGTGTTTTAAATCAAAATAATTTACAGTGCTAAAGCTCCTTCGAAAATTAAAGAATAATGAAAATAACCTTGAACTTATAAAATTTCGAGCCAATGAGCTGTACGCTGACAAATAAATTCTTAAAAAAAATGCGCGCTAAACACGCGCGCTAGCTCGACCTCGTCAAGCGACTACCTAGGTATCCTAAACAGACGTTCCCTAATACATTTCTGCAATCGTCCTTCTAAAGACTGATTTAAAAGATTGAAAACCCTACTGTTGTTCCTAGAAGAGGAACCGCGTTCAAGTGTATTATTACGGAAGGTAAACTTGGTAGAAGTGTATGACAACTAGCCCCGGGTAGGACAGTTCCTTCGCCATGCCCCGTCCGACTAGGTTTTGTGTAACCTTATGTTTGTGTGAAGAAAGTCGACTTTTGATGACCATCGATTCATGTGATAAAGGCTTATGCCAGATTAATACAAAGATAATCATGAAGTTATGTGCAAGATTCTCAAAACGAGAGCTACGGTGTAATAACCCTGTTGCCAATCCGTTGGTCTTGTACCAGCACTTTTCTTGGTTAGAACTTACTTAGGAATGTATGTCTTGTGGTTTCAACTATCACTCCCACCATGATAGCACATCTCCTGAAGTACCGTAGATCGTTAGGCAAAGCATTGCACTTAAAAACCAAACATTTGCAAATTCTTTAGATCAAATCACAGCTCCTCTGAAGTTCATCCCCTAACACAGGACGATCGCTTCTTTACGCAAACGAGCTTAAAGCCGCATATTATCAAATGTTAGAAAAGAGATCTCGCCCCTGGTTTAGTTTATCGCGAAGTTAGTTTTTACGGTTTAGTGTATAACGTGTGAATATATATAATATAATATAAGTTTGTATAAAAACTGACCCTCCCTTGAAACATTCATTCTACCTCACACAGATTCTTTCTGTCTCACATACATTCTTCAAGTCCTATCAGCTGATAATGGTTGTGGTGTTAGTTGAGTGTAATAGAATTATCACGAATCTCTAGAATACGTCATCCAACGAGTAACAAACAAAGTAAGCAGTCAAGCTTCGACAGGATATTTTATATTTGGTTAGAACGATTCGGGCCTCGTTTACTCAAAAGGTATTTCTTTTTAATCAACTATCTCGTACACCGTAGTGCATCGTCAAGTTTGATTATGTTGTTCATTTGATCTCCATGCCACCGATCATGGGACCTTGTCTAGAACTCTTGGTTCTTTATATTCTCATCATCTAGCTATCTCATGCATCGTAATGCATTGTCAAGTTGATGTGAGGTTTTAGTTTGCTCGTCTGATCTTCATGCCAACAATCATGAAGTCTTGTCTAGAACACTTGGTTCTTTACTTATATCCTTTGTCTTAGCAATTCCGCATTACATATGTAAGCCACCACGCATTGATATCGGCAAACTTGAGATTATTAAGTGTGATAATAGAGGATTAGACTTTCCCACAACAAGCATCCATTTCGCACAATCTACGATTTACAATAATTGATTAACATCGTAAAAGGCAATCAAGACACAAGAGTAGTAATCGTGCAATCCTTCGTTCGAGGTTGGTACACTAAATAGACTGCAGCGAATAGATCTCAAAGAATATGATTACTCAAGTAATCTTTCAAATCAAAATAATCACCGCTATCCAATTTTGTGACCAGTGTAAAGTGTTCGGTTATGTATTTATCTATACATTCCCCATCTAACTACTTTGATGAAGCGAGTACCGAGGCCGGCCTCAACACACCCCGCATCGTCCGAAGGTGCGAGTACATATATATAGCTGTATTTATGTCAAATCAAAGGAAAACAAAACACAATCTCCGCGCGCTCGCCGAGACGCGGTAGCCGTTTCTAGGGAGCCGTCGTCGAAACCATCCAAAAGTATAAAATATATAATTTTTTAAATTTAACAAAGCTAAAAACTGTACGATATAGGAAGGATCGTTACAACAGGTTTAACTTTTTTGTGGTAACAGGGTTAGTAGGTATGCCAGATGGAAGCTATTGTTTTTATGAGAATTGTACTGTGGCAGTCAAGGCCGCAGTAACACTTTCGGTTTTTCTGTATTTTAAAATAGCTTTTGTTTTTTGGTAATACAGTCTAGGGCTGACGAAACCATAGACAAATCTGTTACGGCCTCCCAGACCACCACTATGCATGAATTCTACGATACGATGGTGGCATAATACCATAAATAACGTATCACACGCAGAACTAGGTAGATCTTTCTTACATCTACATAGAACCAGGCCCAGTAATCAAAGATCGATAACCATGATAACAATTTTCGTATCCGAACCAGGACCTACGAAGTTACCGCTGATAATCTATGGTTCCCGGGGTCTTTCCCAAAAATGCTAAGACGGCCACCGTTTAGTGGGTGCGAGGCGAGCCTCTTACCCGAGCGTTGGGAAATGCGATAGACGTGCAGGTAATTGTTCGAATTGGTTTAGTGTAGAATTTTTGAGAAAATACTTTACAGGATGCTTTTAAACAAGGATGAGTTTTAGACAAGCGAATATGAACCTTACGAACATTTCGCCTTTACATTCACGTTAACCTACTAAAGCGAAGCCCTAGTTATATGAGGGGCGCCACGTTAGTACTTTGTCAGGTGAGCCTGTCTAGATATCGGGCCATCTCGTTAAAACTTCTGCCTTCCATCGAACCCTGGTACATACAGCCGGATAACTACCGTATATTTTGACTGTGTATGTGTATTTTCAGGTGTATGTGTGTATGTTTCTAATTCACCGGAGCCTATTCAAAGGATAGGCTGGTTTGTGTAGGTTTTATAGGGGCGATTTGCGTAGAAAATAAGTTAACCCGGCGAACTTCCCGTTGTGTTGTATTAATACATATAAACCCTTCTCTTGAATCATTCTATCTTACAAAAAGACAGCATCAAAATCCGTTGCATAGTTTTAAAGATATAGCGACAGACATACAGCAGAAGGGACTTTGTATTGATTGATTTAAATGCTTATGATGACGAAACAAGCGCCATTCAATTTTAATGTCGTTTTGTATGACACTAGTCGACCCGGCGAACTTCGTACCGCTTAACCTTTTACTATGTAAGGCATGTATTATACATATAAACCTTCCTCATGAATTTGAATTTTAAAATAAAGTCGCTTCCCGCGTCTGTCCCTATGTATGCTTAAATCTTTAAAAGTACGCAACGGATTTTGATGCGGTTTTTTTTTTAATAGATAATGTGCTTCAAGAGGAAGGTTTATAAGTATAATACTTGCACAAAATATTAATATGTTAGGCGGTACGAAGTTCGCCGGGTCGACTAGTAAAATAATAATATAAAAAAGTGACACACCTTCAATAAACTTTCACATACCTAATCTGAGAACTTCCATTTTTACGAATTTAGTTTTCTTCCAAAACTTTTCTGAAAGCTGCATCAAAATCGGTTCAGCCAAACGCGAGATAATCGCGGAAAAACATACATACAAACAGGTCAACCTCCTAAGCGTGTTTCCTCAAGAGGCGATATCGGTCGTGCGACATGGATTCGACAGCCAATCAGGCAGGCTTCGTGGATGTACGAGCGATTCCTATTGGCTGTCGAGCCCCTATCGCACGACCGATATCGCCTCTTGAGGAAACACGCTAAGAATCATTCAAAGGACCTTTTTTTTTTGAAGTCAGTTTAAAATTATCTTTCTCCTGCAAAAGTTTCACTAAAATGAGTTCCGTGTGCATTTTCTAATCAAAGTCCTAACCTACAGGTTGATCACGCAAAGTGCAGTGCACTCAGGTTTTCAATTCATTGCCTACCTTTGGTAGAATTTCAGCACAAATTATACTGGAAATGGTTCCTGTTATACCGCTCAATTTCTTTGATGCTTAATTGAGAAAAGGATTTTTTTATTAGCGTATCTTTATGTAGTAGAGCTTGTGACCGTGTTTTAGGTAGCTTTAAGAGGTACTAATTTCGTTCATGTCTCTGATTCTTTCGTATTATATACTGAACTAGTCGACCCGGCGAACTTCGTACCACCTAACCTATTACTATTTTGTGCATGTAATAAACTTATAAACCTTCCTCTTGGATTACTCTATCTAATGAAAAATACCTCATCAAAATCCGTTGCATAGTTTTAAAGATATAAGCATACATAGGGACAGACGCGGGAAGCGACTTTATTTTATACTTTGTATTGATTTTTGCTATAACCCCTCGCATAATTAAATGGCGGAAATGGATAAAAAATTATTTTTTTCTTTGCCTATTGTACCTACCGATTTTTTTTGATAACCTGTTATCAGCATTAATTATACAAAATTTATCGAAATTATTTTAAATTTTAACTGCATGCGTCAGTATATTAAGGCGGGTGTCCTTAAAAACATTTTTTTTTTGGTACGAATTTTTAAAATTTGCCATTTAGCGACATTTGTCTATTTCTACGGCGCGTCTCGTCAGATGTGGGCTTGGGCTCTTAGTCACCAACTCATACACGTTTTACAACACATATTTATGTAGGAAATGGCTCAACGATAAGATAGTTCGAATTTACACGCGCGGGCCCAAAGCAGAATCATAGACTAACCGTGTTATTCATAAAGATACAGTAGGTTTAAAGAAGCTTTACTGGAGGTCTACTTCTCTGGTTTTTGTATGGGAAATACGAGACATCCAGTCTTAGTTGTCATACGTCAAATAACTAAAATTCTCCTTTACTTTTTATGAATAACAGGGTAAGTTGTAAGTAATACGAGCTGTCCCGTCTTACTTCGTTACGCCATAGAATATTAGAATACTACTTAAGACTTGGCTCTATAGACTGTGTGCTTTTGACTACCTACAATGGGCTAATAAAAAAACAAACAATAACAACAAACCACCTGTCAAATATGTAATTATTATTATTATGTTTCTCAATACTCTTCGGTATCACGGGATGGAGCCCGGTCCTTTGAGAGGCGTGCGAGGGGACGAATCCAACTCGTAGAGGCCCTTTCGAGAGTTTTGCTATATTGTATATGGATCACCAACCAGGCACCGCCACCAAATGCACAAATAGATCATGCACCCAGAGGCGGCACCCAGGAGGTGATAGGAACTATTGTAAAATGGATGACAAGAAATGGTTTATGGGGGTGAACTGTTTAATGGACCGGTTAACTGGTGCTATGGAGTGAAATACCGGTACGCCTGCCTTTAATGCAACATTTCACTAATTATCATGGCAGGCGGTGACTCGCTGTCCACTGGGTGAGCTTCCACTAAGTCGCCGATATATTGGCAACGGGTCGCAACACTGGTCGTGGACAGCTAAGGTTGTCGAGAGGTGAGACTGCGGGCAGCATAAGATGCACCCGGCGTTATGACATTTTACACTTCCAACCTGGAGCATAGGCTTCGCTCTTGCCTGGCCGGCTGGTGAAGGCAAGCTCAGAGGCGGGGGGGTGTGTGTGTGTGTGATGACTGCATGTGAGTGTGTGCGTATGATGACTGCGTGTGTCCCCCTGGAGGTATAGGGTCCGTGGTGTCGCCACTCACCATCGACTCGCCACAAGCCGTCCCTGCGGTGACTAATTGCAATGGAAGTTCCAGACCGAAAGTACTGGAATTTCCACTGGGCGATGGGGTCGTCACATCCCTACGCCATTATTATTATTATTATTATGTAAATTTTTCAAATCGGTTCAGTATTTCCGGAGCCTATTCGTTACAAACAAACAAACAAATCTTTCCTCTTTATAATATTGGTATAGATTAAAATACAACGTTACTCTTTCCGTCTATAAAATGTAAAAGAAAACTTTAATATTTTCCTTCGCTTCTCAAGTTGTATCACGTTTCCAGCTTTAATAGGCACCAGCCGTGACGGACGGCTAACTTAAATTATTAAACTTTGATTGCTGTGCGAATTAAAAACTCTTTCTGTTGTTGATGCGCTAGCTTTTTCAGTCTCGGTACAGTTTTACTTTAAACTATTTTACTTACTAGCTGATACGGCCTTAAAAACTTCGAAAACCCTTAAAAATAAATGTACATTATCATTAAGTATAAAATAAAGTCGCTTCCCGCGTCTGTCCCTGTGTATGCTTAAATCTCTAAAACTACTGAGGTTTTTTTTAATAGTGATTCAAGAGGAAGGTTTATAAGTATAATAATGCACAATATAGTAATAGGTTAGGCGGTACGAAGTTCGCCGTGTTGACTAGTTATCATTATAAATGAGTACAGTCGCGGACTAGGAGGCTGTAACAGATTTGTTTATGGTTTCGTCAGCCCTAGACTGTATTACCAAAGAACAAGAGCTATTTTGCAATACAGAAAAACCGGAAGTGTTACGCCGACCGTGTCCGCCACTGTACTAGTTGATACGGAAAACTTTGTACAGTGGCGGACACGATCGGCGTAACACTTCCGGTTTTTCCGTATTGCAAAATAGCTCTTGTTCTTTGGTAATACTGTCTAGGGCTGACGAAACTATAGACAAATCTGTTACGGCCTCCTAGTCCGTGACTGTACCACCTAACCTATTACTATGTTGTGCATTTTGTATACACATTATATTAAACATTCCTTTACTCTATCTTCTGAAACAAATCGCATCACCGTTGCATACAGACAGCGGAGGCGACTTTGTTTTAAACTTTGTATTGATGATAATCATTCACTAGCTTTTTCGTTAAATACCTAGTTAAGGAACATTTTGAAATATGACCACCTCTTAGCAGTGATGTTGATTTTGTCCTCAGAGGTGACGGGTCGATTTCCGGTAGAGGCGCGGGGATTAATATTTTTATTTTTTCCTAGGTCTAGGTGTGCTTGTATTAATTCTCTTTAAACGTGTTTAAGCACACTTAATACATTCTACCTAGAGTGTGATGCCTTTTTATAACTGACGAGCTGTCCCCTCTCACTTCGTTACGCCATACAATATAAGACTTGGCTTTATAGACTGTTCTTCTTTTGACTGCCCAGAATGGGCGAATAAAAAAACAAACAACAACCAACCCACCTGTCAAAATATGTAATCAACGGAAAACATATTGCACCTTGGGTTATATTATTTGAGTAAAGTAAAAGGATCCCTAATTTTTTTGATAATCTAGTATAGCCTATGTCACTCGCGGATAGTGTAGCTTCCTACCAGTGAAAGAATTTTTCAAATCGGTTCAGTATTTCCGGAGCCTATTCGTTACAAACAAACAAACAAACAAATCTTTCCTCTTTATAATATTGGAATAGACTATACTCATAATAATGAACAACTATAACCGAAAGGGTAGCTAATTCGCTGCCTCCGCAAACACACCTCCAGGTGGGTGGAGTGTTTGTTTGTTTGTCTACGAGCTACTTTTGCTTTATTTGAGTTGAGCGGAGTCGGGGCAAGAGCTAGACTGTTTGTGTTGAGATTTAATTAAATGTTACATGTTCATTCGAATGTTTTGATTTTGTTAAATATTCGGGAAAAGCTGAATACGGGGCTTCTCTGCATTTTCGGGCACCCTAAAGTATCAGGTTTTACATGGGGGTACTGATTTTAATGATTTGTTATTTACAAGTGGGTGCCCCGCGGCTTCGCCAGCGCATTTTTCCTTGAATCATCAAATTCCTAATTTTCCTGCGGGAATATCAGGATATAAAGTAGCCTATGTCGTTTCTAAGGCTCTAAACTATCCATGTAGGTACCAAATTTTATTCGAATCGGTTCCATAATTTTCTCGTGAAAGCCGGAGACAGGCAGACAGACAGACAGTTACTTTCGCATTTATAATATTAATATATTAGTATGGATTTTAACCAGGTAAATTTTAAGGTCTACAGGGATGTGCACTCGTTCTTAGTGCAGCCGCGGACTCGCTTAGCGTAACACTTTTGTCTATGGGCTCGTGCGTACTGTAATAACAGAGAACAATTGCTAAAATAATACCTACTAACTCCATTATTCATTGCAATGGTTTTACTATGTAATGATTTTAATTTCTATTTTCTAAATTTTTAAATTTAGCTCTTATTTATTTATTAGTTTCTTAGTTAGTTAGTTTCTTAGAAGCACTCTATTCACTCTATTTTGTTAGGTGAGTAGAGTGATTCCACTGGCTGTTTGGGGAGCATTCCTCGCTGCGCGTCTGTGGTTGAGGCGCACCCTTAGTTGGTAAGGATTTTAAGAAAATATTATATTATAGTGTCGAACTGTAATCAGTATTATGTAAGAAAATGTCAAAAAAGTGATCTCACCAATCTGCAGATAAACTATTGGTTTTTGCAGATGGTCCATTTAGTGTAAGAAATGTTTGTACTTACTTGAAATCAATATATATAAAACTCTTCCGTTACTGACTGACTGACTGACTGACTGACAGACAACGCAGAGCCGAAACTACTGGGCGTAGAAAGCTGAAATTTGTCACTTGGCTTCCTTGGGGAGTGTAGGTGAGCACTAAGAAGGGATTTCCCGAAATTCCCACAGGAACGGGAAAAAACGGGTTTTTTGTGTTTTTGAGAAATCTGCGCGGGAAAAACCGCGGGGCAGCCTCTAGTGATAAATAAAAACCTAAAAAAAAAAAAGTTGAAACACTCGCACATGTTACTTAAACTTAAAGTAATTATACTTTTACAAATAATACAATTTTTACAAAAAAGGACTTCAATAAACTGACACATACTTACTTACATTAACTGAGCACTTCCTCATTTTCCAAGTCGATTCAAATAGGTACAGTGGCGGACACGATCAGCGTAACACTTCCGGTTTTTCTGTATTGCAAAACAGTTCTTGTTCTTTGGTTATACAGTCTAGGGCTGACGAAACCATAGACAAATCTGTTACGGCCTCCTAGTCCGTGACTGTACTAAACTTACCTTCCCTTGAATGTAACAAATACTTATCTGAAAACCGCATCAAAATCGGTTCAGCCAAACGCGAGATAATCGCAGACAAACATACATATACAGATTAAACTGATAACCTCCTTTTTTAAAGTCGGTTAAAAAGCCCTTTTACTGAACACTTTTTTGTTTCCCGGAATTTGTACATTGGCGAGTCTGGTGAAACAGGTACTCTTCTATAAAATCTATCGCATTGTCACAGCTCTAATAAGCTAATCTCGATATTTTTCAGTTGAGTCATGTAGCCGTGTACAGTTAAAACTACACTTGTGTTTACAGGGTTGGCGGTTGGCGGGAATTCGTGCGTGACGTCATTTCCTACGTGATCCGCGTACCGTTTGATTGCTGAACTGGAATAAATCGTGGCAAATGTGTTGGTTTTAGAATGACCCTTCTGCAGTGTCGCCAACTAGACCGTAATTACGGTACATCTGCCGTAATTCGAACATATCTACCATCTACCGTAATCATGTTTAAATCTACCGTAATTTCGTTTTCAGAAAATTATGAATTATTAAAAATTATGTTTTCAGCCACATTACTGACTGAGAGACATGAAGTAACCAATTATCAAATTTTTTTTTTTGCTAAGAATCTATTTTTTTACGCAACAACTCATTAGGTGAACAGGAAATTACTGCGTAGATTTTCATCCTAATGAAAAAAAAAATATTGGAAATAGTATGAATGTTTCTATGTTTAAAAAAAGTTAAATTAAAGCTACCGTAAATTTACCGTATTTTTTATTTTAATCTGCCGTAATATTTGGCCATCTACCGTATTTTTGGACTAGCTAGAAACACCGTAATTTTCTCCGATGAAGTTGGAGCTTGAAGACCCTTCTCTTTTTTTAATTTTCACGTTTTATTCGCTGAATTGGAGGCTGAATGGGACCTATAAATTGTGTTTATAGTGACAGACACGCGGGTTTTACGTACTCCCGCGTAAAAGGACATATTGAACCTAGTAAAGTTCATTAAACTTATCTGACCTGTCCTCTTACCGTTCTCAATCGCTATGAGAATGAAAACAAATTTGACGTGTTTTTTAGGTACACAAAATTTAGGCTTATCAGCTCAAGAAATTGACCAAATATACCCCAGAAATAATATTGAGTAGGTACTTATCACATGTAAAAATGCTTGTCGGTATCATAACCATCAATATCTATTGCAAATAGTGCCAATTTTGGCCCTTTTGGGGGACTATCGCAAGTCAATGTTAGTACCATTCATCATCCTTCCATAGTAGCTTTTCTATGGATTTTTTTTTTACTGAATATCAAATAGATAGAATTTGACAATTGACCTTTCATAAAATGTGCTTTTTATGTATAGGGTAAAACGTCCTATTACCGCGGTAGTCGAAATCACGTCCTATTACGGCTCTATTTTATCAATTGCAATTTATGATTCGTTGTGACTGTGTATGGTAAAGGTGACTATATAGTGTCCAAGGGAAACTAACACGTATCTTATTACCAAGCATTCGTGCGTTGAAAATCGTTTAAAATTACTTAAATTAATTATTTTGTGTAACGTCAGCAAAGCGATAAGCTGTTTCATACAAACGCAGACTGTCTCGCGGTAGAACATTGAATTTTCAGACTTCGTTTTTAGTTCAAACAAACACTTTAAGATTATGTTACTATATTCGAATACTTTTTATATTCAAGTAGTCTTAGTTAATCAAGTTGGTTTCTGTTTCAAATCAAATAAAACAAGTAAATATGAGTAAACAAAAGTCCGCCGTGTTAGGAAGGCTATTTGAGGGTACCGCCTATTACGGAGGGTACCATCGGTAATAGGAAAAACGCAGTGTCGGTAATTTATAAATTTAGAGGTATAATAAATATAATTTATGAACATTTCGTTATTTAAGTGTAATTTTCATTAGTTCTCAAGTATAAAACCAATTTTGGAGGTACATGTTTTTTAACTAGAATCCTTGTTTTTTACGCTTAAAGTTGACAGTAAAATTTAAGTTTGTTAGAATACTGTGAAACCTAACGTATGAGTTTTAATGAAGAAAAATAGTCTAATACAAAGATTACTATGATTTGAGAGTTTTATGGTAAAGTCAGAGTGCTCTTATGTGTAAGTAATAACTTACATCACCGAAATATCTTTACATTATATTTCAGAATCAGGATATGAAAACTCATTAGATATTTTAGTACCTACCGTATTAGGCTGTACGGAATCCTAACACGGTGTATGGAAATTACAGAGCTAATAATTTAACCGTATTATTCATAAAGATACCGTACATTTTAAAAAGCTTTACTGCCGGCCTACTTATTTGGTTTGTTGTATGGTAAATCCGTGACATCCTGTCTAAATTGACAATATTTAAGGAAGACAAGAAATGTACTACTAGACTTACAAGAAATGTACTTTGACTGCTCCGTAGCTCAATTGGCAGTGATGTGGACTTAGTAAGCGTGAGCACCCGGGTTCGATTCCTGGGCGGGACGAATATTGATATGATGAATATCGATGTTTGTTTCCGGTCTGGGTGTGATGTTCGTCTCTGTGTGTGTTTCGGGCGCCCTAGATACAGGTTCTTCCTAGTTAGGGGCTCTGAGTGTGATGTGTTATTATTATTATTTTACCGCAACTTTGACACACCATACAAAACTGATTATGATTGGTTGGTTGTTTTATTGTATTTTGATTTACTGTTTTTTTGTTGTTTTTTTTTGTGTTCCATTTTATTGCAAGTTTGTGTCAACGTTTTTGTAAAAAAATGTATCTTTCTTTTTTTTTAACTTTCTCCGCTTGGGTAAAAATCCATTTTCCATCTTTTTTTACCGTTTACCTAAACCTTCACTGACTGCACCCCGCTGCTTCGCCAGTTAAATTTCCTTCAAATATGTTTTATTTGTATGGTTTCATTAAAATCTATTTCGTAGTTTTTACGTGAAAGAGTTACAGACATCCTTTATTACAAACTTTGTCGTTTATAATATTAATAGGATTATTAAAACCCTCGTTCGGGCCTTTTCAAATTAAATTTGGAGAAAAACGAACAGCAATTGTTTTAAATAACGAGGTTAAGGAGGTTATCAATTCGACCTGTATGTATGTTTGTCCACGATTATTTCGATTTTATCTAAACCGATTTTCACAAAAGTATTTTTTAAATTCAGAATAAGGGAATTAGTACCTATTTTTAACCGATTTTAGAAAAGAGGAAGTTCTCAGTTTGTTTTGTATCAGTTTATTGATGTAGGTTTCGGGTACACGTCCCGGGACCTTATTAATATGTCTTTTCCATCCGTCCGTCTGTCTGTCTGCCAAAGGCACTAATTTCCGAAACGGCTCGATTAGTTTTAATGAAAAAATTTCACGATATTTTATTTGTCGTCAAAAGAATACGAACAAATATTAAAAACTGAAATAAATTATGGAATTTTAAGGAAAAAACATGTACCAAAATCTTCCTTTCTTGAACAGACTTTTGTCGAGCCTCTACTGAGATATTGACCTGGTCAACAAACATTAAATAATGATCATTTTTAACTTCACTTAATGTATATTAACAACAAATTTTAAAAATTATGTTAACAAGCTAGCCAAATTTGCACAAATTACGCTTTTATGGGTATAACCTGCTCACATAAAGAAACGATCTCAAAATGGCGGCCGTTGTATGGGCTGTCTCTCTTCTCAACTCTACTAATATACGCGAGATAGCATTCGTTCGGCCGTCATTTTCAAATCGTTTCTTTATCAGCGCGGCTTATAAAAAAAAAACGTGCCCATATTTAATTCATTCCATTCCGTTGTGCAGAGAGATGGGAGAACGTTACGATGCCGTAGATTAATTGATTGATTGTTGTTTTGCTATTCGCCCGTTCAGGTCAGGCAAAACATAGTAGCCCATACAGCCAAATATCATTATTCGTGTTTCCTAAACTAATTATATCACTGGAAACTTCTTTGCGCGAGGCCATTTATTAAATAGTTGATACACACAATATTATCATAATAGCCCCTTACTAGGTAGAACCTGTATTTATGTACATTGCCAGTAACAATTACAGCCATTGCATACCATTTTCTGATTGCACGGAACCATGAGCTAAGATGAAAATGTTTCATCGTGAGTGTGTTGTCATCCCATACTCCGTAATAGGCTGTGCTTACCGCCGTAATGGGCTTCAAACTTTATTTTGCCGCCGTAATAGGAATTCCGAATTGTCAGACAAAATATTTATTTAAAATTAATTATCACTCTAAAATAAATAAAATGACAACTGAAATAGAAAATATAATTATCATGACTGTCAAAAAAAAATTCAAATATCTGCTAAAATATTTAGAAATGCTTAATTTCTTACCCTACTTTAAAATGTCGTCAAAACGCGCCGTAATAGGGCATGTTACCCTACCAATATTATAAAGAGGAAAGATTTGTTTGTTTGTAACAAATAGGCTCCGTTAAAAACTGAACCGATTTAAAAAAAAAATTCACTGGTAGGAAGCTACACTATCCCCGAGTGACATAGGCTATATTAGATTTACAAAACATTTAGGGATCCTTACTTAAACTCAAATAATGTTACCCAAGGTGCAATATTTTTTCCGCTATTTACATATTTTGACAGGTGGTTTGTAGTTGTTGTTTGTTTTTTTATTCGCCCATTCTGGGTAGTCAAAAGAACATTGTCTTTAGAGCCAAGTCTTTAGAAGTATCTATATTCTATGGCGTAACGAAGTAAGCCGGGATAGCTCGTTTTAAAATAAGAAAATGCCACCCGGTCAGTTATGTGTTACTTTAAAATCTTTATTTCAGTCAAAAAAACCGCCAACGACTCGTTAGTACTGAAAAAAGATCACTGGCCTTATTTTGTTTTTACACATTACTTATTCTTTCGAAATGCCTAAACCAGTTTAATCTCATAGCCGATCCGGTAATTCCCACTGGGCCTGATGTTATGGACTTGGCCTAAGGATCCCATCGTATCCCCAGAGAGGCGACCCCTGATTATCACAAATTGCCTGTTCAAATTAACACAAACTTGTGTCTGACTTTAGCTTTTCCTACGCTGAAGTGTACAACTCCTATATATTTATTACTATAAGTGTATTCCATCATTTTTTGTATTATATAGGGTGCATGGCAGATAAGTGGATATACGTTAATGGGGGACAGGGGGGACCCTATAATTTTTATCAGTTATTTTTTTAAAAAGGGCCCAGCCGATATCTTTGGGTTGGAACGCATAGCAGACGGTCCCCCCTGTCCCCCATTAACGTATGTGCACTCATCTGCTATACACCCTGTATACCTAGTCACTCTGTCTGTGTTATCAAAGAAAAAACGACCTCTGTTGGAGGTATCTATGTAGTACCTACATAGAATACACGCTATAACTAGGATTCTTCTTATTTTCGATTCGAAGGATATAATTATCCTTTGCTATACTTAACAAATTCGTGAATGTTTATTATTAAGCAAAAGCACTAGCTTAGCTTCAGGAAACTGCCTAGTTGAATAATTAAATTCATCATTATTCGAATTACAGTAAATAAATAAAATCTGAAAGCAACCTAAGTGCGCCGTACTAAAAAAAACCCCAAAACCTTGATCCCGTTGGCTGGCTGGATGTGTTAACTATACCATTTCTATATTTTCACTGAAAATTCGACCGTATTCTTTCAGTTTAGGGCTCATTTTTGTGCGAAAGAGGCTTCTGATCAGCATTGTAGGAACCGGAAATGGCGTGCCTCGCACACGACCGCAGCGGATATGGGAAATAGTAATAGCGCTGTGAAATGTTGGAAAAAAATCGTACTTTTTCATTATCTAGACATGTTTGGTCAATTTCAAAAGGTTGTACGACATTCGTCAACGAGTATACGTCAATAGTAGGTACGAGACATTTTTATTTACGTCGTAGAAATACTTATTGGAGAGAAGAGCTTGTTCCAAAATTTTACTAATTAATTTTCCAATTAGATTATGATAAATATAGGAACCGACTTAATAAAATTTATTTATTTACACTAGCATTATTATTGTTGTCATTAATTTAATACACATAAAGGGAGAGCCTTGAGGGAGGCCTATGTCCAGCAGTGGACGTCTTACGGCTGAAATGATGAAAGGGATATTTTAAAGGGGTAATCACCATTTTGACATTATTATGTTGTGTTTCATTGATGGGTTATTTTTTATATTTACAAATGCTTGCCTTTCAAGTGTGGTTGGTTCCAATACATAATATTTTTTTATTGTTACGGACCAATAAGTTCTGTTTAGATATTTTGTTTTTGTAGGTATTGCTTTGCTTTTCCGTTTGACAACAGACAAAAATTACAACAGTTTTTTTTTCAGTTATGAATGACAATGATAATCATTCAAAGTCAAAAATTCTTTACAATCTAATCACTTATTGAATGTCAATTAGACTACATTGGTATTAATACCTTATTTGGTAAAGTATCCTATACTTGCTTCATTCTTCGCACTAGGTACTAGGAATAGATAAATACGACAATTTTAACAACCCTAGACCTCGTGCACTGCCGTATCGACTATCAAGAGGTTGAAAGGTTTGTGGAGATAGGTTTATTATGCTGCTTTGGTCATTGGGATTAAACGCGTCGGAAGTAGGAAGTCTTGCTGTCAGGCTGGCTATTCAAAAGGTGTCCTTGGGACGTGCTTTATAGGGGTAAATCTTAAGGTGGTAACTCTCGGTATGGCGCGAAATTCAAATTTGTTCGTGTTTTTTAATTAATTCTGGCGAAAGTATAGAAGTATAGTGGCAGAAAGTGGCCACTTTTAGTAACACTTTGTAGCTTTCTTGGTCTTTAACTTGAAAGTTATACAACAGTGCCCTAAAAATACTAGGCTACATCATCTAGTGTCATACTTTGCCACATTTTTGATATTTCCCTTAGTTTAGAAGATTATTTTTTTCGCGAATGGCGCTAGCATCGCGGTAAACTGGCTCTTAACCACCCACCTATGAACGCTTGAAATACATAGTAAATGTTAATAAAAACCAATACATCTATGTTAATAGACCTATTTGTTTGATAATATTCACCATAAAGAGAACGAAATGGGAGTTCTTATCGTAAATTGCTAAATAATAGTTACTGGATAACGAATACCGACCGTTAGGGAGTCTTAACTTTATTATTTTTGTAAGGAAAAATCAATTAAATGCATGTTAGTATATAAAGAAAGAAAAAGAAAAAAAGAAAAGAAAGAAAGTATTTATTTACGACAGGAACACACATTAACAAAATAACACAAAGTAAAACATAAAAAATAAAATAAAAAACAAAACAAAGTAAAACAAACTAAAACTATCAAACAGAGTAAAACACAGTAAATACAGTACCTTAAAAAAACAAGTAAAGAAGAATAACTTACGTAGAAATGAAAATAAATCAGCTTGAAGACTAAAATGATATGTAAGTATATCATCATCATCACCATTTCTGCCGAATGACGTACATCTTACAACTGAAAGTTGTAGTAGGATGTAATATTACAACAACTTTCTACTAAAGTAATAAACAAATTAATTTTTCAAGCAGAGTTAACCGAAGTTAGTTATCTTTTATACAGGATGTTTCTGATAAGGCGGTAATAAATCAAAGGATGGATTCTGCTCACCATACCTAAAAACTTTCCCAAAGCAACATGGGTCGAAATCTCAAAACAAAAATCAGCCGTCCCGTACATGGACCCCGTCAGCTGATCGAACCAATGTATGGAACAGCTGTTTTTTTTTTTTTTGAGATTTTGACCCATGTTGCTTTGGGAAAGTTGTTAGTTATGGTGAGCAGAATCCCTCCTTTAATTTATTACCGCCTTGTCAGAAACACCCAGTATTTAAAATTCTCCTGTCACAATGTTTGTTCCCGTACTCCTCCAAACGGCTTGACCGATTCTCATGAAATTTTGTAAGCTATATTAAGTAGGTCTGAGAATCGGCTAACATCTATTTTTCATACCCCTTAAAAAAAAAATATGGCAAAACAACATTTGCCTGTCAGCTAGTTATATTATATTATAATATTATGATACCAGAATCCAGTTTGAAAGGCACCCGCCCTTAACACTGGATTCTGGTATCTGGTAGCTCAGTAAAGATTAATATTTAATATTCGGAGGCAAGTTTTTGAGCTAAATATAATTAAATTTGAGTTACCTCAACCTAAAATACCTACTTACGTTTTACAGCGGATCCGCGCTATTTGAGCTGCTTCCCTGTTAAAAGTATTTATACTAAGCAAGTTATTCAGATAGTAATAATATCGAAATAGCAAAGTTTTGGGTGTGCATGTGTAGAGGTTTTGTGATCATCGAAAGATCGAAGAGAGAGAAAAATTATAATATTTCCGCTAGAATTGTAAAGACATTGTTTGAATTTTGAATGGTATTATTTGACATACTACAGCCCTTTTCCTGTCATACGTATTTTCGCCCGCGCGCAAATCTGGTCTGCGAGCATGCTTTCCGCATCCTTTCAATTCATAAATGTTTTCTCTATCAATGCGGGCAGAGGGGCTATTACGGCCGCTTTTACAATATTCCTGTGCGTTCTCTTTGCGTTTTTTTTGTATTGACTTTGACACTTGGAGGACGAAAAGCAATAGCGTGGAGCCAGGAGCGAGTTATCACCCGCATGTGGGCAAAAAAACGCGGGACAGGAAAATAGTCCTTAAATATTTTTACTCGAACGCTAACTTGCCCGCTCTAAACACGCCATAATCCGGTAACAAGTAACAATTAGAAGTTGAGTCGCGTCTTTTGTTACTAAAATCTGGTCTTGCTTCTATTGTAGCAGCTCCATCTTTAGGCAGAAGACCAGGGAAGACCCAGAAATAATAATGACAACTAAGTATGTACAATATCAAATTGCATCCAAATTCAATTTGTCTGCATCTTGAATTTAATAAAAACTTTTTATAAAAAAATTAAACCGCCGAAAAAACTGAAAAGCATTAAATAATAAGGAAACATTTTCTATTAGGCCTTAATTTACTCACTTCTTAAAGTAATTTTGGATTACCAAGAAATTTTAAGTCGGCGCCACACCACACAAGCAAATTCATTATCTATGCGCGAAGCGCGATGAGCAGCGGCATACGTTTTTCGGTTATTTCTTTGAATTTCAGGTAATTTAGTGATCTTTATTCGTTGATTCTGTGGCACCGACTCAAAATTTCTTGGTAATCCAAAATTACTTTAAGAAGTGAGTAAATTAAGGCCTAATAGAAAATGTTTCCTTATTATTTAATGCTTTTCAGTTTTTTCGGCGGTTTAATTTTTTTATAAAAAGTTTTAATTTTTTGCTTTTCAGTTTTTTTTAGGCTAATTTTTTGACCCCAGCTAATCATACTTCACCGGGTGGTCGCACAACCTGGTGAAGGTTGAGGGACTAACAGGATGAGGTTCGATCACGACCGGTCGGTGAGGCGATTTGTGAGGGAGGCCTATGTCCAGCAGTGGACGTCTTTTGGCTGATTTTATTTCATTTCCAAAGATATTGTAAGTAGGTATCAAAAGTTATAATGTAACACGGAAATGCAACCTGTGAGTGGATAAATAGACCCGCCGACCAAAAAGTCACCCCTATTTTCCCACCCTTAGGGTGGGAATTTTATTTCCAAATTTTTATGGGACCAATTTCAAGGTATACCCTGTCGATTAAAAAAAGAATTATCAAAATCGGTCCACACAGTAAAAAGTTATGCGTGATCATACATAAAAAAAAAAATATATATATACGCGACGAATTGAGAACCTCCTCCTTTTTTGTTTTTTCGTCGGTTAAAAATGAACTTTTTTATCACATCCGCTCGAAAAGTCGACTTTTTGGTTAGTGTTCTCTTTTTATTGAGTTTAGGGTCTGCAGCCGCGAGTTATGATTTTCCATACATTCATTAATTACCTTGTCAATTATGAATGTACTGAAATGCATTTTGTAGTAGCAGGTGTGTCCTTCTGTGGACTGTTGGCTTCTCATTGGCTTGTCTGGAGGCTGAACTATGTCCCAAAAAGTCATATAATTACGTTTTTGATTTATTTAAGTTATTTTTGTTTACTTTACTCTCAGTAAGTTTTACTGTCACTTGTACCTTGTAAATTAAATAAGTACCTGTATAAATGCTTTTTGATTTTGTTTATTTGCTCGGAGGGCACAAAAAGCAAACCAAAATCCACATTGTTATCACTTAATTAAATCGTTAAAGTTAAGGGCTCCTTAGATCGCGTGTACGACAACGAAGTAGGAAAATAATTATCAAGATTTCATATAAACTTTCACAATATGTGTGTAAAATTAAACCTTCGTATATTTACCCAAAAACCTATTTTTTTAGGTCAAATAACGTTTGCCCACACACTAACTTATCTGGGTATAAAATTTTAAAAACTACTGAATCGATTTTGATGAAACTTGCTGGATTTTTTTAAATAATGGTTTTATCAGCAGATGGTGATCTTAATACTGCCACTACATGGCAAATACTTTACTTACTTACTTGTAAAAAAATTAAATACTACCTAGCTACTTACTAACCTACTTGTAAAAAAAATAAAAAAATATACTTAAGTATATTTTAGCTTTTACGTCCACGAGGTCTCAGATGCTTTAAACGAGATCACTTAGGCGAGTTTCCATTTTAAGTTTAGTGTAAGATTGTATGTTTGCACACGACGTATTTTTGCTGTGCGATGCGGTCGCTGCAATTATTTACTTAAATAAAAATTTTGCCATTCGAAAGATCTAATTGTCGCTAAAAATACTTCTTTATTAATTGAAAAAAAAACTGCCTTATGAGTCAATAGTTACACATCACACTCAGAGCCCCTAACTAGAGAAGAACTAGTATCTAGGGTATAGGGTATTTATATATAGTATACTAGCACCCCTTTCTAAAAATTAAAATCTTCTAAACAATGACCTTGAGCCTTGAGGGAGGCCTATGTCCAGCAGTGGACGTCCTACGGCTGAAATGATGATAATGATGATGAAACAATGACTGAAATCAAAAATGTTGATCAATGTCTTGTAAGTATTGCAATGATGATTTCGGCAATGGTTTGCAAGGTATTCGCTTCTTTTTTCGAGATTGGCGCTAGTATCGCGGTTGGCGTACTTTTAAAATTATAAATTATAGCTTTTGTGCTATTCTGATGTATTATAAGTTATCAAACATCAAATTCGACTAGTAAATTTTGCGCGAAAGGGTATTGAAAATTCTCTCAACAGCTTCTCCGTCGCTCACTCTCGCTATTCCCGTTACTAGAGGTGGTCGTTATTTACAATCGCATTTAAAAACACTCGTTATTTCATGGCAACGAATCGCATTGCTATTCACAACGAATGTATAATGCGATCGCGTTTTCGTTGCCGTCGGCAACGATCGCGTTCTCGTTGCCCGGCAACGATCGCGTTCTCGTTGCCCGGCAACGATCGCGTTCTCGTTGCCGCCGGCAACGATCTCGTTGTCGTTGCCGTCAGCAACGAAAACGCGATCGCATGTGACAGCTTGTCATTAGCAAAGCAACGAAACGCATTGAAGCATTGCAATCTCACTCCTATCGAATTAATATGTACGTGTGTATGTTAATAAATGTACAAAAAATATATTTTGCTGAAAAATATTTAATAAGGTTTTGTAATATCGATAATTGCTGCACTTCAATAAAAATATCCATATTAACATTTATATTAGAGCAAACTTGCATGTCTAGTTACATCCTGCGTTTTCGTTGTCAATCGCATTTTCGTTGCCGATCGTATTTTCGTTGCCGATCGCATTCTCGTTGCCGATCGCATTTTCGTTGCCGATCGCATTCTCGTTGCCGATCGCATTTTCGTTGCCGATCGCAGTTTAAAATCGCAGTTGTTTGAAAATAGCATAACAGCGATCGCATGCGATTGAAAAATAGCAGTTATTCTCACCTCTACCCGTTACTCCTCCGTGGAGCCTGGGGCCGTCAGAAGAAGCTACCCTAAATTAAACCAAATCTAAACTGCAAAAAGTTGCCGTATGCTCTCTCTCTCTCTCACATAATGCTTGTAACTGCAATTAGTTGGAGCAATAAACTTAGGTGCAACTTGAACAGAAGTGTTTAGGTTAGTTAATGCATTTACCTCACTTCAAGTCACTATAGTGGCCTGTTATTAGGTATTTCAGGTGTTAAATAGTTTCATTTCTTATGGCTGAATTATATGACTGCTTCCGTAGCTCAACTGAGCAGCTGAGCTGCCAACTGGCAGTGATGTGGACTGAGTAAGCGTGTGCACCTGGGTTCGATTCCCGGCGGGGCGAACGTTGTTATGATGAATATCGATGCTTGTTTCCGGTCTGGGTGTAATGTTCGTCTCTGATATTGTTCGTCACCCTAGATACAGGTTCGTCCTAGTTAGGGGCTGCACCAAATACATAATCAAGTCAAATACCTACGATCTACCTACGATAAAAATCATATTTCTAGACTAGGGTAATATACAGAATGTTTCTGACAAGTCGGTAATAAATCAAGGGAGGTATTCCGCTCACCATAACAATATCTCAAGTCTTAATCAATCTCAAAAAAAAACAGCTGATCCATACATTGGTTCGATCAGCTGACGGGGTCAATGTACGGGACCGATGTTTTTTTTTTTTTTTTAGATTTCGACCCATGTTGCTTTGGGAAAGTTGTTAGTTATGGTGAGCTGAATCCCCCCTTTGATTTATTACCGCCTTGTCAGAAACACCTTGTTTAAAAAATGTGATCCAATAAGATTCTAAATAATGCTTAGAATTTTTAGGGAAACTGTTTCACTAATATTAAGTACTTCTAATTTAAGCTTATTTTAAGTGTAACAAGACTTTAGCTGGGGTCACGTTCCGAATCTTTATTTTTTTAACTATCTAAGTATAGTACAGCTAAAGTAGTTCGCAGGTGGGGCTACTTTAGCTGTGTTATGCCTCTTAAAGCAAAAATATTTGGAAATAGTTGTTCTCCCTAATAAATACATAGTATAAAACAAAGTCGCTTCCTGCGTCTGTCCCTATGTATGGTTATATCTTTAAAACTATGCAACAGATTTTGATGCGTTTTTTTTAACGGATAGAGTGATTCGAGAGGAAGGTTTATGTGGATAATTCATGCACAACATAGTAACAGGTAAGGCGGTACGAAGTTATCCGGGTCGACTAGTAAATAAATAAATCTGGGTCTTATCTGGGCTAACAAGACAGTGATCTCACACAAATTATATGAACTTTACTATGTTAATGTTGCTCTAGTTTCGCTTAGTAGAAGCCAAAAGTTCACTATAAAAATATCAACTCCAAATCAAAGCCAATAACCTCGAGTACGGGACAAAACACAAACAAGTAGCTTCCTCTATCCATCAAAGTCATATCGTTGAAGTGTCGGAAACTTTCTATGAGTGGAATCGATCTACTACATGTTGTAGATAACTATAACTACGGAGACGCCATTGATTTTTTTTTATTAATATTGCCAAGAAAAAGAAAACGATTAGTGGCGGTCTGGGATGCCATAACAGATTTATCTATGGTTTCGTCAGCCCTAGACTGTATTGTCGAAGAACAAGAGCTTTTTTGCAATACAGAAAAAACGGAAGAGTTACGCCGAACTAGACCGCCACTGGACCATAAAATTACTTTATTAAATCAATTAAAAATGATTACTTAAGATTATATTTTGACTGCTTTCGTAGTTCAGTTGGTAGTGACGTGGACTGAGACGCGGGTGCTCAATTCCAAGCGTGGCGAAAATAAATACTTCTTCAATATCATCAATATCATCATCAATACTCAATACATATTATAAAATAAAGTCGATTCCCGCGTCTGTCCCTATGTATGCTTATATCTTTAAAACTACGCAACGGATTTTCACGCGGTTTTTTTTAATAGATAGAGTGATTCCAAAGGAAGGTTTATAAGTATAAAACATGCACAAAATAATAATAGGTTATGCAGTACGAAGTTCGCCGGGTCAAATAGTTTTGTATAAATATGAAAATAAATTTTATTTATGTTTGTTTATCTCGCTAAAATTTTAGAACGTAAGGTATTGCTTAAAAATTAAAACGAATGAAATGACACCTCTCACACGCACTCCTAATGAAAGCTGCGGGAGGGTATGGATGTGGAAGTCTAAAGGCGGGACGGTGTGGCGATATGTGGGGAAGGCCTATGCCCCGCAGTGGACGTCTTTCGGCTGATATAATAATAATCCCGTGATACCGAAGACTATAGAGAAACATAATAACACATAACACTCAGAGCCCCTACGAACCTGTACCTAGGGTGCCCGAAACCAGCCCGAAAGAGACGAACATTACACCCAGACAGGAAACAAAGATCGATATTCATCATGTCAATATTGGCCCCGCCCGGGAATCAAACCCAGGTGCACACGCTTACTCAGTCCACATCACTGCCAACTGAGCCACGGAGCAGTCATGATAAAGAGAGGTTACTCCACAGGTTTATTCTTGAAGTGTTCTCCTATACAAACCTCGTAAAAGTTTCAGCCATTAATTACTGGCTTTGGGGACCTAAAGTTTGTGTTTCTGCGGCGTTCGGATAAACTAAACTTACCTGTCAACTCATTTGATAGGTCGAATTAAACAAAGTATACACTAACAGTGTTATTCATAAAGATACAGTAGGTTTTAAGTAGCTTTTCTGGAAGTCTATTTATTTGGTTTGTTGTATGGCAAATACGTGACATCCAGTCTAAATTGACATACGTCTAATAACTAAAATGCTCTTTAACTTTTTATCAATAAAAGGGTAATATTATAAAAAGCAAAGATTTTATTGTTTGTTTGTTCAGTCACTCTGAAACTAGGGAACTGATTAAAAAAAATCACTATTGGAATCCTACATTATCCCAGATTTAAAGATCTTTTTGAAAAGTACAGAATAGTACAATAAATACTTAACTAGACAACAATTTTCAGCCATATAGTTTTTTAGTTCAGGCGTAACGCCGCAAAAACTTTGGCCAAATTAATATTAATAATATTAGTACGAAAAAACGTTATTCGGCTGACTATAAACTCACAGGTAGATATCAGACGGACCGCACGGCATCAAACGCGCGTAGTCGACGTACAATACAGTCGACTGCGCACGGTTGACGCGATGCGTACCGTGTGATGGCAACCTTAGTCCTTAAGTAATCGTTGCGTTACCGGAAATCCCTTACTAGTGGTTAATCAGGCTATTTCCTGACGCATTAAAACCCCCCTCTCACCCCCTTTCCAATCCCCATTTCCCCTGTTACCAATCGGTAATATATTCTCTTAATGTCGCAGAAGATTCCAAACGAAAGCTTTAACGACCTACGAGTCGTTTCTTTTTTGCATTAAGGGTGCTTTGCACGAACCGGGTCATTTTAGCATCCTGCTAAATGGATGGAAAATCCTTACTAAATTTATCATCACAACCGAAAGACATTCACGGTTGTTCCAGTACCGGGCTGACGAATAAAACAGCCTGTCGTAAGAGGCGACTAAAAGGGGACTACCTCAGACAAAAATTCAAAGAAATTGATATTTTGACGCTACCGTCCCAGTGCGTCTTTGAAATTATTATGTATACTCGTAAAAACTTACATATGTTTGATAAAAAATGTGATAAAATTAAAGACCTTAGAACGCGTAGCAAAAACAAACTAAGTATTCCACAGAACAGACTAAAACGGACAAACAAATGCTTTATAGGAAACGAAGTAAGATTTTATAACAAGATCCCAGAAGAGATTTTGATCCTGAATGATAATGAGTTTAAAACTCGTATCAAAAAAGGTTTGATTAAGAAAGCTTATTACAATGTTGATGATTATGAAAACGACAAAGACGCATGGAAGTAGTCTAGCTCTGCACGATATTTTCATTATTTCATGTTTGTACTTTAAATCTTATTAATTTATGTTCTTTGTATTGTAAATTGAATTGTAATGTCACATATATAAGAACAAAAAAAAAAAAAAGAGAGAAATTGTAAAGTAGAGTTTGTTACCCCTTTCTTCTCTACGCTGTAAAATCATTGCGAAAGGGAGTAGAATCATTTGACAGAGGAGGGCTCGTTTGGGGGCGTCTCCAGGCGACCATTGTCGTAAGGCAAGGCAAACATTGTTTGCCAGAGCCAATTAGTGGGCACCCTGAACTACCTCGCCTCTATCAGTATAGGATACTTTACGAAATAAGGTATCAATATTAATTAGATTAGTCTAATTGACTTTCAATTAGCGATATCTTGTATCCTGTATTGAATAAATCATTTTTTACTTTTTTTACTTTTACTACGGGGTCGTGGGTGCACGAGGCCTGCATTCATTCAACGACGAACTACGGAACGCGTGTGTCCCGTACCGTTTCCGTCGTCGAGCGTTGGGCGATTTATCCACGCTCTACAGCCTATGCTGGGGTGGGTCGCGGAGCGAATAACTCCACAGCCTCCCCCGCGACCCTCCTTTTTTTTTAGGCGGAGAATCTCCTAACGAGTACCCTGCAGCCCCGGGGAGAGCCGCAGGGTTATGTGGGGTTCGCACCCACTAAAACCCCGCCGGTGTCCATCTCGGCTGTTAGCAAGGGGGTAACGGGAGATCTTTCGATCTTTATGTTCAACTCCGCGACCATTGGCATTGGCTCTTCGGCCTCTTCTCGGGGGGACATAGTGATCGTCTCCCGGAGCGTGGATCTCTTACCCAACGCTCGACAACGGAATCGGGACACCGCGTTCCGTCGTCCTTTTCGACCCGCGACCCTCTTGCTTAAAAAAAAAAGGTCTCCCGGAAACATATTGCCACAAGAACAAACATTGTGAAGAAAATTTTCCGTAATCGCCAGGGTTGGCGATTGAAATATGGCTCTTCTAGATTTTCAACGAAGGACGCTGCTGCCCGTACTTCGGGTGTTTCGCTTTTTAACGACACCTATAGGAATGTGGGGGGTGTGCTTAAAGCACAGAACAAGGAAGATGCTCTCTCTCTCTAAATAGAAATCGCGAGTAGGCGGAGCCCGCGTGCCTATCATTAGCTCTGCAGTGCCTATTCGTAGTTTTTGACAGATTTGATAAGCTCAGTTGCTTTAAGCTTCTTGTAAACAAACCACCAGGAAAAATATGAAAAAAAACCCACTAAAATGCCATATTGTGCTGTGTTGGAATGCAAAAATTAAAGTCGGGGACTTAAAAGTACTAATTATGCCGTATCATTACATCGGTAAGTAATATTTCACTGTATTTTTAAATAAATTTGAAATTATACATGAACAAGAAAACAAAACCATAAGTGAGAAAATGAAAACACCCTAATTACGGAGCAGTAAAATTGAATTTTCATTGAAGCCTGTGAGTCCTGTGACTGTGACTGTACCTTCTTAGCGTTCTTCTTTATCTATGGTATTAGACTCATGACTTTTTCTAGAACATTTTGACAACAGTATAATGGAAATCAGTTAGAGATTGCTCAACATGATGAAAATCTATCGATGATTTTCTATGATAAAAATCTATCGATAATAATAATTTTCAGTGAAAAAAAAATAGGTATTCGCTTCGACTTGAAAACCTCTACCTTTTTTTCGGTTTAAAATGTGATTTACTTTAAAGTTAATTTCTTGAATTCGAATGAAATTATATGAATCTTTCAACTTAAACTCTTGCGTATGAATGAAATTATATTAGCATCATCATCATATTACAATAATGTTGTAATATGTAAAAAATAAAGTCGCTTTCCGCATCAGTCCTTAGGTATGTTTAAATCTTTAAAAATACAGCGGATTTTAATGCTGATTTTTTTAATAGATAGAGTGATTCAAGAGGAAGGTTTATAAGTATAAAACATGCACGTTCTAACAATAGGTTAGGCGGTACGAAGTTTGCCGGGTCGACTAGTATTGTATAAAGACAAGTCGTCACTCTTATAGTGTGCTATATTTTATTTTTCTTTTAATTTATTTACAGCCTGTGTTACTGGATCACCTTGGGCCAAGCTCAGAACCTAATACACTTAAGCATAAACTTGAAGATGGAGCCATCATGAAAGCTTCTTAAGCTAAGAGGAGTTTCAATAAACAATACCTAGAGAAGAAAAAATGCTAAATATTATGTATTAAAAAAACCAAGATTAGATAAGAGTTTATGGCAAGTAATAAATAAGCAAGTAGGTACTTGGATATTAAATAAGATAAAATAATATAAATATAAAACCCATCTTGTTCTATTGGTCTATCTACCCATCCACCTAAATTGTTTACTACTTTGGTTAAAATAAAGCTTCATTTAAAGTACAGTACTTACTCCAAAATTAATAATGCGCATGCAGATTCGCTAATTGTCGATTTCACGGAAACACCTGAATCAAAAATCATAATTCTACTAAATTACGCATGCAGAAAATGCACTTAACCTCCTTAAATACATATCGTCTTACGTCGCTTGGGAATACGACCGTTGTCGAACAGTGACGAAGATTTCTATGCGCATTATAACTTTTGCAGTACTGTAGGTATATACAATTTTATAACTAAACACATTTTTATTTCTGAATCTCTATTTATGCGAAGCATAACTGTTGAATAAAAAACGACATTGGAAATAAATAAAAATTAAACTGTACACCTGTGTAGCCATATGAAAGAAAGTTGTATATCGATAGGTTTTTCTCATCGACAAACTTTCTCCCGCAATATGTACATCCCTAGCTTAGTTTTTCATTTTTCGACGTAGCCACCTAGTGTTTAGTAGCGGTAGTACAAAAGCTGTAGTTCCATCTAGCGTCGAATAGTAAAACTAGGAACAATGCGTGAGAATTTTAAAGCAAAGAGGATGTATAGCTTTCTACCTAGTCTTTGGAAAAACCTAATTTCATTCTTTTATCATATGTATGTCATCATTATCTTAAGTATTTCATAATTGTTATTTGATTTTGATCTTTGTTTATTTGTAAAAAAGGTTCATAGTCTACTTCAAAGTTTTGTGATGTAGATCTTTTCGGCTTTGTCGTTAATCACCAATGGTAGCTTGGATTTCATAGTGAGCGTTTGGTTTATATGTGTGAGTTTGGACACACTGGTTTTAGTACTAAAATCTCATGATGCTATTTCTATTGTATTCTCTTGTTCTGTGGCTTAAAGTATGGCCTTATTATGATAATATGAGAAAAAGGATGGCGTTTTGGTGTTTGTTTAACTAAGGCCTATGACACATTACACAGTGTACAGTACTCCTAAATTAATAATGTGCATGCAGATCTTTGCTAATCATCGTTTTCACGGACGCACCCGAATCAAAAAACATAATTTGACGGAATCACGCATGAAGAAAATGCACTTAAACACCTTTTAAACATATCGTCATCCGTCGCTCGGGAATACGACTGTTGCCGAACAGTTACGAAGATTTCTAAGCGTATTATTAATTTGGGAGTACTGTATCTATAATACTCATTCTGTAATTTCCTCCATCGCAAGCTGTCGCAATAATCACTTTCTCTCACAGAAATTAAATCGCTAAAATCCTAATCAATTACTCTGAACCCCGAACCCGACTGAACGATCAAGTTTTCCTTTTACGATTTCCTTTAGTTACTCGGTTTTTATTGCGCATCGTATAACTGCCAGGGGATTGTAGGCGGGTAAGCCTCTCTAGCCAGTGAACTTAGCGATGCTAGTAAACTATAAACTGACAAGCCTTCAGTTATGAAACCCAGGATTAAAAGTTCATTAATAAATACGATAAAAAATAAAAAAAAATTACTAGTATAAATGTAATGGTTTAAAATAAATCTTTTTATACAGTTTTGACCTATAGATGCACCAACCAAAGTAAGAGGCAGTTTTGCAGACGGCACTACGGAATTTGAAATAATTCATAAATAACAAAGTTTAAAAAAAAGTCACCTTACTGAAAATTTAAACCTTCAAACACTGTGAATTCATATTTCCACTAAGGACATTCAAAAACCGCCAATGGACAAAGTTTGGTAGAATGACCGAGTTGGTCTTATTTAGTAGCTGCATATCTCGGTTTACTAAAAGCTCAGCTTGCAGTGAAATAACTCCCTGTCCCTCGTCAGTCATTAGGCAACACAGTGGCAAACTCCGAACATTGTTGGCAACACTCGATTGATCGGTTTTCTCTAATTAAATACTTTTTTAAATCATTCAGGAATTTCGGCCTATACCTAACGTAGATACTTATTTCAATTTGAGTTTTGATCGATGATTGAGTGATTATAAATTTAGCAAATTACCAGTATTCGGAAGATAACAAAGAGGATAACAGATTTAAAATTCAATGGCGAATATATTATAAATATACTGGGTGTTTCTGACAAGGCGGTAATAAATGAAAGGAGGAATTCAGCTCACCATAACAAAAAACTTTCCCAAAGAAACATGGGTCGAAATCTCAAAACTAAAATCAGCTGTTTCATTCATTTGTTCGATCAGCTGACGGGGTCAATGTATGGGACAGCTGATTTTAGTTTTGATATTTCGACCTATGTTGCTTTGGGAAAGTTGTTAGATATGCTGTGCCGAACCCCCCATTTCATTTATTACCGCCTTGTCAGAAACACCCTGTATAATTTATTGTATTTTTAGGTTATTTGGGTTTTAAAATCTAAAATAATTTAATTTATTTATTGTTTTTATTGTGACCCTTGCTGACGCTAGGGTTGACGACTTCTCTGCGGTGCAGAGTGGTGGGGAGCCGCAACGGGATCCTGGAGATGTTCGGAGATAGGTTAGATTTTCCAGTAATGGTAAGATTTACTGAGTTACATGTTACACGTACAAGACAAAGAGATAGGTATTATTAGATTAGCTCTTTTTGTAATATGATATTGTTTCTATTCATTCTTTATTAAGTGATGTTTTTTTTTGTATGGGTTTTTGTGGCCTGAAATAAAGAATTTTTATTTTATTTTATTTATTTTTCATTATTGTTAAACGTATTATGTGTTATTTATTTTCTTTTAAGTAAATGTAATTTTACGTGTAAAAAAAATATTTTTGTTCTTTCTTTATTTCTATTTTTGTTATTAAGATTTATTCTTTTATTAACACAAGTCTTATTGATATTGAGTCACTTATAAAATGCTAACTGGCAGAGTTAACTTTTCGCAGTTAACAGTTAAAAATCGCTGTTCTTTAATTAAACTCAATTAATATTTGCCGACTCGCCTTTACAGTTTTAATTAAAGCGAGATGGCAATAGTTCCGCTAATAAACCACCGCCTAGGTACGATTAAAGGACAGCTTAGACTGAAAAATCTTTTTTTTTTGCTGAGCCTGAGTCGGATATCTATCCCACTGGATTCAGGTGCTACAGGAGAGGGAAATGTGACTACGGGATGAGGAGGTCTTTGCCCAGCAGTGGGACACAGTTAAGACTATTTAAAAAAAATATATTAAGTCATAATTTTGCTTAGACTTCTCCGATCCAAGTGTCACTTTATTTGCCACCTGAAAACTGTCGAAAAGAAGAAATGTCTACCATCTCCTTTTTGGCCGGCTTTAGCTGCCTAACAACCATGCACCCGGTATTTGCACCTATTTTTGCCCTCATGTAGGGTTTTTTATAAATAAAGAAAAAAAGTTGAAATGGATCGCCGTGTGGAGGCGGCATACAATGCCATCAGTTAAGGTCCATCACCAAATCTAAAATGGGTTTATTAAACAAGGAGTAAGGGCTTATTCATGTAACATGCACTTGTTTGCGGTGGTTCGAAAAACGTATAGAAAATACCTGCGCTGACATTCTCGCCGAAACAAGCGTCTATGTCCGCGCAGGTATTTTCTATACATTTTTCGAACCAGCGCAAAACAAGCGCTTGTTGCTAGATTTGTACGTGAATACGCACTAAGCGAACTCCTGAAGGACGGGCAACAGCGTGCTTCGTTAAATTACTTAAGTACCTACTGCGATCGCCAACAATCTATAGGGGAGGCCTATGTCCAGCAGTGGACATCTATCGGTTGTAATGATAATCCACCGTCTTCAGTATGCGCCGTGCCTAAACGGCTGCACTGCAATTTGCATGTGCAACGACGGGGAAATTTTCCCTCGACTTTTTCCCTGGGAAATTTCCCAAGGTTGTAATGCATATAGGTTCATATAAAGTTAATTGGAAACTGCACTTATTGGTTTTTAAGCCATATGAGACTGTCTTATTGATATATACAGGATGTCTGTCTTACTTTCAATCAAAGTCAAAAGTCAAAAATGATTTATTTAATATAGGATACAAGATCACTTATTGAAAGTCAATTAGACTAATCTAATTGGTATTGATACCTTATTTGGTAAAGTATCCTATACTGCGAGAAGAGAGGTAGTTCAGGGTGCCCACCAAACATTTGTTTGCTCAAGCAAACAAATGTTTGCCTTGCCTTACGACAATGGTCGCCTGGAGACGCCCCCAAACAGGCTCTCCTCTGTCAAATGATTCTACTCAATTTTTTCTAGACACCCTTGGGAATAGATTATGGTATTCTAGGCCACCCTACGCCACTTTTTTTAACAAATTCTTAAAAAAATACAAAAAAAACTATAATTCACGTCCTTTATAACGTGAAAAAAAACACATGCACGGCACTCCAGAAGTCTTTTAATTTGTTTTATTCTTTAAATTTTTCTTAAGAGACAGTTTACAGCGATGCTAGCGCCATTCGCGAAATAATTTAATATCATCTAAACTAAGATAAATATCAAAAATGTGGCACAGTATGACATTAGATAATGTTGCCTAGTATTTTTAGGGCACTGTTGTATAGCTTTTAGGTTAAAGACTAAAGAAAGCTACAAAGTGTTGATAAAAGTGGCCCATTTTAGCAACAATCGGTGTATAATTTTGTTCTTCTAAGATAGGACTACTTAACTGTGCTCAAAAAATACTCACCATGATTATCTAGTGTCATACTATGCCACATTTTTGATATTTGCCTTAGTTTAGAAGATTTTTTTTTTTTCAACAATAAAATAGCATTCTTCTGGTGAAACAAATTTCAAATACCTAGGTCCAGTCATTTTGGAGCCTATTCAATTCAAACAGACATACGAATCTTTACTCTTTATTATAAATTTTATTAGTGTAAAATTTTAATTAAAGTTTCATAAAATACATCTAAATTTACCAGAAAGAGATTAGATAGGTCTTAAATCCGCATAATAGCGGGGGCTTAAATAAAACTAAAACGGTCTCTGCCAAACTGCTACCACGGCCATGCGACACTTTAGGTTAACTGATTTATTGGGACAGGTGGTTTGAACTCGGACTGTGCCGATGGTTATACTGATTAACACTAGCGCCACCCGGTAAAAAACTTACGCTAACATTCACAGATGAGTCTATTATTTATATGATGTCTTTTGTGTGAAAATAAATATTTGATCTACTTATCGCTCTCTATTTTCTCCAAACTAAATATTATAAATTCGAAATTAACTATCTTTCTGTGTGTTACGGAATCACGCCTGAACTTCAGTTAGTCATATTAAATTGATTAAAATTAGTTATTATTTACATTAACTTTAAACAATACAAGTATTTACAGTAACAATGAATCAAAAAAACAACAGAAATTCAAAAACGATGCGTCTAGGTCGCCTCCACTGTTCGGAACAGTTCCCAGCAGGCTGGCTGGGTTGCCTGCCGCGCTGGATGGCCAGGCTTAAACGCAGGCCTAGATAATATGAGCCGGCCCGCTTGTCACCTGACAGTTCTTTAAACAGTCAATCGATCTACATTATATGTTTTTTCATAGAGATATTCTAGAGCCTGAGAAATATAATAGATAATTCTAGAGCCTGAGAAATATAATAGATAATTCTAGAGCCTGAGACAGCACTCAATCCTACTGATAAATCTAGGGACATAGGGTACTTTTAAAAAAACCCACGTGAACGAAAAATTTATTCTTTGCGGTTTGAATTGAAAATAAAATGGCGATAGCGAAGCCACAAGGCTCAATTATCAATATAAGCATTTCGCTAGATTTTAATCATAATAATAAAGTATTCCCTAAGTTAGCTAAGTAAACTAACTGAGAGCAAAACTAAATTTAATTTAAATGCAATTAGACGGCACACAGTCTAGCGGTTCAGCACTTACATTAACTCAAGTTAGGTTGTAGTCGCAGCTTTATTAAAGCCACAAGCCACCGAGAGAACTACAACGAAATATTTCTATTGAAAACCAAATTACTTAGTACAATTTTAGTTATGTGGTGGCTGTATAGAATACCAACATTCTATTCCTCCCATGGGGGTTGTAAAATGCGACTAAAGGAGCATCCGAAGGATCGGCAGTTACATTTGCCTCTTTATCTCTTGCTAAAGCGTTTTCAAACAGCCGGTCGCGTAGTCGGCACAAAGTCGGCACAGCGCGTCTCAGCCATGGCCTAGCACGGCGGGTAGCGCGCCTCGCTCGAGACTGCTGCGTTTTTAAAACAGAACGAAGCCTCACACAGCGAAGCACAGCATGGTTTGTTTGTATCCTCTTTGACATATTATACGAGCGAGTTGACCAAACTTAGCACAGCGCAGTACAGGCGTAGCACAGCTCGATGTTGACTTGTCACCCTAACACTGAGCTAAGCAAAGCAAAGCACAGCTTAATGTTGATTGTTAAAAAAACGTAGCTTAAGAAACACAGCACAGCGCAGTATAGCTAGCGCAGCAGCAGGGCGCTTACTGTACCTATGTAGATGTCGTAGTAAGATTTGATAATTAGGTTTTTTGCAAAAAACTAGGGATTTTGCGAAAACCCGGATAATTTGATATAAGCATTACTTTTTTTAATCATCCTGACGTAAAGCAGTTTTTTTGCAAAAAAAAAACCTAGTATAATTGAAAAATTTGAAACCTGCCTTAACTCTGATTATCTGATTATTGCTTGCTGGTAAACTCTTATTCTGATTGGTTATCTGTAGCGTCAAAGGATATTTTAATGAACCAATCAGAATAAGAGTTTACCAGCAAGCAATAATCTAGCCAATCAGATTATAGGAAGGTATCAAAGTTTTCAATATTACTAGGGTTTTTGCAAAAAAAACTGCTTTATGTCAGGATGATTGAAAAAAAAGTAATGGTTATATCAAATTATCCGTGTTTTCGCAAAATCCCTAGGTTTTTTGCAAAAAAACCTAATTATCAAATCTTACTACGACATAGATACGAAAAGATATTTCTCGAGCGGAGTTTTAATACGAAATTGTTTTAAACCACCATCATAAAATACTCTATCTTCGAGCTACTTTGCCTAATGACCTGCGATGAGGCATGGCCGTCTTAATGCGCCATGAATCAACCGATTTAAGGCTCTTAAAAGAGCCAGAGATCTATAATACCACCTTCGTGGCTTAGTTGTAAATTATGTCGACTGTATCTTCGGTGGTTTAGGTTCAGGATTTCGATGTTTGTTTCCTGGATCTCGTAGTGTTTGTATGGGTTTCGGGCACTCTTAGGTTATACCTAATTAGGAGCTATAGAAGTGATCTGAGTGACTCATTAATATCTATCTTGTATCCATTAATATAAAAATCAATAGGTAAAACTTAAAAGGCTTAGCTGATTGTGGCTCTAAAATGTTTGTGGTTGGTCAGGGAAGGTTTAAAATATGAAAGCCATAATTCCACGCGGACAAAGTCGCGGGCCTTACTAGTTAGGGCCTTAATACTACGGAATTCAATTCCGAAATGAAATTTATTGTTTGAGGTAGGTACTATCGGTAGGTATTATAATTCTTGTCTAACATCAATATTAATAAAGACACAACACCAACAGAGTCAGGCTTATTAAGGTGATTGGACGAAATATATATATTTTTTTAAATATCTTTTATTTTCTCTTCTCACAAAGTATTTGTTTTACATTTTTCCCTAAACAACAAAGATTGTTTTGCGGGGAAGCTTACGCTCTAATTAAAGTTATTAATTTATAAAGAAAAACTTACTTAACTATGAATTAATGTAATAAATGCTTAGTTTAGTTGCAAGGTTACAAAGTGTAGGCTAGATAAAATATTTGATCTTATACAAATCTTAAGTTTCAAGAAAGTGTTTTTTTAAAGTATTGTTTCTACATTTTATATAAGGCATTTGAACCATTTTAACCTCCTTTGACATCTCATTAAATAGCTCTGGTACTAGATATTCTTTAGTTCTCCTGCCGTAGGTATTGTTTACCTTCGGCACCGAGAGCCGGCCCGCGCTTATCTTCCTCGTCAATTTTTTACCTTGTTTCTTTAGCTTATAGCGGTCATCCCAGTATTGTTCTTTGGCTAGTTCAAATTTAAATTTTTTATCAATAGGCAAGATGTTAAATTTTTTATACAGTAGTTCATACCATTTACGATACTAATGGGGGGAGATGCGGTGGTTGTAGTATTCTATGCCGGCACCAAAAACCAAATCAACTATTTTAATCGATTCGAAAGCATTATTCACTGACTCGTGTAATGCAACATTACAAAAATACCGGGTATTTAACTAGCTCTGTCGTTTTCAATATGTCGCTACTAGGATCCGGGTATTCCGGGGGTAATCGGGCACATTTCCCGCGCCGCGGCCGGTTAGGTTCCGGAGCATTTCCGGAATTTGCCGGGTGAGTGCGCAGTTGACTCGCCCGGTAGCTCAGGAAGGTGTAGGGTGTGTTGTGTACCTTTAAAAATGTACAATATTCTACAGTGTGTATGATTTGAAGGGAGAGATATTTTACCAGCAGATTCTGCATTGAAATACATCAACAAAACACCAACCTGGCGAACTTTTTTAAGTAATTTATTCGAAGTATTTAATAATTTATTTTTTTAAAAGGAACCCGCCTTCAATAAATTGACACATACATAAACTGAAAACTTCCTCTTTTCTGAAGTCGGTTAAAATAGGTACTAAAACCTTCTCCTGAATGTAACAAATACTTCCGTGAAAACCGCATCAAAATCGGTTCAGCCAAACTCGGGATAATCACGGACAAACATACATAATACATACATACAGGTCAAACTGATAACCTCCTTTTTTGAAGTCGGTTAAATATATGACACATGTTAAAATAATTCGCCAAACTGCTAAGGCACTCTACGGCTGCTACTTTGTACCGTATACCCTGTTACTATGTTGTGTTTGTATTATAAACCTTACTCTTGAATCACTCTATCTAAAAAACCGCATCAAAATTCGTTACTTAGTTTGAAAGAAAGCATACATAGGGACAGACGCGGAAAGCGACTTTATTTTATACTATGCATTGATTGATAATATAAACCTTCCACTTGAATCGCTGTACCTTAAAAAAGCATTAAAATCCGTTTTAAAGTTTTAGGCATATACAGGAAAGGTACAGACCCGGTAAGCGACTTTGTTTTATACTATGAATTGATGATTGACTATAAAATCGACCATAACCATGTTAAAATATACGGAACCCGACTGCCTGTACAATGCAGATTACAAGGCTCAGTTCCGATTGTGTTTACCTAACCGTTGATTAGTGTTTAGTGACGTCATTATGCTATCGACATGGGTCTGACGACTTTGACGGGCAGTTGATTTGATAAGCTCTGAATGCTCTAATGCTTTACTAGTTACGAGCTGTCTCGGTGAACTTGGATTCGCCATAGAATAAAAATACGACTTGGCTCCAAAGACTATGCTCTTTTAACTGCCCTTAATGGGCGAATATAAAAACAAAATAACAAACAGCTTATCAAAATAAGTATGTAAACAACGAAAAAAATATTGCACATTATTTGAGTTTAGGTAAGAACCCAATTTTTTTTTTAAATCTAATTTTGCCTGTGTCACTGGGGAATAGTGTAGCTTTCCAACAGTTAACAATTTTTGAAATCGGTTCAGTAGTTCCGGAGCCTAATCGATGCAAACAAACAAACAATTAAATCTTTCCTCTTTATAATTGGTATAGATAGATTTAGCATAGTGGCTTAGTGTTAGAATATAAAATAGGGTATTCTAGAAAGTCAGTAAAACAATTGAGTTATTGAGCTTTTCAATTTTAAACTAAACATTTTTTTTATCATCATCATCATCATATCAGCCGAAAGAAGTCCACTGCTGGCACACAGGCCTCCCCCACAGCCACGCCACACGTCGTCTTGAGCTTCCTTCACCCAGTGTACTCCCGCAGCCTTCACCAGCCCCTGTGTTACGGCCCATTTTACAATATCGCTTTTCGTCCTCTATGTGTTTTTTTTTTGTATTGATTTTGACACTCTAATAGAGGTCGAAAAGCAATGTCGCAAATGTGGCCGCCCCAGGTCGTCTGACGAAAAAACGAATTCAGAAAAAACGAGGAACCTATACCGATTTTCTTTTCTTCTATGTAACCTATAAATCGAGCGATTCGCGCATTTTTTTTTATAATTATTAAAAGTGCCTCCGGTAACTAAAACTATAGAATTTTAATTATTTTTTAATTTTTATATTCAAGCTAGAGCCACGCGCGTACCATTTGGATTCGTGCCAGCCAGTACCCTGAGTGCTAAGTGATTGTTTTTTTTTTCTTTTTGGAATAAAAAGATTTTTGAGTGTTTATTTTTTAACTAATTTTCAGCAATTACTTACTTACATATAGACACACTAGATAATCTCGCTTAGTATTTTTTGAGCACAGTAAAGTAGTCCTTACTTAAAAGAACAAAATTATACACAGATTGTAGTTTTCTTTGGTCTTTAATTTAAAAGCAGTATACAACAGTATAAAGTATACAACAGTGCCCTTATAACACTAGGCTACATTATCTAGTGTCATACTGTGCCACATTTTTGATATTTGCCTTAGTTTAGAAGATATAATTTTTTTCGCGAATGGCGCTAGCACCGCGGGTGGATTATTTTATACACGACCTTTACAACAAAGAATCTGTTTAAAACAAAAAACAAAACATAGTAGGCTATTTAAAATTAAGTTAGAAAATTAATAATATTTAGAAATTCAAGATAGGTGTACGGGAAATGATTGGATAAATAAATAAAGAGCTGTAAGCGCCATCTATCTTTATGTACTGGAACCCTTCAAGATAAGTAAGGCTTCAGACATTTCAGTTTACACTAGCTACTACTGTGTCGGCTGTTTGCTGGAATTTTACGATAGATCGCGTTGTTATAATAATAAAAATAATAATAATAAATTTATTGTAAAATTCATAAATTTACATAAACTAAAATATTACAAAGGCGAAAGTTTATGAGTGTGTATGTTACTTCTTCACGTCTGGTTTGAGCAAAAGTGTCACTGTGTCACATTTTTGATATTTGCCTTAGTTTAGAAGATGTTAATGCGAATGGCGCTAGCATCGCTGTAAATACATTTGACAATAAATTTACTAAATCAATATATATAAAACTCTTCCGTTACTGACTGACTGACTGACTGACTGACAGACAACGCAAGCCGAAACTACTGGGGGTAGCGGGCTGAAATTTTGCATGCAGGTTCCTTAGGGAGTGTAGGTGAGCACTAAGAAGGGATTTCCCGAAATTCCCATGGGAACGGGAATAAAATGGATTTTTGTGTTTATGAGAAATCTGCGCGGGAAAAACCGCGGGGAAGCCTCTAGTACCTAAATAGAAAGCAAAATTAATTACATACTTAGGTACATATCTATTTACCTATTTAACTTAATTCGTAACGTGTAATTAAACCAAGTGGAATGCCTTTGTTTACAATCTAATTCCGATTGACAATCAGTGCTGCGTCTGCGCCGGTCGATGTGCGACCTATTAACCCTGCCAGAGGTTAACAACCAGTCTACATTTATTATACTGCTCCGTTGCTCAGTTGGCAGTGATGTGGACTGAGTAAGCGTGTGCACCTGGGTCCGATTCCCGGGCGGGGTGAATATTGATATGATGAATATCGATGTTCGTTTCCGGTATGAGTATAATGTTCGTCTCTGTGTGTGTTTCGGGTACCCTAGATACAGGTTCTTTTTAGAGGCGACCGAGGATCAAAGGCTGTTCTTTTCCCTCAAGCATACTGAGGGAAAAAATCAGTCATATGTCAGTCGCCCACATCTGTTACTACATTTTATTCGAAAAAGTAATAAATATGAAATATCTTTTTAATTATAACTTTTAAATCAAATTAAAATTACCAGAATTTAATTTACTTTATTATCATTATTCCTATGTAGTTTCAACAAAAACTAGTTAGTAATTTCGAAGAACTAGCTATTCCCGTTTTTTGGAATGGTTATCTTTGACGAAATAATGTATCGAGGTTTTTTGATTCCACAAGTGTTTCTCAATAATAAAAAACTTTGTTATATCCTCAAAAACGTTATGTTAAAATTCAAGATCTTTACCTCTTATAGATTAAGAGAATTACTTGATTTAAAAAACCTTAAAAACTTATATAGCGCCTTAATTATTAATTTTAAATTAAAGTTGCGTTACCAGAATTTGATTTTCTTTATTATCATTATACCTATGTAGTTTCAACAAAAACTATAAGTAAGTAAAGTTATTTCGAAGAACTATTTTGGAATGGTAATCTTTGACGAAATAATGTATCGAGGTTCTTGTATTCCACTTCTGTTTTTCAATTATGAAAAACTTTGTTGTATACTCAAAAGGTTATATAAAATTTTAAGCTCTTTACCTACTGTAGTTTAAGAGAATTATTATATTTAAAAACGCCATCAAAAGTCATATAGCGCCTTAACGCTTTGAGCTTAAATTACTCAGATTTTGTTTTTGGTTAGGTTCTTGTATATTGTATCCTCTATCCCTGTTATTCATAAAAAGTTAAAGAGCATCTTAGTTAAGTATTTGACGTATTTACCATACAACAAACCAGAGAAGTAGACCTCCAGTAAAGCTACTTAAAATCTACTGCATCTTTATGAATAACACGGTAAATCTTTATCTGTTGGTATAGTAAGTATATAAAAAAATATTATAAGCAAAAAATAATAATACTTAAATCAATATTTAATGCCAAAATCAATAGGTTTAGTTCTAAACTTCTGACAGGCACAGGATCAACCTCAGAAATTCCTTCCGATTCCTTCAATGCCACCTGTCCTTCTAAGAACCGTTAAATTAAATAGTACAAAAAATGCAAAAATGTTGACTGCACCTGCCATAACCTGCAAAAGGTTGTAGTCAAGCAGTCGCGGCGTTCCGTGATGGACGCAGTTATTTTTCCCACCAATTTTGGTTTAACCTTGACAGTGACGTAAAAAAAATTAAAGCAAAACATAATTTTGGTAGTGTAGTGGCCAGTGCGTAAAGTTTTTTTTTAACCGACCTGTTTATATAAATATTTTGTGCCAGTGTTAAATTATAAATTAGAATAAAAAAGAAAAACAAACTTATTATAAAAATGCGAGAGGGCCAAAATGAAAATAGGAACGAAATCAAAAATAAATTATTAATTTGATTTTAATTTGTTTACATTTAGTTTTTATTTAACAAAATGTATTCAAAGTATTTGTGTGTGTTCATCATCGTATGCGTAAATGGAAATTATGACAATTCATCAAAAGAACTCCGTTATTTACAAAGGTTTGTTAACTCTACTTAGAAACAATGGTGACCTACTTATTTATTTATTTTATTATCCTAAGTTTCCATTAGATTTTTTTAATAGCTCAGTGGTTATAGTAACTAACTATCGTCCTGACGGGAATCGAATCCGGGCCAATGTTGTCAAGTAATAAATTAAAAAAAAAACTATTTAACAAATATTAATATTTGTATCCTAATAAGTACCTACTTAGGAGGAAAAACGACCCACCGACACCAATGTAATCATTATATAGCATCTTCGTTTAAAAATAAGAACATAGGTTTTCCTTGAGAAGAAAAAAAACTCCTAAGATTGACTGACATCGGATAGCCGGAAGGATTTTTTTTTACATTAGCCTTAGCCTAGCTACAGAATAGATGAATATACATTATACAACTAAGTACTATAAAAGGAAGGAACTCAAGGTTTAAATAGAATTATAATTTTGAGTTTCTAATTATATGCTTATATATATCTTTTAATCTATGCAACGTATTTTGATGCGGTTTTTATAAAAGATAGAGTGATTTAAAAGGAAGGTTTATTATGTTTAATTGCACAACATAGTTAAAGGTAAGGCGGTACGAAGTTCGCCGGGTCGACTAGTAATTAATAAAGCAAAATACTTCGTCGCTATTTTCGGATGTCCACGGGCTCTTCTTAATAACATTGTATTGCAGTTCTTCAGAAAAGCTAATTGTGCTTAACCCTTAAAAAATTAACTGAAACGACACATACCTTACTAAAAAATTAATTCCTCAAAATATCCATGCAAATCTTGTCGTTAATTTTTGGATGCGCATGTGCCCTGACTCAGCATGTGTTGCAGTTCAGAAAAATATTGTGCCAATGCCAAGCCATGACTGGTGCATAACTGAAACAACATTATTTATAAAACCTCTCTTTCCAGCGACAATCCCTGCACCGATGATAAACATCTACTGTTCACACCTGGATCGCTGTCTGCAGCTGCAAACACTCGCGTCTGTCTCTCTCGCTTCGATACACACGGCTCTGTGCATCTCTTTCTTACACTTACCACTGAAGTTGGGCGTAGCATCGATGCTGATAAGGAGTTGGGTGAAGGTTAGTAGTTTTGGAACTTTACCAGGATATAGATAAATTTGGGACAAATATGAAGCCTGGGCGGCAAGTTTCTTAACTAAATACAATCGACTTGTGTAATTGTCTTGTGAGCAACTTAGTTAACCATTGCTTTTTTCTTTAGGCGTGTAACAGAAATTGTCTTTGTTAAAGCGGCAATGGTTAACGAAGTCGCTTACAAGACGATTACGAGTCGACCGTTTTTAGTTAAGAAACTTGCTCTGGACTGGACACAATCATCAAAATGCATCTTCTTCGGGCATCGAATCTATCTTCTTCTCATCACCCTAAAAAAAAACCCTGGAAATTGCCACCCCCTTAGATCACCATAAGGATGATCATTGTGGGGGTTAGGCCATATATACTTACGCCACGCTTGTCAGGTGGGTAAGCAATCGCAGTGTAGATCTTCAAGTATTACAGCGAAGTACACTGCCTACTGTCTTTTGGAAATTCCTTAAGTCGGCTTTTACGTCACCCGTAGGAGGAGATGAGGTCTTTGCCGCCACCGTTGGATAAAGTACCTACGTAGTATAATTTCTTTTTTACAAAAAGAGACCCGCCATCAACAAACTGAGAAATACATAACTGAGAACTTCCTCTTTTTCGAAGTCGGTAAAAATAGGTACTAAAACTACCTTCTCCTGGATGTAACAAATACTTTGCTGAAAACCGCATCAAAATCGGTTCGGCCAAACTCGAGATAATCGCGGATAGACATACATACATACAGGTCAAACTGATAACCTCCTTTTTTGAAGTCGGTTATTTAAATCATGTATTTTTATGTTTTCAGGCGATGGTGGATGCATAGACTTCTTAGTACCACAGCAGCCAAACACAGATGCTGTATTAAATGTACAAGTGAGGTAAGCATTACTGTACTAGCCTGATGGTAACGGTGGTCTTAAAAAGGTTCTTTGTTTTAAGGGTTTTTTGAGCTTCCATCCGCTATCGCTGGTTTTTGAGCGATCACGTTCACTTTTTTGAAAATGAAGACATTTTGCATAATGAATCTCATCTAAATGGTGAAATTTCAGAGTTTTTTGGATTTAAACAATCAAACATCGAAATCTATCCACAACTTTTACCGCACAACGAAAACAGATCGTATCATCGTACTATTTACCGACTTCAAAAAAGGAGGTTATCAGTTTGACCTGTATGTATGTATGTATGTTTGTATGTATGTATGTATGTTTGTCCGCGATTATGTCGCGTTTGGCTCAACCGATTTTGATGCGGTTTTCAGTAACGTATTTGTTACATTCTGGAGAAGGTTTTAGTACTGATTTTAACCGACTTCAAAAAACAGGAAGTTCTCAGATTATGTTTTTGTCAGTTCGTTGAAGGCGGGTCTCTTTTTCTAAAAAAGACATTATTTGTACAATTAAGACGACGCCTTTTATTCAAAAACCCTTGTTTTCTTAACAGATATCCAGACTACTCCTGTACATGGTCAAAATCAACAACCGTTCGTATATCAAGCAGTAGAGTGGTGTTACTGGTAACGGAACGTAGTCGGTACCGACCTGGGGAAGTGGTCAAGATCAGGGTCATTGCATTAAAGAGTGACCTGACCCCCGTACAAGCTTCTGTAAGTAACCATTTTCTTTGGAATCTAGTACTATTAACACATTCCGGGACACAGGTCAATCTTAAGATCTTGCGATGTGACACCTCGAAATCTCATATAAAATTTCTTACGTCCATGGCCGTTACGTTACGACATATTTTCAATAGTAAGCTAAAATTCCACCAAACCAACTAAGCTGATCGTGTTGTGACACCAAATTCTAATTGCTATATTTTTGTATGACGTTTTTACGGCTGCAGGCGGTCTGTCACATCATGTAGATATCGTAGCGTATATGAAAACAACAAAATGTCCTGTAGTGTTTGTTATGACACCTATTAAAACAGAGATGTGCGCGATACGACACCTGATCACGTGCTTCATACTAACTGTTTGAAACTAAATCGGCTGTCAACGGTCTGTCCGCTAGAAGCACCTGAAGTCGACCGCCCACAGCCGTACTGTCAATTTACACGCAACCAAGATTACGTCGACAGGCGGAGTGTCCCGTAAAGTGTAGAGAACTAGCTGAAAGGGCGAACTGTATACCGCTAGCCTAGCGTTTCATAAAGGTTGTTTTCTTTGATTTTGAACCAAAAAGCTACACAACAGAGCCTTAAAAATTCTAAGCAAGATTATCTAGGGAGTCAAAGGCGCAAATATTCTTGATTTCGGCCATGGTTGAGAAGATATCAGTTATTGATCGAAATGGCGCTAGTTTCGCACCGATTCGCCCCTTAATATGAATTTTGCATAAAGTAAAATTTACAGTCGAGTCGGATTTTAAGCTTTCACTCGAAACTGTCAAAATTTAACTAACTTACAATCGTTCTCCTCTCCATTTTGATATATGTATACAGTGTGTCCGGGGAAGTTATAACATAATTCTAAGGGTGTTTTCTATGATCAATTTCATCGATGAAAACACCCCATATGGGGGGTCGCAGCCTCACCCCCCCCCCCCCTCAGTATGATGTTTTTAATTTGTTTTTGCAAAAGTCGACCCCGCCTACTTTTAAATTCACAGATAAAGATCTAAGGCTCACAGAACCTTCACTAAGGTCTTGATCGAAGGCTAAGTAGTTAGGCTACCTAAGTTACTAACAAAATAACCAAGTATTGCTTTTACTTTTTTTTTTAAAGATGATAAACCAAAAAAAAAAATTTTTTTTGTACATTTTTTACGGTTTTTCAAAGTTTTCACAAAAAAATGCACATACTTTTTTAATTTTTTGTGTTTTATTGTTAACTAATTAGCCTGCGATCAAGACCTTAATCAAGGTTCTGTGAGCCTTCTTAGATCTTTAACTGTGAATTTAAAAGTAGGCGGGGTCAACTTTTGCAAAAAAAAAATTAAACACATCATACTGAGGGGGGGGGGGGTGAGGCTGCGACCCCCCATATGGGGTGTTTTCATCGATGAAATTGATCATAGAATACACCCTTAAAATTATGTTATAACTTCCCCGGACACACTGTATAGTCGAGTTCCGACTTCAGCACAGTAAGCATACGCTCGACGCTCAAATCAGGAAAAACCTAAGTCGAGAACGACTTATTCGAGATCAAACATGAGCAAGTAAACTCAAAGCACTTACCACTAACTGCGAATAAGTACCTATCATCAGCCTAACAGTATAGTTAGCATCTTCAAAACCTGTATATCAAGCTTGAGACCTGCTTCTTCGGTTCGAGACCTCATCTCTCGTAACACTGACACAGATTTAAGGAATTTATTATTATATGTATGCAAATTCGCATGTATATATTTTATAGGCATTTTTAGTGTTTGTTTTATTGATGTGTTATTTTTGCCTTGGTCGGTTTTAAAAAACTGTGAGGTTTTGCCCGTGTTGTTAATTTTATGATTATTTTTTTTGAGTTATTTATTGCGTTGTTACATACACTTAATTAGTAATCCGTAATTAATTAATAGTACGGGGCGAAACTGTACGATACTAGCGCCACTTCGATAAAAAAATTAATATCTTCTAATCTAAACAATAGAAATAATCTTTTTTGAAACTAAGGTGGCCACTTTAGGTAACAAACGGTTTTTTTCTTAGATTTTGAACCTGAAAGCTACACAACAGGGCCCTAAAAATTCTAAGCAAGATTATCTAGGGAGTCAAAGACGCATATTTTTTATTTCGGCCATGGTTTAGAAGATATTAATTATTTATTGGAAGTGGCGCTATTTTCGCACCGTGTGAGCTAATTGTAAGAGATGCAAAGTTAACCATGGTACAATAATTTCTAAGCCGGTCCAAGCGATCATAAGAAATTTTGCTCAGTATTTTATTCCTTCATTCCATCTCAGATAGAAGACATATGGCTTGAAGGTCCAGCGGGTACATGGGGCGAAGGAACCCGAGTGGCACAGTGGTCACGAGTACGAAGCAGGTTCGGAGTGGCCCAGGTTCAGTACCGGTTGGAGCAGAGGGCAACGGTCGGGAAGTGGAAGGCTAGAGCGCGACTTGCTGATGGATCTCAGGTTTGATTCTAGCTATAAAGCTATAAGGATTTTTATGATAACTTGATACAAAATGCTCAGTAGTTTGACTGCTCGTAGCTCAGTTGGCAGTGATGTGAACTGATATGCGTGGATAATATAATAATAATAATAACACATCACACTCAGAGCCCCTAATTAGAAAGAACCTATTATAGAGTCCAATTCTATTCTATTCAATGGAAGAACAGTTGGCTTCAGCTTCAGTTCCTTGGAGTTGAGGTCGTAAGCTGAAATGGCCTCCATTTCACCGAATAACCGACTGACGACGCGCGTCAGCGAAGGCGCGCAGGGCCCGAGTGACGAGTGACCGTAGGCATCTTGCTATCAATGTTTAGTTGTTTTATTTTGTCTATGAAACGTCTCTTTGCAAGTTGTATTTTATTTTGTCTTTATTTTATCTTTGTAATTAAGTCGGTTTTGGTGAATAAATGTTTATTCTATTCTATTCTATTCTATTCTATAACCTGTATCTAGGGTGCCCAAAACACACACAGAGACGAACATCACATCATATCGATGTTTGTTTCCGGTCTGGGTGTAATTTTCGTCTCTGTATTATGTTTCGGGCACCCTAAATACAGGTTTTTCCTATTTAGGGGCTCTGAGTGTGATGCGTTATTATAATCATCACCATTTCAGTCGAAAGACGTCCACTGCTGGACATAGGCCTTGAGCTATCCTCATTCAGTGTAATCCCGCAGCTTTCACCTGGTCGTCTGACCATCTTGTGGGGGCTCTGCCTACTCTGCGTCAGTATTAATCACTGTATCTTACCTAAATATGATTACAGGGATCTTCAGAGTTCTGGGTGGGAGACTACAAGCTGCCTCCGTTCCATCTCACAGTGAAGCATGCTGCTAAAGTATTGAGGAGCAGCGACCGACTTATTTGGACCGTTTGCGTTAGGTAAATATAAAATAATATTACACAGAGGAAAGATTAAATAAACTACTAGTCGACCCGGCGAACTTCGTACCGCCTAACTTATTAATATTTTGTGCATGTATTATACTTATAAACCTTCCTCTTGAATCACTCTATCTATAAAAAAAAAAACCGCATCAAAATCCGTTGCTTAGTTTAAAAGATTTAAGCATACATAGGGACAGACGCGGGAAGCAACTTCGTTTTATACTATGTATTGATTTGACCGATTTAAATAATTATGATGAATATAGGCTCTAGAATATTTTCAATAAAGTTAGGGATCGATGTAAAAACGTTATGAGGTTTGCCGGGTCGACAACTTTATTCGATGGCAAAGACAGTAAGTATTCGAAAATCATTGCTGCTTTAAAACAGTACAAAGTACAATGCGATAACTCAGATTGTAAAAAAAAAATGTTCTTAACGTCACGCGCCTGCTACCCGTCGTGGTAGGCAAAGACAATTCATTTCCACTTGACACGATCCTGACATACTTCTTTCGCTTCTTCTACATAACCACCTTTCTTCGCGTCGCGTCACCATGATTTGTATTGATAATCACCCTCCAGGTATCCATGGAGCGAAGCAGTGGAAGGTATGTTAGTGATCCGTCTAAGGAGCGCAGGCGCCGTGGGAGCGACCGGTGGTGGGAGTGGGGGCGTTCGTACAGCTCTGCGACTACGCTCCCCTCGCGCCTGCCATCGCCACGCCGCCTCTGCAAGGAGAGTTGGGTTGGGAGACGCTGATGTTGTTATTGCTGACTTCTCATTTCAAGTATGTTGTTTTCAGTTGTACTTACTTGTATATCAACTACTAGAGGCTGCCCCGCGGTTTCACCGGCGCAGATTTATAATAAACACATAAATCCCGTTTTTTTTCCGTTCCCATGGGAATTTCGGGAAATTATTCCTTAGCACTCCCCTACATTCCCCAAGGAACCCACGTGCAAAATTTCAGCCCGCTACTCACAGTAGTTTTTGCTCTGCGTTGTCTGTCTGTCAGTCAGTCAGTAACGGAAGAGTTTTATATATATTGATATAATGGAATGAAAATATTAGATTTTTTGTTTGAAAAGATTATATTGGCTTCGAAACTCCTGGACCAATTAAAAAATTTATTTCACCATGAGACACCTCCCGCCAATATAAGAAGAATATTTTTTTAAAGTATGTCACGGCAAAACTAATGATCGAAATTTGATGAAACTTTGCATTATCATATTTATCATAGATAATAGATAAAAAAGCAGAATATCAAATATGCGCTATAATTTAACCGTCTTATTCATAAAGATACAGTAGATTTTAAGTAGCGTTACTGGAGGTCTACTTCTCTGGTTTGTTGTATGGTAAATACATGACATCCAGTCTAAATGACATACGTTAAATAACTAAAACGCTCTTTAACTTTTTATGAATAAGAGGGTATTTATGTAAATTTATATTGTCGATCAATATTGGTTTCCTGGTTCTGGTTGTATCATGTCTCTGTATGTGTTTCGGGCTTCCTATATACAGCTTCTACCTAGTTAGGGTTACCCATTTACCTTCTCAACAGCTAACAAGGTTTGTTCACAGGAAGATGGCACTGGTATCTGGCAGAACACAACAGTGGTGTCCCAAGTTGTTGATAAGCCGATGACATTAGAAATAGTAACACAGGAACTGACTGTTATTGCTCCTGGACTTCCTTTTAAACTGAAGGTAATTGGACTTGCCGACGACCACCCATAGTCTTTGAAAAACTGGCCTTCACTTCCCAGAGTTGACACCAAGCGTACGTCGCAAATTATGGCCATATTTACAATTTTGCTTTTCGTTCTCTAGATAAGAACTTAGATTAGCTTAAAAAACGCGAAGAGGACGAAAAGCATTATTGGAAATGTTGCCATAATAGTACAACGGATTTATTAAAAATTGATTTTAGATAAAAGCTACAAAATGGGACAATAAACCAGCTCAAAATGAAGTCATCAAAATATGTAAAGCACCTACGAATGATGTTGAAGTTAAACCGTCTTTGGAGAATGATCTTAAAGATCCTGGCTATGTTTGCAATGAAGCGACCACTGATATAAGAGGGGTTGCCAGAGTAACCTTCGTTACTGGATATGACGAAAGATACAAGTTCTATAAGTTTGTGGTAAGTTTTTCGTTATTGAATATGTTTGCAGAATGATTTGTCATAGTGAAAGCTGTTGATCCTGAGTTTCATAGTTTGTTGACCAAACTGAATATGACTTACGTTAGTAAAACTATTGCTGATCATCACAACCGCAGAACGTCTACTTTTGGACATAAGTCTCCCCTCACAGATTGCTACAAGGACAAAAATTGTGAGGAGGTTAAGCTGCAATCGCCACTTTTGGCAGGCGGATTGGCGATTGCAGTATGGCTCTTCAAGTTTTTCAACGAAGAACACTGGTACACCCGTGGGGTGTTTCCTTGTGCCCATAACATCCCACTAGGTTTAAACTGCTTCAGTAGTTTCAACAGCATCTGTCACCTCCTTTCTCATAAAGACAAACAGTGACAGCTGCAGCTTAAACCAACAACACAGTTTAAACCGAGTTGGATATTACGGGCCTTAAGTCGCCTTTTACAACATCCATAGGAAGAGACGGGTTGGTAGAATTCTATGCCGCCAAGACACGGCAAGGATCTTTCAATTAATGTGGGTATGATATTTTATGATTTCAGGCTACCCTCAAAAATAACACAGACGTGAAAAGCGAACCCATATACCTTCCGGTAAGGAGTTCGAGCGTTTGGAACGCGGCGTTTGGGACGCTTGTTGGTGACACCAGATCTCCGGGAGCTAGGGTCTTTGTGCCACTGTATCTCAACTTGAGAAACGTGAAAAGACCTATTACTGTTCATTATATGGTAAGGGTATAGAATAGTTATTATTTGAGCAATTGCAGTCAGCTCCAATTTTGCTTAGAAACCTACAAAACTGCCGATTATGTTGTCTCTTTTTTAACATGATTTCGAGTAGCGGTTTCATCCGTTGTGGGCTATAAGAACTAAAGTTTTTGCTCAGCAAGCATCGCTTGGTTTTAGGATAAAGACATTTGGTATATTTGTGACTTCGGAGGTCCTGGTTTGATTCCCAGCAGGATCGAACACTGTCGATGATCGCTTCCTGGGTTTTGTTATGTAATGTTGTACATAATGTCTTTGTATGTGTTTTGGGCACCCTAGATACAGTTACTACCATACAATATGTAATGGTGCTTTTTTATCTTGTTAGGGGCTCTGAGTGTGATGCATTATCATCATAATTCGGCCTATCAACAGCACATTCTCCAATTAAATCATCTTGAATCATAATAAGTACCTTTTCCAGGTTATCACAAGAGGTGGCACCATCTACCGTTGGGGCGCGACCACGCAATGTCCAATTGCAAACACAAACAACATCCACACAGCTTCTCGAGATAGTTTCTGCCATAACCCTGATGATATCATTAAAAACTCTTCAGGATCTAATAAGGAATCTTCAAGAAATGGGAATTTTACTTCAGAATCTGAAAGCTTACCAGTAATTGATAATTTATTAAAGGTCATGCTTCCAATAAGAATGTCTCATCAGATGTGTCCAGAAAGTCATTTAGTTGCATATTTCTATTTTGGTGGAGAGCTGGTCAGTGCTAGCAAAAGGATTAAAGTTGAAGAATGTTTTGTTAATAAGGTGAGAACTGGAACCTTGGAAATTATACAGGGTGTTTCTGACAAGGCGGTAATAAATCAAAGGAGTGATTCAGCTCACCATACCTAACAACTTTCCCAAAGCAACATGGGTCCTAAACTCAAAACGAAAACCAGCTGTCCCGTACATTGACCCGGCCAGCTGATCGAACCAATGTATGGAACAGCTGATTTTTTTTTGAGATTTGTCCCATGTTGCTTTGGGAAAGTTGTTAGGTATGGTGAGCTGAATACCTCCTTTGATTTATTACCGCCTTGTCAGAAACACCCAGTATATTCTAGCTACGTAAAAAAATTTTAGCTGTATTTTGTATTTATTCGTGCAATCTCCAGTTGTAGCGCTAATGTAAAAAAATAAGCCAAATCTTTTTTTCTCCTTCTTTTTTTTTACCATCCCCAGGTTGAAACCACTTGGCAGCAACGCCAAGTGGCACCAGGATCTTCAGCATCGCTCCAGATTTCCACATCACCATCATCACTTTGTGCTATCACAGCCCAGGATGTGGCTTCAAAGTGGCTGCAAGACCCTGGACCCTCGCTGAAAGACAGTCTGATGGACAGTTTAGAAAGGATAGTAGATGCTGGAAGAAATTTCTCAAGAGATCAGGCTTTGGGAGCTTGCTTTGGTAAGTGTTCTTGAAAAACTACCACATATTTTATTTCATAAATATTTGTGAAATTTATGATGAGGTATTGTTTTAACCCCCGCCAAAAAAAAAAGGAGTGTCTTCTGTGGCATCGTAGCTCCCAATTGGGTTGATCGATTTACTATAACATTTTGGGTCATAGATAATTTTATACCGAGTGTTCTCAGCCATGATTCATAAAAATCTGTTTAGCCGTTTGAAGATCATCAGCTTTTTAATAGTTAATGAGGGGGATTTCTCACAATGTTAAGACCATGGCTGATTTGGGGTTTTTTTTAATTTTGTTTAAATTTGGTTATTCTTTAGTAATTACGTATTGGTACTGGTAGCTTAAAAATTAGGTGGTTGAGTTCCGAGATTAACTTGTTGTCTTCTGTAACTGTATGTCAGCATAACCCTTGTCTATTTCCAGACTCCCAAACCTTAGAAATGCCAACATCGAGCATAGACCTGACAGCGGTCTGGCTAGCAGAAGCTGGTGTGAGGGTTATAGGTGGTGGAGTGAGCGAGAGAGGTAGATGTGACGCCACTCACCCTGTACCACTTATCAGCAGCAGGGAAACTGACTTGGTGCCCAGAAGCGACTTCTCTGAAGTAAGAATTTGATGATGAAGCGATCCGTAGAACTAAAGTCACCAATTGTGAAACTAAAGTGGCAATGTGCAGGGCACATAGCTTGAAGAACAGAGAGTCGCTGGGGCCGAAATGTTGTTGATCATGATTATGAATATCGATGTTTGTTTCCCGGTCTGGCTGTATCGTTCGTCTTTGTATGTGTTTCGGCCATCCTAGATACAGGTTCTTCCTAGTAAGGGGAATATAAATAATGATCTATTCCAGTAATTGATGCAATATTTCAGGCTTGGCTCTGGAGACTTGTCGTTGTAGGGAGCAACGGATCAGCAGTTGTGACGTCACAAGTACCAGATTCCATCACCAGGTACGAAGCTAGTACCTTCTGTGTGGCAAGGAATGGGGTTGCCACATCGCAACCTGCTGTTTTACAGGTAATTTATTGTGGAACCACATCTGCGCTGGTAAATCCAAAAGGGCTAAACTGCTGATGACGAGCATGTTGTCTATTTTTCGCGCAGTAATTTTGAAAAAACTTTGGATTTCGCAGCGGAGGCAGTCACATCGTTATTTTCAATTAGGAGCCTGTGTTGTCCCAATAATGCTGAGCAAAAGTTTCATCCCCTTCCTCGATACCTCCTGTTCTTACGCGGTCTACCATCAGGTTCCTATCTTGAGATCCTTGCTATATTTCGATAATTTTTTTTCAGGTTTTTCGTGAATTTTTCATTCATGCAGATGTTCCGAAGAAGCTGCGTCGAGGAGACACCACTGTGCTACAGTACAGGATCTTCAATTACTTGTACGAGCCTTTGGCTGTGAGTTACTTTTCATCATTCTTTTCTTTAGGATATTCCTTCCTTTCTGAATCGAAGTCTTCATAATTTTTTACTCCTGAAACAATGTAGGGTTATAGGCAAACTTAAGATAATATTATGGTAATTCACGTTTCTTTTATGAATTACATATTGATAACTTTTAAAGGGCATTTTATTGTACAGTGTGACAGTATGTGTTCGGCAAGAGGGTTAAAGGTTAGATTAAATTACATTTCCCTTTCTTAGATTATGTACATTAGACATTTTCTTGGTTTTTTTCTTTTTTTGATTCCTTGTATGGACACGGTTCTTTTCCTTATTGGGTTGGCAAAGCTGAACCCCATTAGTTGATTAGTCGATTGAAAAAAGTTGCTAAAATTACACTGAATGTAGATCGCACTAGACCGGCCATTTTATTGCAATCTGTGTACATGAACCCTATTTTTAGCAGTGTATAAGTCTTCCGCCTAATATGATGATGACATTAACTTCAACAGGTCCAAATCCACGTACTAGCAGATCCTCACGTCGAAGTCTTAACCCAAGTTACGCATTCAGGCTGTGTTCCTAGTCGAGCGTCTATCGCTCGGCGCGCTGTGCTGCGCGCGCGGGAGGCGGGCCGCGCGGCCGGCAGTGTGCGCGTCGCTGCTGTCACTGATCCTAGCTGCGGGAACTATAGCGCTAGAGGGGCACTCACTAGGGTTAGGTAACGCATTTTTAATTTAGAATTAATATTTAGTTATTGTTTTGACAAAGGCATTTTCCCAAGTTTAATGAAGTTACAGCAAAATAATTCCTATTTTTAAGTCTCGGAATACTGAAAATTACATAAATTATAGACCTATCACGGTTCTACCAGTGTTAAGTACAATATTTGAAAACTTATTCTTGCACAATGAGGGGTTTTCAAAGTGACAGAAAAGAAAAAAACAAGTTTCATAATACGCCGGTAGATGGCGGTGTCTAAAGCAATATAAGAGAAATGGGAGATCGAATATTGACTGAATCTTTGGATTGGATCATTTCCTGCTAAGTAAAAATCTTAATTTCACCTACTTCGTAACTGCCTCAGTTAAATTTTAATTTTTATTTTTCATTTTGAGCTATTGAATCATTCATATTTCAGCTTGACCTATTGCTCCTGGCAGAGCGCCATCTGGTAGCAACTTAATAAAACTTGTTTTTTTCTTCTGAGCTATCAAATTGAAAACCTCTTACCCTTTTTTGTAAATACACTTTTTTGTACTTTTTACACAAACATCTATTTGGTTTTAGAGAGGTTTTAGAGAAGGTCGATCTACCTTGGACGCAGGTCACAAACTCATCAATCAGTTTTTGTATAATGGCAGATTATTGAAGGCAGGTCCTTTGTTTTAATAAATTATTTTTTTCTTTATAGAAAGTTTTCTTTATTGTTTCAGTGACGAAGTAGTGTTCCAGATCGATATAGATCACGAAGGCATCCCTACAAGAGAATATCGATCTACGCTGCTTTGTGGAAAAAGTAAGTTTCAAATAAACTTTTTTATATGTATAGAGCTTGAAAGGAGAGAATCAGCATCTCCGAGCAACATGGGTTGAAATCTCAAAACAAAATCAGATTTCCCGTAAATTGACCCCGTGAGATGAACAAAAAAATAAAAGGAATTTTTTTTTTTTGCATTCTAAGTATTTATACTAAGTTATGCAAGCAGTTTTTTCAAGTTATTTTATTAAAATCAGAAAATCAAGAATCGAGCGACTCAAAAATAACTTGGAAATGGCCAAAAGCAGATATCGTGCCCGGAACAGAGTCCGTGAAGGTCTGGGCAGTTGGTGACTTAACTGGACCACTTTTAGCGGTAAGATCTTTTAATCATTTAAAGCCAATGATTTATCCTAGAAAGACCCAAGTCTGCAAGAACTGCAACCTTTTCCTAGCTTTTTCCCGAGAACACTATAGCTGTATTATCGGCATAGGAAAATATGCTACCATCATCTACTTTAAGCTTACATAGGACGCAGGACCAAGTACGCTCCCTTGGGGAACACCGTAAGTCACGTCTGTTACTTCATTATCATAGTTTTCAATTTTTACTTTTTGCCTTCGATCAGATAAATAGTCAGTTAAAAGTGACAGTGGGAGATCTCTTAAACCTATGTTTTCGAGTTAGCGTATATAAGGATGAGAATAGAGACAGTGTCAAACGCTTTTTTGAAATCGACAAAAACTGTAACTCTTGATCATTAGGTGGAAACATGCTTAAACTGAACTATAACAGTTACATAACGTTAATCCAAGGATGCAGACGCCCTGGTCCTACTGCCCCGCGGCTGCGGCGAGCAGAACCTGGCCCGGCTCGCCGCCAACCTGCTGGCGCTCACACAGCTGGACCCTAGCTCTGCCGCTGCTGCTGCAGCCAAAGACCATGTGGCTAGAGGTGAGTGTATATTTTAAATGACTAGCTGACACGGCAATCTTCATACTACCTTGAGGTCTAAATTTTTAAAAATATTATATAGCCTATGTCACCTCGGGGAAAGTGCAGCTTTGAAAAGAAAGTATGAAAGGATTTTTGAATCGTTCAGTAGTTTCGGAGCCTATGTAATAAAGAGCAACAAGGAAGAGGCAAGAACAGGAAAGCGCACTGGTGTAGTCAAGACACAGCTAATCACATTACATTAGTAAAGCGTAGAAACTTATAGGTGGAAAATGCAATCGATTAAAGACAAAAATGGCTACTGTTTAAAAAAATATTTAATCACTAGAGGCTGCCCCGCGGTTTTTCCTGCGCAGATTTCTCATAAACACAAAATTCCCGTGGGAATTTCGGGAAATCCCTTCTTCTACATGCAAAATTTCAGCCCGCTACGCCCAGTAGTTTGAGCTTTGCGTTGTCTGTCAGTCAGTCAGTTAGTCAGTCAGTAACGGAAGAGTTTTATATATATTGATTCTCGAGGGCTCTTTGTGAGGAAACTTGCATAACATGAAGTCCAGAATTAGTAAATAATAGCGCCAACTGCTGCGCTATTTCACCTTAAATAGGTAGTTGGGTATTACGTCGGGGTCACCAATTTTGGGTGCACCTGTCAAAAATATTGTGAAAATTACAATTGTTTTCTATTCCATTGTGATGTTTCAGGGTTTGCTCGTCAGTTCCAGTACAGCCACCCGTCAGGAGGGTTCAGCGCCTTTGGGGAGTCAGACTCGGCTCCCTCGACGTGGCTCACTGCATTTGCTGTACGATACATGGGCAAAGCTCAGCAGGTTAGGAAAACAAAAGCTGTCATTCACAGTCGCGTCGCAGCTCGAACTCGCATTCCAAAGAGTCAAAATTTAAATTTAAATCGTTTTCTGCTCCAAATTTATCAAGATAATCGAATTTCGACTTCAAGAATGTGAAGTATTCGCTCGACGGAGTCTGAGACTAGACTAGACTAGAGAATAATTTGTAATCGAGAACCACTTGTACGAGTGCAACTCGAGCCTTCAAAAAATATTTAAAAAATATTTAAGGGTTTCCAAAAATACTTAGTTTACTTTAGTTGGACGACAGTGGTCAAAGTGTGGTGGCCTAGAGACGGACGACGGAGAGTAGGCAGACCACCAGCCTAAGTACGTAAAAGTCGCTGGTAGGCAGTAGGTAGACTGGCACAAGAAAGAGTGTGGTGTGCGAGAGAAAAGGCCTATAACCAGCAGTGGGCTCATACAGGCTGATGTTGAGCTGATACGACGAACTTCGTACGACATTTATATGTATAGTATACAAATTCTTTTTTTTTATGTTTAAAGAGTCAATAGTGTCAGCCTCTCTTATGCAACATCTAGAAAGGAACGAATTACTAACACGGCATCAGTATGCGTATAGGAAAGATAGATCAACAACCACTGCCGCACACCATGTGGTGGACTCTATAATATCTAACATAGATAGTAAATATAAAACGGCAGGTTTATTTTGCGACCTCACAAAAGCATTTGATGTTGTCCAGCACGATCTTCTCCTTAAAAAGCTACGGGCCATATATAAATGATCTTCCTTTTTATATAAAATACCCATTAGTCCTGTTTGCTGATGACACAACCATTGTATTTAAATGTACCCAAAAAGATAAATATCAAAATGAAATAAATGACACTCTATCTACAGTTATCCAATGGCTAGAGCAGAACAATCTTGTAGTAAATTTAGATAAAACTAAAATTATGCATTTTACACAAAGAAAAGCAAAACCTTGTCTTGATATTGTATTTAATAATAAATCTGTTGAAGCTGTGAGTAATACAAAATTCTTAGGCATTATCTTGGATGACAATATGTCATGGAAAGCCCAATCTAATGCAATATGTAACAAAATAAGTAAGAGCTCATATGCTCTCTACATGCTTCAGAAAATTGCAAACACAGAAACTGTTGTAGCTGCATATCATGGCTTAGTGGCATCTGTACTACGCTATGGCATTATTTTCTGGGGTTATTGCACTGACAGAGAAATAATTTTCAAACAACAAAAAAGTTGCTTAAGATCAATGTTTAATTTAAAGCAGTTAGATAGTTGTAGACCTTTTTTTATTCATTATAAGATTCTTACTTTTCCATGCCTTTATATCTACGAAGTAGCAATTTTTGTCAAGCTTAATCAAAATCTTTTCCCTACTAATATTCTTAAGTATCAAGATAGAAATCTACGCTTTAAAAATAATATCTGTATCCGACCTTCTAACACTACATTGTTACACAATAGTTTAATCTGTATGGGACCGAAAATATACAACAAAGTACCTGATAATATTAAATGTTTACCTTCACAAAAATTTAAGAATAAGCTCTTTAAGTTTTTAGTTGTTAAGGCTTATTATAGTCTCAAAGACTTTCTAGAAGATAAGATGTAAAAAACTATATGTTCCTACCTACCAGTTCCTACCCTTTGCAGTTAGAAAAGAACCTGTTTTATGTAGCTATATACGTCCATTACAATAAGTTAATTTTAAGGAGTTATTTGTTTTTGTTAACTAGGTATGTAGAGACAAAGTTTATTTAGTTATGTAAGGATTTTGTCCATAATGTTTATTATTTATAATAATCACATGTAAATTTGTGCGCCTAATTTAGGCATATCATAGTGATACTCTTTTTTTACTACATAACATCTGTAAAGTATAGACCTATGGTAACAAATAAAGATTCTGATTCTGATTCTGATTCTGGGCATATGGCGTGAAAAGTAAGGCATCCCAACTTATAGAATTATTCCTTTGCAATCGCAAACAGACAGTAGAAGTCGTCACTGACGGGCGAAGGTTAAGGTCAAATACTGGAAATGTTACAATAGGAATTCCACAAGGGTCCTCTCTTGGAAATACCCTATTTCTGGTCTTTGTCAATGATATTGAACAGGCCGTTACTGATGGAACAGTTGCTTTGTTTGCAGATGACACAACGGTTATAATGAGTGCTCCTTCGTACAAAGAATTAAATGATAAGATCAATAAAACATTTACACAACTGGATAAATGGTATTCAACAAATGGGTTAATCCTTAATCCTTCAAAATCTAATCTTATTATCTTTAGCCCTAGAGTTACACGACCACCGCCACCATGCCTGATTAGCCCTGTCCCTCTAGCCCAAACGTGCAAGTTCCTAGGTCTCACACTGGACTCTAATTTAAATTGGAAACAACATGTTGATATACTGTGCGATAAATTAGGAAGTGCCGCATATGCGCTGCGAAAATTAAAACCGCTCGTTTCCAGTTCAGTGCTTAGGCAAGCTTACTTTGCGCACTTTCATTCCATATTGTCTTACGGTGTCATATTATGGGGTAATTCGACAGACTCAAATCGTGCATTTATAATGCAAAAACGCGCCATTAGAACTTTAGAGGGTATACCTAGTCGCGAATCATGTAGATCGCTTTTTAAAAAGTATCGAGTAATGACCCTTTACTCAGTATATCTTTACGAGATCATTACTTTGTCAGAAAAAATATAGGTACATTCCGACGACGTGAGTGCGGCGGGCGGGCGCTGCGGGGAGCGGGGAGCCTGGCTGCAGTGCCTCGTCGCACGGTGTTTGCTACACACAACCCGCGCGTCATCGGGCCACACTATTATGAGCATCTGCCTACTGAGCTGAAGGAGGAAATCAATGACGAAGCGTTTTGTCGCCGACTGAAAAAACTTTTGTTGGAACATGAATATTATTGTATAGATGACTTTTTAAACTATAAATTTGTTTGACATTGGATATTATTTGTGTAATTTGAGTATTCGACAGTTACAATATGTAATTCAAGTAAATTGACATTTTATATACAATTATACATTTAAAAATTTGACATTGTTTACATAGTACTTAAATAATTAAGTAACTACTTATTATTTTTTATATAATTTTTGTACAATATTTTGACGATCACATTATACTTTGACATTTTATTATACAACTTTGTATGTAATATGAATATGATAGTGTGAAATAAATGAATCTAATCTAATCTAATCTAAAACTAACCTATGTTCATCAAGGTTTGGATTATAGGGTTTCAATACATTTTTCAATAGGTTTAGTAGTTTAGGAGCCTATTCGATTAGAACAAATATACAATCAAAATGTTGCTCATGTAACAATACCGGTTATACCTGAAGCTTCTGCAACGTTTATATTTTATCTCGCGTTTCTTCTTCTACTGGTAAATCCGATACATTCTTTTAACCCTTTAACCACCCAAGTTTACTGATAGTGATTGACTGATTCCAGGTACTGTCACCAGGATCTCAATCACCAGAAGTCCTGATGAGGGCTGAGCGCTGGCTTCTGTCCCAGCAGATGGAGAATGGATGCTTCAGGAATGAGGGCCAGGTCTTTCATAGGGAACTGAAGGTAAGAACCGTTAAATTAAAAAAATCCCATCTCCTCCCATTGGGTGTCGTTAAGAAAGCTACAAAGTGTTGCTAAAAACGGTACATTTTGGCAACAATCAGTAGCTTTTTTTGATATCAAACCTAAGCTATACAACAGTGCTCAGGGGTCCTATTACGTCCTCATTCCTTTTTTTTTGTGTTGACTTTGACACTCTAGAGGACGAAAAGCAATGTTACAAATGTTGCCGTAATAGGACCTCTGAAAATACTAGGCTGCATTATCTATCTAGTGGAATACTGTTCCACATTTTTGATATTTGCCTTGTTTTAGAAGATACAATTTTATTACGGGTAGCACTCTTTAGCTGAGCTATGTGCAAAACTATATATGTACTCTTAAATTCAAAATGATATTGTTTTCTCCGTGCCGTTGCCGAGCCGTTGGTCCCGGCCGCAGTAGTGGTCGCTGTAGCCGCGGCGACAAGCTGGCCGCCTCACGTTGGTAATAAAAGCATAAACTCGGCTAAACGTGGGTCCGGCTCTTGAGATGGTACCTCTGCCTAACCCTTCGGAATTAAAGGCGTGACATTATGTATGTATGTATTGTTTTCTCTCCCAGGGTGGTTTAGGAAAGGAAGGTGAAACAGCAAACGTGGCTCTAACAGCTTACGTCATCACGTCTCTGATGGAGGGTTCAATAACCCTCAGCTCGAGGGTTGTGAGGAACTCCTTGTCTTGCCTCAGAGCCATGCCTCCTTTGAAGACGAAGATGAAGACTGGGTAAGTCTATACCAATATTATAAAGAGGAAAGATTTGAATATTTGTTTGCATCAAATAGGCTCCGAGACTACGAAAACGATTACAAAAATTATTTCACTGTTGGGAAGCTACCCTGGGATCCCCGGGTGACATAGAGGTTATAGAATATAAAAAATTCAAAGAGCAGTGACGTACGAAGTTCACTGTGCCAGCTAGTAGGGTAATAAAAAAGGAAGGAAGGTATTGACTTAAAACAGTCTGGGCAATGCTGAAGACCGTCTTGTGTGGGGACGACTTGTTGCCTTTTTGAGAAGATTGTGCAAAAGTAGTAACTAGTCTATTACAAGGATACTAAAATACATTGTTTCTTTGGACATGGACATAAATCAATATATATAAAACTCTTCCGTTACTGACTGACTGACTGACTGACTGACTGACTGACTGACTGACAGACAACGCAGAGCCGAAACTACTGGGCGTAGAAAGCTGAAAATTGGCACGTGGGTTCCTTGGGGAGTGTAGGTGAGCACTAAGAAGGGATTTCCGGAAATTCCCACGGGAACGGGAAAAAAACGGGATTTTTGTGTTTATGAGAAATCTGCGCGGGTGAAACCGCGGGGCAGCCTCTAGTTGAACATAAGCAGACATTTAGGTTAAGCATCTCTTCCCATGGGTGTCGTAAAAGGCTACTACATAAAACGTAGTGATTTACCTTCTCTCTGGCTACTAAGAAAACACCAGAAAGACGGGCACCAGCGTCCTTCGTTGAAAAACTTGCAAAAACAATACCTACTGCGATCCAGTGATTTACCTTCTCTCTGCTGCGATCGAACCCGCCTGCCTAGCGTGGCGATTACGTGGCAATCTGTGGGGGAGTCCTATATCCAGCAGTAGACGCATATTGGTTGCAATGACGAGAACCCCCTTTCCTTGAATTTTTGCTATGAAACTCTGCATTTTCTTAGTTTAAATTTAGCAAATTTGAACCTACATAAATTGATACTTTACTACAACTTTCAATTGTTTCAAAACAGCGTTTACGCCCACGCCCTCCTAGCTTATGCCTACACCGGTTTTTCTGTATTGCAAAATAGCTCTTGTTCTTGGGTAATACAATCTAGGGCTGACGAAACCATAGACAAATCTGTTACGGCCTCCTAGTCCGCCACTGTACTAAGTCGCTTTGTGGGAAGACTTCGGACGCTATGTGTGGTTCCCGGGGTTCTTCCCAAAAGCGCCAAGACGGCCGCCGGGGGTTTATTTAGTGGGTGCGAGCCCCACATACCCCCGAAGGTCCCCCGAGTGTCGGGAAATGCGATAGGCATTTCCTCTCGTTACAAAAAAAAAAAAGGTACTAAGTCGCTAATTCTTTACTTTCAGTAATCCGCCGCATAGAGCTATCTCCGACCGGAAGTAAAGTGAGCTTCTACCTAGCATCAAAGGACGGTAGTGACGTCACAACTTCCGGTCCAGGCCACCAGTGCTACAGCCTCCACGCCGTCGGGCCCCGGTCGAGAACCAAACCTGCTTACTCTAGAGTCATTGATTATTATAATCCTTTGGTTAATGATACTCCGGTTGGTTAATTTTTCGCACTAATAATCCAGAAGATTTTTTGACTGCTCCGTAGCACAGTTGGCAGTGATGTGGACTGAGTAAGCGTGTGCACCTGGGTTCAATTCCCGGGCGGGGTGAATATCAATGTTTGTTTCCGGTCTGGGTGTAATGTTCTTGTCTGTGTGTGTTTCGGGCACCCTAGATACAGGTTCTTCCTAGTTAGGGGCGCTGAGTGTGATGTGTTATTATAGAAACAACAATGCCTTAAGCGAAAAAAAAGCTTTTTTTTTCGTTATTGGCATGCCCATTATGATGAAATGATTTCTAATGGGCGTAAATTACATCTGTAAATTATTGTAGTTTGTTTAAGTATTTATACTGATAAGTGAGGGTAGTTAGAAAACCAAATAACTTTCGGCTCTACCACAAAAAGAGCTTATCCTGGTTTAAATAACTAGACTATGATTAAACCACGATTTAGTCATGCAAATTGGTGATTTAGACCGGTCTAACTTCTTTGTTGTAAGGGGGTTTTTGGTTTTATTGCAGTCAAACCCTCGCTTGTTTAAGTTTTGAGCCATGATACCCTCGCTACGCTTGGCAGTAAACCCTTGAAACACTGGCTGTGCTTGGGTTCAAACATGAGCACCCTCATCATAATATACTGGGTGTTTCTGACAAGCAGGTAATAAATCAAAGGAGGGATTCTGCTCACCATAACCTAACAACTTTCCCAAAGCAACATGGGTCGAAATCTCAAAAAAAATAACAGCTGTTCCATACATTGGTTCGATCGATCAGCTGACGGGGTCAATGTACGGGACAACTGATTTTTGTTTTATGTTTTCGACCTATGTTGCTTTGGGAAAGTTGTTAGGTATGGTGAGCTAAATCCCTCCTTTGATGTATTGTGCCTTGTCAGAAACACCTTGTGTATCACCTTACACCTATGTTAATATATATAATGGTAGAGTAAGTACAAACACAGTGACCTAAACTAACAGTAAACCGTTTTCACAGATTTATACAATACCCGAAGACTGTCCGCCAAGAATAGCACACGACACAAACCCGTTTATTAGCAAAAATAATCTATACAAAAGCGCCCGATCTTCAGACGAAGATGACCTTCTCATCACTGAAGATTTCACTTTCGAAGACATCCCAGAGGGAATTCCCCTGGACGATCCACTTTATGACAATCTGCAAATTAGTGACGAGATAGATCAAAAGTTTAGATATCTAGATAGAAATGAAAGTAGAGAAAATAGTCATGAGGTCTTTGAACAAGATATAGAAATTATAAAAGCTGTAAAACCAAAGACTGAAAAGGATAATGAACTAGCGCAAATAAGTGATGAAAAATCTAATAGTGATTTCGTATTAAAGTCGGAAGACCTTAGAGTGGATACAGAAAAAGTAGAGGATAATAAAGATAATCCTAATTTATCAGAGTTCACTACAGAAAACGTGGAGAATAATAGAGATAATCTAAAGCTAACAGAGTTTACAAAGAAAAAAAAGGATAATATAGATAATCCGAAGTTATCTGATTTTCATGTTATAGATCGAGAGGCTGATTTAGATGTGCCGACTGGGGTTGAAGGTCCGGAGCCTTCTTTTCTAAAGCCTCCTCCTGGTTTTATTGAGGGATTGAAGGGTAAGTGATTAAAATTTACTACCTACTATCAATTTAGGTATTACTTAGCAAATAAACTGGACTACAAAAACTATGTTAAGACACTGACATAGCCAAAAGCATTGCGAAACTTAAGTGGCAATGGGCAGGGCACATAACCTCGAACGATGGTCACTGGGGTCGAAAAGTTCTCGAGTAGCGACCGCGCACACAAGACACAAAGTAGGCAAAACCTCCACAATGAGGTCAGACGGACCGTTAAAGACTTTGGGATTACGCTGGATCAGGTTCGCTGAAAACTGTTCACTGTTCGGTGTGGCGATGTGTGTCTTTCTGCTGATATGATGATGACGATGACAAAAATAATGTTACGTTAAGGTATAGTAGCAAAGGGGGCCAAGAATGGGAGAGCTTTCTTACTGATCTACACTTTGCTATACATAGTATAAGGATTTTGGTGCGGTTTTTTTTAATAGTTAAAGTGATTCTAGAGAAAGGTTTATAAGTATAATACATGCGCAAAATAGTTACCTATAGGTTAGGCGGTACGACTTCGCCGGGTCGACTAGGTCAGTTATAATCTGAGATATTGTTTTTGTTACAGATCCCACCAAATCGCCAGCAGGCGTGCAGGAACGCGGTGAATTTGCAGAATATAGACTGTACACACCTCATTACTACGTTTTCGAATACCCATATCCGTTTTACTTATATCCGCCCGGATATCATTAAGACTAAAATAGTGGTTCAAGAGTTATATTATGGTACATAGGTATTTATTTTAGTATTTAGTACTTAATAGCTTTGTAAGTAAGTAGGTATGTTAGATAAGTGCATTATATTAAGATATTTAGTCATTAATTTCGTTTGATTAGGCTGTGAAATAAACTTTTTTACTTTATTATATCTATACTTTTTTATACTTACTGTTCCTTCAATATTTCATTGTTTTTTTTCTTACCGGAAGTTTGAAATTTTATTTTAAGCGCGCGCTTGGTACCTAGGTTACAAAGGCTAAGTACAATAAATGCTAAAAAATAATAAAACCAGTTCATAACACAAAATGATTAATGAAAGAGAAAGACCCAACTCCCCAACTTTTATCAGCTTTAAATTATTAAACCGCACAATTCCAAGATTAGATAACGCTTTCCTGCCAGCCAGCAACATTTATTAAAAAAAGGGCATAATTTGGTGAAACAAAAAGAATCTCAAAATTTTAGACTGGCTTATTTTTTTTAGTTTAGTATTTTGAAAATTTGTTTCTTTTCGCCTACTCTATGTTTATCTATCTAGAAAATAAACTAATGTGCCCTACGCTCTACTAAATAGTGTTGCAATATATGTAACTCGGTCAGTGAAAAAAATCTTCAAAAATCTTTTCAACCACTAAGAATGGATAAAGCCCTTCGACGGTAAAGTTTAAATTATCACGGATAAGCATATCAAATCGCGTTTAGTATAGCAATGACGTTACAGCGTTCGCTGACCGATGACTCAGCCTCGGTAAAGGCTTTGTTTGCATTTAGGGCATATCTTAAGACAATTCAAACTGGTTCTTAATTTTATGCCTTAGGTTTCAATCCTAAGACACCAAGAAACAAAATTTAAATAAATGTAAATAAAAAATGAAGAAAAAACACCACCATGATGTTTATTCTAAACTCTTGAGCTCTCAGTATCGGGCAGATGTGGGGTAGGTAGACCTAAGGTTTCCCAAAAATTAAAATAAACCGTAGTTAGCAACATTTTAATATATAATTTTATTCAAATGAAATTAATCATACATTACACAATACTTGGATGTACGTTCTTTAAAATAATTACAAAATAATCCTTATTGGCAGCATAGTTTAATTATCATTAAATTAAAAAGAATATGTTATGCTCCCACTCGCACTCAAGCCATAAATGGTCATAATTTACTAAATAAACGCTTTAATGTTTTTTTTTTAATCCACATTGTTTTGAGCATTCTTCACATAAAATATATCCATAATTAAAAAATATATTGTGCTCTTTGTTCTTACAATGGCATTAAAGCTATGTGGACATCATTTAATTAAAATTAACTACAGTTAAATGCACCATTTTTGCTTCTTGGCTTATTCGTTCCATGTTGTGTAAGCAAGCAATAAAAAAAGAAAGTTTTAAATATTACCAAAGCTTTATCATGCCTGCATTTATTTTTGATCTTCTAATTAAATAGTATTTTAATACTGAATTTACAAGCTTAAAGGGCCAGTATGCTTACACAACTCATGTTTCTTTACACTGATAGTTAGTATAATAATATTTTCTAAGTGAATGATCATAATAAGTTCCCCTTAAAAGTTCATTGCCGTTTCGACCGCGCCACCAAGTTCTGAAATAAAAAAATGATTACGCTCAGATTCTGTCAAAATTTGTCAAAACTGAATGGTAAAACCAGGAATTTGTCAAAGCATAAATAAAGAAGTTATGAAGGTTTGATGGTGTCCGCGCGAACGAAACAAGGAGAACCGCGCGGACATTGAGATCTAGACTTCTGGAAGGTTTAGAGACCTGGGTTTTTTTGTCAAAGCATGGTTCAATTTGTCAAAAAATGTAGAAGTAATAACATTTTGACTAGCTCTAATACTTGACCAGATAATGACCCTTCAGTCCCATCCCATGGCCGCGCGAACCTCCAATTAAGATTCCTTTAGTGGTTCAATTATTTTCGTAACTATGCGTCCAAAACAGCCGGAATCGGTGTTTAGACCTTTATCTTAATTTGTCGAATCCTATGAAGGCCGAAAACCGCCGATGTCTGTTGTTAGTTACACAAAATCAACACAGATCGGCGGTTTTCGGCCTTCATAGGCTTCGACAAATTAAGATAAAGCACTGAGCACCAATTCTTGCTGTTTTGTAATTCATAGTTACGAAAATAATTGAAGCTAAAGGAATCGTAATTGGAGGTTCGCGCGGCCATGGGACTGAAGGGTCATTATCTGGTCAAGTATTAGAGCTAGTCAAAATGTTATTACTTAAACATTTTTTGACAAATTGAACCTTGCTTTGACAAAAAAAAACAGGTATCTAAACCTTCCAGAAGTCTAGATCTCAATTTCCGCGCGGTTCTCCTTGTTTCGTTCGCGAGGACACCATCAAACCTTCATAACTTCTTTATTTATGCTTTGACAAATTCCTGGTTTTACCATTCAGTTTTGACAAATTTTGACAGAATCTGAGCGTAATCATTTTTTTATTTCAGAACTTGGTGGCGCGGTCGAAACGGCAATAAAAGTTCAACTGTATTTCAAATTGCTGAACCAGGGCTTAGATTCCTTTTTTTCTTTCTAGATTCCTAAGCATCTTATTGTTATCTATTGCTGTTAATAATATTAAACAATAATAACTATAATCTATTGTTTATTTCAACCAGAAAACATGTCTTTTCTTCAATTGACCATTCTAGCCTGGTGTAGACATAGTTTATAGGATGATCAACACAACAGTGTTTTCAGTGTACTTTCTAAACCAACCCTATTAATGTGAGTAACAAAATGCAATAAAATTTAACAGTTAAGATAGCGATTTCTCTATAATATTATAGATAAATACGCACTGGAAGGCTCGGAGTCCACAACCCCCAGTGCCCGTAAACATTTGAACAAACTTTACTCTTACGCAAATATGTACAGAGGCATGGCGCGGCCGCTGCGGCTCAGAGCGCAGCGGCAGGACATCATTGGCTCTTCAATTCTTTTCCAATTGTGTAGGAGACTAGGCGTGCCCAGTCAATCTTGCTGCGTGTCACTGGGAGCTGTCGTCTTAGGGCCTTGAATGTTGTATCGCTCATGGTCTTATAGTTGTCAGAGATAGCAGTCTGATAGGCATTCTCTGCTTCACAGACTTGTCTGACAAACTCTTTGGCGGTGGCAACCTCACCAGTAGCTATCAGTGGGGATTTGACCTCCTTTGAACTGACCAGCTGTACATTGCCATCCTCGTAGTAGTGCACCTGCACACGGAGCACTCCGCGTAGCTCGGCCGCGCCGCCGCCGACCGTCAGTGACCACACTGAACGCCACCGACCGTTCCAGTAGTTCTTGGGCTGAAACTGATGGTCCTCGATGCAGGCCACGAGCGCCACCGAGCCCCCCTCTAGCGTACGACCCACCACGAGGCTGGCGCCGTGCTTGTAGTGCGCAGCCACGTAAGCCGTCAGCTCCTCGTCCAGCGCAGCGCGCCAGGGCTCCGCCGAGCGGTCCGGCTCATACTGCTCGTATTCACACGCTTCCTTTCGCAAGTGGTCGTACTTGAAAGACCGCTTCGACCGCGGGTCGAAGAACCGGCCGCCGCCCAGTTCGTTATGGTCGGTAATGAGCGTGTGAAGCTCGGAGCCCTCGAGACGCACGGGCGTAAGCTGGTCCTTGTTGTATTGAGCAAACGCGCCGCTAGAGCCCTCTTTAAGCAACGTGTCATTGTTCAATAGGACTCTTACATCATTGAATACCTCATTAAATTCACCAGGCGGCGAATGTAATATGAAATCCGAAACAATTCTAACTTTTTCTTGATCACTAATCACTTCGTCACCGTCCGCCGCCATTTTTGATACTTTTTTGACAGAAAGAAAGAAATTTTAATGAAAAAAAATAAAGAATCATAGACAGTGTTACCAATGCCTATTACCAGATTCCCCAAGATAATCACAAGCTAGAATCACTAGTCAATTTCCCCAAATTTGGGAACAGAAATACTTTGATTCCCCACAAAATAATACCATTCAAACTTGATTAAAAAATAATACATAATTTAGCCAGAATAAATAAAAAGCACGAAAAAAAATTCGCGCCACATCCTCCTGAACCGCCCAGAAAATATTTGGAGAGCATAATTGTTAGAGGGATCAAACCTCCAGCTGCTCCGATGCTTCTTAATTCTTCTCTGGTAGCCATTAATGCTAATAAATATATAAAGGCAGCAATTTACCGGATGTTTTCTAAGTTGTTTTTTAATACCTAAGTAATATCCAAAATCTCCGCATACAGACAGAGTGCCTCTCCCTACCCTACAAAATATCCAATCGCTTTGGGATTCCCTGCAGTTTGGGGGAATCACACATGTTGGCAGCACTCACAGACTAGAATGGTGTTACTAGCATAGAAAATTAAACGCAACATAGTATTTACAAAGTGAGTTAAAAATAATTTCAAAATAATTAAATTTTAGAAATTTATGTTAAAAATCCACCAAAAACTACATTATATTTTATTCAATATGATATTAATATTTAGAAACTAACCGTCGTATTCATAAAGATACAGTAGATTTTAAGTAGCGTTACTGGAGGTCTACTTCTCTGGTTTGTTGTATGGTAAATACGTGACATCCAGTCTAAATTGACATACGTCAAATAACTAAAATGCTCTTTAACTTTTTATGAATAAGAGGGTAAAAGTGTTGTGGCTCTTAATATACAAGCTGCATTTACCTGTTAATTTTACTTTAAAATTTATAAAATGTCAAAAAATACATACATACATACATTCAGTAAACAATCTTTATAAATGCTCTAGTTGTGTAACTGCTTTGCGTGCTGCAAAATAATCAAAAAATAACTCAAAAAAATGTCGGTATTTACTTATAAATACTACGATACGCCTGAGGGGCACGACGTTTTTAAGAAGACCTTTGTGACCTCCAAGTACGCTTTCTGTACGGGCCTAGCTGGTGCCACAACCGATGTATTGCTTTTCTCCCATCCCAAAGGCACCCTGAACACCATGGGTCGGTATTTATTCTACATGGGACCTCTAATAGGCATGGCCACAGCGTTCACGGTCACAACGAACGCGATGCAGAACTACAGAGGCAAGAACGACGAGTGGAACTACTTTATGGGTGGTTGTGCAGCGGGTTCCATTGCTGGTGCCTGGGTCAAGAGTCCAGCAGCAGGTGTGCCCATTGCTGTGCTCCTAGGAGCTGTAGCAGTCGTAAAAAAGATGGCCATTGACAATAACTGGCACTTTATACCTACAAACTTTGTCCAGTGTAAGAATAATGCTGTGTCCGTCAGAAATGATTTCACAATGGCCAAAGACGTCCCTGAACTTAGGAACTGGACCACAGGTGAGCTTTGATTAGGTTCATGTTCTGATGTACCTGTGTTAAATTGACATTCTGGCTTATGGCTGTCCTACCTACTGTATGATAAACAAAATTTTGTCCCAAGCAATGCTACCATTCAGCGCTGGCCACTAGAATAATATTTATTGAATGAAAGAAGTTATAATTTTTATGAAGTTATGGCATGATGCTAGCTATTGGTGTTATTATTAAATATCAAAAATGAGATCCTGAATGATACCTGAAATCTTGCTTAGTAATTTTAGGCTACTGTTGTATAGATTCTATAAATTACTAATTTGACATAATATCTATACTATAGATATTATGTCAAAGACCTCTGATAGATACTGTACTGCTAAATGTGGCCATTTCAAGCAACAATCAGTATAGATTATCAATACCATAGTCTATACCAATAATAAAGAGGAAAGATTTGATTGTTTGTATGTTTTAAGGTCTTTAACTAAGGACTACACAATAGTGTCCCTGGATGTCAAAAGTTATTATCAATACATAGTATAAAACAAAGTCACTTTCTGCATCTTACCCTATGTATGCTTAAATCTTTAAAACTACCTACACAAAGGATTTTGCTGCAGTTTTTTTTAAATATAGGTTCATTCAACAGGAAGGTTTATAAGTATAATACATATGTCGTAGTAAGATTTGATAATTAGAGTTTTTGCAAAAAAACTAGGGATTTTGCGAAAACATGGATAATTTAATATAGGATTACTTTTTTTTTCAATCATCCTGACAACAAGCAGTTTTTTTGCAAAAAACCTAGTATAATTAAAAATGTGAAACCTTCCTTAACTCTGATTGGCTAGTTTGTTGCTGGCTAGTTAACTCTTATTCTGATTGGTTCGTTAAAATACCTTCGACGCTACAGAGAACCAATCAGAATAAGAGTTGGACAGCAAGCAATATAATCTAGCCAATCAGAGTTAAGAAAGGTTTCAAATTTTTTAATTATACTAGGTTTTTTTGCAAAAAAACTGCTTTTTGGCAGGATGATTGGAAAAAATAATCCTTATATCAAATTATCCGGGTTTTCGCAAAATCCCTAGTTTTTTTGCAAAAAAACTAATTATCAAATCTTCCTACGACACATGCACAAAATAGTAATAGGTTAGGCGGTACGAAGTTTGTTGGGTCAACTAGTTATTTATAATTGATTATTCGTTACAAATAATATTTGTTTGTTACAGGAAATTAAGCAGAAACTAATGATGTGAACAAAGTCCCTAGGTAGTTTGTAAATATAATACTGGAAAATACAAATCAAATCCAGTTCTAAATATATAATTTTAATAAGAGTAGATATTGTTTTTGTTACAATTATATGTGTAAAAGTCAAAAAACTGTTTTTAATGTAATAAAGTTTTGATCATTAAATTATGTTAGCACAGCAATGCCTGGTGATCTTAAAACTTTTATTATAATTACAAAAAAATAAATGAATTGATAGACCCCACCCACTACAGACTCTGCCCAGCCCAATGCACATGCCGACAAGGCGCGGGCGCGTCGAAAGATATGTAAGAGACTTACTTCTATGGCACACTAATTGCGTGTCATTTCTTATAGTAATTAACTTCACCCAAAAGACGTCCACTGCTGGACATAGGCCTCCCTCATAAAGCGCCACAAAGACCTGTCTTGAGCGACCCTCATCCCTCCGCAGCTTTTTGGTACAGTGGCGGTCTAGGACGGCGTAACACTTCCGGTTTTTCTGTATTGCAAAGGCCGCACGAGACCATAGACAAATCTGTTACGCCGTCCTAGACCGCCACTGTACTTTATCTATACCAATATTATAAAGAGGAAAGATTTGTTTGTTTGTTTGTAACGAATAGGCTTCGGAAATACTGAACCGATTTGAAAAATTCTTTCACTGGTAGGAAGCTACATTAACCCCGAGTGTCATAGGCTATATAAGATTTTCAAAAAAATTAGGGATCCTTGCCTAAACTCAAATAATATAACCCAAGGTGCAATATTTTTCCGTTGTTTACATATTTTGACAGGTGGTTTGTTGTTGTTGTTTGTTATTTATTCGGCCATTATGGGCAGTCAAAAGAACATAGTCTATAGAGCCAAGTCTATTGTAGTATCTTATATTCTATGGCGTAACGAAGGTAAGCCGGGAAAGCTCGTGCTCTAATAATTTTTGATTGAAAATTTGTTTAATTATGTGCCATTTTTTTGCATTTTTTTTTGAGGCCCAGTTAAGAGTGTAATCTACCCTTATTAACAAAACTTAGTTGCCTTTGCTGAAAAAAAAAAAAATTCAATAAATGTTTACTTATAAACTTTATTGCTTACAACTATAAAATAAAAAATAACAAACTTGTAAAAGCAATTCAATAAAAAAATGCTACAATAACAAAAATAAAATATTGCACTACAGAAATTACTTAATCATATACGGTAATATTATAAAATTTCTAATTAAAATTGTTAAAAACAAAAATGGCGCAGAAGAAATCAGTTTAAAACTAGATGGCGCCACAATTACACTGATGCTACTTTATCAATCGCGAAAAAATTCAAGATTTTTCTGGATAAATTTTTTTTCGCGACGAGCGCAAGTAAGTATACATCTTTAATATTAGAATAACTATTGTTTTTGTTAATAATGTGCAACTATGAACAGGAATGTTCAAGCGTTTAGTGCAAGAAGCATGGTTACAAAAATTTCTTTAATGAAAGTACAAGGAAAGAACAAAAAAAAACTTAAATGCTTTAAAACTTTCTATGCACATGGTACAGTGGCGGACACGATCGGCGTAACACTTCCGGTTTTTCTGTATTGCAAAATAGCTCTTGTTCTTTGGTTTTACAGTCTAGGGCTGACGAAACCATAGACAAATCTGTTACGGCCTCCTAGTCCTTGACTGTACTAAAAAAAATATATAAATTATTAATTTGAGATGAGTTACTAATTTGCGCCAATAAAGAGAATTCAAGGAACCAAAGATAAGAAAATCTGTATAAAAAAAATAAAAAAATATTGACAAAGTCCCTTGTCTGCGCAACAAACATGACAAACATAATACCGTCTCGTTCTTAAATAATCATTTAGTGAGAGCGAGAACGCATGAGTCTGTCATATCCTTTTGAAAAATTTTCCTCATAGGCGCCTATAATTTTTGTTGACTAGATTTAACCACACTTAAAAATAAAAAAAACTATTTTGTTAGTTTTCATAGATTAAGAGATATTTAAATATTTTGTAAATAAAGTTTAGGAAAAAAACTAAGATAACAATTTGGCAGAATTTGGCAAAGAATTCAAATTCAGTCGTTAACGAAATCAATTCGCCTCTTTTACTAAAATTTACATCTTACAACAACAACAAATATCAAGGAAGTAAATCGGAAGTTTGTTTTTTTAACAAAAATTGATAAGTTTACATTTTGAAAAAAAGTTAATATAAGTAATTTTCAAAGTGCGCGCCAGATAAGTATGCGCGCGACTGGTGGCGCCACTGTATACGCCTTTCAAAACAAAATAGTCGGCGCGCGGTCAAAATATGAACCAATTATCAATCTGTCAGTCTAGTTGCAATTTTTTTTGAATGGCAGTTGAAGTACGTACACAGTGGCGCCCCCAGTCGCGCGCAAAAATAGCTGACGCATACTCTAATGTCAAAATTTTATTAATCTGGACTGTTGATCAGAACCAACGCGTTTAGAACCCTATAAAGCAGTTCATTTCTCATGTTTCACTGCTCTTTCTTCCGCTTCCTCTTCCTCTTCGATTTCCTCCACCTCCTCTTCGATCTCCTCTATCTCTATTTCTTCTTCTATCTCCTCTTCGGACAGATCTTCGTCTTCTTTGTTCTGAAATTTAAAGAAAGTTGGCTTTGATTAAAATATCAACCAATTTTATTAATATTTTAAAAGTTTGAGAAGTTCAACTTTCTCGCAAAAACTACGGATCGGAATCCATTCTTGTATATTATATTTATAAGCGAAAGTAACTCTGTCTGTCTCGCTTTTACAACAAAACTACTTAACCGATTGGAAGAAATTTGGTACACGTACAGTGGCGGACTAGGAGGCCGTAACAGATTTGTCTATGGTTTCGTCAGCCCTAGACTGTATTACCAAAGAACAAGAACTATTTTGCAATACAGAAAAACCGGAATTGTTACGCCGAACGTGTCCGCCACTGTACAGTGCCTGATAAAGTTCATAGGCTACTTTTTGTCCGGAAATTCCCACGAGAAAATTGAAAATTTGCTGTTTCTATAAAAAATTTCGCTGGCGAAGCCGCGGGGCGCCCACTTGAATTCTAGAAATATTTGAAATGCGAAAATATAAAGAGGCTTCAAAAAAAGAGGTTTCAACTTTCGCGCAAAAATTACTGATCGGAATTCGATACCTATAAGTATATCAATATCAATCAATACATAGTATAAAATAAAGTCGCTTCCCGCGTCTGTCCCTATGTATGCTTAAATGTTTAAAAATATGCAACGGATTTTGATGCGGGTTTTTTTAATAGATAGAGTGATTCAAGAGGAAGGTTTATAAATATATTACATGCACAAAATAGTAATAGGTTAGGCGGTACGAAGTTCGCCGGGTCGACTAGTACTTAATAAATATGTACCTCAGCTGGCTGCGTGATAGCACTCGCCGTGGTAAACTCGTCCATTGTAGATTCTGTAAATCATTTATTGAGACAACTTTAGTGCAAGCCGAAAGCAAGTCAATATACCTGCTAGAAACACACATACTAAAAAGGGTTACATATCATTATAACTAAACTCATTTCAACTACTTTCAACTCAACTATGACCAAATGACCTACGTTTCAGAATAACTAATAATCGATTCATCTAAAAATGATTGGACTAAGGAATGAAATACCTAAAGCACAACTCAACTATGTTCAACTCACCTAAAACTGATTGGACTAATGAACGAAATACCTAAAGCACGACTCAACTAATGATCAAGTCACCTATAAGTTATTGTAGGTACTAACAAACGATTTATACCCACTGTTAATCTAGGGTGATTAGAAAAAGTCCTCCTTACTTTAGAAGTTTCCATCCTTTTTGTCCCTCCCGTCCAGTTCAGGCTGTAGTAACTTAATTTTTTTTTTTCAGAAACCTTAATAAGTGACGTTTTTTAATTACCTAATTAAAACGCGTTGAGGAGTGTTCCTGGTACGCAGAACCGACACGCTACGGTTAGGTTAGCAAGGAGCGACCGAAGGGAGCGAACTTGCGGTATTGTTGTATATATTTACACATGCACGAGCCGAGCGAGCGTAGCGAGCGACCGCGGCAGCGGGCGGCGAGTGCCAGAAACACTCTTCAAGGCGTTTCAATTAGCTAATTAAAAAAACGTCAATATGTTACTACATCCTAAACTGGACGGGAGGAGCAAGGGCGGGAGGAACTTCTAAAGTAAGGATGACATTTTGTAATCACTCCAGATTATTATCAGTGGGTATAAATCGTTTGCTAATCGTAAATAATGAACTATACCCGCTGCAGCGCGGTAAACCGATTAACTTTAGGCGAGTCGTACATAGTTGTAACATCCAATATCTGAACTGATCATTAGATCAATCGTTCATTAGTTGTAATAATTTTAGTTGATTTGAAATTAGTTGAGTTGAACATTAGGTGAGTCGTCCATTATGGATTATGAACTTATGTGAATCGATCGTAGTTGAGTTGAAAATAGTTGAAATGAGTTTAGTTATAATGATATGTAACCACTAAAAAGCTGGGAAATAATATTCCTTGAGGGATTTACATTTAAAAAAAAAAGTTTCGTAATACGCTCGTAGATGGCGTTATATGGCTTAATAGACATAGGTAAGTTTATCAAATCAATTCAAATTAACTTGAAAAGTTTAAAACAAATACAATTTGACTGGCGCATGACGAGTTCCAGTTTTATTTTGAGCTTTTAAGGCGGTAACTCTCGGTATGGCGCGAAATTCAAATTTTTTCACGTTTTTTAATAATTTTGGCGAAAGTATTCATCTCTACTAAAGTTTAAATGTATTCGCGTACGTAAAAACCTATTTCCCACATTGTGATATATCGTTTTTGAAAGACAGACCCTACAGATTTTGTGTCTAAGGGGTAAAAGCCCAAAAAACCAGTTCCTTGAATATACACAAAATCGGTAACTCTGTCTTTCAAAAACGATATATCACAATGTGGGAAATAGGATTTTACGTCATCATCATCATTTCAGCCGTAGGACGTCCACTGCTGGACATAGGCCTCCCTCAAGGCTCTCCATCTGTACCGATCGCAGGTGGCCTGCATCCAGCGTGGACCCGCAGCCTTGCGCAGATCATCCGTCCATCTGGTCGGTGGACGTCCTACGCTGCGCTTGCCGATCCGTGGTCTCCACTCGAGAACTTTTCGGCCCCAGCGGCCATCTGTTCTGCGGGCTATATGACCTGCCTATTGCCACTTCAACGAGCTTATCCGCTTGGCTATGTCGGTGACCCTGGTTTTACGAATAGGATTTTACGTACGCGAATTCATTTAAACTTTAGTAGAGATGAATACTTTCGCCAAAATAATTAAAAAACGTGAAAAAATTTGAATTTCGCGCCATACCGAGAGTTACCACCTTAGTGATTCATTTCAACTTCAGCTGTAGATTTTTGCTAGCGCCATCTGATAGCGGCGTGATAAAACTTGTTTTTTTTTCTGAGATGTCAAATTTAAAACCTCTCATTCGCCCTGTACAGTCACGGACTAGGAGGCCGTAACAGATTTGTCTATGGTTTCGTCAGCCCTAGACTGTATTGCCAAAGAACAAGAGCTTTTTTGCAATTCAGAAAAACCAGAAGTGTTACGCCGACCGTGTCCGCCACTGTACCAACGGTGATAACGTGACGACCCTCATTCAGTGCACTACCGCTACCTTACCTATCTTATACTTATTTTATTTAGAAACTCTCGCAACTTTCACCTATTCTTTTTTATACTATTTACATATTGATAAGCAAAATGTATAATTTCTTTTTTACAAAAAAGGAACCCGCCTACAACCAACTCACACAATACATCAACTGAGCACTTCCTCTTTTTCGAAGTCTGTTCAAATAGGTACTAAAACCATCTCCTGAATGTAACAAATACTAATCTGAAAACCGCATCAAGATCGGTTCAGCCAAACGCGAGATAATCGCGGACAAACATACATACATACAGGTCAAACTGATAACCTCCTTTTTTGAAGTCGGTTAAAAATGTTACCTAAATCTCTATCGGGCGTGCTGCGCGGCTGATCCTGTATCAGCGAGAGTGTCATCTTACCGCTCACTATCAGCTGAAATGAATAATTGATAAATATTAGTTTAAGACGATATACGACAAATAAATGGAACGCGCAAATGAACAGAGTCTATCTCTTTGATATAGCATACTGAGGGCGAGGGACAGTCATATATCAGTCGCCCACATCGGTTACTACATTTCATTGGAAAAAGTAGTAAATATTGAATATATTTTTAATTATTACTTTTAAATCAAATCTGAATTACCAGAATTTAATTTTGTTTATTATCATTATTCCTAGGTAGTTTTAACAAAAACTAGTAAGTCATTTCGAAGAACTAGCTATTCCCGTTTTTTGGAAAGGTTATCTTTGACGAAATAATGTATCGAGGTTTTTTGATTCCACTAGTGTTTCTCAATTATAAAAAACTTTTTTATATCCTCAAAAAGGTTTAATTGAAATTCCAGATCTTTATCTTCTATAGATTAAGAGAATGACTTGATTTAAAAAACCTTCAAAACTCATATAGCGTCATAATAGAGCCATAACCCATAACATAGCTAAAGTAGCGCCAACCGCGAAAAAAAATAATATCTTCTAAACTAAGGCAAACATAAAAAAAAAAAAAATTGAAACAGTAACTAAAAGCTAACCCTGTTATTCATAAAAAGTTAAACAGCATTTTAGTTATTTGACGTATGTCAATTTACCGTGTTATTCATAAAGATACAGTAGATTTTAAGTATCGTTACTGGAGGTCTACTTCTCTGGTTTGTTGTATGATAAATACGTGGCATCCAGTCTAAATTGACATCCGTCAAATAACTAAAATGCTCTAACTTTTTATGAATAAGAGGGTTAGACTGGATGTCACGTATTTACCATACCAACAAACCAGAGAAGTAGACCTCCAGTAAAGCTACTTAAAATCGACTGTATCTTTATGAATAAGACGGTAAGTATACAAGAGTGCTCTAAAAATACTAGGCAGCATTATCTGTGGAATACTGTTTCACGTTTTTGATATTTGCCTTAGTTTTGAAGATATTATTTTTTTCTCGGATGGCGCCTATTTAGCTGTGATATGCCCTCAATTGGGAGTGGAAAAAGATTTAAAGTTTAATTTTTTAGACTGCTCCGTGGCTCAGTTGGCAGTGATGTGGACTGAGTAAGCGTGAGCACCCGGGTTCGATTCCTGGGCGGGGCGAATGTAGATATGATGAATACCGATGTTTGTTTCCGGTCTGGGTGTGATGTTCGTCTCTGTGTGTGTTTCGGGCGCCCTAGATACAGGTTCTTCCTAGTTAGGGGCTCTGAGTGTGATGTGTTATTATTATTATTATTTTGACACTTTGAAGTGCGATTTCGAGCTGTGACGTGCCTGTGAATGTCAGCCTATAAGATTCCACTGAAAAACAAAAAAAAACCCTATTAGCAACTAACCGAAGATTGTTTCTGGTGCGCGGGCGCGGCGAAGTCGGCCACCAGCACGGACGACTGCTCCGGTATCTCCGTCTCCAGGAATATTGACTTCACGTCTTCCGGGGAGTGCTAGTGGGACCAGAGGTTTACACCATAATGATATAGATAGAAGGATTTGATTATTGTGTTTGTTTAAATGGTAAAGTGTACGTATACCAACTATATTCTATTTAATTTTTTGGTAAGTGCTATGTGTGTGAATTAATTTATGTCTATGTCTAAACTATTAAATGTATTTAAATAGAATTCTTTATTATGCCTTCATTAATATGAACATAGGCTGTAGAATATTCTACAAAATGTGTTTAATATGCCTAATATTGTGAATACTTATTTTGTAAGGTAGTTGTACGAAGTTTATCAAATTCTTCAAGAATAGTCAATAAAGTATTCTCGATAACGGAAATATTTGGGCATAAAAAACGTTAGTAAATTTTGACATGTTAGTGAAAAAATAAAACTGCCATTATGTATTTATTTAAAACAAAAAGCGTTATTTATTTCCAATATTAACAAAAAAATAAACAAAATATTGAGGTAGTTTACTTATGAAGCAGTTTTATTTTTGTACCAACTCAGCTAAATACTTACTAAGTTTTTTACAGACCACTGATGCTAGCGCCAATCACGAAAAAATGTATCTTCTAAACCATAGCAACTATCAAAAATACGATAGATAATATACTTTATTGCAATTCATCGTAACTGACGCTATTATCGGTTTTATAGAACTCAAAAGTAATTAAAATTAGTCTGGAATGTATATTAAAATAACTCTACTATGCTAATTCTAGACGTTTTGACGTCTCAGTTTGTTTCATTTTAATTTAGAGCTTCGTATATTTCATTTCTATCTTCGATCTTCCTTGCTATTGTTACTTTATCTTAGGTAGTTTTGCCTTTTTTTTTCTAAATTAGGCTAACTATTTGACTAAAAAACCCCTATCTACTATTGCAAGGCTAGGTAACCAAATCAATTCACATCATCCCTATCAAAACTGTCGTACAACGTCTGTACAATATGTACTAGGACGTTAGGGCTGCTCACCGCGGCCCGGGGCGGCGCGGGCGCGGGCGCGCGGCCCTCCCCGCGCGGCCAGGCGCCGCCGTCCGCCGCGTGCGCTGTCGTCTCCATGCCTAGTACCTAGGAGATAGATATGTCGTAGTAAGTTTTGATAATTAGGTTTTTTGCAAAAAAACCTAGGGCCTAATTTCTTTACCTAATTTCTCCTGAATAGTTCATGAAATATAGTTTGTATCTATCGTAGTAAGATTTGATAATTAGGGCTTTTGCGATAACACAGATAATTTGATAAAAGCATTACTTTTTTTTTTTTTTTTTTTTTCAATCATCCTGACGTAAAGCAATTTTTTTGCAAAAAACCTAGTAAAATTGAAAACTTTGAAACCTTCCTATAATATGATTGGCTAGATTATTGCTTGCTGGTAAACTCTTATTCTGATTGGTTCGTTAAAATATCCTTTGACGCTACAGAGAACCAATCAGAATAAGAGTTTACCAGCAAGCAATAAATCTAGCCAATCAGAGTTAAGGCAGGTTTTAAATTTTTCAATTATACTAGGTTTTTTGCAAAAAAAAAACTGCTTTACGTCAGGATGATTGAAAAAAGAATAATGCTTATATCAAATTATCCGGGTTTTCGAAAAATCCCTATTTTTTTTTGCAAAAAACCTAATTATCAAATCTTACTACGATAGATACAAACTATATTTCATGAACTATTCAGGAGAAATTCGGCGTGGGCTGTTGTCTCCATACCTAGTACCTAGGCTAGGAGATAGATGCAATCTATATTTAATTAACTATTCAGGAGAAATTCGGCGTGGGCTGTCGTCTCCATGCCTAGTACCTATACTTAGTAGATAGATATAAATCAGTATTGAAATACTAAGGGAAGCCGAAGGACGGGACGGGCAGTTGCGTCCTTCGTTGAAATACTTGAAGAGCCACACTGAGATCACCAGCCCGTCTTCAAGCGTGGGGGTACTGCAAAGTTGTGTGTAGGAGACCTACGGCTAGCAGTGGAAACATGATTGATCAAACGTGTTTGTCAAACTATTTGGTTGTTTACAAAGCCCATAAGTTTTAAAACCAAGTGTCAAAATGTCGTACCGTAAAAGACTCGACATTGTGTCGAACATAAGAGACAGACTACGTTTCAAAAAAGGCAATTCATATAATAACCAAAATGTTCAGAAACAAATAAGATGAAACCAAATCAAACTCACCCTAACCGAAGACTTTTCTGGCTCCGCTTCCACCTCCTCTTCAGATTCTTCAATCTCCTCTTCGTCTTCCTCTTCCCCCATTTCCCTCAAAGCCTCCTCCAGCAGTTCCGGCGTAGTTTGTTTCCTATCTTCTGCTTTCCTATCCTCTCTCGCTTGTGACAGGAAATCTTCTGTAACCTTTTTATCATTAACTTCTGGAGAATATTCTTTTTCGGGACTAAGTTCTTCTGGAGTCGTTTGTACCAACTCTGGAGTCGGTTCTTTTTCTAGACTAGGTTCTTTTGGTACTGGAGAGAGATCTTTTGGCTCTGGACTGGATTCTTTTGGCTCCGGACTGGATTCTATCTCTGGAGTTCTTTCTATAGGTTCCGGACTGGGTTCCTTTTCTGGGGTTCTTTCTTTAGGTTCAGGTGTGGGTTCCTTTATTTCTGGAATAGGCTCTTTATAATCTGTGGCTATGATTCGAACATTTTCATTTACGAGCGTGCCATTTGTGTACGGGCGCGTGTGATTATCCTGCACATCCTGTTTCAAGGAGGAAGATAGAAAGATATGTGAAAATAGTCGATTATCTAAAAGATTCGTTTTTTAAGACGAGAGTTCACCAACACGGTTGTGATTCAACATAATTTTATCAACAGTCATTCCATGAGTTTAAATCTGGTCAATTTTTTTTTGTTTTTTAATTTTTGTCAGGATATGACTGAAGGCTTAGCTTGTGTGTGTTGGAGAACTAAAGTTTCTTAGAAATTTAGTGCAATTTAGATAAAAGAATAGAAAAAAAAAATCAAACTATTAATCTTAAATTTTGTGGTTTAAAATTAGTTTTTTTCCCATTCTTTTCTAAAATATTTAAAGCAAAACACTAGCTATCTAACATATACTAAAATTACACTTAAAAACTATTAACACATTATACTAAACAATCAAAAACTATTCACATCTACAAATCAGTAAAAAAAAGCAAGTGCAGACAATCCAAAATCACGCAAAAAAAAATCGAAACAAATAAATAAAACAAACAAAATTAACATTTTAATTTCGGATTTCTAATTAGATTCGGTTTTATGGTTAAATTATTTTAATTATAATTTGAATATTTTTATATAAGATGTAATTGTTTGTTAGTGACAGTTTGGTAGCTTAGGTGCAGACAGACAGACAGACCAGAGGCAGGCAACGACAAGACAAAATGTAAAAAATTAAAGATGTGCACAAAAATATACGTTCATATAAAAATTATCGGATAATGTTTCCAACAATCTTAAAAAATACATCAAAACAAAAGCATGACACAGAAAATAAATTAAAACTGAAAAACAACAAAAAAAAAAGCAAAACAGCGAAAAGTAACGAAAACCGACCGGACCAGTGACCAGCATAACATTGCCGAAAGTGGCTACTTTTACCAATACTTTTTAGCTTTCTTTGGTCTCTAACCTAAAAGCTATGACTGTTATTCATAAAAAGTTAAAGAACATTTTAGTTATTTGACGTATGTCAATTTAGACTGGATGTCACGTATTTACCATACAACAACACAGAAAAGTTGACCTCCAGTAAAGATACTTAAAATCTACTATTTCTTTATGAATAACACGGTATACATATACAACAGTGCCATAGAAATACTATCTAGTGGAAAACTGTTCTTCATTTTCGATATTTGCCTTAGCTTAGAAGATATATTTTTTTCGCGGGTGGCGCTACTTTAGCTGTGCTTTAATTGAATGAACTCTCCAAAGAGGTATTTTCGCATTGAAGCGGGCTTGCGGTAAAAAGACAACATGCTCCCTCTATTGAAAGGAATTTTCTGATAGTTCTACTATAACAATGGCTGGTCAAGGTCACGGTCAAAGCTCAGGTCAAGGTCATGCTGTGTTAACCTGTCGCTGCTGGTTCTGCGCGTAGCCCGCCTCCATCTGCTGCCTCACCTCGGCTACCAGGCCCGATATGGCCGTGACAACTGCCGGATTTTGACACTCAGTTAAATATTTGCAAAAGTACCTTATTATTTTTTTTCCTAGCTGTTACATTTTTTTTCCTATCTGAACACATATTTTCCTATTTGTACCTTTCTTCAACTGCCGGATTTTAACACTTAGTTAAAATTCTTTTAATACTGTACCTTATATTTTTCATATCTGTGTACCCATATTTTCCTATTTTTACCTTTTTTTCTTCCCATCTGTAAGTAGTTTTTTTTTCTAATTATTTTCCCTATTTACACCTTTTGCCTCACCTCGGCTACCAGGCTTGATATGGCCGTGACAACTGCCAATATTGACATGATTTTGACAATCATTTATTTCTTCCTGTAGGTGCCTTTTTATCCCTAGCTGTATATTTTTTATTTATTTATCAGTACCTTTTTTCTATTTGGGTAAGTAGCTTGTTATTTTTCCTTATCTTTACCTTATTTTTCCTATTTGTATCTAATTTTTTTGCAGCACATTTTTCTGTAACCCTTTTTACTATCTTCACCTTATTTTATTAACTGTATTCATTTCCTTCCTATCTGTAGTTTTTTCCTATAAACACCTAATACTTTTCCAGATTTCTCAAAAACAAAAAAAAGTACCATTAGAAAAAAAGCCATAAAAAAAAGAAAGTAAAACCAAAACAAACCCAATGCCGTGTACAGAAATAGCTGGATGCATGTGCTGTGTACTGGCACACTGCTGGACAGCGGCCAACACGTGGGAACTGGCAGGGTGTTAGGTAGTAAGTGATGGGTAAGTTTTATGACTTTATACCTAGTGAAGGAGCTCTTAATTTTGACCCAGTTATAATTTTTTTGGACAGTTTCTATCAAAGACACTTCATTTATTGTCAAAACACAACTGCGTCATAGAATTATATAATTTAAAGTCCAATATAATTTAAACTGCTATCTGCATTCGGTCATTTGCCGCGCCAGCTAATGTCTTGTAAAACATTTCACTAGATTTTAGTAAAAAATATTAGATAGACAGTCGTTAGGCTTTTGATACGCTCAAACTGTTTGCAACGTCAAAACAATCGGAAAGTGGGTAATATCAAAGGGTTTCCAAAAATACTTCCACAACCACCACTCAAAACTCTAACTACAAAAACATTGTATTTTTGTTTACTTTTTTAGGTTTAGAGACTAAATAAACAATAATTTATAAACACTGGCATAGTTTCAATATTTTATCAAGGATAGGTTTCACACCAAACGTATCATGAAAACAATATTCTGCGTCCAACTATTTCCGTGCTTCGTGCAAGGGGTTTCTTCACCATGCTCCTATATTATCATCTCTAAAAACACGACTTTTCTGACGCCCTGGCAAATACTTCACTGTTAGATAATTCGGTTCATTTCAGATATCCCAACTAATAAATCCACACCAGTGGAAATTTTAGTTATCTTTTCACAAATTGCCCCCGGTTGTTTAAAACCGAACCTTTTCTGGCATGAACCGACAATTCCTGCTGAGAATTTCAACTCAATACACAACACAATACAAAATAAATTTGCAAAGACGCCAGTTTGCCCAATAGAAACACTACCATCGCATCTCGTTCCGCAAGTTGTTTGACGATCCTTTGCATCGCACGTTCCGTCTCAGCGAGTCGAGCTCGCAACGCGGCTAATTCTTCGTCCCCTGGGCAATACCATCCTTTACGTTACTTGACACATTTTGATGTACTATTGGCACACTACTTTGAAACATATCTACACATAATATAGGCACCAACTCATTGACTGAGCCTACGTTTGGAAAGACCTCAAAAGTCCCCAACCCTTTTACTTTTCTCTCAAAAACCTAATTTTCATTTATATTACTCGACACATTTGGCTGTACCCAAACTATTGACACACTACTTTGAAAGATATCTAAACATAATAAAGGCACCAGCTCTTTGACTGAGCCTACGTTTGGAAAGACCTCAAAAGTCCCAACCTTACTTTTCTCGCAAAAACTAATTTTCTTTGATGAATAACATTTCTATTAACACACTATTTTGGAAAGACCTTCCAAATTCTCAAATCTACTTCTTTTGCTTTTACACTACCAATTCTCATCGTAAGCGCAGGGTTCGTCACTCCACCACTTGAATGAGAGAGTGATTTTATGTCACGTTTAGCCGTGTCAAGTGCCATCATTAAATAAATCATCTTGTGATAGTAAATTGACGTAGTTTAAAGTATAGCAAGAGCAACTTGTAAGAGTTCATTGATTGCAATAAAGTGTCTATCTATCTATCTAACTTCAGATAAGGAATGTTAAACACAAGTTTTACTAAAAGGTAGAAGAATATGACTTACTTGCATCCTTTTCTTTATGGCCTGCATTGCAACAAGAATAAATAACATTTATATCCAATAGCATAAGCATCGAAACACATTTACAAACAATACTATCCAAAATCTTTACCTTCACCAGCGTGAAAGCAATCATTCACCAAAAATTAACCAAATCAAACGCCTTTGACAAATCTAGAAACCCATCCAGAATAAATAATATGGGCCCAAAATGTTCTCCCTTACCGAATTTAGGTTCAGGCGTAGATCGGGAGTCGTCCCTGAAGACTCGTCTCCGGAACTGAGGGTCTGGAGATATGCTCTCGTACGGAGTGTCTGTGCGCTTGAACAGGATCTGAGACAAAGAATTTAGGTTGATAATGAGCTGTTTAAAAAATATTTAAAATCGAGAGATCATGTAGAGATCATCGAGAGTAGGTATAGGTTATAACAGGTTTGATAGTAATATGGAATATATCTTTTAAAATCATACACATCCATTCATACTCATATTATAAATGCGAAAGTATATGTCTGGCTGTGACACCTTAACTACAGAACTGAACTGTTACGGCTGAAAATTGGTATGATGTTAGGGAGCTTAGAACCACGAGACGGACTCCTAATTTTTATCCCAAAAAATATCACGATGACGGAAAATTTGAATTTTTCAGATTGTTGCTTTAGAGAAGCAACGGGGCAGACACTTGTCGGTACCATTATAAAGATAACATTATCTCAAATTCTATGAAAATAACTTTTCTTACCTTACTAAGAGTGTAGACGAAGAACACGATGATACAGATAGTGTAAATGGGCATCACGAAGCCCATTGATGACTTTGGCGCAGTCACCGGACCACCGGGCGATCCGAGCGGCGGACGCATGCCCGGAATCGGTGGAGGCTGAGGAAGTAAATGATGATTATGATTAAATTGAAAACCAGAATGAGATGAAAACGTGGGTATGAAGCTTGTGACTTATTGACCTTTTTACTTTATTATTAGATACTAGAGGCTGCCCCGCGTTCCCGTGGGAATTTCGGGAAATCCCTTAGTGCTCACCCACACTCCCTATGGAACCTACATGCAAAATTTCAGCCCGCTACGCCCAGTAGTTTCGGCTCTGCGTTGTCTGTCAGTCAGTCAGTCAGTAACGGAAGAGTTTTATATTTATTGATTTCAACTGAGGGCCTATTACGGCCGCTTTTGCAATATTTCTTTTCGTCCTCCAAGTGTCAAAGTCAATATAAAAAAAACGATAAGAGGACGAAAAGCAATGTTGCAAATGTGACTGTAAGAGTACCCCTAACTTCCAAATTCCAATACACGAGTTCGGAATGTGAAGATAGAGATTGGAGATTCGTACAAGAAAGATGGACGTTCAGTAGCAGGACCCTTTCAGGGTAAAACTTTTGGTCTATGGTCTTGTGCTAGACTAATAACATAGAACAAGAGCTCCTTTGCCGGAAGTGCTACGCTGAACGAATCCGTGTCGACTGGTCAATGTAGCGATCTGTTCATTACTTAAGACATTTTCATTATGTCATGTACTTTCATTTTTATTAATCTGTATAATGTTCATTGTATTGTCACCTTATTGTATTGTAATTGTAATATCACAAAAGCAAAAAAAAGAGAGAGATAAATTGTAAAGTAGAGTTTTTACCCCTTTCTTCTCTACGCTGTAAAATCATTGCGAAAGGGAGTAGAATCACTTGACAGAGGAGGGCTCGTTTGGGGGCCTCTCTAGGCGACTATTGTCGTAAGGCAATTGGTGGGCACCCTGAACTACCTCGCCTCTCACAGTATAGGATACTTTACCAAATAAGGTATCAATAGCGATAAGATTAGATGTAGTCTAATTGACTTTCATTAAGTGATATCTTGTATCCTATATTGAATAAGTTTTTTTTTTTTTTTTTCTGTCAGGAAGGCCTATGTACAGTGGCGGACTAGGAGGCCGTAATAGATTTGTCTATGGTTTCGTCAGCCCTAGATTGTATAACCAAAGAACAAGAGCTATTTTGCAATACAGAAAAACCGTAAGTGTTACGCCGACCGTGTCCGCCATTGTACAGTGGACGTCTTTCGGCTGAGATGATAGTGACGATGATTTGGTAAACCAACAATACAACTTTTTTATATTAGTAAGCGCGATTTAAGTTCACTAAATGCATTTGCTATCTTTACCTTTGCTAATTGTGACTCTTCAATTTTTTGCATAAACAAAACGTCGACATCAAGTTAATAATTAAACAATTACAAATTAAATATCCATAATCTTCATTACGGGAACACAAAATTAAAACCTCGACACATCTGTCGATCGGCAAATTACAAAACAACTGATTTTGAGCTAAATACTAATTATACAGATTACGAGGCGTTCGGCGATGATCAGATCACTGTGCTGCGTAGTAACGAGCTTCCGAATTATAAATACTGTTAGTTTATGACAGACGCCCCGACCAATGGCTTCCTGTTTTTGCGTTAATTCAAGATCAGGCAAATAAGTCTAAAATATATTTAAACGATATCTCGTTTTACTTAATCGACACAGAAATACTATAATTAAAACCTAAAGTAAAAGTACCATGCTAAATAAAAGGGAATAACAACAAGGAGGTAAAAAGGTCAAGATCTGAAATACTGCCAAGAAATCCAAGTAGGTATTTTGCAAAAATAGCTTTTCATAAATGATGTCCTCCTTCCCTTAAAAAAAAAATAGGAGCTTTGTTTGTAAATGTCCAGCAAAGATAACAAGCACAGAAAAACTAAAACAAAATCTTCAGTATAAAGGAGATCCAAAACATCCGCCATTTTATATGCGGTTCATGAAAAACATGTGATGAGCAAAAATTATCGCGAAGCGCGATCTGAAAAAAATATTTATGCGAGCTTCTGACGTTTTCATTATATTTTCATTTGAGATTTATAGCTAATCAATAAGTTTTATGTAGTTTGATAGGATATTTATATATTTTTTTCTACTTTCAAGGAACTTTAGCTTGTGAATATAATATTAATATCATAAATAACTTTAAAAGTACGTATTTCAGTCAATAATACCTAATCTTCATACAGGCTTTAATATTTTGATTTGTACTAAAATATGCTTAGCTAAAAAAACATTAAACACAGATAAAACTGGTCGTTTTACCACATTGCCATCGCAAAACCAACAACTCAATAGTGTGTTTAGGAGTAAACAAAATACTGAAAACTCAAAGGTTTTAAAACTGTGGTATTAAATGGACACCCAAATTAGACCGGTCCCAATAAAAAAAATTCAAAACAACTATACAATACAAGTTTTAATATATCTATTTTCAGCTGAGAGATGTCCACTGACGGATTATAGGCCTCCCCCGTTGTTGGTACAAAAAATATTAATAATATATGTGAAGATAACATAGTAGCTGTCAATTTAAGAAATATCCATTCCCGAAACTGTCTAAAAATCTTGGAAGCCTACAAAAAGCTTTGCCAAAAAGTTTTTGCGTTATATTTTTGCGACTGCTCCGTGGCTCAGTTGGCAGTGATGTAGACTGAGTAAGCGTGTGAACCTGGGTCGATATTGATACGATGAATATCGATGTTTGTTTTCGGTCTGGGTGTGATGTCTGTATGTGTTTCGGGCACCCTATATACAGGTTCTTCCTAGTTAGGGGCTCTGAGTGTGATGTGTGATATTTTTTATAAATAATTTACAATGAAAGTTTTTTTAAATAATTTAAATAACAAAATAAGGGTTATCATATTAAGCTACCTTTTGCTTCAAAACTAAACGCTCGACCAAACTTTGAGAACATCTGGCCCTAAGCGATTGTGCAATACAACACACACGTCCGTCTCAGTACTCTCAGCAAACATTCGCGTCCAGAGCAAACAGTTTCCCTTTCTTGTAGGAAATTTCTAAAAGCATATGACTACACGTCTGTTTGAAGTAATCGTAGTTTTGCGGTGGAAACAACGAATATAATGAAGAAGAGTTTACGCTTTGTTGTAGCTATTGGAGAAGAGATAGGCAGATTTTAATGATCCATTTGACGTAAAACTACGGATAAAACATCAATTATGTAAATTGTTTGAAGACTGACTAATAGACACTGAAAATTTTGACAAACTTGTACCTAATCTTTTTCCGTAATCAAAAATAGCTACAACTATTCAGATAAAGGCGCCTAAGATAAAAGCCGAATGACGGGCAGCAGCGTCCTTCTTTGTAATACTTGAAGAGCCACAAATCTTTATAAAACCTTTCCATTTATGTAGAATGATCTAGAAATCTGAACAGATGTTCAGTTTACCCTAGTGCCACTGCACTGGAGCGAACGCTAGGCTGTCTATTTCTGCACTATGTCTAGGTCACTACATGTGGGCTGTCGCGTCGCTTCACCGACCAATGCCAACCGGCCGTTCGTGTGACGGTCATGCGTTTGCGCATCTTTCCTTCTTGCTAACTTTAATCTTTTTAGGAATGTTTGACCTGCTTATCATTTTTCATTAATTATTTCACCAAAGCCCTGCACGATGCCAAAGTTACGAGAGACATCAAATGCTGTTTTTGTTTCGACATTAAAGGCTATTAGAGAACTCTGATTAATTAAAGGAATTCCATATATAAGATGCTTAAAAACATCATACTATGATCTCGGTAAACCCTTGCCTTGCATCATATACCTCGTATTATCTTGTCTCTTTATCTGACATCTAAAGCTATCCGCTTTTTGGTGAAATTGGGCAAATATGGGCCGGTCGTTTGCTTTGTCTCGAACAAGTTTGACAGCCTGTCCAACTCATGACTTCATAAAGCTTTTGTAATGTTTTTTATTACTCAGATGTGAGATTGTCATTTGTTCAAAGTTCCATACCCGTACCTTAATTGTTTAAAACGGAACCCTCTTACGACCTCAACGTGTTATTCTGACTTATTAATTTCAAAATTACCCGTGGTCATTTCAGTAATGTCTTCAAGTCTCTATCTCAAGCAGTTTTTAATCTACATTGTTTGTCGATCAGCCAGTAACGTACAGTGGCAATCTATGACGGTGTAACACTTCCGGTTTTTCTTTTCTTGTTCATTATTACAGTCTAGGGCACACGAGACCATAGACAAATCTGTTACGCCGCCACTGTACGAGTTTGTTAGGTACGGTGAGTTAAATCACACTTTTAATTTATTACCGACTCGGATTAAAATCACAAAGTAAATAAACTTAAGCTTTTTAAATTCACAACTTATTTGAGATAAGAAACCACTTACATAAAAGGAAAAAAGAAAAGCATGGACACGGATGCATCAAAGACTGCAATGGGGAGGAAACACGGTCTGTAGTACGCAACATACCCTAAAACTTCGTTATTAGATTTATAAGAATAAACTAGTTTTAAAGCCACTATAGCTTTAAAACTTTGTAGGTAATTGGTTTCTATTGAGTGTTGTTAGACACTAAAACCTCTTTCATCTCGACACAATGTCGGAATCATTGCTAGTCTCAGAGATACAGATTTGAATATGAAGAGGACGCGCTTTGTTTACGAATATTTCGGTGATTTGACTCGGAAAGTGGCATTTTGTGCTAAATCGCTTCTTTTTTCATCAACTAGTAGATGAGTTATTGAGACACGTTCCTAGGTTTCTTTTGTGACATTATTATTCTGTTTGGTTGAAATCTTTGCTTGTAACTGGTTGTAACGATGCTAATCGAGGTTCATCTTTGCTTCAATACATAGTATAAAACAAAGTCCCTTCTTGCGTTTGTCCCTATGTATGCTTATATATTTAAAAGTATGATATCTATTACGGTAAAGGTATTGATATCTATTACGCTTGCATCTTTTTCTGCGATAATCTTACGCATAACTTATATATGCGTAAGATTATCGCAGAAACATTGTATTTGTTCAAATCATCATTGTGTTTTTTTCAGCCAAATCTGTTGAGGTCCTCAAGCAAAGTCTTTATACCCTTCAAGAAACCGACTTACCTATATGGAAAGCGTAATGTCTGTTTCAAAAGCGAAAGAAGTAAGTAGATTTATGTAAGTAGCAAGTGGAGATCAATTGTATTTGACTACCTTGATGGGAAACAGAAACAGGGTACATGAAAACATGTACGTATGTAACAAAATAACTCAGAGAATCTAATTCGCAATATTACTCGTTTCTGAACATAAAACGTTTAGGTATCGGCTGTCGTATTTTTCAGCACACATTATCACGGTCACGATTCTCAAACCAAAAATAATGAGTGTGACATCACCGTAGAACAGTGCTTTGTATTAAAATGTCCGTTGGGTATAAGTATGCCAGCTTTCCCGCCGCATTATCTAAGATTTTTGAACTCTTTACGAAATTATTCATTAACGGGCCTAAACTGGCCACTTTTAGTTTCAGAAACGTATACTTCTATGATCATTATCCTGAAAGCTGCACAACAGAGCCTTAAAAATTCTAAGCAAGATTATCTATGGCGTCAGTGACGCATGTTTTTGATTTTTAGTCGTGGTTTAGAAGAAATTAATTATTTATCGAAGTGGCGCTAGTATAGCACCCGTTCGCCCCTAAACTTAGCCTAGAGATGTCCAATTGTCCACCGCTTGACATTGAAAAACAGATCGCCACAGAGACAAAACAATTTTGTAATGGCAATATTATGTTATGAATAAAATAAAATAAATAAATAAATAAATTTTAGGTTGAGAAAACATAAAAAAAAAATGGTTCGATAAATTTGTAATCTAGAGTTAAAAAAGGTTAGTACTAAATCTAAATCTACTTACTTCCCTGTAATGTTAGGTTAGTCCATTTCCAGACGGCTGCTCAAAGCTTTAGTATGTTAGATTAAAGAAAAGAAGTTCCCAGGGTTTGCACAGAAAGAAACTATAAAAAAGGTGATCTCAAAATTCCTTAAAATTTTACTGTCTCAAAACATCCCTCGGGCTATCCCCAATACGGAGGGTCGTGATTACCACTAACATTTGATATAATATACACGGTTCATCACCAAGTCGTAGGTATTAAAGCAGTTCATCATCGTTAGCTAATATTACATCGGTACATCTGCATCTCGAATACTTGGGTTCGTCGTAGAAAGTGCTTTAGAAGTTTCTAACTGCCAAACTTAACAACCACCTATACCTCTAAAGGTGCCTACATCTGATTTCTTTTAGAAGAAAGTGTTTGGAAGTTTCTAACTACCTAACTCAAAAACCAAAAGACTAAACACAAACAAACCCTGGAAACAACTCACCTTTCGCCAAACGAAGCCACGAAGCCACACCACCCACCACACCATACCACCAGACTGACCTTAATATCAATTTCGAAGTACCCCGACAGTGGGGAAGCTCTCACCCTGACATGTGGCGGAAGGGGCACGGGGACACGCGAAGGTGGCGTTGGAGCGTTAGGAGGGATTGCTCTGCCACGCTCCCTGAGCGCCGGGTGTGGACCTAGGCCTCGAAGGGGACGCTCTTGCTTCAGTGCTGTGAAGGAGACAGAGTTTGTGGTGATGGTTATAAATTTTAGAATGTTATTTATTGTACTATGTAGAAATACTATGCAGAAATGTATAGTTAGTTAGGTACGTATATTATAAGAATGAAATGAATAATAGGTCTCTCATGCAGTGTTAGTTCAAAAAAAACTTCATCTTCCTCAGCAGCCCACTGCTGGTCAAGAATGCCTCTTCAAATATCTTCCAGTTCGCTCTATCGGCTGTCAATGTTATTAATGTCTCGAAAAAAACTAAACTAGAAAAATTTATTCGCATTTCCCTTGGACACGGCATCACACGTAAACCTGTAGACCAATTTCGCTAAATCCTTATTTCGTTGTTTTTCGATACAAAACAAAATTACCGACCATAATAATTTGAAAGTGTAAAGTCAGCTCTTTTATATAGCGTTTGACAATATTTTGTCTGTCGTTTAAGAGCCAGTTTACAGCGATGCTAGCGCCATTCGCGAAAAAAATTAATATCTTCTAAACTAAAGCAAATATCAAAAATGTGGCACTGTATGACACTAGATAATGTAGCCTAGTATTTTTAGGGCAATTCTGTACAGCTTTTAGGTTGAAGACCAAAGAAAGCTACAAAGTGTTACTAAAAGTGGCCACTTTTGGTAACAATCTATGTTTTTTTTTGTTCTTTTTACTAAGGACTACTTAAAAATACTAGGCTACATTAACTAGTGTCATACAGTGCCACATTTTTGATATTTGCCTATGTTTAGAAAATATTAATTTTTTTCGCGAATGGCGCCTAGCATCGCTGTAAACTGGCTCTTAAGACAAGACAACGTCTGTCAATGTCAACGGTTGCCTGGAAGTAATCGCTTTTGGCGACAAGGCCGCCCATTGCATGCAAATTAATTTTTTCTGCAGCCTGAATTAAACAATGTACTTTAACTGTCTTACTTTGTACGCAATAAAGTGTTTTCTATTCTATGATAAATCTGACGAATACGAAATGGTAAACTATTCATAATAATTTATGCTCGTGGTCACATACACACACACACACATACACACACATTCAGAACCATAATTTGGCTTTTATTTAATTTTTGTTAGGTTTTACTTGCATGTTAGAGTTTTAATTTCTTTTTTTTTTGCAGTAAAATTGCATGTTCTTAGTCTGTTTTTAGAGTTGCATGTAGATAGCTTGCTTATACAAAAGATCATCGTAAATAATAAAAATCCGTAATTGGCCTCAGTATTGTATAACTCTACTATTAAAATAAAATGTAATGTGCTGTGGATTTATTGTGAATAAAAATAAAATAAAATAAAAATAATTAATCACAAACATTGCAATAATAGAAATAGCACCAAATTTAACTAAAATTACTACAAACACAACGTAAACAAGTTCCATTTGGAATTCTTGATATTGAGCCAAAAATGGCTCAACTCAGCCACAGGTCCAAAAGTAACGTGATCTTATATTACTGGTGGACTGAACACCTGTATTAGTACTTTGACTTCTAAAAATATAGGTCATACACATACAAGACAAGACAGCACCGTGGGAAGTAAAGTCGACTGTGACGCCGAAGGACCGGGACTTATTCCAGTTGGAAACTTAAATTTCTATGATGAATAACGAATCTTGTCAGGTTATATGTATAATTTCACATTTCAAAAAAAACCCTTCAAACCAAAAACAGTTTCCTAAAAGGCCGCACAAATAAAAAGAGGTACAATCTACGATCATCTAGTTTTAAACCGAATTAAAAAAAGGAGGTTATCAGTTTGACCTGTTTGTATGTATGGTTGTTTGTCCGCGATTATCTCGCGTTAGGCAAAACCGATTTTGATATGTTACTTTCAGGAGAAGGTTTGAGTACCTATTTTAGCCGACTTTGAAAATGAGGAAGTGCTCAGTTGGTATGAGTCAATTTATAAAAGGCGGGTTCTTTTTTTGTAATTTAAATACAGATTTTTTTCAAAATTTAATATTCAGAATTTTTGCTCTAGAGTAAAATTAAGTATTTAGCATAAGTGACTATTTTAAAATTTAGCTTCGAGTTAAGGATACGGGATGTTTTAAAGATGAAATCAATCAACAAGAAGCACTTAAAACATTTAACAAAATTAAAATAAACATTAGAAGCATTCATGTTAGTTAGCATGACGCAAAGTGACCTATTTACGTAGTCAATAGTCTTCGCTACATGTTTTTTTTATAAAACTTGTAACCAGATGTTTGAAGCCAAGGCCAAAAATGGGCACAAAATAGCAAAGAACAAACTAGAAATACAATTAAGTCTATACAAGAATCAACCTTGCAATACAGCTAAACCCAAAAAGTTTTTATATAATTTAGGTACCTACTCTCTACGCTACGAAGAATAGCACCACGAAGAAATGACTGAACGCAATACAGGTCGATAAACTAACCTTTTTTTTTCTTATTTACCCAAGTTAATTTATATAATTAAAACGGGCCTAGAGCTTACGTTCCTCTTCCTTATAGAAACATAATGCAGTCGGTATCCTTTAACGTTAGCTATAGCAAACAAACTTACAGCTTTAAATGCGCCCATTTTATGCAATCTGCTGTGTATACGATCTGAGTCAGATACACCAGGTTGTATGAATGAATGAATGAATGAATGATATCTTTATTGCACAAAAAACACAAAAACAAGAACATTATTAGTACAGTAAGTTGACAAAAGGCGACCTTATCGCTTTAAGCGATTTCTTCCAGGTAACCTGTTTTTTTTTTTTATACATAAGGAAAAAGAAGACAATTATTTTAATTAAGATAGAAGATAGATAGAAATATGACATTTAAGAGAGGGAACTGATTTTTAAAAACAATAACAGATAATGATATGGTGTACCTAATGAACGTTTGAAAAAACAAAAGTAGAGGTCTCCGATGTTTTTTTTTTCTAAGACAGACACATTTCCAAATAACTTTAATTGCAGATAACTTTAAGTGGACCCCTGGGGGTCCGTCTGAAGCACTTTGGGAACAACTGCTCTAAAGTAAAACTAGTCGACGTAACTAGTCGTTTGTCTACACCAATATAATATTATAAAGAGGAAAGATTTGTTTGTAACGAATAGGCTCCGGAAATACTGAACCGATTTAAAAAATTCTTTCACTGGTAGGAAGCTACATTAACCCCGAGTGTCATAGGCTATATTAGATTTTCAAAAATATTAGGGATCCTTACCTAAACTCAAATAATGTAACCCAAGGTGCAATATTTTTTCCGTTGTTTACATATTTTGACAGGTGGTTTGTTGTTGTTGTTTGTTTTTTATTCGGCCATTCTGGGCGGGCAAAAGAACATAGTCTATAGAGCCAAGTCTTTTGTAGTATCTTAAATTCTATGGCGTAACGAAGTAAGCCGGGAAAGCTCGTAGAGAATAAAATGCGTATGTTTGTTATATATTTCCTCATGCAAGCGCTAGACCGCGAGTGTCGTTTAGACATCATTTAGCACACATGTCGCGTTTTCGTCACTGTCCCATCTTATGTGTTGCGGTTTACTGGGCTATGTACACACATTGGTACAGACAGACAAACAAATATTAAATCGCTTTTAAAACTGTGATATTTTGTCGCTTGCAATGAAAAAAAACTGCGTCATGCATGGAATATTTTCCCAAAGCAATTTTTTTTAGGAAAAATAATCAAATGTAACTGGTGATTCAAAGCTTTTTTAGATAGTATTTCCGTTTATTCCTTGTTTAGCCACTGTATTTCGTTCTCTGTGCTTTACCTAGAAAATCGCCGGAGTGAATTTTCATTACAAAAGCTTAACAAAATTAGTACAAAAGCTCTAGGTTGTAACTTTGACCATGTCCATGATGACTTTTTTTTTTTAATTTACCATTTTTGCATATTAGACAAGAAATAGAAATATCAGCATATAGGTAATGGACTCGCTGTGACAAATGTCGAATGATTCGAAGAATTACCACCCTGTTACGATGCACAGAGAGTAAGCAAGTGAGTTAGCGGCATCTTTATTTTATAGCCAGTTAAGTTTACCTACATTCTCGGTCGTTGCATTTACGAGTGGTAGGGCAGTCGCACATTGAGCCACTAGTCGCGGCCACTAAACCACGCGACCACTAGTGGTTCAGTCAAGTCATTAGGACGCGCCCAGACGGCCACCAATCGCAGCCACTAGTCGAATATACAGGGTGTCCCAAAATGTTACGTAGCTAGGAAGGGGGGTGGATAGGGGTGATCACAAAATTAAAAATTAAAATCGTCTGGGTACTTACTAAAAAAATAAATGGCAATTTTTTAAAAAACTAAAAATTTTACACCTTGTGGGGGGCGATTTTGCTACTATTTTTTTTTCTGGTGACCCTTGTGATCACCCCTATCACCCCCCTTCCTAGCTACGTAACCTTTTGGGACACCCTGTATAGTATGGCAAAACTCTCCATTGTGGCAATCATTGCGCGAGGCCTATGTTCTACAGTGGACGTCTTTCGGCCGTGAAGGGAATCCGAATCATGGAGAAGCATCCCACGCCAGTCAAAAAATATATTTCTAGATTAGTGAAAATAAGGTTTAAAGTTCAAATCTTTAAAATGAATTTACAAACACGCGAGCTAAATGCAGGCTCTATGCTCTAACCCCACGGTCGCGGAGAATTCCACAGGCTCACCCGCGACCCTCCTGCTATCAGCCGAGAAGGACACCGCCGGGGTTTTAGTGGGTGCGAACCCCACATAACTAAAAAAAAGGCTCTACCCCCACAAATTGACTGCTCCGTGGCTCAGTTGGCAGTGATGTGGACTGAGTAAGCGTGTGCACCCGGGTTCGATTCCCGGGCGGGGCGAATGTTGATATGATGAATATCGATGTTTGTTTCCGGTCTGGGTGTGATGTTCGTCTCTCTGTGTGTGTTTCGGGCACCCTAGTTACAGGTTCTTTCTAGTTAGGGGCTCTGAATGTGATGTGTTATTATTATTATTATTAAATGAAAAAAAAATCATTTAAAAAAAAACCGCTGCCGCGCCGTCCGCCGCGCCATACGTATCGTGCGTGTCCACTCAGCGCTTGCCTGTAGGTAAAAGGCTTAAAAAGTACGAAGTACAGAAGTCTTTGCTGAAGGGTTTTTAAGGTTTTGCAATGACACAATATGCTAGGTATGCGCGGCGCGTGAGAACCAAAAATTAACACATTCGAAACTCAAACGTAGTTCGTGAGTGTACGATCAAGTCCATTTGAAAGATGCGCATTTATAAATTAGCGCCTGCGCCGTACTGAATGACTTTTACATAAAACATTATGCACTCAGGGACTTACCGAATTCGTTATTAACTTTCAATTGGGTAGTTTGTCAGTGACAATAATTAATTTCCTCTAGATAATCAATACATAGTATAAAATAAAGTTGCTTCCAGAGTCTGTCCCTATGTTAATATCTTCAAAACTATGCAACGGATTTTAATGCGGTTTTTTGCAATAGATAGAGTGATTGAAGAGGAAGGTTTATATTAAATGCAGATGATAGTAAAAGGTTAGGCGCTACGAAGTTCGCCGGGTCGACTAGTAGAGCATATTATAGGCAGAACAGAACCCATCTCAAAAAAAGATTTTATCTCCTTCTATCTATCTACTTCTACACTATAATATAAAAATAATCGTGGTTCGTTAGTCACGCTAAAACTCGAGAACGGCTGGACCAATTTAGCTGATTTTGGTTTTGAAATGTTCGTAGTAGTCCAGGGAAGGTTTAAAAGGTGAGAAAATATGGAAAAAAGGAGAGGAAGTTTGAGAAAAAACAGTTAAATTTTTCGATAAGTATAAAATTATAGGGCGCGATACGAAGTTTGCCGGGACAGCTTTTGGGTACAAAAAATAAATAAAATCACCTTCTTTTGCTGTCTGTACCTTGTTAGGTTAAGTGTACTGCTGCTCTCATTAGTTTAATTGCCCATCAACAACCCTTTGTACTACCTAATAGCTCTTACGTTTTGATAAATTACCTTCTATTCTATGTCATCTATGAATTGTTAAAATACCTACTTAACATGATGTAAGTTAAACAGGAAAATTGTTAGAAATGTAGTTTGTTAAGCGCAAAACTTTTAAAACATTAGTTTGTTAGTCAAAAAGGGCAAATAGACAAAACTAACTGTCTAATTCCTTCCATGTGTTTATAGGTGTGTGCGAGCTGAGACTCCAGACGGGCACACCAAAGTTCTCCCGGAGACACGTACTGTTGCTCTGTTTTAGCGTATCGAACAGCATTTTTGTTGTTTTTCCAACATTCTGGTTTCTTTTTAGAAAAGCTGCTATGTCTACTCCGCATGTCTCGTTGACAGATTTTCTGCATTCTGCTGCAGCGTACGGGGATAGCTTTCCATCCGATCCAACTGACGATTGACAGATTTCGGAGACAAGCTCTAGGAACGCTACCTCAGTTTCGAAGATTACTTCACAGCATCCTGTTGATTGATTATTGAAAGGATACCTTTTTAATAATAACTGATTTAAATTATAGTATAAAATTAATAAAATGTCTATATTTAAAATTTGTTCTTTTAAAAAAAATCTAGAATAAGTATTTCAATGTTTAATAAATTTGTCCCTTGCATGAATCAATAATTATAATATGAATAAGCTGGAAAATCAAGATATTTTTCTACATTCCAAGCATTAGGGACAACAAGTATGTCTACAAATCTCATAACAAATTTAATTTAAGGAAACTCATGTAGGAAAAGTAGGTGTTGTAGTAAGTAGCTAGTCAAGGTACATAAGGTGTGCATGAGTCACTAAATGCCCCATTATAATAGGCTATTACACCTACAATACCTCCGTGGGTATCGCACATTACTCATTCTCAGATTAACTACTTATCTCAGCTCAATGCTAAATCTGTTGTTACATCATAAACAGCTGTTTTTAAGAGATAACGTCACAATAATATAGCAACTTTCAGAAAGAAGCATTGCGTCCTACTAATTAGATTAAATTAAATGCGCGGTAACCCTGGCCGACCGTCCCTGAGGGCCAAGAACGGCGATATTGACATTGAGCTTTGAGTTAAAAATACTTCGCTTTACCTGCGTCCCGGTCAAACTGGTTCGGCTCGAGCTGCGGCGTCGGACCCAGCAGCAGCGGCGACAGGATCCGCGGCCACAGCACCGCGAAACAACCCACTACAATCACAAGAACAATCATCGTCTTCCGAGGACCAAGAACCTCCTCGTTTGTCGCCATTTTTCCCGGCTAAATACCCTCGTCTCGTTAGTTCGTATCGTTTCGTCACGCGCGCACACGGCCGGTCGCACTCTACGGTAACATCGTCGAGTGTGTTAAAAATAAATAGAGGATTAGGAATTTGTTGAAATACAAAACAGAACGATCAAGCGAACAAGAGCAAAGCACAAAAGTTTGACAGCGACAGGCGACAGCGGCTGTCAAATAAAAAAGCGCCATCTTCCGCTCCGCCTCCCGCTCGGAAATGCGCGCGCATTCGGGAGCGAGAAAGTCAAATCGTCAATCCGAAATTTCTAAACGGGAGAGCGGGTAAGTTTAGAATCTTCTTTTCTTAAATTTTCTTATTTCTTCATCATCAGCGACTCCATCGACGAACGCCGGTGGTTTGAGCTGGCTCGATGTGACACAGCCGTATATCTTGTTCAATCAGCTATGCCGACATCTTGCCTTCCCAGCCACCGGCTTGAGCTCTTGCCTGGTGAAATCAGCAGAGAGCCAAGTGAGGCACGAAAGTTTAAATATTGACGGAGTAAATTAGCGTATATGGTGTCCGGGTCGGCGCGCGGGCCTGCCAGGCGGGTCTCTCGGAACAATATGCCTGCCTGCGGAGGCGGCGCCGGCTATTAACCCGTCCCCACCGCGACGAACAACAACACGCGCTCAGATGAATACTAATTAGACATTGTAAAGTACGTGTCATTATTTAGACGGTCTGCCTGTTTAGAAAATTCCTCCCCAAACTTGAAGCTTCGGTGGTTTTCCGCGGTCACGTAGGCAGCGCTCCGGAGCCGATGTTCACCTGTCTCGATGTCTTCTCACATAGTGATTACTAAGGTTGTATTTTATGTCTCCTACGCATTGATAACTCGAGTAGGATACTCAACTCACACACACCACACTCTACATAAAGATGACCTTAGCTGGTGTTTTTGCTTAACTATTAGAAAGCTCGTAGAACTAACGCCTTTGATACTACAGCTATTTACCTATGGTATACCCTCCATCGAAAGGATACAGTATAGGTTCACCAGTTATTAGTTGGATAGATACAGTAAGTAGGTGAGTAAGTACGTGAGTACATAATCTTATCTAATCTAGTAGCTACTAGGCCTAGGCACCCTGTTTGATATATTTTGTGATTGTTTTACGTTTAACCGTATTCGTAAAGTTACATTATACCTTTACAAGGTTGAGTTAAATTAGTGACCAATTTTCAACAGGAGTATTGACTCATTTTGAATAGCCTCGTTAAACACATATTCACATTATATATAGCCTTCCTTATTAACAGCGTTAGCTGTTGTCAATTTTAACCAAACATGTTTATTAAAATATAATCAATACATAGTATAAAATAAAGTCGCTTCCCGCGTCTGTCCCTATTAAAACTACGCAACGGATTTTGATGAGGTTTTTTTTAATAGATAGACTGATTTAAGAGGAAGGTTTATAAGTATAATTCGTGCACAAAATAGAAATAGGTTAGGCGGTACGAAGTTCGCCGGGTCAACTAGTAAGTAATAAAGTGTAATACTCAATAAAGGGACTCCTTTAAACTAAGGTGAAACCAGTTCTGTCCGAAACCTAAAGCTCTGAATACACAGTTATGCATCACACTGCCGAGCCAAATGACCCACGGAGGGAGTATGTACAGTGGCGGACACGATCGGCGTAACACTTCCGGTTTTTCTATATTGCAAAATAGCTCTTGTTCTTTGGTAATACAGTCTAGGTCTGACGAAACCATAGACAAATATGTTACGGCCTCCTAGTCCGTGACTGTACATAACTAGTGTTACAGGATAGCTAAAAACAAAATAATTCAATCCATTTAAATATTGTTTTTTTTTTTTTGTTTTGAAGCTGCCAATTCTTCTCTAACATAAACAAAAAATTCGTGTCATGCACAGCAGAGTTTAACTTTCCACTAGCCCTGACTAAAAAAAGTTATCGTTATCTCAAATTTTATCAGCTGCGTTATCTCTACCAGTGCTAGGAAGTTCATTGATTCTATGACATTATGAAAAGTTGGTTGATTTGTTGTTGGCATGATTGTAGTCGAGGAGGCATGGAGGAGGCTACACAGACAAGAGCTCGGCTCTTAAATTAAATAAGAAGACGAAAGGTTCAATAAAACATTAAATATCCTTAGGGAGACACGGAACCTAAAAACCTTAGGGTACGCCAAAGTGATTGAATTTGTAGATTCAGTGCCGAAATGTAGGGTCAAAGGCCTGTTCATAGCTTACTTTATTATCCCCTTGTCTACTCTAGCTAGATAATAATAAGAATAATAAGACGTTAAGACCCGTTTCCGCCCCTGGCTCACCCAAGTCAACAATCTTTCCAAATTCAAAATTCCAAGCGCAAACGCAGGATATCCTTTCTGTTTATGGTTCAGCGTCTTCCACGCATCCAGACGCACTTATAAGACCATAAAACACTTTATATTATTTCGAATTTTATAAGGCAAGCTATGGCGCGGCGCGATTGTGTAGGTGATGCGCGTACGCAGTTTCCTGGGCACAAATACAGCTACCCAAGCCATTGTTGGTCTCGAAGAGGGGATGTCTGCGGTTTGCATACAAATTGGGTGTTTGTAGAGTAATTTTTTAGGACGGCACCAATTTTACGAGTCAGAATAATATAAATCAAGAGATTTAAGTAATAGACGAGTAAGTATGTATAAGTATTGATTAAGAATACCTAAGTTGTTTACTTATACAATATATTTTACATGTAAATATCGATATCTTCAAAACCATGGCAAATATAAAAATGTGATATTGTGTGACACTAGATTGTATTGTAAATTTCTGCATATTTATATAAATTATTTTTTAATTTTCATTTTCATTTTCAGATAATCTTGCTTAGTATCTAAAAGGCTCGATTGTGTAGCTAAAACCCAGTTTAGCCATGTATCAGTAATACTTTGGACTGCACTACAATAAGTGATCACATTTTTTATAATTGCAATGTTTTAGTCTAATGGACTGCTCCGTAGCTCAGTTGGTAGTGATGTGGACCGAGATGCGTATGCACCCGGGATCGATTCCCGGCGGGGCGAACATTGTTATGATGAGTATCGATGTTTTTTCCGGTCTGGGTGTAATGTTTGTCTCTGTATATTATGTTTCGGGCACCCTAGATACAGTTTCTTCCTAGTTAGGAGCTCTGAGTGTGATGCGTTATTATTATAATTATTATTTTATAATAAGAGTTTTTTAAGTACTTACTTAGTAAGTGACGCCAAAAACGCCAGCACAATGGTAAAGTTTTGTTGTAAGTCTTTTTTCTTTCCTAATGTTATCCGTGGGTGTACTCACTCTGTCTGTCACATCTGCATGAATGGCGCGGTGATGTAACTCGATAAAGGCTTCACGCTCAAGACAGGAACTACCGAATTAGGTTGTTTTATTATACGCGGTTACTTTTTTATCGTGGAGGAAAATTTAACGCATAGTTATACAGGACTGATTGCTGAAAACGAAATTGAAAAATAATAAACCGTGCTCACTTGAGGTATTTCGAAAGTTTTTGTAAAAAAAAACTAAAAACAGTTATCTGGCATCAGAGCAATGACCTACGGTGGCTCAGCTGGTGCCAGACGAGTCAGGGGATGGAGGGCAATGCGCAGGGGTGTGAACAAGGGGTCCATTGACCTTGAATATTTTTTTTTGGTTTTTTGAAATTTTCAAAAAAAATAACAAAATGATTTTTTTTTGTAATTTATTCGAGTCATTTATCATGTAAAGACTTAGCCCTGAAAGTTTCCGCCACGATAAAAAAAAATACCGTGTATTTTCCCCAAAATGTCTAGATGAGTATAGTTAGCTACTGGCTATGCAAGATTTAAAAAAAACTGATGTATGTCGATGTTCATGTGAAAAACACTGTTTTACTACTTAAAAGAACGTTTTGACTTGCTTGTCAGATTTGGCTATAATTTTTCTCTGTCTCTGAGATTTCCTCATTTTGATAAAATATGGATTGAACTAGAACTAAGGGTAGGTATATTATACTTATTACAAGTTTGGTGTATGCGTTGTTTGCCATTCGAAAAGAAAGTGCACAATTCTTCTGTTCTTGCTAGAGTATGAAATCGCTACTTACTTGGTTCTATAATATATGAGTCACAAACATTATACCTACAATCTTAATTAATCGTATTGTTCATTAGTCTTTGGCTTTAGGCACAAAAAGGTAGAAAAAATATATTATTCAATAGAAAACACAAACATAAGGCCAAGGTATCATTTAGGGCTTACACGGTGCGAAACTAACGCCACTACCGATAAATAATTAATATCTTCTAAACCATGGCCGAAATCCAAAATATGTGCATTTGATTCCCTAGTTAATCTTGCTTAGAATTTTGAAGGCCCTGTTATGTAGCTTTCAGGTTCAAAATCAAAGAAAAAAACCGATTCGGCCATGGTTTAGAAGATATCAATTATTTATCTGAGTGGCTTTAGTTTCGCACCGTTTTGCCCCTTAAACTACAATGATATATTATTTGCATGAGCTGCTGTGCTGTCTGTGTCCTGTTATTATTATTATTTTAATTTTATGGACTTGACTTCACTTCAGTGGAGTATTTTCCCAAATTGTCAGGTAAAGAGCTCAGTTACAGTCAGTATATACCTAGAATACCTACTGTAGGTATTCTAAGATACTAACTTTTGTATATACCTAGAATACCTACTGTAGGTGTATTCTAAGATACTAACTTTTGTATATACCTAGAATACCTACTGTAGGTATTCTAGGTATATACAAAAGTTAGTATCTTATATTTTATTTATATAGGTACCTATCTCAATAAATTAATTTAATCAAAGTTTTGAATGCCCTAAGAAACCGATACAGTCTGAAAACTATTTTAAAGTAACATCTGCTTTTAATAATGACCGTTTTCTCGGTTTCCTCACAATATCGAAAGGATTATTTATTTGATTTGAAACGCTAGGGCATGCTTGTCATCAAACATCGAAGTAACTCGAACATATTTTAGCGATTGGTTGCGTGCGGCAAAGTGATGTGATGTGAATTTACTATCAGTTCGAGTTAGTAGGTATATTTGAGCCAGGTTATTTTGAGTTTATTCGGACGGGTGTAAAAACTAAAGCAGGTTTTATTTTAAGGTAACCTAGGCAAATATTTTAAAATTTTAAAGCAGATTTATGCTGTTTGTTAGTAAGAACTAAAGTAAGTACTTAATGAATGAATACACTACTACTTACTTACTAAAAGAAATTTTCATGAAAAATCGTGAAACGAAAAGTAGAACTGTGAGACGAGAATATAAAGGTCGCTCTGATTAGCAGTGTAATGTCAAAACTGTGGACGTCACCAAATGGTCCATCTTTGTTTGTAAGTAGTGCACAGCTGCTAATCAAAACGTCACGATTGAAGATTTTAGAAATATTTTATTGTATTTTTGACCAAAAGACATTGAAAGAGCTGCTTTAGATCAATTTTTTGGTGGACATAATTATGTTCGTAAAGTAAGCAAGTTTGAGTTCAGTTTCAATGATCATTGTCACGGAATCCATGGTTTAACATCCAAAGGATGTCCACTGCTCTGTCCAGTCTGTGACAAATTATATCTGATGATCGCTCAAGACCAGTCGGTATGGCGATTTGTGGGGGAGGCTGTAGTCTAGCAGTGTACGTCTTTCGCCTCTTAAAAAGCTAGTGCCGCGCTATTGGTGCGTGAAAAATTTTCTATTAATAAAATTGATTACATATGGGTGGTCTTCCTGCTTCAAATAAATGATTTCATCATTCGCAAAGAACTTATTCTGAAGAAGGTAGTCCAATAAACATTACGAATTCCTTAGCGGGCAACACGATTGGTCACCATGTTGCCGCCATCTTGAAATCAATATTCAAGTCGCGTTTCCCGCCAAAGACATTTGTGCCGAACCCTCGCTCGTACGAATAGAAAGAATAATGATAATGGAATTTAAGTTCTGATTGTTCATGTCTTTCGATGGACAGTGAATAATAAATTGTTTTAGTTCTAGGAACTCGGGTCAGTCAGTGTTTGGAGTCTACTCGGTCGAGTATGATACTCGGACAAATTCTTCCCGAGTACTGATAAATATTATTAACCTGGCTCAAGTCGTCTTAGACTCCTTCGAGCGTGGTATACTTCACTTTCTCGAAGTCAAAACTTGATTAAGTAATTAAATCAATTATATTAGAACACTTTGGAGTGCGAGTACGAGCGGCGACTGGACTGTGAATGTCAGCCTCAGTTTTCCGACTGCCGTCGTGGCGTAGTGGGTAGAGATATGTATGTCGACCGAGTCTGAGTTGCATAGTTAGGGTGTGGTTAGGGTTTTGGTTCGACGCCGAGAAAACTGCTGAACATTTTCTATTGTTTGTAAGTAGGTAGGATACAATTCGCATCCATAAAAACTCCCTCAGTATACGAAGATATGCCTAGGCTACTACCTACCTGAGTTGAATTTTGATTTTTGGCCGTTTACAAAAGGCTCACAATATCAGTATACAAAAATATCAGTCTTCAAAAAACTAAGTCCAGTACGAATATCACATCACAAACAAATTACTTAATTACTTATACATTATTGTGATAAGCGACGTGTGTGTACCTAAATAAGCTTTCGCCAGATTTTAACCAGTGAGGTGATATGAGGAAACACTACATTTTAACGCGAAAAAATCTGAATTTCGCGCTAAACGTGCCGTAACACTACCTAATCAATGAGTTTTTACAAATTTTTCTATTTTTTATTATTTTAATTTAATGGACTTGACTCCACTTCAGTGGAGTATTATGCCAATGTCAATGTCAAGTTCACAAATTAGATTAAAAGGGTGGGCATAAAGCCCGGCAACGTTGTAAGTTTAGTTTATTGGATTATTGTTTTAAAGCCCGCTAACAAAACACGTGGTTTCGGAACCAAAGTTAAAACCACAGACCAACTCAGGACCAACTAGAGATACTAGTTAGAACTCAGAGTAAGGGTAAGGAAACCGTCGCTACCTGAGGCCGCTACGCTATCATTAATCTGAGAGTTAGAACAATGGGTAATGGCGGTTTCCTTACTCTGAGCAATAATTCAACAATTTCTAAACGTAAATCTACCTGTCAAAAGTAATCTGAAGTATGTATCAATCAATCATTATATTTATTCATCAATCAATCGTATTTATTTTTGTTTTGTTGTTCTTTCAGTCTTCTTTTTAGTAAAAAGTTTTGCACTGAAACTGAATGATTTTTTGATACCAGTCAACTTTATTTCATATTTACACTTAGCCATGCAAGACTTTACCAGCATACTGAACATAATCTTCATAATCAGCGGTGGTGTCCTCACATTCGTAATCCTCTTTATATTTGCTAAAAGGCAGATAACAAGGTTTGCTCTTCGATCGCGGAGGGGACCCCATGTTCCCATCGGCACTGATGCAAAGAAAGTGAGTTTTGATCTACATCACACTCAGGAACTCTGGTTGATTTTAGGGACCTGTATCTAGGGTGCTCGAAAGATATTATACAGAGACGAACAACACACCCAGACCGAGAAACAAACATCGATATTCATCATTAATGTTCGCGCCGTATTCTACAGCCTACTTTCATTGGCTGTTGCAATTGGTATGCAAAATGCCAGTGATTGGATGTAAAGAACGATGAAGAAACTCCTTTCATATATTTACAAAAATAAACTCAAAAACTTCTCAATTCCAGTACCTAAAGAAAGAAATAGAGCGTCGCATAGAAGCTGTACCTAGAATCATGTACGAACCTCGTCTACTGAACATGGAGCCATCACATTACATCCTGGAGCCGCAGCAGCCGTATCACTACCGTTTTAGAGCCGTTGATGATGTTAAAACACTTGGTAAGTTTTATTACAGTACATTAAAATAATGTGTTAATTGTTTTATAATCTTTATCTGCGCAGAATTACTATTTTGGGAAATGTATATCTTTTTAAATTGTAGCCTATCTGATGTTACATCAAATACCTTAATATTTTTTAAATTTAAATAAAATCCCTTTGATAGTGTTCATCTGAAAAATTAACAAAGATGCATTCATATTAAGACGGTTCAATCCTGTGTGGGGCAAAATTCTAATTTTTTCATGTTTTTTATTTATTCTGGCGAAAGTACATATTATTTGTTTTTAATAAAGTTTAAATTATGACTTCCGCAGTTAAATAACCGTCTCTCACATTGTTAATTAGTAATTATCTACTTTAATTGATTGAAACTTAAATCCCAATTCCAGAAGAAGAGATAGCCCGTCAAGACCCAGCGCTCCGTCGTCACCCACGAGAGTCTCTCCGAGCATTCCTCCTATCCTCACTCGCAGCACCCTTAGACGGACATGGACAGAAGTTGGTGCACCAGTTCTGTGATACGTACGAGTTTGCCAGACACCACCCCGGAGAGTTTGGCGAGGATGAATACCAGGCTTATAGCAGATTGCTGCTCAAACTTCTAGACGCGTAAGTTTTTTTTTTTTGAGGCCCCGAACGCACAGGCGGTTTTTCCCCCTCGGATTCTTACGGAAGTGTCCGCACTAGCGGATAAAAATCCTCAGTTGCGGTTTTATTTCCGCGCGGATAAAAATTCGCCTGTGCCTTCGGGGCCTATGAATAAGGTTGAAAATGAAATACCAACCTTTAAAACCGCGATTGCGGTTGTGCGTTTTAAGCCCTAAAGTAAAACTTTTTTTGTGCTCCCTTGATTTAGAGAGAAAGCTGGTGAATGCGTGATGAGATGAGAGAACGAAAAGTGTGAGGGCGAGTAAACAAGGTTTGTGGTTAGGTTTCGTACAACTACCTACATACACTTTGTTTTTTTTAAGTGGTACGGAAAGTTATAATAATAATAACACATTACACTCGTAGCCCCTAGGAAGTACCTGTATGTATTCTCTACCCGAAACACACACAGAGACGAACACTACTTGGCTACAGGTTGTTGGGCTTTTATTTTGCCCATTCTCGGCATCTCCCGTGACCCCCTTGCCAACAGCCGAGATGGACACCGGCGGGGTTTTAGTGGGTGCGAACCCCACATAACCCTGCGACTTCCACCGGGGTCGCAGGGTACTCATTAGGAGTTTCCCCGCCTAAATAAAAAAAAAGGCAAAACAACACTTAGTTCATAGTCATTCCCTAGTCAATATGATTCACTGTCTTTACGGCGCTCTGACGTTACGTCGCTCCTGGCCCACGCTTTAAACCTACTGGCGCTACGTCGCTCTCCGTTCTTCAAGTACTGTCGTAACGTCGCTCGTAAAATTTATTAATTAAGGGGAAACTCTTCTAAAATGTATTTAACAGAATCACTGTTTATTCCCTATGTATGTAACTAGAGGCTGCCCCGCGGTTTCACTCGCGCAGATTTCTCATAAACACAAAAATCACTTTTTTTTTTCCCGTTCCCGTGGGAATTTCGGGAAATCCCCTCTTAGAGCTCACCTACACTCCCTAAGGAACCTACATGCAAAATTTCAGCCCGCTACGCCCAGTAGTTTCGGCTCTGCGTTGTCTGTCAGTCAGTCCGTCAGTCAGTCAGTAACGGAAGAGTTTTATATACTGGGTGTTTCTGACAAGGCGGTAATAAATCAAAGGAGGGATTCTGCTCACCATAACTAACAACTTTCCCAAAGCAACATGGGCCAAAATCTCAAAAAAAATAACAGCTGTTCCATACATTGGTTCGATCAGCTGACGGGGTCAATGTACGGGACAGCTGATTTTTGTTTTGAGATTTCGACCCCTGTTGCTTTGGGAAAGTTGTTAGTTATGGTGTGCAGAATCCCTCCTTTGATTTATTACCGCCTTGTCAGAAACACCCAGTATATTGATGATTGGATTGGTTTGTAAGTAAATGTGTATATGCCGGTGGCGCAGTAGCCGGCTGCTGCAGGCGGCGGCGCCGCGGGGCGCGCGGGCGGCGCGGCGCGGCGCGCGGCTGCTGGACGCGGCCCGGCTGCGCCCGCACAGACATTATACTGCTTTGGAGGTGAGTACTACTAAGTTAGTAAGGACATACGCAGAGAAACCAGGGTCACCGACATAGCCAAGCGGATAAGCTCGTTGAAGTGGCAATGGGCAGGTCATATAGCCCGCAGAACAGATGGCCGCTGGGGCCGAAAAGTTCTCGAGTGGAGACCACGGATCGGCAAGCGCAGCGTAGGACGTCCACCGACCAGATGGACGGATGATCTGCGCAAGGCTGCGGGTCCACGCTGGATGCAGGCCACCTGCGATCGGTACAGATGGAGAGCCTTGAGGGAGGCCTATGTCCAGCAGTGGACGTCTTACGGCTGAAATGAAATGATGACTACTAAGTTGGTACTACTGCACGCCTCACGGGGCGTCGCGGTCGCTGTGCGGCTGCGGGAGCGCTGCAGGCTACCTCTACAGCGTCTCTCGGTTTAAGGGTTCGTGTGAGCGGAAGGTTGGTCGAATCTGGGATGGCGGTGGGCTAGTGATTGATTAGCATAAAAAAAAATGGACTAAAAAACCAGCGACAATGTTTTAATCAAAATCCTAGGTCATTTCATAGTAACCCGGTACTACCGGTACGTTTTCTTGAATATTAATTGATTTACTAATCTGTCTGATTTATTAATTTGATGGACTAATCTGTCTGGAATAAAAAACATTTATTTATTTTTATTATTATTATATTATAATACAGGACTCTAAACCCATGTTATATAATCTACTAGTTTTTTTTTAATTCTATTTCTCATCCATATTTCAACTGAAAATCATTCTCCATCAACAGAACCAGCCAGTAGACTCTAAACTGGAAGAGGAAGTGATTTCGGTGCCAGTCAGCAGCCCCGGCGGCGCGACGCCGCCGGCGCGGGACGAGACGGCCGTCTGACGCGCGCCGCGCCGCGCCGGCGTCGAGACGCTGTGACGCGGCGGGACATGTCACTGTCATTGTCGGTCCACTGCTGGACATAGGCCTCTCAGTTTTGGGTCTTCTGGAAAACTTACTTTATCGTAAGACCAATAGGATATAACTCAAATTTAAAAACCCCCGACCCAGTCAGACCCCTCATCAACTTAAGTAGAACTAGAGCTAATCATCTTAAAAGTATCATGGTTACCTTACCATATACTTTCAATATCATTGAAGTAACACTGTTCCAAATTTTTAATTGATAGGACAAATGGAAGCTAGTTAGATCCTCTCATTCATTATTCAAGAGCTGATCATCTTCAAACGGCAGATCAGGTCATGGTTACCTTACCAAATACTTTCTATATCATAGATGTAACATGGTACCAAAATTCAACTCGATCGGACATAAGGAAGCTAGTTAGATCCTCTCATCCATTATTCAAGAGCTGATCATCTTCAAACGGCTGATCAGATCTTCATGAGACATGGCTAAGAACACTCGGCCTGAAATTAATCTATGATACAAAAAAAAAGCTAAACGAAAATCGGTTCAGCCGTTTGGGCTCTACGATACCACAGACAGATACACACATTAAAATTATAACATCCCTCTCTGAATTTTTCGTTCGGGGGTTAAAAATAAATGAAATAAGGTTATTGTAGTGTTTGTGTAGTAATGTTTTAGTAGCAGAACTTTTGTAGAACACTTGGTCGATGATGATTTTAATGTAAATTTAAATTTTTATCCGACAGTCAACAAGTGGAAACGGGCTCTTTATTCAATAAAAATCTGTACATACATATGAAGTATTTTTTTTATTTCAATACATAGTATAAAATGAAGTCGCTTCCCGCGTCTGTCCCTATTTGTATGCTTATATCTTTAAAACAATGCAACGGATTTTGATGAGGTTTTTTTTATTAGATAAGAGTAATTCAAGAGGAAGGTTTATAAGTTTATTACATGCACAAGATAGTAAAAGGTTAGGCGGTACGAAGTTCGCCGGGTCGACTAGGTATTTCTATAGTAAAAGTCAACTTTTCAATACATTCCACATGTTATCAGCGGCAAAACCTTTACAATTCCGCAAGGCGAGCGACGCGCGGCGCGGCGCGCCGGGGACGCCGCGCGATAGCGATCCGTGGGATAGCCACTCGCACACCTGTAATGGGAATGGGAATGATTATCATTATTATATTCATGGTTACCTACTTGTTGGTATACCTGACCATTTCAGGAGGTGACAGTCTAGGGGTCAAAAACGAACCGTTTCCTAGATATTTTATTTTATCTATATTAGTAAACTTTAAATTCGAATTCAGTAAAGGTTTTTCTTTTTAGTGTCATTTTGTTGAATTTTTGCAAACGGTTTTTTTTTTTCAGTGGCACGGCTAATATTATTAGTAATTAGTCGACCCGGCGAACTTCGTACCGCCTAACCTATTACTATATTGTGCATGTATACTACTTATAAACCTTCCTCTTAAATCACTCTATCTATTAAAAAAACCGCATCAAAATCCATTGCATAGTTTTAAAGATATAAGCATACATAGGGACAGACGCGGAAACAGACTTTGTTTTATACTATGTATTGATGTCGCTGTACTGTGACCTCCTGAAATGATCAGGTCTACTTGCAAGTAACCTGCTATACAGGGTTTTTTCTGAAAAGGCGGCAAAAAATTAAGGAGGGATTCAGCTTTCAATCCCTAATAGGGTTCATTCCCGGGATTTCTCGGGTCGAGAATTCCCGGGAAATCCTTGGGTTCTGTTCCCGGTAAATTATGCTCGAGAAAAGTCGAGAACTCGAGAAATCATATTTGAGGCTAATAAGTTCGTGAATCTGAGCAAATAAGTTCGTGAATTACGTGAAAGATGGAAATGTACTTTTTAATTTTATAAGCATAATGATGGTACGCGGTGGAGTCAAGTCTCGTTACCAAAATCGATCGACTCGTAATCGTATAACATGCGACTGTCTTAACCATTGCTGGTTTATTTAGGCGTCTAACAGAAATCGACTTTACAAAGTGGCAATGGTTAACGAAATCGATAACAAGACAACTACAATTCGATAGAGATCATTGAACGACGAAGCTTGACGGTGTACTGCTTGTGTATATTTTGTGTTTTATTTTATCAAATTAAATTTATAATCTTATGAATTTCACAGTTCACTAGCTACATCTGATCTGTATCAAGTCGCTTACTTAATTAACAATGAAAATTTGATGTAAGTGACAGCATTCGAAAATCATTGCGGCTTTTTAAAGACGACAACAGTACATGCCTCCCGAAAAGCAGCAATAGTTTTTGAATGCTGTCACTGACATCAAATTTTCATTGTTTATTTCTTCTTCTTTTCTATTTAATTTTCTTTAAATTTAAACACTTATTTATTTTGAAGTATAGTTTTAGTTTAAGGTTGACTATTTCCTAATTAATAAGCCGAAATTTGTGTATTTTTTATTAGTTAACGGTATAATAGTATATATTGAGAGAAGTTAATTTTTTTCAAGTTTTATAACTTATTTTTGGCAGAAAAACCACTCAATTTATTGGTTTAAAATAAGTTCTTTTTATTATGATTCACATTGTTAATTTTGTGTCAACTTTTTTTATTATTTGAATCGAAAAGATATGCAAAAACATAGGTAAGTAAATGTAAATTTCTCGACAACCCGAGAAATTGGCCTCGAGAATTCTCGAGACCCGAGAAACTGAAAAGCTCGAGAAATCATGAACCCTAATCCCTAACAACTTTCCGTGCAGGAATTTTAAGCTGTCGTGATCTTGAAACGTAGCAATCTGTGGGGAAGAGCTATGGTCACCAGTGGTCGCTTTTACTTTTAGCTTACCTTACTTTTGACTGCTCCGTAGCCCAGTTGGCAGTGATGTGGACTGAGTAAGCGTGAGCACCCGGGTTCGATTCCCGGGCGGGGCGAATATTGATATGATGAATATCGATGTTTGTTTCCGGTCTGGGTGTGATGTTCGTCTCTGTGTGTGTTTCGGGCGCCCCAGATACAGGTTCTTCCTAGTTAGGGGCTCTGAGTGTGATGTGTTATTATTATTATTACCTTATGCGCATGCTCAATCCAGCCTTCCCTTCTAAAAAGTCCAGCAAGAGCGGCAGGAAGTAGCTCTATAAGATTTCCCTCCAAATTTCCCGTTACTTGTGGTGATAACAGATCATGTTCCAAAGACCAGTGGCCCGAGAAAGTTGCCGCAGCCAATGCGAAAACTGAGAATAGGTATGTCCGTGATGTTTGCTCGTCTTTTCTGAGGGTAGAACGAAAACAGAAAAAAAATAAAAATTGTGGGACGATCTATGCTCAGTAAAATAATATTTTAAGAAATTTTGCTGAACATAAAAGTGCTTCTGATAAAAACAGCTCGCCATACCTAACAAACTTCCCAACATTACGACGCCGGAACGGCTTAACCGATTTCATTAAAAAAAATTGTTAGATTACTGATACTTTGCAGAATGTTTTTACGGAATGAAAATAAAGAAAGTTAAACAGAAAAGTCAGAAATAAATATAATAACTTTCCCAGTTTAATCCTTGCATTTAAATAGAAGTGGAAGAAAAGGGGTATGGACCTTTTCTTAGCAGTGAGAGTGAGACACATAAAAAGGCTACATAAAAAATCCAGAGAAAAATGAAAGTTCGCCGGTTCAGGCTAGTTCTAACAATAAACTTACTCAACAAAAGCAGCCTGTATCCTGCCCAGCAGCTGCAGCAGCCAATCACGAGCCGCGTCGCCCCCTGACCCCTCTGACCCTGCTGACCCTGCTGACCCCGCCGCACGGAGGGCTCGGAATATACAACGCAGGGTGAACTCTTGCTCGCTGCAATACAACCAAATCAAACATTAAAGTAAGGCACTGAGACGAGTTAAGAACATAAACAAACTGTCAGGTGTAAGAAAGAAGCATTTTTGAATTCATCATCATCATTTCAGCCGTAAGACGTCCACTGCTGGACATAGGCCTCCCTCAAGGCTCTCCATCTGTATTTTTGAATTGGAAATTAATAAATACTTATTTATTCTCATAACCTTATTCCCGTTGAAATTGTATGTTTTTGTATGTGCAAAATTATCTTTTCGGAAGAGTGGTGTCCGTCCGAGTACACTTTTTTATATACTGGGGAATGTCTATTTATCTGTCTTAATATTGCATCACTAAAAATAAATAAACTTATTATTTTTTTCTGTCAAATTAAGTAGTGAAATATAAGAAACAATGCCTTTTCTTCGGGTGCTCTCCAAGACGCCTTTTTCAACACTAATGGAAGGAGATAATAACAACATAATTATAATAATAATAACACATCACACTCAGAGCCCCTAACTAGGAAGAACCTGTATCTAGGGTGCCCGAAACACACACAGAGACGAACATGACACCCAGACCGGAAACAAACATCGTCATATCAATGTTCGCCCCGCCCGGGAATCGAACCCAGGTGCACACGCTTACTCAGTCCACATCACTGCCAACTGAGCCACGGAGCAGTCGCATAATGGTAGAAGTATTCTATGCCTCCACTAACCTATGACAAGTATCAGCAGCGTCAACAATCTCAGACAACCAGTTCAGACAATTAGGAGCCAGCTCACTCCTGAGTACCGAAGCCTTCCTCAGCAGGCCAGGAGTGACCTCCCACCAGCTAGATGGTGAGCTCATCAGCTCCAAGGTTTTAGTTGGTAGGGAGGTGCAGCATGAGATGTACTGTTTCCATGCCTGGTGAATCAATACATAGTATAAAACAAAGTCGCTTCCCGCGTCTGTCCCTATGTATGCTTATATCTTTAAATCTATGGAACGGATTTTGATGCGTTTTTTTTTGTAATAGATAGATTGATTCAAGAAGAAGGTTTATAAGTATAATACATGCATAAAATAGTAATAGGTTAGGCGGTACGAAGTTCGCCGGGTCGACTATAAAGAAGACTTTTACACCGATATTGCGGCAATAGCGAAAGAAAAAAACATTTTGTTAAGAGGCATAGCACAGCTAAAGTAACGCCACCCACGAAAAAAAAAACTTCTATATATAAAAGGAACCGGCTTTCAATAAACTGACACATACATCAACTGAGCACTTTATCTATTTTGAAGTCGGTTAAAATAGGTACTCAAACGTTCTCCTGGATGTAACAAATACTTATCTGAAAACAATATTAAAATCGGTTAATCAAAACGCGAAATAATCGCGGACAAACATACATACATACATACATACAGGTCCAACTGATCACCTCCTGCGGTTAAAAATACACACATCGATACGTATCAGCTGCAAAGTGGCTCGAAACTTACCAAATTATCTTCGCCAATCAACTGCCAGTAACTTTCAACTATCTGCGCCAGTAAAGTTCTATTCGCATCATGTATCCTATCATTGTCCAGGCACTCCTTTACAAGTCCCAACAATTTAATGAATAATAACTCTTCGATATCTTCAACGTTTGTCGTCTGCGCCATAATGTCGTACGAGTGGCGGAGACATTTCTCTATCGGTCCCCTTATCGTGTTCGGTGGGAGGTTTCGACATAATAGCGGTAGGATCTCGAACAGTGAGATTATTTCGGATTCCTGTAATAAAAAGTAATTAAACTGTTTATTTTATAGGACAGAAAACATGAAATGAAGCAAAGTAGGTAGGTACATAATTATTGGGGAATTTGTTGATTTGTTTTGTTTTTAACCGACTTCAAAAAAAGAAGTTATCGATTATCTCGCGTTTGGCAGAACCGATTTCGATGCGGTTTTCAGAAATGTATTTTTTAAATTCAGGAGGTTTTAGTACCTATTTAACCGACTTGAGAAAAAAAGGAAGTTCTCAGGTTATGTATGTGTCAGTTTGTTGAAGTTAGGTCTGTTTTTGTAAAAAAAAAATATTATTTTAATAAAGTACTTAGGTATATATGTGTATTTTATTTAGTTTTTAATTTCAACTCAGCCGAGAGACGTCCACACTCTATAATCAATATATATAAAACTCTTCCGTTACTGACTGACTGACTGACTGACTGACTGACTGACTGACAGACAACGCAGAGCCGAAACCACTTAGCGTAGCGGGCTGAAATTTTGCATGTAGGTTCCTTGGGGAGTGTAGGTGAGCACTAAGAAGGGATTTCCCGAAATTCCCACGGGAACGGGAAAAAACGGGAATTTTGTGTTTATGAGAAATCTGCGCGGGAAAAACCGCGGGGCAGCCTCTAGTGTTCTATAAAACATAAATTTACATAAAAAATACTATTACTAAACAATCGATATAAGTTTCATAATTTTTATCATTAAAAATTCATTTTTATAAAAGCGTAATGGTTACTTGGGCTACTTAAATCATTATCTAGCTTTTATTATAATTAACTTAGCAATATAAAATCAAATTATTTGATGCATTTCATATTACAAATTACCAACCACCTAATTATGTAAGGAATTTTCCAAGTATTTTTTTAGTTTTGCTGCGTAGTGCAGATCTGCAACGAAGTTGTTTGTTGTGTTTTATAAAAAAAAAACAATATGGAAAACGTTGAGTCAGTGATGGAGTGAGTGCCTTTACATATTAATTTTTATTTGAATTGTTTATCTCGTTTCTGTGGATATAGTACATTATTCGCTCGTAGGACTTATATAGGTTTAATTAAAGGTTATTGACGTTTTCAGAATCAAATCAGCTTCTAAACAAAGCTCGCTGGAACTAAACTACGTAAAGATAATAAGAAAATTTCTATCATGCGTTTCCTTGTGGCCAAGCTGGGCCTTCGTTAACAAAGAATCAACTTTATATAGATCATTCAAAATGTATATAAAAGGTCAAGGAGTAGCTGTATTAGTTGGCCAGATATACTTTCTCGTTTCCAAGGTGTCGGAACTAGAGTTTTTTCTACTCGTACATGTTTATATAACTTGCTTTGTTACAAGTGCTGGATTGGTGAGTTACAAAAAGGGCACACCTCGGTCACTTCATAGAAAAAAGCGCGTTGCTTTGCTCACAGAGGAAACTCGTGTACGTGCACGCGTATCATGCTTGTGTGAGTGAGATGAGACGCGTGACGCTGCTTTATTTGTACTGAGCGGTAACTGAGAGGTGACCGAGCGCAGGAGGCCGCACTTACTGAGGGAGGCAGGGAGTGCCCATACTTACTAAGCAACTCGCTTTTTTCTATGGAGTGTCTGTGAGGTGTGCCTCTGTCCAAACTTATTCGACCAGGTGCGGTGGCTAAAACTGGAACTATTTGTGATGTAAAAAAAACGTTTTTTTTTAGTTCCGAATATTTTGTGCTCATATGCATAAATACGGCGTTATAGTAAGAAAGTTCTTTATGGAATTTCATCTGATACACTTTAAAAGAAAGAACAACGATTACTATGAAAAGGTAAATATTAACCCTCTTATTCATAAAAAGTTAAAGAGCATTTTAGTTATTTGACGTATGTCAATTAAGACTGGATGTCACGTATTTAGCATACAACAAACCATAGAAGTAGACCTCCAGTAAAGCTACTTAAAATGTACTGTATCTTTATGAATAAGACGGTTAGAGATTAGTAAGTGGGTGCCCCGCGCTTTGCTAGCGCACTTTTTCTTGCAACATAAAATTCCCAATTTTCTCGTGGGAATTTCAGGATAAAAAATAGCCTATGTCCTTTCTCACGCTCTAGACTATTCGTATACCAAATTTCATTTAAATCGGTTCGGTAGTTTTGTCGTGAAAGCGAGATTAGTATGGATAAGAGAAAACATTATTGCATTGCAATGCAACCAAAATATTTATAACAAACGAAATGAAAATAAATGACATAAATTTTCTCTTTAAACCGCAAAAAACTATAATTTTCGTGTGATTTTCGGGATAAAAAGTAGCCTAGATGTCCTTTCTCAGCCTTTAGACTATCTATGTAACAAATTACATTTTAATCGATCAATAGATTCAGCGTAGAAGCAATATGAACAGACAGAGTTACTTTCGTATTTATTACTTTAATATGGATTTCGATAAACGCGTCTCTGCGCATTATCTAAAGCCAAACTTTCTGCTGTTTCAGATATACAATCTAGTAGAAAAGGTCTCATATTACTACACTTTATTCTTAATCGTAATGATGATGGTTGGGGTAGTACTCTTCAACGTTTCACCGACTTACAACAACTACAAAGCCGGAGCTTTCTCGAGCAAGCGAGACGACAATACATCTCTCGACTTCTCTGTCTACTACTCCATACCGTTGTTTAACATGAACGAGCATTTCTACGCTGTTACGCTATGGAACTACCAACTTTGCTTGATTTGTTCTTTCTGCGTATGCTCTATCGATGGTCTTTTGTATATAATAGTTTTTCATATAATTGGACATTTGCTGATATTGTCTAACTCGATTCAAAAGCTGCCGAGTCCAAAAGGTGACTTGAGTTTTGATGAGCAGGGAAATGTGGTGATTCATGGTTTACTTGTCGATATAAAGGAGCATCATAGGCAGATTGTGGAGTAAGTATTACTTTGAGTTTTAAATTTTAAAACCACATTTGTAAAAGTTATTTTTATGATTTATAATAGAAAATTTCCACGTCGAATGGTTCCATTCGAAAAGCACAGTTTATAAGGTAGGCGTAAAGTTATTCCGCTTCGGGTGCTGTAACAACCCTTGCTTGTTAAAGGTCTGCCATTATTGTGCGCTCGAGTTTTTAACATGGGCACCCTACATAATACATCACTTTACATGTATTTTATATTATCAACTATTTGGCAATTGTACATAATACATCACTTTAGACCTATGTTATCTATATATATAAAATCCAAATACCACTGATCTACTCACTCACTCACTCATCATCGCCCAGCCGAAACCGCTGAAGATAGAAAGATGAAATTTGGACAGTAGCTTCTTTACGTGACGTAAGCACCCACTAAGACGGGATTTTGGGATAACTTAACCGGGACGCCGTATACAGGGTGTAACAGTTTGTATGAAACTCCTAAACTACTGGGTTTAGAATGTTGAAATTTAGGCTGTGGATTCCTTTTATATCACCAATATCACAAATGATTTAGTTTTTTTTTAATTTAGTCCCTGAGGTCTTATACAGGGTGAAATATGTTTTTTGCTAAAATATAAACTAATGACACTAGGGACTTGAAATTTTCAAAATAAACTCCTTATAATATTACAACATCAAATATGATATCAAAACTGCGTTTATTAGTCCTGAAAGCCTTGATACAGGGTGTTAAAGTTTGTATGAAAAACCTAAACTGCTCATTATTTTTCTTAGAAATTGAAGTGGTCGATGTTTCTAGATTGTTGGGGGTGCTAATTACGAAAAAAACTGGACGCCGTATACAGGATGTAACGTCTGGATTTAGAAAGTTGAAATTTACACTGTAGATTCTCTTTGATTCGAAATGGGTGATGTTTCTATATTGTTAGGGGCGCTAAATACGAAAAAACAAAAAACGGTACTCCGTATACAGGGTGTAACGTCTGGATTTATAAAGATGAAATTTACACTGTAGATTCTCTTTCATTCGAAATGGGTGATGTTTCTAGATTGTTGGGGGCGCTAATTACGAAAAACAAACAGGACGCCGTATACAGGATGTAACAGTGTGTATGAAACTCCTAAACGTCTGGATTCAGAATGTTGAAATTTACACTGTACATTATCTTTGCATTAAAAACATCATAAGTAGTTTTTTTTGCCCCTGAGTTCTTAAATTCTTATACAGGGTAAAACAAGTTTATCGCTAAAATCTAAACTATTGACACTAGAAACTTGAATTTTCAAAATAAGCTCCTATTAATATTAATACATCAAATATGGTATCATAACTGCTTTTATAGTTACTGAAGTCCTCGATACAAAGTTTTTATGAAAAACCGAAACCGCTTATTATTTTTCTTACAAATCGAAATGGGTGATGTTTCTAGGTTTTAGAAATCGTTATTACAAAAAAGACATCATCATTTTAATTTATAAATGCAAAATGTAAATCGATATGTGTGGATTTTTTTAGGATATTGGGGGTTCTGATTACGAAAAAGTTAGAAATTTTAAAATCCAACATGGTGGACATAAAGTTTATTATAAAGGGGCGTCCTCTTAGTTTTTGCGAACGCTGATACAGGACTTTACAGTTTGTATGAAAAAAGAAATGTCAACAGTGAACGTCAATCGGTAGCGAGCGACAATGATGATGAAAGTAAACGGAGTTTACCGGGTAGATGAACTGGATATTTTTTTAAATCGTCAGAGTTATGCATAAAGGCTAAGGATAGTTTGTGTGTTCAGAAATACGAATATTATAGCTTGCAGACCAAACAGCTAAAGATTTTTGTATTGTAAAAGGAAACTGCATGATATTGATTTCTTTAGGGGTTTGGATTAGAAATTAGAAATTATTTCCTGATATTTCTGAGTATAACTACAGATTAGAGAGTAATGTAAAGTAATTAACAAAACAAATGAACAAGTAATTTACATTTATTCTAAAAAAAAGCGCTTGCGAAGCTGCGGGCTAAAGCTAGTAATATATATTATCAACGATTTGAAATTATTTCCGTTCTGCTTCGATAATGAGAGAAAACTTTTTTTTATACCTTATATTTCTATACTCTTTAATCTGTTTCCAGATTCTGCGAATCAATATCGTCTTTTTTCGGTCCCCTCCTAGCATTCAACTATTTCATGCATTTGGTGTGCTGCTGCACGCTTCTACTGGCATGCTTTACTACGGCAAGTATTGGTTTTCTCAACAAAAAAAACCTAAATTTATGTCAAGCGCACATATTTGTGGAAATGTACCAAGATTAAATAAATGTCAACAGCCCCTGTATTACGGTCGCTTTTGCAATATTGCTTTGGGACCTTTTTGCGTTTTTTTTAGAATAGTGGTTAGAATAGAATAAACATTTATTCACCAAAACCGACATAATTATTAAAGACTAAATAAAATACAACTTACAAAGAGACGTATTATAAACCAAATAAAATAAAGTAGTTAACATTGATAGCAAGATGCATGCCGTCACTTGTCACTCGGGCCCTGCGCGCCGTCACCGACGCGCGTCGTCAGTCGGTTGTATGGTGAAACGGTTAGACCAATTCAGCTTACGACCTCAGTTGCAAATAACTGAAGCCAACTGTTCTTCCATTGTAGTAATAGTACCCCAAGTCTCTTTAAATTCTATGGAACTTTACCTCCTCTACCGATTCCTTATTTATTTTAAATCTTATATACAGGGTGTTTCTGACAAGGCGGTAATAAAACAAAAGAGTGATTCAGCTCACCATACCTAACAACTTTCCCAAAGCAACATGGGTCGAAATCTGAAAACGAAAACCAGCTGTCCCGTACATTGACCCTGTCAGCTGATCGAACCAATGTATGGAACAGCTGATATTTTTTTGAGATTTGACCCATGTTGCTATAGGAAAGTTGTTAGGTATGGTGAGCTGAATACCTCCTTTGATTTATTACCACCTTGTCAGAAACACCCTGTATAATCCTTTGCAGGAAGCCAATAATTCACTCCTACGCTACGGACCGCTCACTATAATAATATTTGGTCAACTGATACAAGTTTCTGTGATTTTCGAAGTAGTCAGCTACGTGGTGAGTACTGTATCTCTACTTAATTCTTCCCTCATACATACTGTACGTCATACATATATACGCGAGATAGAATGCGTTCGGCCGCCATTTTCCATTCGTTTCTTTATCTGAGCGGCTTAAACGAGATACAATTTGCTTGCTATCGGCACAACTCGGACACTTTATAAAAAAAGGGCGTTGCTTCGCGCACAGCCGAAACTCGTGTACGTGCACGCGTATCATGCTTGTGTGAGTGAGATAAGACGTACAGTGGCGGACACGGTCGGCGTAACACTTCCGGCTTTTCTGTATAGCAAAAGAGCTCTTGTTCTTTGGTAATACAATCTAGGGCTGACGAAACCATAGACCAATCTGTTACGGCCTCCTAGTCCGCCACTGTACTATTTGTAATGAGCGGTAACTGAGAGGTCACCGAGAGCGAAAAAGCTGCACTTGCTGAGGGAGGCAGAGAAAGCTCACTACTGTATGTAGTACTATTTATAACACTGTGCTATCGGAGTACTCAGTACGGTGGAATTGTTAACGTTTATTTTCTCGTCTCAGTGACTTTCTTAGAACTAAAACTGTTTAATGTACTTTGTATCACAAGTTATCCTTGTAGTTAAAATATCCTTTGACGCTACAGAGAACCAATCAGAATAAGAGTTTACCTGCAATCAATAATCTGGCCAATCAGAGTTAAGGCAGGTTTCAAATTTTTCAATTATACTAGGTTTTTTTTCAAAAAAACTGCTTTACGTCAGGATGATTAAAAAAAGTAATGCTTATATTTTATTATCCGGTTTTTAGCAAAATCCCTAGTTTTTTTGCAAAACACCTAATTATCAAATCTTACTACGAATTATGCAATAAAGTGTTTTTTATTCTATTCTATTTTATTTAATACTAGTTGACCTCGCGAACTTTGTACCGCCTTACATCTATTACTATACTAGTCGACCCGGCGAACTTCGTTACGCCTAACCTATTATTATTTTGTGCTTGTATTATACTTATAAACCATCCTTTTGAATCACTCTATCTATTAAAAAAAACCGCATCAAAATCTCTTCGGCAGTTTTAAAGATTTAGGCATACATAGGGACAGACGCGGGAAGCAACTTTATTTTATACTATGTATTGATTGTGCATGTATTATACTAAATAAACCTTCCTCTTGAATCACTCTATCTTTTAAACAAAACTGCATCAAAATCCGTTGCGTAGTTTTAAAGATACAACTTTGTTTTATGTATGTTTTATCAATCAATACATAGTATAAAACGAAGTCGCTTCCCGCGTCTGTCCCTATGTATGCTTAGATCTTTAAAACTATGCAAAACAGATTTTGAAGCGGCCTATTTTAAAAGATAGTATGATTCAAGAGGAAGGTTTATATGTATAGGTAATTCATAAACAACATAGTAGTAGGTAAGGCGGTTCGAAGTTCGCCGGGTCGACTAGTCAATATATATAAAACTCTTCCGTTACGGACTGACTGACTGACTGACTGACAGACAACGCAGAGCCGAAACTACTGGACGTAGCGGGCTGAAATTTTGCATGTAGGTTCCTTAGGGAGTGTAAGTGAGCACTAAGAAAGGAATTCCCGAAATTCCCACGGGAACGGGTAAAAAACGGGATTTTTGTGTTTAAGAAAAATCTGCGCGGGTGATACCGCGGGGCAGCCTCTAGTTTAATATAAAATAAAAATTTCCAGAGTGAAAAACTAAAAGACTACATATACTGCGCGCCGTGGGAGAGCATGGATCGCAGTAACCGTGTGGCGGTGGGCTTGTTGCTGCAACGGTCTCAATCACCCATAAGACTGACAGCAATGTCACTCATACCGGTGGGCGTGGAGACAATGACTCAGGTATCAATCAAGCTGCGAACCAACTAGCGGTAGTCTAGTCTAAGGCGTCAAAACTTATAATGCCTAGTTAAAAAAAAAAGATAGATAGATAAAATATATAAAAAAAAATTGTCAGCATCACTATTTTTAACACATTTTTTTTAGTTAAGCTACATCAAAGTAATGCAATGTCGTAAAATATAGCAGAAAAGGTATATTGTGCTTAAAATTATATTTTATTTGTTTCAGATATTGAAAACGACATTTTCAACCTTCGCCATTTTAAAATCATTGCATTAAGCAATTAAAATTTTTTAATAGATAGAGTGATTCCAGAGGTAGGTTTGTAAGTATAATACATGCACAAAATACTAATAGTTTGGGCGGTACGAAGTTCGCCAGGTCGACTAGTTTTCGAATAAAATAACTACTCAGATGTAATTTTTAAAGTACATAAGACTTTTTATATACAAATCTGATTTAACCTACTGTACTAATTTCAGTCTTTAATTAAATATATTGACCAACTGTGAACCCTAATCCATCCTAATAAGGCCCACGTTTCCCGCCCCACGTTGGGCGCCAATGTAACAGTCCGGCTTAGCTAAGGTTGACTAGACGCACGCCCTGCAGTACCGGGCCGAAGAATAGGACTGAGGTATCCCCTGTCTGTCGTAAGAGGCGACTAAGAGGGGACCGCGGGGTCGTTGGGTGCACGAGGCGGGGGCCTCGTGTAGCCATATAACGGCCCCAAAAAGGACGGCGGAACGCGGTGTCCCGTTTCCGTCGTCTAGCGTACGAAGAGCCATCCGCGCTCAGGGGGGACTACCTTCACCTGTCCCTCTCGTGAAGAGGCTACACAGCCAATGCTGGGGGGGTCGCGGAGAATTCCACAGGCTTACCCGCGACCCTCCTGCTATCAGCCGAGAAGGACACCGGCGGGGTTTTAGTGGGTGCGAACCCCACATTACCCTGCGGCTCCCCCCGGGGCTGCAGGGTACTCGTTAGGAGTTTCCCCGCCTTAAAAAAAAAAAAAAGTTTGACTAGACGCAGTTTGATGGGTATGAGAGTCGCACATATGCACGTTAGTGCGCACATAGGCATACAAAAAAAATATTAAAAAATTACATATTGTCGGTACAACAGAATGCAAGATTAGGTACAGTGGCGGTCTAGGAGGGTGTAACAGATTTGTCTATGGTCTCGTGCGCTTTTGACTTACTAAAGAAACAAGAGCTAGCTAGAGCTTTTATTTATTTTATTTAGGACACCAACAGCGTTTACAATTAATTGAGCATTATAAACTAACCGTCTTATTCATAAAAAGTTAAAGAGCATTTTAGTTATTTGACGTATGTCAGTTTAGACTGGATGTCACGTATTTACCATACAACAAACCAGAGAAGTAGACCTCCAGTAACGCTACTTAAAATCTACTGTATCTTTATAATTAACACGGTAAAAGTGTAGTACATATAACCAATAACAGGTATCCACAACAATATTATAACAAAAATCAATATACAACTGAAAGAAAAAAGTCAACAAAACTCAGACTGTATGAAATAAAATAAATCCTGCAGGAGAGGGTCAAGGATAGAGGGGCTTGGAAGAGAGAGGGAATTGGGATGAGGGAGGGAAACATTAATTAAGTGTAATAGAATTATTTATAAGAGGTGCGGTGTCTGCAGGTTGTCCTATCGAAATTGGTGTACCTCAGGGATCGAGAGAGGGAGGACACATAACACGACATACCTCCATATCTCCCGCCTCAACAGCATTCAAATAAGTCTCGACAATTCGTCTCCCGGAACCGGAAGTCTGCGCCTGCCCAGCCGCCATTTTGACACACGCTGAGCGGTATAGAGCCGAGCTGTGGCAGAAGAAAAACATATAACATAACATAATCTCACGACTTTATTCCCCGAAGGGTTAGGCAGAAGCACCAGCTTATTAGAGCTGGACCCACGTTTACCAGAGTAAACACGTGTTTTAAGTACGAGTAGTTTTAACAATAGAGAAATTTTAATAAATAAATATTTATTTACGTTAATATACAAAACACAAGTTAAACAATAATAACATCAATATACATAGTATCCAACAAAGTCGCTTGCCGCGTCTGTCTGTCTGTCTGTCATGTATGCTTAAATCTTTAAAACTATGCAACAGGTTTTGGGTTGTTTTAAAAAGATAGAGTGATTAAAGAGGAAGGTTTATAAGCTGCAGCTACAGGTACTTGAGCAACATAGGAATAGGTTAGGCAGTACGAAGTTCGCCGGGTCTACTAGTTAACAAACAAATTGAAATAAATAAATCAAAGAATTGTATTATTTGTCGCAGTTGCTGTTAAATGGAACAAACTCAGCATTTGCTTTCACCAACAGCGCCGATTTCCAGTCACCACTGCACTTGTAACAAAAACGCAGATTAGGCAGATCCTTCAAAAGGTAGTCAGACGACCTGGTGAAAGGGGGAGGCCTATGTCCAGCAGTGGACGTCTTTCGCAATAAACTATGATGACACTTGTGGTACTTACCTGTGGTACAACTCTAGCAGAAAAGAAAGGTCAAGGGGAGGTAAGGGGCGGGGCCGCGGGGCGGTCAGACAGGCGAGCAGCGAGAGGATCACTGTAGGAGACGCGTGCGAGCGAGACAGCGCCTGCGGACAATATTTAAATTAGTAGGATTTTTTTATTCACTACTAGCTGTCCCGGCGAACTTCGTATCGCGCCTTACAATTTGTATGGGAAAAATAAATTGTTACCTTTACTAACTTTCTGTAAATTTTTCCATCTTTTCTTACCTTATCTTCATCCTAGGTTTTTTGCAATAAAAAACTGCTTTATGTCAGGATGATTGAAAAAAAAGTAATGCTTATATCAAATTATCCGCGTTTTCGCAAAATCCCTAGTTTTTTTTTGCAAAAAAAACGTACTATCAAATCTTACTCGACATATATAATAGTAGATCTCATAAAACCCCATGCAAGCCCAAATGAATGCAAAATCAAAAATCTACAAATTTCTGATGACTTTATTTCACCTCTGACAATTCTATTAGTCACTCAATCAATCTTTTGTTTATTCAGTCAATCAAACACATGTTTTACAAATCTCTCCCTCTGACTCCCTCTCCCTCATACAAAACCGCGAAAGTGTTGAGCGAGAGGACTTTTAACTCTGAGCTTTATCGTAATAAATAATCAATATAAAGACCTAGGTCCCAGCTAATCAAAACCACCTGCCTGTGGGGTAAGTCGTCGAAACGAGTCGCAAAACCAGTGCTGCTTTTCTTATGGCATGTATTTTTGTGGTCTTTAAAAAGCAGCAATGACTTTCGAATGCTGTCATTGTCATCTAATATTTAACCGACTTCAAAAAAGGAGGTTATTAGTCCGACCCCGACCTGAATTTATATGTATGTTTGTCCGCGATTATCTCGAGTTTGGCTAAACCGATTTTGATGCGGTTTTCACAGAAGTTTTTGTTGCATTCTGGAAAAGGTTTTAGTACCTATTAAAACCTACTTCAGAAAAAATGAAATTTTCAGTTTATTAATGGTTTGTTTAGATAAGCGACTTATCCCCCAAGACTTACCAGTTTGATTAAAGCATTACAGACGCCCCTAAAAACGCTATGGGGCGGCAAATAGCTCATAGTTTGGGGCTCCCCTCTCGACTCTGGTTGCTACACTCCGCTCCTAAAAGACTTTGTTTCACCTCTAACCCACCAGTAATTCCATCAATCTTTTATACAGTGTGTCCGGGGAAGTTATAACATAATTTTAAGGGTGTATGCTATGATCAATTTCATCGATGAAAACACCCCATATAGGGGGGTCGCAGCCTCACCCCCCCCTCAGTATGATGTTTTAGGCCACTTTAGGTTTATACTGTTTCATGTATTACTGTTTGTTCCTAAAAGTAGCTAAAAGTGGCCACTTTTAGCAACAAACAGTAAAAAATAAATATTCAGACCTAGATATTATTTTCAATTACTTAAAAAAAATACTAGGGACCAAGATTTTATGCACAAGGAAGCACTTTTTTCTGAAAAAAAGCCTTACTTTAGAAAACATTTTTTTTTCAAGAGTGGCGCCACTATTCGCGTAAAAGGACTCTTAATTTAGGTCTTGTACGAAGGCTAAGTAGGTAGGCTACCAAAATAACTAACAAAAGAATTAAATATTGACTTTATTTTTTAATAAAAGTAGGTTAAACTGAAATCTTAAATTAAAAGGTAAAAGCGAAGGGTATTTTTGGTTGTTGATAATTTCTGAAGTAATAGACGTAGATAAATAAATCTAATACCAATTCGGAGAACAACTCAAAAGCTAACAATAAAAGACAAAAAATAAAAAAAAGTATCTACATTTTTTTGTGAAAACTTTGAAAAACCGTAAAAAATTTACAAAAAAAATATTATTTTTTCTGGTTTATCATCTTTAAAAAAAAAAGTAAAAACAATACTTGGTTATTTTGTTAGTAAGTTATGTAGCCTAACTACTTAGCCTTCTATCAAGACCCTAATGAAGGTTCTGTGAGCCTTAGATCTTTAACTGTGAATTTAAAAGTAGGCGGGGTCGACTTTTGCAAAAAAAAAATTAAAAACATCATACTGAGGGGGGGGTGAGGCTGCGATGCCTATATGGGGTGTTTTCATCGATGAAATTGATCATAGAATACACCCTTAAAATTATGTTATAACTTCCCCGGACACACTGTATATTAAGTCACATACATACCTAGACCGATTTAATCAAGATAAAGATCAGGGACTCTTTTAATTTGATAAGTGGAAAAAATGCCCAATCTATGTGGGGTACACACTTACTAAAACCGTTCGGTGGGCGTCTCGGCTTTGGGAAGGACCCCGGGAACCATTGAAGACGGGCGTCTGGTGTCTTTCCTACAAAATTATGTTCCAGGACCTTTTTTTTTTTTTTTTAGGCGGGGAAACTCCTAACGAGTACCCTGCGACCCCGGGGGGAGTCGCAGGGTTATGTGGGGTTCGCACCCACTAAAACCCCGCCGGTGTCCATCTCGGCTGTTGGCAAGGGGGTCACGGGTGATGTTTCGATCGTTATGTTCAACTCCGCGACCCCTCCAGCATTGGCTGTTTAGCCTCTTCACGGGGGGACAAGTGGTGGTAGTCCCCCCTGAGCGCGGATGGCTCTTTCTACGCTCGACGGCGGAATCGGGACACCGCGTTCCACCGTCCTTCTCGGGGCCGTTATATGACTACACGAGGCCCCCGCCTCGTGCACCCAACGACCCCGGGGTCCCCTCTTAGTCGCCTCTTACGACAGGCAGGGGATACCTCAGTCCTATTCTTCGGCCCGGTACTGCAGGGCGTATGTTCTAGGACCTAATTAATCCAAGGAAGACTCACCAGTTTTCTTAAAGCATCACTGACGCCCCTAAGCACGCTATGGGGCGGCAAGTAGCTCATAGTTTGGGGCTCCCCCCTCGACTCCGGTTGGTACACTCCGCTCCTAAACGACTTTATTTCCCGACTTATCAGTGTCGATACTAATTTTACAACCGACGGTAGGGCGTCTTGATTTGTGTTCGTGAACACTTCCGGCCAGATTTCACCTGTTAACCAAATGAATTAATGTTTTTGAGTGAATTTATTAATGATCTCTTTATTGTACAGTGGCGGACACGATCGGCGTAACACTTCCCGTTTTTCTGTATTGCAAAATAGCTCTTGTTCTTTAGTAATACAGTCTAGGGCTGACGAAACCATAGACAAATCTGTTACGGCCTCTTAGTCCGTGATTGTACAAAAAAAAAAAACAAGAGACATCAGTAAGTGGGTGTCCTCACGTAATTTGTTTTTGGATAAATGCCCAATTAAACGACTTAATTCAACGTAGATCGATAAATTAACAGTAAACCGTAACAGTAACTGTGAGTTCTTGTCAACCAAACTATTCTGGAACACCACCCTACTGCAGACCTGACTTCAATTTACTGGTAAACTAATGAAAATTCAAGCGAACCATTATTATTTTCTGAAAATATAATTCATTAAGATCAATTTAAAAACGCTTCAAGTTATATTTTTTTTTTTACGTTTTACGTTTCAGAAAACCGCCCAACTACTTTGTAAATTGTATTTTTGCTACTTTCGTCAGTAACTTCGATGGCGCGATGTAGGACTGCTCCGTGGCTCAGTTGGCAGTGATGTGGACTGAGTAAACGTGTGCACCCGGGTTCGATTCCCAGGCGGGGCGAATATTGATATGATGAATATCGATGTTTGTTTACGGTCTGGGTGTGATGTTCGTCTCTGTGTGTGTTTCGGGCACCCTAGATACAGGTTCTTCCTAGTTAGGGGCTCTGAGTGTGATGTGTTATTATTATTATTAGGAATCGGTTCGGTTCTAAAGTTGTAGCGCTAGATGGCGTTAGTATGCGCTACTATAAGATAGGTAAAAGTTGCGGTAGTGCACTGGATGAGGGTGGAACGAGACTGGTAGCTGTAAACGTCCTGGTCACAAAGAGACTTGAAATAAAATTAGTCTGTTTCTAACAAGAAAATTTTTGAAATTGAAAGAAATTGACTGCTTTGTGGTTCAGTTGGCAGTGCTGTGGACTGAGCAGCGTGTGCACCGGGTTCGGTTCCCGGCGGGGCGAACATTTTTATGATGAATATCGAATGTGTAATAAGCCAAGAATGCCCTTCAAATCAAGCATGCATTAATGAAAAATGTAAGGTTCCATTCCTTGGAGCTTGTGGTAATATTAAAATCAAAAACTTAACATTATTTTAATTCTCTAACCGACTTATTCATAAAGATACAGTACATTTTAAGGAGCTTTACTGGAGGTCTACTTCTCTGGTTTGTTGTTTGGTAAATACGTGACGTCCAGTCTAAATTGACATATGTCAAATAACTAAAATGCTCTTTAACTTTTTATGAATAACAGGGTCAAATTATTACATTGATCGCCATTGGCCTTAGTTAAAGCAAAATTAAAGAAAAAAAAATTATAAGGAAGTACGTAGACATACATAAAGAAAACAATTTTAGAAACTATTTCCCAGTGACCTAGTAAAAAGCATTAGTTAAGAATTTTTTACCATGGAAAAATTAAATATGAAAAACGTGACTTTTGTGCCATAGGGAAGCACAATTTGGTTATTTTTTTTATACTCACACGGTATATAATCTAGAACATCTTCGGGTTTCCTAGCAGCGTCTATCGGAGTCTTGCAGTGGGCTGGCGGCAGTTTTACCGTTCTTGTGTAAATCTGTATAAAAATTAAATAAAAAAATGTGTTTGCTTGCACTGCAGGTCTCTCTCATTCTATCGTCACTAACATAATATCTCCCTCTAAACTTCCGTTCCGTTTTGTATATCATAGCAAAATGACCGATTGATAAATTATCTCGAAAAATTGTAAAGTAAAGTAAAGTAAAAAAACACTTCATTGCACACAAAGATACTTGTATTATGAAAACCAGGGAAAATATTAATTATAAATTAACAAACGAATGACATCTTTATTGTACAAAAACAGGAAACTTGATAAATCAGTACAAAGACTTTATTTTAAAGACTGAACGATTTGATTGGTTCCATATTGATTTCTTTAAAAATGTTACTGTGTTTTTAAATAAATGATTGTCATTTTCATTTTAAATAGACTGATTGGTTAATTTAACTTTAATACTAATTAAAAAAATCTTCATACGAACATACCTCAGGCACGCATTTCAGCGTATACTGCGTGATCTCAAACTTAGCTAGTGCCTCGCACGCGGCCTCGATCGCGCTTGGCTCGTGACTCTCACTTATGTACTGCCATAGCTTAGTCGCAGCGTTTACTAATAACGAGTCGTATTCTGGTGTCGACACGTATAGAGACGGGACTTCGGCTAATAACTCGCATATACTGAAAAAAAAAGATGGTAATGGCAATTATATAAAAAAATATATATCTGCTAAACTAAGGCAAATATCCAAAATGTGACACAGTATGACACTAGATAATGTCGCCTAGTATTTTTGGGGCACTGTTAAAGTTGAAGACCAAAGAAATCTACAAAGTGTTGCTAAAAGTGGCCACTTTTGGCAATGATCAGTGGATAATTTTGGTCTTTTTAGTTAGGAACACTTTACTGAGCTCAAAAAATACTTAGCAAGATTATCTAGTGTCAAAGTGTGCCACATTTTTGATATTTGCCTTAGTTTAGAAGATATAAATTTTTTTTCTGTAAACTGTCTCTTAATGTACAGTTACTGTACCGTTCGTTACTGTACTGTACTGTATCATTCGGATAATCGACGCTCTACTGTCTATTTCCTTTTTTCATTAAATTCATAAAGAAATTTTAATATGAAAATATATTTATCATCAACCAGAACATAAATATGTAGGCTAAATCAATAAACATATAGGTACAAGCCGCACACGTGAAAAAAAAATTATAAAACCATGACAAACATCATGCTGTCCCGCTCGCACATATCCGTTCTGAGCGAGGACGCATGATGCTGTCATGGTTTTACAAAATAATGAACGCTCTGCTGTACTGATTTTGATTTTACAGAGTTACTTATTTAGTGTTTTATAACAATATCTTGATTTTTGGCCAAATGTGAAATATGCACAAAATCAGTAGGTAACTCTGATTTGCAAAAACGATGTACCTATAACAATGTAAGTGATGGTTATTTAGCTCCGAGAAGTCATCAGATAATTAAAAAACGCGAAAAAAAAATTAATTTCGCGCCAGAACTCGCAGATCACTTTTAAATAAACGAATTTCTTGTCAAGAAAAATTCACGAGTTAGTAATTCTTTACTAGCAATTAAAATATTGAGAAAATAAATATCAATAAGTCCATAGTATAAAATAAAGTCGCTTTCTGCGTCTGTCCCTATGTATGCTTAAATCTTTAAAACTACGCAACGGAGTTTGATGCGGTTTTGTTTAATAGATAGAGTGAACAAGAGGAAGGTTTATAAGTATAACTAGAGGCTGCCCCGCGGTTTCACTCGCGCAGATTTCTCATAATCACAAACATCTTTTTTTCCCGTTCCCATGGGAATTTCGGGAAATCCTTTCTTAGTGCTCACCTACACTCCCTAAGGAACCTACATGCAAAATTTCAGCCCGCTACGCCCAGTAGTTTCGGCTCTGCGTTGTCTGTCAGTCAGTCAGTCAGTCAGTCAGTCAGTTAGTCAGTCAATCAGTCAGTCAGTAACGGAAGAGTTTTATATATATTGATACATGCACAAAATAGTAAAAAGGCGGTACAAAGTTAGCAGGGTCGACTTGTTTATAATAATGCTTAGGTGCATTTCCTTTTACGCCACTGACTTACGTATCCCTATCATCGTAAACGCTTAACTTTTTTTGCTTAACTGCATAAACTTAAACTTACCCAATCTGTACCGCCAGCCTGCTATCCCTTCCCAGTTTAGGCTCCAGGGCTTTCCAAGTGGCGACTGGCGATACGGCCCCGGCGCTCCACAGGGCGGCTAGCGCCCCGAGCGCCAAGCGGCAAGCGCCAGCGCTCTGAGAGTCCGTGCATTGGTTCAATAACGTTGATATTATTGGCACTAGCGATACCCCAAAGGATGGTCTGGAATATAATCAATCCATACTTATACACGGTCACTTTTTTATCGTGCCGGAAACTTTCAGGACTAAGTCTTTGCATGATATATGACTTGAATAAATTATTAAAAAAAAAACGTCGTAAGGCAAGGCAAACATTTGTTTCCCTGAGCCAATTTGTGGGCACCCTGAACTACCTAGCCTCTATCAGTATAGGATACTTTACCAAATAAGGTATCAATAGCGATTAGATTAGATGTAGTCTAATTGACTTATAATAAGCGATATCTTGTATCCTGTATTGAATAAAACATTTTTTACTTTACTTTTGATATTTATTTTAAATTCAAAAAAATAAAAAACTTATTTAAGGCCGATGGCCTTCTTGTTCACCCCCCCTGCGCATTGCCCTCCACTTCCTGACTCGTCTGGCACCATCTAAGCCACCGTAGGTCATTGCTCTGATGCTACACAACGTTTTTAGTTTTTTTACAAAAACTTTCCAAGTACCTCAAGTGAGCAGGGTTCATTATTTTTCAATTTTGTTTTCAGGAATCAGTCCTGTTTAACTATTACCTACCGGGCGTTAAATTTTCCTCCACGATAAAAAAGTAACCGCGTATTGATAACCGTAAAGATAACTTTGCCAAAATAGTGCGATGATAACTAGCTGTCCCGGCGAACTTCTTGTCGCTAGTGATGAAACCGAGATTATCATGATCACAAAACACGTACTTACCTTAACTCGCAAATCTCTTTAACAGCAGCAGCGGCGGCCATCTTGGATTCCCTGCCATCCGCAGTAACGAGTAATTCCTGCAGGAATGAGGAACAACGCGGCTGAACCACGCTCAACGACCTAAATAGCTCTATTAGGAATGACTGAGGAATTTCTTTGGATGACTTCAATTTGTTTAGCATTGCTAAAACTGTTGGGACGTTTTCCTGTATGAAAAAAAAATATAATGGATAAAAAAGTATCTAGATTATTAGAAAAAATGGCTTTAACATTGATTAAGCGAGGGTTGTAACAGCACCCGAAGCAGAATAACTTTACACCAAAGTTGTATATTCTGCGTTTCATTCCATCCGGCGAGAAAGTTTTACATAAAAAAGCAGATACCTAACCATAACAAACTTCTATATTATTACTATTCTACTATTACGATTTGGTCAAAAATCGCGAGTCTCGTAACTTTGATCTTGTAAGACTAGTAGAAAGAAGATAATATCAACATTTCGGGAATCGCAATTGTTGACCCAATCGTAATATAATCGCAATAGAAGTATTATCGTAACGATCAAACTTCTATTCTATTACGATAATACTTCTATTGCGATTCTATTACGATTGGGTCAACAATTGCGATTCCCGAAATTTTTATAGTATCTTCATTCTACTAGTCTTACAAGATCAAAGTTACCAGACTCGCGATTTTTGACCCAATCGTATAAGAGTAATAGTAGAATAGTAATAATATACAAGTTTAATCGTAAGTTTAAGAGACTATTCGACCCCGCCGGGAACGGTAATTGAACCCGCTGCTCCCGCATCGCAGTCGTAATCACTGCCAACTGATCTACGGAAGCAGTCAAACAAACAAAGTGATGCCGTAAAATGAGTCAGATGTATTAAAATCTTACCTTAGTCTTAGCCATTAAAGGAACCGCCTTTAAACACTCCACTTTTATAACTGGCGAAAAATCGTGCCCAACTTTGTAAACCAAAACAGGCAAAAGACACACAGAAACGTCTTTTTTCACATCCACCAACTCAACCAAAATCTTTATAGACTTTAGACAAACAACTTCGTAGTAACCATCTCTATTTAGCAGGGTTATACCGGAAAAGAACCCGACCAAATCAAGTTTGAATGTCGCGTCCGTAGACTCAATACTGTCGAACCAGCTATTTAATTTTTCCGGTTCATCTTTTAGGCGTTCGAATGTTATGAACAGTCTGAAATAAATTGCCAATTTTTCATCTGTGTCTAGGAATTTTCTGAAAATTTTGTTTTTGTATAAATTCGGCATAACAAGCCTATTGTCTTCTTTTGTTATATTTTCATAGTTGTCAATGATTTTCGAAGCTATTCTTAGTGCTTGTATTGTTAAGGATGAGGGTAGATGAAGCCATTGCAAAGTTTGGGCCACAAAAATGCTTTGCGGTAACAGCGGACAGTCGTATTTTGTTATTATTGAGAGACCTGAAAAAAAAAGGAACATTAACTGAAGCTTTTGTCAAGAAGTGATATGAGGATTATTGTTTTCACTTTGGTTCCGAAACCACATGTTTTGTTAGCGGGCTTTAAAACAATAGTACAACATTGCCGGGCTTTAAGCCCACCCTTTTAACTAATTTGTGAACTTGACATTGGCACAATACTCCACTGAAGTGGTGTCAAGTCCATTAGATAGATAGATAGATAACAAATTTATTTCCAATGTAATGATATACATACACACAAAGAAAAATGTATACATAAATTAAATAATAATAAGAACTGATATTCGGTTTCCCCTAAAAATTAAGTATTATAGCGATAAAGCTTAATTTTTAGGGGAAAGATAAATGTGATCCTTTTTTTAAAGGATTGTCGTGTAGCTTAGCTATTGAGTTAAAATGTTGCTAAAAGAAGCCACTTTAGGCAACAAGCAGTAGAGTTCATTTTAGTATGCCTTTAAATTTAGAACATTACCTTAAAAAATACTTAGCAAGATTAGTTAGCAGTGACATAGGAAGTTTTTAAAAATCCCTTCTGGGTTTTACGTAGGTACATAACAAATAACTTACACAAATGAAACAGGTCATAAAGATGCGCGGCACAACTGACAGTCAAATTGTCAGCCAGCAAAGCGACCGTCAATCCAGCTATCAATCTCATCTCCGGAATGTCAAGATTGAAGCAGCGGGATATTATGCTGTAGCACGGTCTGGGATCGCGACTGTATAACAAATAAAGGCATATTAAATAACTCAAATTAAAAAAAAAAACCCGACCCAGTCAGACCCCTCATCAACTTAACTAGAACTAGAGCTAATCATCTTAAAAAGATCATGGTTGCCTTACCATATACTTTAAATATCATTGAAGTAACACAGTACCAAATTTCAAATCGATAGGACATATGAAAGGTAGTTAGTTAGGTCCCCTCATCCACTATATAAGAGCTGATCATCTTCAAATGCAGATCAGGTTATGGTTACCATACCACTTACTTTCAATTACTTATTATTGTATGTTTTATGTGCGCAAATAAAGATTTGGCTATGTCTATTCTACAGTTAGTTAACACAAAAGTATAAGAAATTTGTTAGAAAAAGAAAAAAGTTTGGCGCCCAACGTGGGCCATACATAATACTATGAAACAAAAACTTAATATGACAATTTTACTTTTATGAATACAGCTTATGCAACCGAACCACCTTTATGAGTACTGCATAAAATTCATACTAATATTATAAATGACAAAATAACTTTGTCGCACATCAACTACTAAACTGATTATACTAAATGAGGTAAGTACAGAGATAATGAGACAAAGGGTGATTTTTTGTCCCAAAAACCCCACGAAAACGTTAGTTAAATTGGGATCCGGTTTAAAGGAAAATTCCGCTGGCGAAGCCTATGCAAAATAAAATAAAAACTATAAAAAAATACTTACCCATTCTTAATAAGCTCATTTGATAGTCTAGTGATTAGAGGTATCATAGCCACTACTAAATCCGAGTGACCTTGGTAAATAGCTGCCTCCGTCACTGCTTTATATGCTGCCAGGACAGAATCCAAGAGCTTCGGATTTGTGGACTGAAAAATGAAACACATTTTTTAAACTTATCTCAGTTTTTAAAATACGTGCAAAAATAAAAATTTGATGTTGAAGATAAATAATACTGTAAAAATTATAGAATAAAGAAAAACAAAGAACGAAATTGTATTTATTTCAATGGCACGATTAAAATATGTAACAAAAATAAAAGTACATTCCAGTGGCCATTTCAATTTCTACACATTAATACAAACCAACAACAAGTAGGTTATTATTTGAAAATAAAACACAGAAATAGGCAAAATAAAACTGATAAGGCTGCAGTGAAGTGCAGGCTGCAACTGCAGCCAAGGCACCGCAGTAGTGCTCCGAACAAGCGAGTAGAGAGTGTCGTGCCAGTCGAAAATGGATATTAGTTCATGTTGTTGTATTATTAAGAGTGAATGCATGGCCCACAACCCTGTTTTTATGCTAAGGATAAAATGGGAGTGGCGCTACTGATAATTGCTATAATTACACACACATTATGGTACTAATTTGACATACAACTTTTTTTTTTTTTCTGTAATTTACTGACAGTTTTTTTTTTTGGTGATTGATGCCAAAAAAAAGTTGAGCGAGGGAATAAGGGGAGGTAGACCTTTGCCTGCAGTTAGAACAACACAGGCTACTAAGAATAAAAAACAATATCTAATCTTTGTTTTTTATTGTTGTAAAAACTCACTTGTTGCCAGCACAGACACTCCAGCATTAACTCGTCCCGACCTGCATTTTCCTGCAAGCTGAGCAGCAACTGCCAAGCAGCTGAGCTGGTTCCGTGAGGGTTGCAGGTCAACCAGAGGAACACTGGACGGAGAAGTTCTAGGCTGTTTGATTGAACTCTGGAAAACAAATAAACTAATCTTTATGCATTTAGCCAAAAAAAATGAAAGTAGACGCAAACATACAGCGGCTCCTATATTTAACAGTAGGTCAGCTTTCGCAAAAAGGCAGTATAAGTTTATTTCAAGTCATTTATATAATAAGATAAACAAATTGTTAAATATTTACCCCATTAAAACAGTAGATGTTAAAAAACTCTTATGCAGCTGGCTTTTGAAGCAGAATTATGATGAAATTGAAAACCTAATAAATGTAACCTAATACCTTTTTATTTCCTTAGTAACTTAAAAATTAAAAAATCTAAATTCAAAATTTATTGTTAGTATTATTGATATTTTTTCTTTTTTCTCTATTTGTGTAACTAGAATTAGAAATAGTATTAAGCTATATTTATGTATCAATCAGCTTAACTTAACATATTTAGAATATATTTTGAAAAGCATGTAACAATGTTGAAGATCGGGGTCTCCTGATACAGGTTAATACTTAAAAGGAGACTCCTCGCTTTTATACTTTTGTAAAATTGAAAATTGAATAAACTTATTTATTTATTTATTTATTTAGACAAATCAAACATACAATTGAGCTCATGGCTCAGTTGGCAGTGATCCACATCACTGAGTAAGCATGTGTACCTGGGTTCAATTCCCAGGTGGGGCGAATATTTATATGATGAATATTGAAGTTTGTTTCCGGTCTGCATGTAATTTTTGTCTCTGTGTGTGTTTCAGGTACCCTAGATACAGGTTTTTCTTAGTTAGGGGCTCTGAGTGTGATGTGTTATTATTATTATTTTAAAGGAAACTCATTAAATAGGTTATTCTTTAGTTAATTAAACCAATTAAAGCATGTGTGTTGCAAAAAACATCCACTGCTGGACATAAGCTTCCTCCATAGATGGCCACAATAAGTTTGTAAAAAATGTAAACCTTTTTTTTAATAAATCAATTTTTTTTTTACAGCTGTGTTTAAATTCTGAGTGTCCTTTTACTTGATTTTTTGGTTTTAAGATAGATATCCAATTTATTTTTAAACTGATTAACAGATTCTGCAATAATAACATAAATGTTTATCAATTCTTACACATAATCAGGATGCATGCATAGAGCATGCATTTGATTCAGAATATCCGTTGCTGCATCCTTGTTCTTTTCCAGAACAGTTATGAACGGATGCTGTGGAGACTGGAACGAGAACTGGCACTTGTACGCTTGGCCGGGAAGAAGACAAGATTTCAAGTCGAGTATAAGTAAACCGGCCATTGTTGAGATTATTGCCAAGTAGTTACTGAAAATCATAAGTGATAAAGTGTTAAATGATGGAAAGAACACTTTATCGTACTTACATATTAACACGTCTAATACATTAAGGAGACAAAAGAGATCTAAGTTTTGTAAAAGTTGTTTAAGTGTAGTTTAAAATAGGAAAAGAAACTTACTGAGCGCTAGGAAGTAAGGTTATAACTGTTGACATAGTATGAGCTATTTCTAGCACACCACCTTCTACCAAGGCTAGCAGACCTTGGCAAGCCGTGAGGCTCACTGCAGTATCCTTGGAAGAACATTTTTCACGTAGAAACTTCAGTTCTTCGTTGGTCAAAACAAATCGTGCCCGTTCGGCTGGCTTAAACATTGACTTTATCGTGTTTATAAGCTTCTCAATTGCGTTTACAATTAGGACACTGTTACCAGTTTTCAGTTTATATTCTATTTCATCCATTTTCACTTGCAAATAAACTTTTTCAAGGATTTAAATCCTAAACTAAAATAAACAAACACTCTAAATCAATCGGCCAGCTGAATTATTTCTATTGATTGATTGAAATGAAATTGAATGAATGAATAATATTGTCAGTTTTAGAGTTGTAGATTTCAATCACTCATCCAACCATGTTTCTGTTTTCAATCAATCAAAATAACAACAAAGTGTGTGTGTTTTGCTGCTCGCTCTCTGTGTGGAATTTCTTGATTTTATTTCTAAAAGCTCATGGTAGTTTAATAATGGCTGCACCACAACGTGAAACAATCCAGAAGCAGATCCAGCAGGATTGGGCAAACAGAGAATACATAGAAGTTATAACTGGGAGCATTAAAAAGATCACTGACTTCCTCAACTCATTCGGTAAGTTTTTACTAAGTACCTATACCTTTCTTCAACTAAAAATGTATTCGTGAAACTCTATAAAACGACCCACCGACCCTAAAGCCTCTAATTTTACTTTTCAGACATGTCCTGCAGGTCCCGTCTGGCAACCCTCAATGAAAAACTCACTTCGCTTGAAAGGAAAATCGATTATCTTGAAGCCTGTGTAAGTCTCTCATCCTGTTATTTTTGTTTTCATCAGTTCTTGCCTCTCTCATTACCTCAACAGCCAAGTAGGTAAGGATTTCTTCACATATCAACCTCACATGTTTGCCTTTTCTATTACTTTACACTAATAAAGTTCCTGTGCAATTAAGGGTGTAGGGCTGGAACATGCGTCAAACATCTTTACATTTTTCGACCAGTTGCCAGATTTGTATGTGAATGCGCCCTTACACAGTAGGACCAATGATGACACTGATTAAATCCATACAGTTGCATAGAAAGCTACTTAGCTGGTAAATTTTAAATGTATCACTATAGAAATAAAAATAAAATATTTTTTTTTTTACAAAAAAGGAACCCACCTTCAATAAACTGACACATACATTAACTGAACACTTCCTCTTTTTCGAAGTCGGTTAAAATAGGTACTAAAACCTTCTCCTGAATGTAACAAATACTTATCTGAAACTGCATCAAAATCGGTTCAGCCAAACTTACAGATCAGATCAGAGACAGGTCAAACTGATAACCTCCTTTTTTGAGGTTGGTTAAAAAGTGTGGCTGTCCTAGGAGAAGGCAGGATGGATGACATTGATTTCTATCTATCCTTCAAGATTCAGATGGGACAGGATAGAGACATTTGTATACAGTCAGGGCAAGGTCTTAGCCCAGCAGTGGAACACAAAAAAGACTATCTAAACATAAAATAAATTAATTAAAAATAATAAAATATTAATTAATCTCCTATTAGGTATTAAATTGTACAATGTTCTTTTGTATCTTTTGTCTATACCAATATTATGAGGAGTAAAGATTTGTTTGTTTGTGACGAATAGGCTCCGGAAATACCGTTCGATAACCGATCTATATCCCCGAGTGTCATAGGCTATTTTAGATTTTCAAAAAAATTTGGTATCCTTAAATAATTACTCAAATAATGTAACCCAAGGTCCAATATTTTTTCCATTGTTTATATATTTTGACAGGTGGTTTGTTGTTGTTGTTTGTTTTTATTCAGCCATTCTGGGCAGTCAAAAGAACATAGTCTATAGAGCCAAGTCTTTTGTAGTATCTTATATTCTATGACGTAACGAAGTAAGCCGGGAAAGCTCGTGTGTAATAAAGTGTTTTTTAAGTTTTAACTTTAATATTTTTTGTTTCATTTTCCAAATTGCAGGTGACAAAAGGTGAAACGTTAACATAACACTCGGCTATTTGGCAAGCCCCTGTGCGGCCTGTCGCTGAAAACTCAAAGGACATGGAATAATATAAGAGTTAGTAAGCTTTTCATGTAATTTGTATTTTTTATTGTAAAATTTTCTATTTTTATTATTTAATTTTTGTAACCAGATTACTTGTATGCACTAAGTTATGGGTGTCAAGTTTTGTAACTAAATTAGATCAACTCAAAATTGCATTGGTATTTATATTGATTTAGTGAACTATTGCTGCTTTTTCAAAGCTGTTTTCTTTTACATGCCTAAAGTAAACAGCAATGGTTAGGATAACTGCTTGCAATAAATTATGAGTTGATCAAAAGTAGTATTAAGACTTGACTCTAAGTTTTCATGAGATTGTAAGGTAAAATACTAGATTTTATTTAAATATTAAGATTTATTTATATAGGAATAATGCATTTATACAATAAAAACTGTGGATTTACATAGAATTTGTCTTTTATATCAATACATGGTATAAAATAACGTCCCTTCCTACATCTGTCCCTATTTATGCTTAAATCTTTAAAATTATGCAACAGATTTTGATGTGTTTAATAAAAAGAGGGATTCAAGCGGAAGGTGATTTATAAGTATAATATGCACACAAGATAATAAATCTAATACTCCAAACGGAACGAAGTTCCCCGGGTCGACTAACTAAATAAATAAAATAAGTTAAATTCTTTCAATGATAACGGCAACTCCTTGTCCACCAGCACAGCTCGATGTTGCCAGAGCTGTCTTTACATTCCTGTGCCTGCAATAAAAAATAAATAAAACAATCAATACGAGGCTTATGTGCTGTAGATAGAAACTAAAAATGCATTGAAAATTGAAAGTAGCTGAGTAAACGCTCAGTTGCTTTTCGGGGCAACGTCTAATGTGTCACTGCCATCAAGGTAAGTTTCCGTCACATATTCGTCAACTTATTGACTCAAAATCCAAAAAATCTTTATTCAATATAGGATACAAGATATCACTTATTGAAAGTCAATTAGACTACATCTAATCTAATCGCTATTGATACCTTATTTGGTAAAGTATCCTATACTGTGAGAGGCGAGGTAGTTCAGGGTGCCCACCAATTGGCTCAGGCAAACAAATGTTTGGCTTGCTTGGCAAGCGGTTTGCCAATCGCATTGCATCGCAATGTGGGTCTTCAAGATTTTCTACGACGTACGCAGCTGCCCGTTCATCCGGTTTTCCCTTAGTCGCTTTTTATGGCACCCATGGGAGGAGATGGGGGATGGTGGTATACATTTACTTTTTGGTACTTCGAGTAATAATAATAATAACACATCACACTCAGAGCCCCTAACTAGGAAGAACCTGTATCTAGGGTACCCGAAACACACACAGAGACAAACAAACAAAAGTGGAACAAACTGCTTTCGGACCTTATTAATACAGAATCTGTTAATCAGTTTAAAAATAAATTAGATATCTATAAATATATATAAATAAAGTAAAAAGACACTCAAGATTTAAACACATCAGCTATAAAGCTGCCTGTTTAAAATATAATAATAATAATAACATCACACCCAGACCGGAAACTAACATCGATATTCATCATATCAATGTTCGCCCCGCCCGGGAATCGAACCCGGGTGCACACGCTTACTCAGTCCGCATCAATGCCAACTGAGCCACGGAGCAGTCAAGTCAGTAAGATCATTGTTATACACAAAAATTTTTGGTCCTTCGATCCGGATCGCTATAATACTATACAGTGGCAGCGCGCGCAAACCCCTATCACAATTTTTATGAACTGTAACTACTTTACCTAGCTGTAGTTCTCGAGTGGCAACCACAAACCGGAAGACGCAGAGCAGGCAGGCCCCCCATAAGGTGGTCAGACGACCTGGTGAAGGCTGCGGGCATACACTGGATGAGGGTCGCTCAAGACCGGTCGCTGTGTCGTTCTGTGGGGGAGGCCTATGTCCAGAATAATGTACCTAGGCCTAGGTACCTACCTTAACTGGTGTACAAGATGAGTCAACATCCTAGCCCCTGTGGCCGCGACTGGATGTCCCAGCGCTATAGCGCCTCCTCCTACGTTCAGCTTCTCAGGGTCTACTTGTAGCGACCTGGCCGAGACTAAGGTGTCTGAGGCGAAGGTTTCGTTAATCTGAAAAACAGAAGTTTATAATATTAAGAACCAGATGACCAGGCGCAAACTTTGTAACGCTAGAGCAAATAAAAAAAAAATCAAACTCAGATATGTCTATTTTCATAATTATTCTAATGCTAATTTTTTTTTAAAATCGTTCCGATGGGTTCGGAGCCTAGCTTTTCGATTCAAACTTCAAACAATCAAAATCTTTCCTATTTAAAATACACGCACCTCGCAGGTGTAATCTCAGAACCGCTAACAAGGTTCTCTAGAATCTAGCTAGGATGTCCGATACACATACAAATATGTATGACATCATAACAATGTTCGCTTCGTCTCTTCTGGGAATCGATCTCTGATTTCCAAACGAAGTTGTGGCAAAGGCAAGCTGCGGAGGAAATAAGAGTTACACCATTATATTGCAATCAATAGAACTTACCTCAACCAGATCAATGTCACCAATTTTCATACCAGCGGTCTCTAAAACCTTTTTGGCAGCTACTGCTGCACCGAGGCCTGTTTCAGAAGGGTCTACTCCAATGCAGGAATATGCTACTAGTCTGGCTAAAGGTGTTAGTTTGTGATGATGAACAGCATCCTCGTTTGCTAGGATTATTGCTGCCGCACCGTCGCTTGGTGACTGAAATGTTTGAAGAGGGTAAGTCTCATAATCATAAAAAGTTACAAAGCATTTTAGTTATTTGGCGTATGTGAATTTAGACTGTATATCTTGTGTACTAGAGGCTGCCCCGCAGTTTTTCCCGCGCTGATTTCTTATAAACACAAAAATCACGGTTTTTCCCGTTCCCGTGGGAATTTCAGGAAATCCCTTAGTGCTCACCTACACTCCCCAAGGAACCCACGTGCCAATTTTCAGCTTTCTACGCCAAGTAGTTTCGGCTCTGCGTTGTCAGTCAGTCAGTCAGTAACGGAAGAGTTTTATATATATTGATTTGCTATACAAGTAACCAGAGAAGGAGACCTCTAGTAAAGCTATTACACCTTTTGAATCTTTATGAATAATACGAGTTTATTGTATAGTGTATAAGTTGGTATGGATTGTGTGGCTGCGGGTCAAGCCAAAACTTTTCATAACAAATTCAACGGTATCTCCACAGCATAATGCACAAATTACTTCTGAGATTCCTTTTCACGCAAAATAAGCACGACAGGGTTGTCAAATTGCGGAAATTCGCCCGTAAACTAAACTAAACCATTCTTCGCATTTTCGCGGGAATGTCATGCTGAGGTGACCTTAGTGGACATCATCCTCCTCCACAAATCGCCATACCGACTTTTATCAACCTTGTACAAGCTAATCTTAGATACGTACCTACATCTGGTTTAACGAAAACTACTTACAGATTTGTTCCCAGTTGTGACAATATTACCATTTTCTAAAAAACCGGGTAGGCTTGCAAGGTCTTCTATAGAATTGACATTAGGATTAGGAATTTCATCCGCTTCTATCGTAACTTCCTTTTTCTTTAATGTTACATTAATTTTTGATATTTCTTCTTTGAGGATGCCAGACTCTTGAGCTAAATAAAAAAATATTTCAGGAATGTCGATTACCGTAAATACTTACTTACTCGAAAAAGTCTCAAGTTAAGAATGCTGTCATTTTATCTTCTACATCAAGTATTTCAACGAAAGACACTGCTTTCCATTCTTCGGCTGTTCCCTTAGTGGCCTTTTACGAACACTGTGGCTTCGTAGGTTTCCTATGTATAGAACGGAAAGACGACACCCATGGGAAGAGATGGTATTTAATCGGTATAATTCCTGGGTGGTAATTCTATGCCGTCACTACTTTTCCACCTGTCTCATCCTACCACATGATGGAAATTAATCATATTCTAATATCCATATTACCTGCTCTTAACTTCAAATAGGATTCGAAAGCGAATCGATCAACATCCTCCCTTTTTATCCCGTTCTTCTTCGCCAAACCTTCAGCTACCTTATCCGAGGTCAGCCCTAAGCTACTATCAACTGTTTGGCTGGATATGTAATCTTCAAATTTGACATTAGCACCCAGGGGTGTACCAAATCTGACGTTTCTAACGAGGAAGGGCAGTGTGGACATGATCTCTGTTCCGCCGGTCAGAGTGATTTTTGCGAGTCCAGTCGTGATATCCTGTAAGGAATGGAAAACAAATACTTACTTAGGCTGTTACCCCCGTAGGCACACTTAGTTTAAGGTACCTAGTTTTGCGCTCACTCTATGCTGTTTGCAGAAAAATATATAAAAAAAAAAACAAGACAAACGCCATTTATACCTTGAATCAGAAAAATCCCAATTTTACGTTCCCGTTAGACTTTCGGGATAAAAAGACCTATTTCCTATCTCAGGCTCATTGTGTACCAGATTTTTTTCAAATCGGTTCGATTGGCGTGAAAGCGAGACAGAGTTACTTATTCACGCATTTATAGTATTAGTATAGGTATAGATATCTTTCATAAAATCCTGTTACCAAGGCTCCACAGATGAAAGCTTGAAGACCAGAGCCGCACGCCTTGTTGATGGCCACAGCCGGCTTCTCAATGGGAACTCCGGAGAACAGGCCGCAGTATCTCGATGTCTTGCCTCCATCGCATTGGCTTAGCTGTAATTTTAGTAGTTACTTGAATTAGAAAGATGAGTGGGCGAGGGTATGTTAGGAGGTTGTCAAAGTTTTTGTCCTTCGAACTTGCTTAACAAATATCTAGGTTTTCAAGAGACCTAGGCACAGCTTAATAAAGAGTACGCCTAGGAGAGTGAGTCAGCGAAGTTGTCATTTTTGGTCCTTCGAATTTGCAAATCAAATTATTTGTCTAGATATTTATAAAAATCTCAGGTCAAATTTGAATTGATTACCTAGTTTAGTTAGTTTTGGAATCACGGTTTTTTACAGCAGGCTTAGAAGGTAAATAATTATAATTAATCTCTGATTTGAAAAATGATATGCCTGCACCAGATTTGATACTTAATTATGCGAAATTAGATCCCACTTCTAATGTAAGTACATTTTTTAAACCCCACAGTATCCTTCTCTGTATGTGTAGACGGTATAAGTCGTCTTGCCAAAGAACGTATGAAAATGTACAGTGGCGGACACGATCTGCGTAACACTTCCGGTTTTTCTGTATTGCAAAATAGCTCTTGTTCTTTGGTAATACAGTCTAGGGCTGACGAAACCATAGACAAATCTGTTACGGCCTCCTAGTCCGTGACTGTACAGTGGCGGACACGATCGGCGTAACACTTCCGGTTTTTCTGTATTGCAAAATAGCTCTTGTTCTTTGGTTTTACAGCCTAGGGCTGACGAAACCATAGACAAATCTGTTACGGCCTCCTAGTCCGTGACTGTACTTACAAAGTTAACGTTTCCAACGAGTGTAGCGTCTATCAATTCAGGTTCTATATTCGCTGTTCTGAACGCATCCTTAGCGGCGGCAGCGAACGCGGCGTAAGCTGGCAACTCCCGCAATGAGCCGCCATATTTACAAAATGGCGTCCTTTTGGCGCCAACTATGAATATACCTGACAAAAGAAAAAGAGAAATATTAACAAAAATATGTCTTAAATATGGAAATAAGTAACGAATCGCACACTAATTTAATAAAGCATATTTTCCATTTCATAAATAAAGAAAAGCGACGTTATTTTACTGACCTTTGGAACTTAGCGCCATTTTGAAAATTTAAGTGAGAAAAAACAACACCCACGTTATCAGCTCGACAACGCGATGTGATAATAGCCCGAACAGTGCTATTATGCTTAAAAGAACTTGTTTTTTTATCAAATCAAGCGCGTTGATTTGATATCTTATGTTTCTTAACTTTATTTACATGCGAACGTTATCATTTGCCTGCTATATGTGACCTTGAATTTGTTATTTTTGTATATCTACATAAATCAAGTAATTCATGAGTATAGTATAATAGGAGTAGAATCATTTGACAGAGGAGGGCTCGTTTGGGGGCGTCTCCAGGCGACCATTGTCGTAAGGCAAGGCAAACATTGTTTGCCTGAGCCAATTAGTGGGCACCCTGAACTACCTCGCCTCTATCAGTATAGGATACTTTACGAAATAAGGTATCAATATTAATTACATTAGTCTAATTGACTTTCAATAAGCGATATCTTGTATCCTGTATTGAATAAATCATTTTTTACTTTTACTTTACTTTAACATCCTACACGTCTTAAGGATAAAACATCTTATTCAAAAATTATGTAAAAGGCTTTTATTACTCTTTCTGTCCATTGCTGGACACAACTACTTCCTACAGATCGCCTCACCGACCGATATTGAGCAACTACACACACTACTCTGCGTCTTCCGGTGCGCGGTCGCCACTCGATATTTTGTGGTTTTTTTTTAATTCTCTTTTGCTCCGAAAAGCATTATTAAAGTTTCACAAAGTTATAGGTGAAGCAGCTATTCCGAGAGGCCTACAGTTTGTGTAGGTACACTGTCTGTATTTTCCATGACAAGACTTTATCACAGTATGAAGAAGTAACTGTAAATTACTACTCTTCCGAGACTCAGACTGATCAATCGCGATGCTCGGAATTGCAGCTTAAGGCGAAGTCTGTTAGACCAGCTAATCATTAAAAAAAAACTTCAATAAGGGTAATAAAAGTTTATTTACAAGTTTTGAACGACAACACTAATTTATACAGTTTCGATTAACAGAGCGATTCCCTGTCCTCCACCGATGCAGGCGGAGCCAATAGCTCTTTTCAGTCCGCGGCGTCTGTAATAAGATAAAAAAAAACTTATTGAATCCCACTTCTGATATCTTAAAACGCATACTTATATTATTTTTAAACTATCCTCCTTATCTAACTGTGACCAATTCAAAAAAATTGTCACAGAAAAACATGTTTTATAGTTCTAATGTTGCTTTTGTAGCTTATTTTTTTATATATTATGGAAAGGCGAAAGAACGCCTTTCGCCTATCCATGCTTACCGCATAACCTATTACTATGTTGTGCATGTGTATTATACATATAAACCTTCTTCTTCAATCACTCCATTTATAATTTTAAAAAAAACGCATCAAAATCCGATGCACAGTTTTAGAGATTTAAGCATACATTGGGACAGACGACGGAAGCTACTTTGTTTTATACTACCTATGTAAACACACGCTGAGCCCCCACAAGGTGGTCAGTTGAAGATCAGGATTATTGCTGCACAAAATTAGACAAATGACAAATGATAAATCTTTATTCACACGAACAATACAGGCATACAAAACAAAAGAAAAAAATACAAAGAAGAGTTAAGCAAAACTAAAACTATGAAAGCATGTATTGCGCATGTGGAAAGGCTCCGACTCAGCATGTGCTGCAAGTAATGCAGCGCTGATTATTCTGCCAGAACCTTGAGTAGCCGTGCAGCCGAAAAAAAAATAGATAAAAATTATTAAATAACATGATAAATAAATAAAAATAAAAATAGATTTAAAAAAAAAAAGATTTGTGTTACTGCTGTAATTATTCTTATACATACATTAATAAGTGTGACCCTAATGTAAATAAATACATTTGGATATTTTGGCCATCTTTGGGGCAGATCTTTGTCACACACAACCATAAAAAACCAACAGATCGTTTTACCTAAGCTCATGAGCTAGATGCGCGGTGATCCTAGCACCGGAGGCAGCGAGTGGGTGTCCCATAGCAATGGCGCCACCGTTCAAGTTCAGCTTGCTCCGGTCTAGACCTAGCTCCTTGACACACGCCATTGTCTGCGCCGCGAAGGCTTCGTTTATCTGTTAAGGATATAATTCAATACGGGAATTAGGAGATTCATTTTTCATTAAACTTTCTGGTGATAATATTCTACCGATACATCTACTTCCATTGGTGTCGTAAAAGGCGACTAACGGAATACGCGAAGGACGGACAGCTCTTTGTTGAAAATCTTGGGCTATAATGTGATCTTAACCGTCACGATTATGGAAAAATAGAATTTTCGCCAGTTTGTTTGTTTAAATCGAATGCTTCTTAGCTATACCTACTGGTCTAATTTGGAAAATTCTATCATCATTAGAATCCTACATAATTTCTATACGGTCTTAAAAGTAGGTATGGAAAGTTAATTTTCAAAAAAGTTAAAAATCGTACAAAAAAGTGAACTCAAGTCACCTTCCACCACCAACAGTCCTTCAGTATTGCAAGGAAATCGAAATTTAAAAACGCAACATCATACCTCAATCAAGTCAATATCTCCAAGTTTCAAACCGGTGACGTTGAGTAAATTCTTGATAGCGGGCACAGGGCCAATGCCCATGATGCTGGGGTCCACTCCCACGAAGGACCAGCCCACCAGGCGAGCTAGAGGCTTCAGGTTGTGCTGAGTGACTGCTTCCTCACTGGCTATGACCAAGGCTCCTGCTCCGTCGTTTATACCCTGGGAATTTTATTGAAGATCAGTTTGAAAGGGCTAATCAAGGCCACGAGCAATGTATAAGAGATGACAGTTGGTTGGAAACGAAAAGCCACGTGACCATCTCCATCAATGCTATGTTTTCGTTTCTACTAGTACTAGTAAAGAAACAGTAGAAGCGAAAACGAAAATTGCGGTTATAAGAAGCATCTGGAGCACACAGTGAAAACCTGAGAGGAAGTCTGCGACATCGCCCAAGACCGTCGAGAGTGACGACGATTTGTTGCGTTTCCTTTCTCCCGAGAAGAGATTGTTCATGGGTATGAAAGTTTGTCAATGGCTTCCTAAAATTATTTGAACTATATGAATAAGAACATGAATCTGGAGCAGGTTCAGCTACGAGATGTTTTTGTGTCCAGCATAAAAGATAAAAAAAGAAAAGATAAAGAAGAAAAGCTTTTATTTTTTTTCCAGTTTTAAAGCTAGAAAGGCCAACCTAAAGTTTTCGAAAAGAAAAAAACCCTCAAAAATATTAAAATGACCGCTTTGCGTGCCTTTAGAAAGAGTGGACATAGAAGTAAGTATACCTAGCTTAAACTATTACTGAACCTAAATACTTTCGCTGTGAAACAACCTACCGAAGAGTTGCCAGCCGTGACAACGCCTCCCTTTCTAAAAAGGGCTGGTAGCTTGGCCAGGCCTTCCATGGTCGTCTCTGGGCGAGGATGCTCATCTTTGCTGATTTCAACATCTTGCTTCTTGACCTTTACGGTGATTGGTGTCATTTCTGCGTTGAATACGCCGTTGTCGTATGCTGAGAAAGGTTTTATAAAAATAAGACAAGGTAGGAAATATATGAGTACTGTTTGTAAGTTAAAATTAAGTATTTTTATTTGCTTCTTCAAATGGTGAATCTATCGATTGAATATTAAATTTAATAATGGCAATATACCTAATTACGAAAAACATTAGAACAACAAGAGAAAAAGAAGTCAAAGTAAAATTAAAGCTCAAATATTTGCTACCGCGTCAAATGATTCACCCGTTTGCATCGATTAGCTTGTTTGTTTGTTAAGAATTGTCGATCACTATGTCGATCATTATCAACTTCAGCCGAAATGTAAGTATACACTGCAGCTGGACATGAGCTGGAGTATAGGCATATAAGCCTCTCACACTTTCGATCATCATTGATCTTGATCGTTAAAACTTTATTGCTTACAAAATAATCTGTAACATTAGGGGCTTTTTTGTAACTTTTAAAATCAGCTTAGTTCACTAACCAGCTTGCCACCTCTGCTGCGACTGCAAAGCAAACTCATCAACCTCTTCCCTCGTGATCTGGTACTTCTCAGCCAAGTTCTCAGCTGTTTGCGGCATGGTGAAGTTACAATACGTGTCCAGTGATCCCTTGGTTAGGTCGTCTTCGTAGACAACGTTGGCTCCTAAAGATGTTCCGAATCTTATACCGCGGACGGCGAATGGAACGGCTGACATGTTTTCGGTCCCGCCAGCAAGGGATATATGAGCTGAGCCTGTTAATATGTCCTAAAACGGGTGGTGGTTATTAGAAAATATTAATAAGTAGGCCGTTTTGGAAAAGTGAATAGCTTTACTGCGATCGTGAACTCGTCCGCCAAGGATGGCTGCAAAGCAAAAATGTGGCTCCTTGTGGCTATCAGAGAAGGAAGTCTATGTTCAAGGGTGGACGTTCTCGTCTGAGACGATGAAATAATGGTGAACGAAGGACGCTGCTGCCCGCGTCCTTGGTTGAAAAACTTGAGGAACCTTAATGCGATCGCCAAACCGCCTTTTTTTTTTTAGGCGGGGAAACTCCTTACAAGTACCCTGCAGCCCCGGGGGGAGCCGCAGGGTTATGTGGGGTTCGCACCCACTAAAACCCCGCCGGTGTCCATCTCGGCTGTTTGCAAGGGGGTCACGGGAGATCTCTCGAACTTTGTGTTCAGCTCCGCGACCGCGGGGATAGGTGGTGGTAGTCCCCCCTGAGCGCGGATGGCTCTTCCTACGCTCGACGACGGAACTGGACACCGCGTTCCGCCGCCCTTCTCGGGGCCGTTATATGACTACACGAGGCCCCCGCCTCGTGCACCCAACGACCCCGGGGTCCCCTCTTAGTCGCCTCTTACGACAGGCAGGGGATACCTCAGTCCTATTCTTCGGCCCGGTACTGCAGGGCGTATCGCCAACCCGCCTGCCAAGCGTGGCGATTACGGCAAACTCCCACCACAATGTTTGTCTTTTTAGCCATCGAAATTTTCCATTGAATCGGCTTATGCATTAATTTTCCGATCCCGTGAAATTTTTGGGATAAAAACTTACTACTTACTGTGTGTACTAATAACGGGTACTTTCTCGGGCTCTAGCTAGACTATATAGTATATATGTATAGTCTAGCTAGCGGCAAAAGCTAGTATGGTATATAGTATATACCATACTAGCTTTTGCCCGCAGCTTCGCAAGCGCTATTTTATAATTAATGTAAATTACTTGTTCATTTGTTTTGTTATACGCTCTAATCCGTGGTTATACTCAGAAATATCAGTAAATCATTTCTAATTACTAATTTCTAATCCAAACCCCTAAAGAAATCAATATCAAGCAGTTTCCTTTTACAATACAAAAATCTTTAGCTGTTTGGGCTGCAAGCTATAATATCCGTTATTAGTATAATATGGATTGATGATAAGGTTGTTTTCTCATACCTGGGCACTATTAATAACAGCTTGGAATCCAGAGCCACAGAGTCGGTTGACTCCGAGCGCGGGCGTTTCTTGCGGAACGCCACTTTTGAGGCCTGCGTGTCGAGGTGCCAGACCACCGTCTGAACTGCCGCTTAGCTGAAAATAGTTCAGATAGTTATATATACTTACGTATTATTCATAAAGATACAGTAGATTTTAAGTAGACTTACTGGAGGTCTACTTCTCTGGTTTGTTGTATTGTAAATACGTGACATCCACTCTAAATTGACATACGTCAAATAACTAAATTTTTTTTTTATGAATAACAGGGTTAGTTAGTTTATGTTATTCTTATGAAAGCGACATGCTGGCTGACCCTCTTGTCACGACGGAATAAGTATGACTAGGCCAAACGTGAGTCCAGCTCCAAGCACTAAGCCTATCGTTGGCAGTAAATGAGCTGGTGCCTTTGCCTAACCCTTTTGGGAATAAAGGCGTGAGATAATGCCACTCAGCTTCAGCTTCAGTTTAGCTGAGAGCTTTGTGCTTTCGTATATTTTTCACAGAAGTAATTTTCCGGATCTTGCAGTTTAATAGACAACTATCATCATCAAATCATTTCCTAGCTTTAGATCACTAAATACTTTAGTAATAATATAATAGTTTAGTATTCTTTAGGCAGCACAATATCTCGTGGGCATTTTTCATGGAGATTTGTCAAGATTTTTCGGAGATAATATCTTTTTTACAAAAAGAGACCCGCTTTTAAAGAACTGACACAAATCTGAGAACTTCCTCTTTTTCGAAGTCGGTTAAAATAGTTACTAAAACCTTCTCCTGAATGTAACAAATACATTACTGAAAACCGCATCAAAATCGGTCAAGCCAAACGCGAGATAATCGCGGACAAACATACATACGTACATACGGGTGAAACTGATAACGTCCTTTTTTGAAGTCGGTTAAAAAGTGCTTTAAATCTTTAACAGGCTGACGGACAGATTGATCACAATAAGGGCCCGGGGCCGAGTACCGACCGAAACCTGAAAAAAGAGTAAGAATAATCAGAAACAAAAATTCTTACGCTATTCACAATCCCAATGTTAACAGAGTTAATAGCAGAGGGCGCTATATTGGCAGCCTTGATTGCGGCTTGAGCTGCTGCGGCCACCAAGTCGGAAGGGTGAACGTCCTTCAGAGCACCTCCGAAGCGCCCAAACGGGGTACGCTTGCCAGCTACTATGTAGACTCCTGGAAATAAGTATTATACAATATCTATACAATTGGGTAGGTATAAAATAAAAGCGTCCACTTTCTCTTTCTTTATCGTTTTACGTAGCTTCCTCTTGGCCTATCCGGTCCTCTCCCTCTCACCTATGTAAATACTTAGTAAGAATCTGTGGTAAGAATATAATCTTTAGTGGACGTCGGCTGAAATGATGAATGACTTTTTCTTTATAAATTCACTAGTCGACCCGGCGAACTTCGTACCGCCTAACCTATGACTATTTTGTGCATGTAATAAACATAAAGTCCTTCCTCTTGAATAACTCTATCTAATAAAAAAACCATCAAAATCCGTTGCATAGGTTTAAAGCTACATTATTTAAGTAAGGATCCCTAATTTTTTTGAAAATCTATTATAGCCTAATGTCACTCGGGAATAGTGTAGCTTCCTACCAGTGAAATATTTTTTTAAATCGGTTCAGTATTTCCAGAGCCTATTCGTTACAAACAAACAAACAAATCTTTCCTCTTTATAATGTTGGTATAGATTATAAGTAAAAAGTAAATACTTACTTATATAAGTAAATAAGTAATATCAATAAGTACATATATACTTAGAGTAAGTATATACTTAGGACTCGGAGAATGGTCAATGACTCGCAATGTAAACTTATCGTTCAGTGGATATAATACCGAACTTTTTAAACTTACCTTTCTACTTAACAATCAATTCACTGAAGTTAAATTAAATGACTTACAGAACATAATTTTCCTATCTATTATATTACCTACTTACTTATTATAAACATGGTTAAGTAAGTAAAGTTCCCTAAGCAAAAAGCGTAAAAAACTTACCTTTCTTTACCGCAGTAGACATGTTTTCGACACTTGATCACACAACACCAAAATAAAACAACACGTCACGGCCACGCAGGCGGCAGCTTTGTGCCGTTACTTATCAGCTTTACATAATTTGTTGGATAAGCGAATATGTGATACCCTACCTCTTAGGCCCAGCGCAAATTTGGCGAGGCGTTGCGAAGATAACAATTTAAACTCGTATCTGACTTCTATGGCATAGGACTGAAGACCGATCGCGTCCCGTAAATAAATATATAGTAGTTCCCAACTAGTATACCACCAAAACCAGTATACCGCTGGTGGTGGTACTGGTTGGGATTTTTTTAAAAGAGTATCATCAGTGGTACAGCTTTTGGTGGTTCATTACATTCTCGTTGGGAACAACACGTATAATATGGCTACTTTAAATAATTTTCGATTGATTCCACTTTTGAATTTGTCTTTTTCGATTTCTTAGGGGGGCGCCTAAACTCATGTGCGCGTGGCCTAACGACTTTATTTATGCACCTCAAGTAAGTACAGTCACGGACTAGGAGGCCGTAACAGATTTGTCTTCGTCTGGTTGGTTTTGTCTTCGTATGGCTTCGTCAGCCCTAGACTGTATTACCAAAGAACAAGAGCTATTTTGCAATACAGAAAAACCGGAAGTGTTACGCCGATCGTGTCCGCCACTGTACGTGACTCAGCAGGTAGGTCTTATTCTAACGCAAAAATTGCAATATTGCAATTTAGAAAAGACACTAGAATAGCAAACTATTCAATTAATTTTGTAATACGTTACAAAGTTAGCTGGGTGAAGGCTGAAAATTTAAATTTTTTGAATGTCGGGGTGGCAGGGGACATTCTTCGGTAGTATATTATAATTATAAGTCTCTCTCTAAAGCCTAGAGTGGACTTGAGGACGAATAGTATATTTAAAAAAATAAAAGGTTGATTAAAATAGCATTCCTCTTACCGCATTGCTATCAGACTTGATTAATTTAGAATTGTATTAATAACCTGATAAATAATCGAAAAGTCCATTTAAAAAGGGCTAAGTATAAGTATATTAGTTTTTTTATTTTATCAAAAATAATCTGCTGATAGGTAAGTATATATTATTTAAAACCAAATATAAATTTTAAGATAACAACATTTTATTGATGGTAACTTATGTAAAATGTTATAAAAATATTCTTAAAATTACATTGATATTATTTACAGTTCAGGCAGTCACAATATTTTTCAATAAAAAATATGATCTTAGTATTTAATTGTTAAACAATACAATGTTAACAATACAATAAAAAGTTTTAATAAATTCATGAATTTTTATATAAAAATAGATGCACAATAATATATCTATGTACATTTATAAATTTAAAAAAAAGACTGAATATAAAGAAAAAATGTATAAAGATTATGACTGTAAATGAACGAAATCTAAAATTAACAGCCTTAGAGAATATTGAAAACTTAGATTTTTTTAATTTACAAATGGAACCAATATTTCCTGACATTGATGCAAAATTATAATACTTCCAGAGTGACCAGGAAAATATCACAACTTGCTATTATATTGAGTGTGCAGGAATTGCCTTTCAGTTACAAAAAAAAGCCAAAAATTTGATTTAGAGTTATGATTTTGCTCCTAATATCTTTTCGCGTGTCTCACTTAGACAGCTTCGACCATAAGTGCGATGCCCTGTCCTCCTCCGATGCATGCTGAGCCGATAGCCCTTTTCAGTCCACGGCGTCTGTAAAAAAATAATTGAGTCACTTCACTTTAGAAATTAATCTATCAAAGCATTAAATTAAAAAAATATGATGTTATACAGGATGTCTCTGATAAGGCGGTTATAAACCAAAGGTGACTTCGGCACAGCATAATTAACAAAACTACTTTCCCTAAGCGACACAGGTAGAAATCTCAGAACAAAAATCAGCTGTTCGATACATTTGTTCGATTAGCTATATAATAATAACACATAACACATTACACTCAGAGCCCCTAACTAGGAAGAACCTGTATCTAGGGTGCCCGAAACACACACAGAGACGAACATCACACCCAGACCGGAAACAAACATCGATTTTCATCATATGAATTTCGACCCGCCCGGGAATCGCACACGCTTACTCAGTCCACATCACTGCCAACTGAGCCACGGAACAGTCAAAAAAAATTAGCTGACGGGTTCAATTCGAGAAACTTGTGCTAAATCACACCTCATCACCTTTATGTCAGACTTGTTAGTTACACCCAGTATAATCACAATCACGTGATATCCTTGCGCAATAAATATAAAAATCTTATCATAAAAAAAAAAAAAAACTGAAATAACGTAAATCGAAGATCGTTGTCAAATACGAGTTAAATGACACTTTCTAACTCACATCACCAAATCTCAAAACCAGATCCCACGGAACCCTCAAAACCCTTACCGGATCTACAACCAAAACCCACTCAAAGATAATATGACTAAAAAGACAAGGTAAGAAAGAACCTCCACACTCACCTAAGCTCGTGCACCAAATGAGCCGTGATCCGGGCCCCGGAGGCCCCCAGGGGGTGTCCGAGCGCGGTGGCTCCCCCGTTCACGTTCAGCTTGCCGTGGTCCAGCTTCAGGGCCTTAGCGCACGACAGGCATTGGGCTACGAATGCTTCGTTTATCTAGATTTCATGAAAATTTGGAGTTAAATTTATTGTTAACAACAAAGAATCTTTCTACTGGGTGTTACTGACAAGGCGGTAATAAATCAAAGGCGGGATTATGCTTACCAATACTAACAACTTTCCCAAAGCAGCATGGGTTGAATCTCAAAAAAAAAAAAACTTCTGTTCCATGCATTGGTTCGATCAGCTGACGGGGTCAATATACGGGACGGCTGATTTATTACAGCCTTGTCAGAAACACCTTGTATATTAAATTGTCAATCTACTAAAAAGAGCGATGAATTCTTAATTGCACAAATCAAATCAAATAATTCTTTATTCAATATAGGATACAAGATATCACTTATTGAAAGTCAAAGTCAAAGTCAAAGTCAAGTCAAGTCAAGTCAAGTCAAGTCAAGTCAAGTCAAGTCAAGTCAAAGTCAAATTCTTTATTCAATATAGGATACAAGATATCACTTATTGAAAGTCAATTAGACTAGATATAATCTAATCGCTATTGATACCTTATTTGGTAAAGTATCCTATACTGTGAGAGGCGAGGTAGTTCAGGGTGCCCACCAATTGGTTCAGGTAAACAAATGTTTGCCTTGCCTTACGACAATAGTCGCCTGGAGAGGCCCTCACACGAGCCCTCCTCTTTCAAATGATTCTAGTCCTAATTAACAATCAGAGCCCCTAAAGTATTCTCAACAGTGCATTACAGTGCAAAGGTGTATTTTCGTTTGCAGTTAAGTTTATATAATTATTGTGTAGGTATTTTTGATTTTGTCCAGAGTGATTCATCTGTTACGTAGTAAATATTATAATACTATTATTTGTTTGCATCGAATAGAAACCGAAACTAATAGACCTATTTTAAAAATGATTGCATTATTAGAAACCTACATTTTCCCTAATGTACATAACAAAGGCTATAGAATACTGTCAAAAATTCAGCATAGCTCGGGCACAAAAATATCTCACCTCTACCAAATCAACATCATTCAGGGTATACCCGGTGGCCTTAAGAAGGTTCTCAATAGCTGGCACCGGGCCGATGCCCATGATGCTGGGGTCCACGCCCACGAAGGACCAGCCCACCAGGCGGGCTAGAGGCTTCAGGTGCTTGGCTGCCTCCTCGCTTGCCAGCACCAGGGCTGCAGCGCCGTCGCTTATACCCTGGGGGAGAAGGTGGTTTTTTTTGCTAAGTGTTAAGGTCAGTGGTTAGCTCTGAAAATGGACAGAAAATATATTTATTCCAACTAGTGTCAAAGTTACTTATTGTCAAGGTTACTAAATAGTTACTTGGTGTCAAGGTCACTAGGTATTTAGTGTCAGCATTATTTTAATTAAATTCAAGTTAGTATAAAGACCACTATAATTATCTGTTGTCAAGGTCTCTAAATGTATGGTGTCAAGGCCGCTAGTTACCTATAAGGACACTAGGAATTCAGTGCCAAGGTTAATAGTTAGGTACTTAGTGAAAAGGTCATTAGTTACATCATATCCGTTACCAGAATATTTGAGTCAAGACACTAGTTACTTAGTGTCAAGGTCACTAGTTACTTAGTGTCAAGGTCCCTAGTTTCACGGTGTCAAGATCACTACTTGATTAGGGTCTACATCAAGGGTTACAGTGTCAAATTAACAGTTTCAATTACACAAAGTTAAGGACTAAGTATCCTGAAATAATTATATTTTATTTTTATTTATACTCACAGAAGCTGTTCCAGCAGTAACAAGTCCGTCCTTCTTGAAGATGCTGGGCAGCTTCTTGAGTCCCTCCAGGGTGGTCTGGGGCCGAGGGTGCTCGTCTGTGTCGACCTTTACTTCTTTACGCTTGATCGTCATTGTAACTGGCTCAATTTCTGCTTTGAACACTCCTTCGTCGTTTGCTGGTTGACAAAAGCGTTAGTTTTTTACCCAGAAAAAGGTATAGAACTAAGAATTGTTGGCAGCGAAAGTACGAGAGGAATGTAAAAATGGGGATGGATGCCTTTGCCCAGCAGTGGGACAACCAGGGCACCTGATAATAATAACTCTTCATAGTTGTCCTTTTATAATAGTTCCTTCCTACCTATCACTTTCTACTGGGTCGACTGGGTGCAGGCTCTATTTGTCCATTAAGTCATAGTGCCTGGTTGGTGATACTTATACAATATAGCAAAACTCCTGTTAGTAGTCCAATTAAAATGCTATTAAGTGTCAAAAGAACCTTAATTTCGAAAGGGTTCCATTAAACTCAGTGTGGTACTCTAAAATCATTAAGATTCATTCATTACTTTTAATTATTAATTCGAACTGAAATATTTTATCATCTCTACGTTTATGACATAAGTATTTTTCTGTAATCTAAAGCTATTTCAGTTGTGTGAACAGATAAGATAGATAATAAAATAAAACCAGCGAAAAACAATTTAGTTGTGTCGAATTTAAAATTAATATTCTAGGAATGCATTAGATAACTGGGGGTGCTTTTTTTTTCAATCAGCTTACTGGGCCAAAAAAATATGGTACAAATAATTTTTATTTTGAGATTCCAACCCATTGTTGCTTAAGAAATACTTCATTCCCAAAGTAACAAGGGACGAAATTAAAACAGCAAAAGCTGATCAAACACAAGATCGAACTCAATTTAAAAGTACTCATTAGAATTATACTCCAACTGGTTAATTTTACACAAAAATACATACATTTCTTCCACCGCTGCTGAGAAAGAAGAGCAAAGTTGTCCACCTCATCCCTGGTCACACCGAACTGGGCTCCAAGCTTTTCAGCCGTTCCACCCATGGGCAACTTGCAGTAGGAGTCGGTAAGGCCAGCCCATAGTGTGTCTTCAAAAGCGTAGGACACACCCAGGGTGGTGCCAAATCTGGTGCCTCGCACAGCGAAGGGTGCTTGGGACATGTTCTCTACACCACCAGCTAGAGAAATCTTTGCTGATCCTGTTAGGATATCCTGTGGGTTTTGAGATTATTTGATGTTGTTTTTTTTTTCAATATTATGTACTCTAGATTAAGGTATTAAAAAACATGTCTTACAAGTACACTGGCGGTCTAGGTCGCCGTAACTCTTCCAGTTTTTTTGTATTGCAAAATAGCTCTTGTTCTTTGGCAATACAGTTTATACAGTCTAGGGCTGACGAAACCATAGACAAATCTGTTACGGCCTCCTAGACCGCCACTGTACAAGTCTTTAAGAACTCTACTCCATTTAAAAGACTAGTTTTGTGATTAGTTGTATAGACAAAGAATTCAAGGCAAAGGATTTTTCCTGAGATATATTTTTTAAGTTATTTGCTTAAAAAAATAAGATTCTGATTTAGAATCCAGATCCGGATCGAAGGACCACAATTTGGTTAATTCTATCTTTTTAGTTAAATGTATCTCTCTCTGATATTAGAGAAAGCAAGACAGTAAACCAACCAATTGACTAAATAAGCACAGTAACATCATCAATATGCTAATAAAAAACACTGATCTATATTAATATAATAATATCCTTACCTGGGCGCTGTTGATAATGGACTGGAAGCCAGAGCCGCAGAGTCTGTTAATGCCAAGCACTGGCTTCTCCTGGGGGATTCCAGCCTTTAGGGCGGCGTGGCGTGGGGTCAGGATACCATCGCTTTGGGTAGCCTAGGGACACAATATTTTATCATTGACATATTGTGACAAATCACCTTAATACATTTTTGCTGGTCAGAGCCTAATCACTACCTCTTATAACGCCCTTAGTACACCGACGCCTTTACAGGCGACAGCGAAGCGAAAAAACTGCAGTGTCTCTCTAGCTTCTAGCACTAAGACTAAATAGTTACATCCTTGTAGGTAAAAAAATCCGTGCTTTTCGATATTGTTTCGTATTTCGTTGCCACCTGTGTAACCGTCAGTGTAGAGGCCCCAAGTTTCAAGGCGCAATGACGATCCCACTTTAGAATTTGGTATAAAAATATATACATACAGAATGAAGTCATTAAAAGTAAAGTCTCAGAGCTGCCCTTTTTGAAGGCTGATTTCTTAAAAAAAACATCCAAATTTCGTTGCAAAAGGCTGCTGTTTAGCTTTTCTTTGCAGGTTGGTTGTATAAAGAGTTTTAGGCACCCCCATTACAGATTTGAGCATGGTTTAAGATTATAAATAAAACAATTTCCGAGTTTAAGTGTAGTCTTAAGTGGATTACTTACAGACATAACCTGCCCAACAACAACAGTGTCAATCTGCTCTGGCTTGAGTCCCGCTTCCCTGATGGCAGCAACATTTGCCAAGGTTTGCAGTTCCGTGGCATTAGTGTTCTTGAACACTCCACCGAACGTGCCAAATGGAGTGCGCTTGGCACTTACAATGAAAATACCTGGAGAATCATTTTAGTGTTATTCTATTGGCCAAATTTTTTTTATTTTTTTTTAATTAAAAGATAAGATGTACTGTGTTAATCAGGATGTAGAGAAATGTTATAAGTACACAATACCAAGTTTTTTTTTTTTTTACGTGTCGAGATAATTACATCAATTGATTTCAGGAGTAATAAAGTTGTCATTTTGACCTACATTTCTTAAAAAACTTAGTTGTGAGGAGCACAATCCCATTTGAAAGACTTTCATTTACCACCCTGTATAAATCTTTTACTAGCACTGACTCAATCCCTAAAACTTATTTATTATTATTATTATTAGAAGGGAGTAGGTACCCTACCTACCTTGATAGGAAATGTGCGGTAGGGAATAGTTAGTGGACAATAATTTAAAACTTTCACAATAAAAAAAACCTTTGGAACATGACCTAAAATTTAATACCAAATATTTTTTAAGATAAGCTTGGTTGTTTTCTTACAGTTTAAACTCAATTTAGAGCGTTTATAGTAAATTTTAGACAATTTGCAATTATTTTGGAATTTGACCCCACAGTACCCGAGTTCAAACGGAGTGATAGAGAGCTTGTTATTTACACATTAGAGCCACACTTTTATTAGGTAATAAATTATAAACCACTTACCTTTTACTGCTACCGACATGATTTAACGGTGTTTTATCCCAATTTAGGATTTAAAAAAGTTAAAAAATAATGATGCGGCAGCACCGTCAACCAACAAGGGCGGGGGAAAGTTTATAATTGAATGAATGAATGAATTTTATTTTATGATTAAAATAATGAACTAAAGGAATGACGAATGATTTACTGAACGAAATAATGATAAAAATGCGTTCAGGTTAGCTGGTATGATGATATTTTTTTAAACTAGTAACACTGATTCATTTACCAGCACAGACTAGAAGTAAATCTCAATAGAGATGGGCCTTAGTATAAAAAAAAACAATCTAATTATTTATTCGAGATTTATTCGTTTGATTTACAGTCATGCTGCAGCTCTGCAGTTATGTATGTACTCGAGAGGTTATTCGTCATCCAAATACTTTTTCATTGGAATGAAAGCGTAAAAATATAATATGTACAAAAAATATCATTCCAGTGGAAATAAATTATTATTACCTATTTATATAATTACTAGCCCATGTTGTATGTACCACTGCTGGGCAAAGGCTTCTTTCTTGTTTCTTTGGAAATAAATGATTCGGAATATTCCAGTTAAATAGACTGTACATACCTATCATTAGTTGGTCGGTGGAATAAAATAATCATTCGAATTATTCCTATTCATTCCATTAACCTGTATCATTCATTCGCACAACTTTTTTTTTTTTTTTAATTTAATATTTAATCTGTGCGTAGCGCTGTCTCTTTGCTTGTCGGTCGAAAAATTTTGTGTTTCTTTTCGATATAATAAATTATGCAATGAGCGATGGTCGCACAACCAGTGGTACTCTGAAGAAGTTTGTTTTCCGTGGTAAACCCAGCAGTAACGGCGACACACGAGGTGAATACTTGGAGGTTGTTATACCAGAGTTGTTGACGGGAGGGTACTCCTTCTACACGTGGCCCTCGGCTCCTCTGCTTGCCTGGTACCTGTGGACGCAGAGGCGTCAGCTGCGTGGCCTGAGGGTGCTAGAGCTGGGCTGCGGCACCGCGTTGCCCGGCATCGTCGCGGCTAAGTGCGGCGCCCGAGTTACGCTTACCGACAGCGTCGCTCTCCCACGCTCGCTCGATCACTTGTCTTCTTGTTGCGAGAGCAACGGCCTGGTGCCTGGGCAGGACGTCCAGCTCTTAGGCCTTGGTTGGGGCCTCTTCCTCTCAGACGTCCACTCTCTTAGACCTGTAGACCTCCTACTAGCATCCGACTGTTTTTACGAGCCCACGCAATTCGAGGAAGTTTTGTCAACCGTAGCTTACCTTATCGACGGTACTGACGCACGTTTTATCTTTTCTTACCAGGAGCGGAGCTCTGACTGGTCCATTGAAGCCCTCCTCAAGAAGTGGGGACTGAAAGGTGCAGTTATTGACCTGGATTCACTGAGTGAGAGCTCGGGTGTAGACTACAGGACGCTAATTGGTGACAGATCTTTGCATTTACTGGAAATTATAGCTGCTTAGTATGGCAAGCACAGTTAGAGCTGCTCGCCTTTACGTTGGCAACTTACCTTGGACGATTGGTCACCGCCAGCTCAGAGAATACTTCTCCCAGTTTGGCCCAGTCCAGAGTGCAAGAGTTATCTTTGATCGGTCTACCGGCCTGAGCAAGGGTTACGGGTTTATTGAGTTTGCCAGTCCATCTGGCGCAGCTGATGCTACCAATAAGCAAGTCCACTCACTTGAAGGCATGAACCTAGTAGTGCAGCCAAGCAATTAGAATTTTTACAAACTGTAGTAGTAGTTTTAGACATGGCGTGTGCTTCAGATTGCCCAGACTCGGACTTCTCTGACGACCAATCTCCGTTGGATGTTGCATTCAGCAAAGCAACAGATCATGTTAGAAAGATAACAACTAAACTAACAACTAAACTAACAACAAATCAACTATTAGAATTGTATGGACTTTACAAGCAAGGAACTGAAGGGGACTGCAACATTGCTCGGCCTGGTTGGATGAACATGCAAGGCAAGCAGAAATGGGACGCGTGGAAAGCACTAGAAAATATGTCCTTGGATGAAGCAAAGCAGAAGTACACCGATTTAGTCCAGAAACTTGATCCCGAGTGGACAGAGATTTCAAAACCTAAAAGCGGACCAAAGGAGACCTGGGTTTCTGTCTCTGCATTTAGTTACTCCCCTGAACCAGAGCTGAATTCTAATGAACTGAGTCTATTAGACGCTGCAAGAGACGATTGTGCTGAACGGATAGAGGAACTTCTTACTAAGAACCCGGAATTGAAGAATGAGAAAGACGATAATGGTTTGACAGCCCTGCACTGGGCGGCAGACAGGAATGCGACTAAAGCATTAGCTGCCGCGCTTAAACATGGATGCTTTGTTGACGCAGTGGACGAGAGTGGGCAAACATCATTGCATTATGCAGCTTCATGCGGTAATATTGAATCTGTCAAACTTCTTTTGAATGCTGGTGCTTCAACTACCATAAAAGATGATGAGGATTCAACGCCATTGGATTTAACAACTGATGATGGCGTCAGAGAACTGTTACAAAGTGCTTAAACAGACTGTTATATCCGGTTTTTGTATTTAGTGGAGATGTCCTTTACATTTACTGTTAAAACTTTTGATGATATGGAATAATGTAATTATTTGAAATAAATACTTAGATAGACCTTCTTTAGTTTTTATTTGTGTATTGTTAACTAACATAACATAAGAATACATCCATAAGTGCTTAGACATACTTATTTTCTAAATAAGATCACAATTTTTAGGTACTTAAAAAAAAACTAAATTGTCTATGTGAAATTACTACAATGTTATCAATACATAGTATAAAACAAAGTTGCTTCCCGCGTCTGTCCCTATGTATGCTTATATCTTTAAAACTATGCAACGGATTTTGATGCGGTTTTTTTCTAATAGAGTGATTCGAGAGGAAGGTTTATAAGTATAATACATGCATAACATAGTAATAGGTAAGGCGGTACGAAGTTCGCCGGGTCGACTTGTTTTATAATAAGTAGTAAAGTCTGTTTCACACATCAGAGAGATTTCTGTAACTAATAGTAAACAAAACAAAAGTTGTTATAGAAACATTAAAATAAATAATTTAAAAAAAAAAGCTTGCCTTCTTGCTTTGAAACAGAAAAAACTTGTAAAAAATGCACTTTTACAATAACTTTAATTACCTAGTTTCGCGTGCACAAGCAACTCAGTTGTCCAGCAACTTGATTTTCTACAAGCATTGCGTCGCTTCCACTCCAGTAGCGACGAAACTTTGATTAAATATTAACTAAAAGTAGGTACCTAATGTTGCTCGTGAGCGCAGTTCTTTCAATACAATGAGAATAATTGTTTAAGGACTAAGTGGAGTCTAGTAAACTTCGCAAATAAGTTAACTCACTAGCCAGTGAACAACGGTTCACTCTTGAACAAACAAGAGTGCGCTTAAAGTCTGGCAACGTTGTACACTTACATTTGCGAACAAAACAAGTGGTTATGTATCCAACCAACGTAAAAACGTGCTAAAAACTTTAACATAAACTTAATTCCGACGTATAGTCATTAAAATTTATTCACTCTTTAGGCGTTTCGCCAGCGTCCAACTGCTTGAGTAGTCTGAACAGTGCTGCCGCCTCGCGGATACGACTGAACTCTACGCAGAATGCTTCCACCTCTATGAACAGCTCCTGAAAGTTAAATAAATTAAAAAAATGTCGAGACAAGTGCCGTGCTCTGTGTTGCGCCAATGTGTGCTACCCTGTGCGTAGTTTAAATGCGTTGAGGGTAATTCAAAAGGTCGTAGTCTCTGAACTTCAATCAACGATTGTTCACTCTTGAACAAGCCAGAGAAAAGAGTAGGAATTAAGCCCTAAGCCTAAGGGTTAACTATTTATCTTAATTTCCTCATGCGGCTTCAAGGAAGCAAATGTTAAACCAAGACAGCTGTGTTGCCAGCTGTCTCCAACTATGGCTATGCAAACGAACAAGAGCAATTTTGCAATACAGAAAAACTGAAAGTGTAACGGCGACCTAGACAGCCACTGTACAAGAGCTTGTTCTGTTTTATGAAATAATTTCTTGAAAACGAGGGTTGTAACAACACCCGAAGCGGAACAGCTTTACACCCAAGTTGTTTACTATATACTTTTCATTCCATTTTCGAAATTTTCTTTTACAAAACAGCTACAAACCTTGACATTAATGAGTTTGTTCCTGATAAGCGACTGCAGGAAGACGCACACAAGTCGAACGAGTCTGCTCTGCATGTAGCAGCACCCGAAGCAGAATAACTTTACACCAAAGTTGTTTACTATTAATTTCATTGCATTTTTGAAATTTTCTATTAAAACCTGTGTAAACAGCTACAAACCTTGACATTGATGATCTTGTTCCTGATGAGCGACTGCAGGAACACGCACACGAGCCGCACGAGCCGGTTCTGTAAACAGCTACAAACCTTGACATTGATGATCTTGTTCCTGATGAGCGACTGCAGGAACACGCACACGAGCCGCACGAGCCGGTTCTGTAAACAGCTACAAACCTTGACATTGATGATCTTGTTCCTGATGAGCGACTGCAGGAACACGCACACGAGCCGCACGAGCCGGTTCTGTAAACAGCTACAAACCTTGACATTGATGATCTTGTTCCTGATGAGCGACTGCAGGAAGACGCACACGAGCCGCACGAGCCGGTTCTGTAAACAGCTACAAACCTTGACATTGATGATCTTGTTCCTGATGAGCGACTGCAGGAACACGCACACGAGCCGCACGAGCCGGTTCTGTAAACAGCTACAAACCTTGACATTGATGATCTTGTTCCTGATGAGCGACTGCAGGAAGACGCACACGAGCCGCACGAGCCGGTTCTGTAAACAGCTACAAACCTTGACATTGATGATCTTGTTCCTGATGAGCGACTGCAGGAACACGCACACGAGCCGCACGAGCCGGTTCTGTAAACAGCTACAAACCTTGACATTGATGATCTTGTTCCTGATGAGCGACTGCAGGAAGACGCACACGAGCCGCACGAGCCGGTTCTGTAAACAGCTACAAACCTTGACATTGATGATCTTGTTCCTGATGAGCGACTGCAGGAACACGCACACGAGCCGCACGAGCCGGTTCTGTAAACAGCTACAAACCTTGACATTGATGATCTTGTTCCTGATGAGCGACTGCAGGAACACGCACACGAGCCGCACGAGCCGGTTCTGTAAACAGCTACAAACCTTGACATTGATGATCTTGTTCCTGATGAGCGACTGCAGGAACACGCACACGAGCCGCACGAGCCGGTTCTGTAAACAGCTACAAACCTTGACATTGATGATCTTGTTCCTGATGAGCGACTGCAGGAACACGCACACGAGCCGCACGAGCCGGTTCTGTAAACAGCTACAAACCTTGACATTGATGATCTTGTTCCTGATGAGCGACTGCAGGAACACGCACACGAGCCGCACGAGCCGGTTCTGTAAACAGCTACAAACCTTGACATTGATGATCTTGTTCCTGATGAGCGACTGCAGGAACACGCACACGAGCCGCACGAGCCGGTTCTGTAAACAGCTACAAACCTTGACATTGATGATCTTGTTCCTGATGAGCGACTGCAGGAACACGCACACGAGCCGCACGAGCCGGTTCTGTAAACAGCTACAAACCTTGACATTGATGATCTTGTTCCTGATGAGCGACTGCAGGAACACGCACACGAGCCGCACGAGCCGGTTCTGTAAACAGCTACAAACCTTGACATTGATGATCTTGTTCCTGATGAGCGACTGCAGGAACACGCACACGAGCCGCACGAGCCGGTTCTGTAAACAGCTACAAACCTTGACATTGATGATCTTGTTCCTGATGAGCGACTGCAGGAACACGCACACGAGCCGCACGAGCCGGTTCTGTAAACAGCTACAAACCTTGACATTGATGATCTTGTTCCTGATGAGCGACTGCAGGAACACGCACACGAGCCGCACGAGCCGGTTCTGTAAACAGCTACAAACCTTGACATTGATGATCTTGTTCCTGATGAGCGACTGCAGGAACACGCACACGAGCCGCACGAGCCGGTTCTGTAAACAGCTACAAACCTTGACATTGATGATCTTGTTCCTGATGAGCGACTGCAGGAACACGCACACGAGCCGCACGAGCCGGTTCTGTAAACAGCTACAAACCTTGACATTGATGATCTTGTTCCTGATGAGCGACTGCAGGAACACGCACACGAGCCGCACGAGCCGGTTCTGTAAACAGCTACAAACCTTGACATTGATGATCTTGTTCCTGATGAGCGACTGCAGGAACACGCACACGAGCCGCACGAGCCGGTTCTGTAAACAGCTACAAACCTTGACATTGATGATCTTGTTCCTGATGAGCGACTGCAGGAACACGCACACGAGCCGCACGAGCCGGTTCTGTAAACAGCTACAAACCTTGACATTGATGATCTTGTTCCTGATGAGCGACTGCAGGAACACGCACACGAGCCGCACGAGCCGGTTCTGTAAACAGCTACAAACCTTGACATTGATGATCTTGTTCCTGATGAGCGACTGCAGGAACACGCACACGAGCCGCACGAGCCGGTTCTGTAAACAGCTACAAACCTTGACATTGATGATCTTGTTCCTGATGAGCGACTGCAGGAACACGCACACGAGCCGCACGAGCCGGTTCTGTAAACAGCTACAAACCTTGACATTGATGATCTTGTTCCTGATGAGCGACTGCAGGAACACGCACACGAGCCGCACGAGCCGGTTCTGTAAACAGCTACAAACCTTGACATTGATGATCTTGTTCCTGATGAGCGACTGCAGGAACACGCACACGAGCCGCACGAGCCGGTTCTGTAAACAGCTACAAACCTTGACATTGATGATCTTGTTCCTGATGAGCGACTGCAGGAACACGCACACGAGCCGCACGAGCCGGTTCTGCATGTAGCGGTCCCGGATCGTCTCGCAGGTGGAGATGCAGTTCGAGATGTACAGGTGGACGAACTCCACCGGCAGGTCTACGGAGGTCGTTAGCCTGGAAGGAGTTCGTTTGTTTTTAAGTCTTTTTATAAACTAGTTAAAGTCTTACCCTGTTATTCATAAAAAGTTAAAGAGCATTTTAGTTATTTAACTTTAACATATGTCAATTTAGTCTGGATGTCACGTATTTACCATACAACAAACCAGAGAAGTAGACCTCCAGTAACGCTACTTAAAATGTACTGTATCTTTATGAATAAGACGGTTAGTCCTTTTATTATTGGCATGGTCCATACCATTCCATTTGACTGCTCCGTAGCTCAGTTAGCAGTGATGTGGACTGAATAAGCGTGTGCACCCGGGTTCGATTCCCGGGCGGTGCGAGTGGTGATATGATGAATATCGATGTTTGTTTCCGGTCTGGGTGTGATGTTTGTCTCTGTGTGTGTTTTGGGCACCCTAGATACAGGTTCTTCCTAGTTAGAGGCTCTTGAGTGTGATGTGTTATTATTATTATTAATATTAAAAATTAACAATAATTACATTTAGATTATAATAATTAAATTAATAATAATGTCAATTTAATATAGTTCTCATATAGTTCACAGTGCACAGTTAATTTCAATTTGAAATCATAAATGTAGGTACTCAAAACAAAATTTTTAATAAAAATTAAAAATTTTTTATTTTATTTATTTATTTATTTATTTATTTAAACACACATATACACTATCTTTACAGGTTTCCCTAATACAATAGTGATGGAAAAAAAAAACATAAACATAATATAATATCACGCCTTTTATTCCCCGAAGGGTTAGGCAGAGGTACCAGCTCAAAAGCCGGACCCACGTTTAGCCGATTTTATGCTTTTTTTTTTTTTTTTTTTTTTTTTTTTTTTTTTTTTTTTTTTTTTTTTTTAATAAAGCATAAAAAAAAAACAATTCAAAATATTTACAATAAAATGATAAAAATGATAAGAATACCAATATTATCATAAGTAATTAAAATATTAATGAATAATAAATAATAAAAAACAACAAGAGAATAATTATGAACTTTTATAACATAAAATAAAGTAAGTTATCTTTGTGAATTCACTTAAAGAACAATGAAATATATCCAGTGTTTCAGCTACCTGGTTTAAAGTTTGCAAAGCCCTCGTGAAGGGCGCCTTCTGCATCAGCTGCGTGCGCGCGCGCTGCTCCGCCAGCAGCCGCGGCCGCCGCCGCCGCCACACGTAGCGATCCGGCACACACAACCCCACCAACTGAAGTATTCCCGGGTTACTAATCTTCCCTCTTAACAGTGTAAAAATGTACGCTACCAGTGAGAATTCCCTCCTAACCTCTAATTGAGTGTATCCAACCATCCCCAATACAAATAATGTCGGATACATCCGTGGATATAAAGGATATACTCCGTACATTTTCAAGTATAAAAATCTTATAAATTTATTCTGAATACGCTCCACCATGAATTTATATTTAACTTCATGTGGGCTCCAGATGACTGCATTGCATTCTAAATGACTTTTAACTATAGCCTCATATAATGCCCTAATGGCATGCATGTTCGTAAAACCCTGTGATTGTCGCATTACAAACCCCAAGTTCCTATAGGCTTTCTTACAAGAATTTACTATATGCTGACGAAATGATAAGTCTGTAGTGAATTGCACTCCTAAATCCCTGATCTCTGTAACTCGTTGCATATCAATGCCATCCACAGTATACCGGTGACCAAAGGGCGTATGAGATCGACTAAATGAAATAATTGAACACTTCGATGCATTAAAGAATAGTTTGTTCTTTTTGCTCCAATTTACGACTCGGTCTATATCCTCCTGTAACTTATGACAATCGCTAATATCATTGACCACTCTGACGAGTTTGAGATCATCTGCAAAAAGTAGGCAATTGGAATTATTAACAACCTCCGGTAGGTCGTTTATCATTATAATAAACGCCAATGGTCCTAAATTGCTGCCTTGACTGACCCCCGATCTCGTAAAATACGGTTCCGATTTACTGCCTGCGAAATCCACATACTGCTGCCTGTCGCGCATATAATCGGCAAAAAAATTTAGAGTATGCGGAGTGCAACCGACGCTCGCTAATTTAACCAAAAGTATATCATTATCGACGGTGTCGAATGCCTTCTTAAAATCAAAATATGCAACGTCTACCTGGCCCCCTGCTTCCACCACCGGCAGCACGTCCGTCATCAGCTGCAGCAAGTTCCCAGTGGTGCTGCGCGCGGGCCGAAAGCCGTGCTGCGCGTCTGTCAACTGGTTACTCACGCCTAATTGTAATGCCCTGTAGATGGTGGATTCAAAGACCTTAGCGGGTGTGTTCAGTATAGCTACTGGTCTGTAGTCACTCGCTTGCGGTCCTGCTCGTCCCTTGGGCACCGGCACTACTCGCGTCAGCTTCCACTTCTCGGGAAAGGATGCATGCCCTAAACATATATTAAAAATATGGGTCAATGGACCAGCGATCACCATTCGACAGTCTTTAAGTATAAATGGAGGAATACCGTCTGGCCCCGCTGAGCGCTTAGGTTGCAGGCGAGTCAGAGCCCTCAGTACGTCAGCCTCATCAACGTTGGCGATATGCACCCTGGCTCCGCTAGCCGGCGCCGCCGCGTCCGCCGCCTCCACATTCAACGTAGCTGACACAGAATTATACACACTATAAAAGAATTCAGCGAACTCATTTGCACATTCCTGTTTAGATAAATCCTGGCCGTTCTTTACTAGTCTTACCTCCGAGCTGTTAGTCCGCTTACTTTTAATATAACCCCAAAAAGATTTAGGATCATACGCTAATTGGCGTTGTACTTGATACTGATAATCAGTGTATACCTGACTAATAGCCGCTTTAACATAAGACCTGCATGCAGCATACGCCTCATAATCACTACTCGTTTTACTTTGTTTATACTGCTTATGAAGTCTATATTTAAATTTAATGTCGCGAATTAAATCAGCCGTGTACCACTTAGGGTAACAATACCTAAAGTTTACAGGCTTTCGCATTTTAATCGGCACGCAATCATCAATAATCTTATTTAAAACCATATAAAAATATTCTACTGCTTCCTTAGGCTCTCTTAAATTAAATAATTCACTCCAATCCGTTGACTCTAAAGAAGAGTATAATTTTAAAAAATCCGCTTTGGAAAAATTCCACTGTCTACATTCCGGCCGGTGTGATTGTTGACCGATCGCGTAATCAGTGCCGGCCGCAACGGTGGCAGCGGCGGCGGTGTTAGCGGTGGCGGCGAGGCGCACGGCCACCGCAAGAGGCGGGTGGTACAGGTCCACAGGGTGTAAAACTTCGTCTACGTGAGCTGCGCTTACACTCGCCGTCCCGCGCACCCCTGACCCGCATAACACTAAATCCAGTTGTCTCTCATTACAGTTGGGTATTTCATTGTTCTGAGTAAATTCACAAAAAGCCTGGAAATATTCATAATAAGCTCGCACAGTACTGTTTGCCGAAAACAAATTAAAATCTCCTAAAACTAAAATATTTCCTTTAAATTTTATACAAAACCGTTCAATTAAGCTAAACATAGTCATGTATTCTGTTTCATCTGTTTCTGGAGGTATATAAATGACACATAACGCATACAAAAATTTATTGTAGAAGGGTACAGTAACGCACAATAGTTCAAACTTGCAAGCGTCTATGTTAATATCGCTATGAGTCACCCGGCGCATCTCGAAACGCGGCTTAGCTGCTATAAGTACTCCGCCTTGCTTGCGGCCGTCCGCTCGGTCACAGCGCAGTAACGTGTAGCTCGGCGGTACCAGCTCCGCGTCCTTGATTGACTCACAGCAGCTTGTCTCGGTTATGGCGTATATGTCTGAATTCGACGACTGCATTAAACAAAGAAAAGCTGCGGTTTTAGTCCGCAGTCCTCGGACATTCTGATAAAAAATGTCAATTACTTTACTCTCTCGTTTTTTTAACTGTTGATCTCCGAAACCAAATCCACTCGCTAAATTCGGCTCCGCGTGGCCACGCGTTCGGCTGATTAATAGCGTCGTAGTTCAGCTCCGCTACTCCAACAATAAACGATGCATAGTCTCGCTCGGTTTTGTGTTTTATCTTCTCAATTTTGACAAAAGCCTCCGAACCACAGACATTCTTAACATGATGTTCCATTTCCTCCACCGTAGTTTCTGGCAATAGGCGCCATACATGCAAATGTTTCTTGCGTTCCATAGCTCTTATCCCCGTAGAAGTATTTTCACCTATCTTGATGTTCCTAATACTCTTTTTCTTATTAATCACTGTCTTCCACTCTTGTTCGTTCTCATCTTCTGTTACCTGAGTTGTAAGATCGCTTGTTTGAGAAATCAGAACTACCGAAGTTTGTTCAGATGTGATAAGCGGAAGCGATTCGCTGTTCGTGGCCACCCCCTTAGTAATAGTAGTGGCGATACCGGTTTTGTTATCACCGGCGGCGGCGGCGGGAGCGCGTCGACGGGGTTTACTATTTATGACGGTCGTGTACGAATTTTTGTCATCTGGTATTTTTGCAGATGTCTCAGCTACAATTGGATAGTACCTAGGTTCCGATATTTGTTTGACCTTTATTTCTAATGAATCCAATCTAGCTATTTTTTCTTCAAATACCTTCAACCTGTTTTGGACATCACGTAACTCATTTCTCGTAGCATAAAAAATATCCCTCAGTTGTTCAAATTGTTTTGCCTGGTCATCAAGACGAGATGTTAGTTCTTGTCGAAATTCTTTCAGCTCCATCAGTAAATCGCCTTCTTGGGATTGATGAGGACCATCCTGTGTTTGCAAACGGCTTCCTCGCTGGGTATTGACGAAAGAGTTGGTCACATAGGTCTTGTTCAGACCAACTCCAATGTTGCGAATCGGGGTGTTGGAGTTATCGCCTCTAGGTTTTGAACAGGTGCACTCAGGACATACCCAATTATCCTTAAAGTCTTGCGACAGTCCCTCAAAAGCGTCCTCCGTCATAGCTATACAATTCAAGTCGAACATTTTTTTGCACTTCACATTTGAGCACTCCATGTATTGTATACTGTAAATTGTACCACTACAACCGTCGCACTTTGCAGGCATCTTGATGAAAATGCAAATTAATAAAATTAAAAATATGTCGCGATCACAGCGTCACACACACGTCCGTTTGTTGCGAGCGTAAGCCAATCTAAATGAATTATAATAATGTCAATAATTGATTAAAAGTCAATATTGTCAATATCGTGATTATTGGCACGGTCCATTTCATTCCATCTGACTGCTCCGTAGGTCAGTTCGCAGTGATGTAGACTGAGTACGATTGTAACTGGGTTCGATTCCGGGCGGGCGAACATTGGTTACGATGAATAGCGATGTTTGTTTCCCGGTCTGGGTGTAATGTTTGTCTCTGTATATGTTTCGGGCACCCTAGATACAGATTCTTCCTTGTTAGGTGCTCTGAGTGTGATGTGTTATTATTATTATAGCTGCGCACATAAAAAAAAAATTGAAAAACTATGACAAACATCATGCTATCACGCTAACACATCAATACATAGTATAAAACAAAGTCGCTTCCCGCGTCTTGTCCCTATGTATGCTTATATATCTTTAAAATTATGCAACCGATTTTGATGCGGTTTTTTTACTAAATAGAGTGATTTAAAAGAAAGGTTTTTAAGTATAATAAATGAGCAACATAGTAATAGGTTAGGCGGTACGAAGTTCGGCTGTGAGGCTGTCATGGCTTTATTTTTTTTTTATGTGCGCGAGTCATTACCTATTAACAACTTCCATAGAGTGCAGCGACATCTCCATATTAACCAGTACGCTGAAGTATTCGGTGATGTGCTGAGAACTTATTAGCTTCAGCAGCACAGATATAGCTACCAAAGGGTTGTTTTCTACCAGCTCTGGTAACTGAAAAAAAAAAAAAACTTCAATAGTTTGTTCATTAAAGTGTTAAGTTAAGTTCACAATAGCGATAATATTGCTTAAGGTGGTCCCTCTCGGTATGGCGCGAAATTCAAATTTTTCGCGTTTTTTATTTATTCCGGCGAAAGTATTTATTTTTAATAAAGTTATAATGAATTCGCGTATGTAAAAAACCTTCTTCCACATTGTAATACAACGTTGTTTGAAGACAGACCTACAGATTTTGTGTCTAAGGGGTAAAAGGCCAAAAATCAAGTTCCTTGAATATACACAGAATCGGTAACTCTGTCTTTCAAAAACGATATATCACAATGTGGGAGATTGGTTTTTACGTACGCGAATTCATTTAAACTTTATTAGAGACTAGAGGCTGCCCCGCGGTTTTTCCCGCGCAGATTTCTCATAAACACAAAAATCCCGTTTTTTTCCTTTCCCGTGGGAATTTCGGGAAATCCCTTCTTAGTGCTCACCTAGACTCCCCAAGGAACCCACGTGCCAATTTTTAGCTTTCTACGCCCAGTAGTGTCAGTCAGTCAGTCAGTAACGGAAGAGTTTTATATATATTGATGAATACTTTCGCCAAAATAATTAAAAAACGTGAAAAAATTTGAATTTCGCGCCATACCGAGAGTTACAGCCTGAAATTGTTTTTAACCCTGTTGTGTAGCTTTTAGGATAACGATCTTAGAAATATTCATTTATGAAACTAAAGAAACGAAAGTTAACTAAATCTGTTAATCAGTTTAAAAATAAATTAGATATCTATCTTAAAACAAATAATAAGAAATAAAGTAAAAAGACACTCAAGATTTAAACACATCAGCTATAAAGCTGCCTGTTTAAAATATAATAATAACAAGAGTCTGCCCCGCGGTTTCACCCGCGCAGATTTCTCATAAACACAAAAATCCAGTTTTTTCCGTTTCCATGGGAATTTCGGGAAATCCTTTCCAAATTTCAGCCCGCTACGCCCAGTAGTTTCGGCTCTGCGTTGTCTGTCAGTCAGTCAGTCAGTAATGGAAGAGTTTTATATATATTGATTGATTTTGAACCTGAAAGCTACACAACAGGGCCTTAAAAAATCACATTTGCAAAAGACGCATATTTTTTATTTCGGCCATGGTTGAGAAACTATTATTTATCGGAAGTGACGCTAGTTTTGCACCGTGTTAGCCCTTAATCATCAATAAATAGTATAAAACAAAGTCGCTTCCCGCGTCTGTCCCTATGTATGCTTATATCTTTAAAACTATACAACTTATTTGGATGCGGTTTTTCTTAAAAGATAGAGTGATTCAAGAGGATGGTTTATAAGTATAATACTTGCACTTACATAGTAATAGGTGAGGCGGTACGAAGTTCGCCGGGTGGACTAGTAAATAAATAAGGTGAAGAATGCAGATCCAGGCCCTACCTGCTGCGGCGAAACAGCCAGTTCAGGCGCCAGGTGCGGCTGCGAATCCAAAATGGCCAACAGCCTCGCCTGCTGGGTGACTCCTAGCGCTGCTTTTAGGGCTCCAGCCATCAGCTCCTTGGCTTCGGCTATTACTGAACTTGGGTCCGTTGGTGGGGGTGGCGGTTTGGGTTTCTTGTCTTCTGGGGTTGATGGTTGGGTTTGAGGTTGCGGCTGAGGTTTTGCTTCTTCTTTTTTTGGGTTATCTTGCTGTGGGTTGAATGAATTTCAAGTTTCAAAATAATTAATTACTTATTTACAAAAAGGGACCCGCCTTGAACGAACTGACACAAATACAACAAGAACAAATACATTATTATGTAAAAAATGCATTACTGAAAACCGCATCAAAATCGGTTCAGTCAAACGCGATATAATCGCGAACAAACATATGTATGTTAAGCCTTCGCACTTGGCTGTTTATTACTATGTTTTGATACAGCCTGAGTTTTAAAAAGCATATTATTAACCGACTTCAAAAAAGGAGGTTAACAGTTTGACCTGTATGTATGTATGTACATACATACAGGTCAAACACATACATACAGGTCAAACTGTTAACCTCCTTTTTTGAAGTCGGTTAATAATATGCTTTAAGGTTTAAGAAGGCTCAGGCTTAGAAGGTTCCGGAAGAAATTTATTGTGTAAAATAATAACAACACATCACACTCAGAGCCCCTAACTAGAAAGAACCTGTATCTAGGGTGCCCGAAACACACACAGAGACCAAAATCACACCCAGACCGGAAACAAACATCGATATTCATCATATCAATATTCGCCCCGCCCGGGAATCGGACCCGGGTGCACCCGCTTACTCTGACGTGCTAATTATTGTGAGTTTCTCAGTAGAGGCTCTACAAAATAGGTTAACAAAAACGAAGTAAGTATATTTTGCATTTAACTTTAAATCTACGCAATTTTTTTAAGTTACTAATATTTGTTAGTATGGTAAAGTACAGCTTAAGAAGCCTGTAGGGCACCAAAACATAAAAATAGGTACTTAAAAAAAGAACTTAACAACTAGGAAGGTACAGTGGCGGACACGGTCGGCGCTTCCGAGTTTTTCTGTATTGCAAAATAGCTCTTGTTCTTTGGTAATACAGTCTAGGGCTAATGAAACCATAGACAAATCTGTTACGGCCTCCTAGTCCTATATGATCGTTGTTATTCTTCTTTTTCTTTATTGTGCTCACCTTAATCTTAACAGGAGGGGGCTCCTTGGCCTTCCTCTCGGGCTCCGCGGGCCGCAGCCCCGTCAGCCCGTCGTACGTGCCGTCGTACATCGGTATGTACGCGCCACGGTTCACTAGGTTCTTCCAGACTGCCTGAAAAAAAGTTTGTTAAATTTTTGAGACCTTTAACGCCGTTACTAGGTACTTATTACCTACATCTTTTTTTACGCATCACACTCAGGGAAATGCCTATCGTATTTTCCGACGCTCGGGGGAGCGTCGGGGGTATGTGGGGCTAGCACCCACTAAAACCCCCCGGCGGCCGTTTTGGCGCTATTGGGAAGGACCCCGGGAACCACGCATTACTGGCGTCCGAAGTTCTTCCCACGCTCAGCTACTATCAGCTTCGTGCTCGGGGAGGGCATGTTGTTCCCTCCCCGGCTCGCCTTTGGAGCTGCGGCGGCACAGTGCCACAAGCTGTGCCGCCGCCCATCTCGGGGCCGTTTGATGAGTATGTCGGGCCCCCGCCCTTCACACCCACGATCCCAAACACCCCGCCTAGTCGCCTCTTACGACAGGCAGGGCATACCGTAGACCTATTCTTACGCCAACTAGGTAGAACCTGTATCTAGGATGCCGAAAACACATACAGAGACGAACAATACACTTAGACCGGGAAATAAGCATCGATATTCATCAAACAAAACAATGTGCCTACCCGCCGGGAATCGAACCCGTTGCACTAGCGTCACGTTCCACATCACCGCCAACTGAGCTACGGAAACAGTTAAGTTTCACTGATTTATATGAGGGTCGCTCAAGACCGGTCGCTGTGGCGTTCTGTAGGGGAGGCATATGTCTAGCAGTGGACGTCTTTAATGATGATGCTGATGATTTATACTAGCACCTTTATTATTATTATTTAAATTTAAAATATCAAATATGTTATCATGTATGACACTCAATAAAAAAAATCCCTAACATCCTCTACGTGAAGGTAGGAGAAGGTAGAATGGATGATAGGTAATAAGGCAATGAAGGCCTATCATGGTCTCCGGAAGTAGTGATTGATTAAATGAATTAATATACACTTATTGTACAAAAGCTTTAAGGGAAAAACTTGCTAAATGCCAAAGAGCGATGGAAAGGAGCATAACAGGAACAAAACTACTTGATAAAGTAAGGAACAAAGACTTAAGAGAAAAAACAAAGCTATCGGATATTCTTAAAACAATAGATAAACAAAAGTGGAGATGGACTGGTCATATGTTAAGAGACCCTCAAACAAAATGGAGTAAGACAGTGACTGAATGGTACCCTAGAGACGGAAAAAGGAATTGTGGAAGACAATATGTAAGATGGGAAGACGACTTAAAACTAACAGCAGGAGCAAAATGGAGAAGGGTAGCACTCGACAGAGATCAATGGAAAACACTAGAAGATGCCTATGTCAAAAGATATTCCGAAATTAGAGACATTCTTTAGTAGACACAACATTCCTCTCCCAATACAGTTTGTCACTGCGGGGGAGTATGACAATTACCCTCTTACAACAAAAGATTACCTTGATTACATAGAAAACTTGAAGAAGATGTAAAGAGGAGGCCTCTGTCTATTGACACACTAAACCAATTTAAAGAAAAAGAAAATAAAGAAAGCAAATGAGACGGTTTAGAAACAAAAGGCTATTCTAATTCTAATTCTAATTATTGTACAGCAAGAAAATTTTATAAGTCGCACAGATAAAGAAGCGATTTGAAAATGGCAAACGAACGCATGCTATCTCGCGTAAAGCTAGTATGAGGGAAGAGTTAAGAAAAGAGACAGCCTATACAACGGCCGCCATTTTCAAATCGTTTCTCTATATGAGCGCTGGTTATAACAATTTGCATACAGTAAGGTGACAAACCTTATCGATTTCTACCAGGCAACCTGTTTTTAAGGTCAGCCAGTGTCACAAACCCTACCTCATCAGAGAAGGGTATCTCTCCGCAGTCGAGCATGAAGGTGGGCGGAGGGACGGGCCCCGAGGCCTTCAGGGTCAGCTGCAGAGGGTAGTAGTCGTTTGTCATCAGGGCTTCTATTAGCTCCTTCATCGCCATACGGTTTGGTGGAGTACTGGTTGGATAAAAGTTGGTTTTAGATGTATGTTGTGATATGTAAGTGGGTTGATTGAATGAAAAAAATCAATAAATTGTTGCATGACATAGAGAACTGCCTGCTGAAATACGACAGGCTTTTAAATTTATCATTTTCGTACATTAAAAAAAAAAAGGTTATCCTATTAGATTTAAAAAAAAGTTACCCATCGAATGGTTACCTACCCTCAAATGCATTTAAACTATGCACAGTTTATGTGTGCCGGAAGCGGTCAGGTATTGGTTGTGAAGTTACCATGATATGGAAAAATGGAACCTCAGATTAAATACTTAAAAGTCTGGTAGCACCATCTTTCACATAGCAATGCAATTTCCAACCCTGTAGCAAGTTTATTTTGTGTGATATATAATAGTTACCCGTCGCCACAGGGTATGAGTGCGGGCAGGCCAGCACGAGCAATAGAGCTGAGGTCCCCGAGCCTCTCCGCTACAACAGCCTGCACTGAACTCAAATCCGTCTCCAGTTCCTTGCTATTCAAGACTTCTGTTAACATCACTTGCTTTGCTGATTTCTTTAATACCTGGAATAGATAAAGATATGTTAAAAACTCTTTATTGTTCATAATAAAAACAAGAAAAAAAAATACAAACACAGTAAAATTTTGAATAGTAGCACAAGAGAGCAATGGGCTGCCTACATTATGTAGCCCACAGAAAATTATAGAGGTGATAGGAGAGAATATAGAATAAAACCTAATAAATTGTTACTAACTGCAAATTGAAATTGTTTTTCGAACTTACTGCCTTGCAGTTTTTCATTCTTATCATAACTTTAAAATCTTCCTTGGACTAGACAAACATCAATACATAGTATAAAATAAAGTCGCTTCCCGCGTCTGTCCCTATGTATGCTTAAATCTTTAAAACTATGCAATGGATTTAGATGCGGTTTTTTTTTAATAGATAGAGTGATTCAAGAGGAAGGTTTATAAGACTGATACATGATCAATATAGTTGTAGGTTAGGTGGTTCGAAGTTCGCCGGGTCGACTAGTTTTAAAACCAAAATCAATTAAAATTATCTAGCTGTTCTCGAGTTCTAGCGACGCAAACAAACCATTATTGACTTTTATATAGATACCTACAAACTTTTACTTACATCCTTGGAATTAACATTTAACAATCCAAGCATCTGATTAATGAATAGCCTCTCTTGTGGAACTAATGGCAGCAGACCAGGTTTACCCTCCAATAAGTGAAGAAATAGCGGAATAAATGGATTTTCAGTTTTGTAAATATCAAATAGCAAAGCGAGTGCTACCACTCGCTGCCCTGGAAGTGTTAGGTCTCCACTTGTAATGAGAGATGAAAGTAGAAGGCATACTGAAATCAGAGGTAAATAAAAAAGGTTTTCTTATATTTTGGCTAAGTCAAATTAAAGTTTTAAGTTGGTGTTAGCTTACAGTTAAAATGTTCAGATTTGGGAAACTTCTTCTGTACCTGAACGCATATTGATTCTAAGGTTTGCGTGTCTATTGTCTGCTCTGAAAATAAACTGAAAACAAGGAAATGCAAGGTTTTTGTTAGCATCTTACTCTATCTTAATGGTATAAAAACATTAGACAAATTTTTGGTTTGTTGGAAAAAAAACTTACTCAAGGATATACTTGCTATTCTCGTTTACTAACTGCTGAGACATGTTTGAGTTATTTGAACATTTAACAATCAAATAGTATTATTTATTCTCTTTTAATTTAGGATTTCAGGGCAACATAACCTAAAAAATTTTACCAACCCAACAACAAACTAAATTGATTGATTGACGTTTTTTATTTATTCATTTCAAACAGGCAAAGGAAGAAAATCTATACAGCCATGTACTCGTTGATGAAATGCGGGGGTGGAATTTTTGTAGGATAGGATCATTATATTATTAAGAATAATTTCGGAAGAATCCTTCTCTATTTCTCACTTTATAATTTTTACACCTAATAAGAGAGGTTGGAAACCGCCGCTGCTACGCTTCCACATTACATTATTATACATATTATACCTAAGTGGCCTTTATAAGCTATTTATTTTAGGTAATCCCATACAATATCAACTAGACACCGAGATTAAGAGGCATGGTACAAGCCCTGTAGGTCTTGGCGTAAGAATAGGTCTACGGTATGCCCTGCCTGACGTAAGAGGCGACTAAAAGGGGTCTTTGGGGTCGTGGGTGTGAAGGGCGGGGGCCCGAAACACTCATCAAACGGCCCCGAGATGGGCGGCGGCACAGCTTGTGGCACTGTGCCGCCGTAGCTCCAAAGGCGAGCCGGGGAGGGAACAATATGCCCTCCCCGAGCATGAAGCTGATAGTAGCTGAGCGTGGGAAGACTTCGGACGCTATAATGTGTGGTTCCCGGGGTTCTTCCCAAAAGCGCCAAGACGGGGGTTTTAGTGGGTGCGAGCCCCACATACCCCCGACGCTCCCCCGAGCGTCGGGAAATGCGATAGGCATTTCCCCTCGTTAAAAAAAATAAAGGCACAGCTAAAGTAGCGCCGCCCGCGAAAAAAATCAATATCAATCTAATATAATATTTTTAGTACATATAATGTCACCTCGACAATGTCTTTTTTTTTTTAGGCGGGGAAACTCCTAACGAGTACCCTGCGACCCCGGGGGGAGTCGCAAGGTTATGTGGGGTTCGCACCCACTAAAACCCCGCCGGTGTCCATCTCGGCTGTTTGCAAGGAGGTCACGGGAGATCTCTCGAACTTTGTGTTCAGCTCCGCGACCCCCTCCAGCATTGGCTGAGTAGCCTCTTCACGGGGGGACAGGTGGTGGTAGTCCCCCCTAAGCGCGGATGGCTCTTCCTACGCTCGACGACGGAACTGGACACCGCGTTCCGCCGCCCTTCTCGGGGCCGTTATATGACTACACGAGGCCCCCGCCTCGTGCACCCAACGACCCCGGGGTCCCCTCTTAGTCGCCTCTTACGACAGGCAGGGGATACCTAAGTCCTATTATTCAGCCCGGTACTGCAGGGCGTACCTCGACAATGCCTTCGAATTTTGTATTAGAAAAGCAATAATTACAGATTACAGTGTAGTGTTAGCAAGGTGTAGCAAGGGGATCTCTGGAGATGTCCTTAGCTTTAGCAAAGCAAATAAAAAAGTATGTTAAATATCACTTACCTACCTAACTATTTAGTTTAGAAACTCGCTTAGCCTATGGTTTATTTGTATACCTAATCAAATTAGCGAATCGGGTGACCCTACATTAAAAATCTAATTAATCTAATTAATTAGAATAATTGTTTTAACATTGGATATTGTATTATATTTTCTGTGATATTGAAAAAGGACTCTGTAAGTATTTGTAAAGGTGCAACCCTTTTGCCCCGGAAACAAATTTAAATTTAAAATGGCAAAGTTAAAAAAAAACTACCTACCTATACCTTTGTTACTGCTAAATAACTCTTGTTCAGCTCAACTTTTAGGGTCCCGTAGCCTTTTTTTTTATCCATATTTTCAACCCTAAAGACGCGTCTACTGCTGGACATAGGACCCCACATACCACAACAAGGATGAACGTTGTTTTTCTGCAGGAATCGTCACGCTCTGGGTAGGCGGGTTGGACATCGCAGTATTTTTGGATTCAGCCTCAGTATCTTGCAGCTGAGGTCGTAAGCTGAATTGGTCTCCGTTTCACCATACAACCGACTGACGACGCGCGTAAATATATATCCAGACATGTAACGTCCTAGTGTTTTTTTATTCCGTGTGATTGAGAATCCAACGCCATCTTGTTACCTTTCTATCTTTGTCTTGATGAGGCAACTACACATTTTCATACCTACTTAGGTATATATTTTACTAGTCGACCCGGCGAACTTCGTACCGCCTTACCTATTGCTATGTTGTGCTTGAATTACATAAACCTTCCTCTTGAATCACACCACACTATCCTTAAAAAACGCATTAAGATCCGTTGAAAATTATATTTTCAGTTGCAGAAATTCTCAGAAAACAGTTTCTCAAACTTCAATCACACGAAGATCCACCGGGGAACCTGCCTAGGCCCTCGGAGCGCCTGTCCCCTCCACAAGAACTCAACTTGGGGACGCTCCTTCGAAGCCTGCGTAAATGAGAACATGAGGAAGGAGTACGGGCTCAAGGCTTACCTGCTCCAGCTCACGTACTGCTTCGGGTGATGTAACAACTTTCAATAGTCCTCATACATAATACTTTACCCCCTTGTTGCATAATTTACTATTGTAAGAATTTCATATACTTCCATCGCCAAAGCTCTTGACCTTGTTTTGAAATTTGTGTTGTTGTGGCGAATTGTGGAGGCCCCTTTCCAACAGTGGACGTCTAAAGCACTAGCTTGACGCGGTGCTCTAGAGCGTCGTGACCAGTGCCGTAAATTGGGGTGTGCCACCGGTGCCCAGGCACGTAGACTCTAGGGGGCGTAAGAATGGCCATACCAGGCAGTTCTCGCTACTCCTCCCCTTGTGCTTGATTACATACAAGTACCATGCCAGTATCATCAAAAACGTCTATACGTGCGAGCTTCTATAACTGCGCCCTATGCGAATTTCTATAACTCCTCCCTTGTTGTTTTAGGCATTCTGAATAACCTAGTGCAATGAACTTACGCTCGTACCTAATCGTTTTTGCAAAAAAGAAAACATTTGTTTTTTTTTCTGCGCATAGGGCGCAGTTTTAGAGAAGCTGGCACAGGGCACACAAAAGGCTATTACGGCACTGCCCCCGCAGCATGACGGACAATTTGTCGACTTTGTCGTATCTATCTGTCACTTTTGTCGATCATCTCCATACATTTTCCCGCATTGAAATGTCAAAAGAGATTAAAATTGACAGTTAGATTCGCCAAATAGTCCGTCGTGCTGCGGGGGCTGGTCGCGTGACGCGGTGCTAGTGTTGTGACGCGGTGCTAGAGCCTACAGCGATAATACACGCGAATCGTCTCACAAAGAGCTGTCTTATTTATTTATCTTCTCTTGTTCAGGTGTTCGAATTGATCTCAATAACGGTAGCGACGTAGATTCTGTCCCTTCCACTGACCCTACTAGTGGAGCTGCCCTTCATTGCTGTGTACAAGACATTCGCCGAACCGAGACTGCTGAGGGTTACAGCTGAGTGCTGAGGGAATCAACAAACCTGGAGCCAGTGCAGGAATCGCCAATCGAAATGGATACGCTAAAAATAAAGAAATTTAAATAATGGAAATTCATGTTATTTTTGGGTGGGTGTTATTATTATTATTATTATATCTTTAAAACTATATGCAACGGATTTTGATGCGATTTTTTTTAAAGATAGAATGATTGAAGAGGAAAGTTTATATCTCGTATAGATGTATAATACATGCATAACATAGTAATAGGTAAGGCGGTACGAAGTTCGCCGGGTCGACTAGTCTTATCTATAAATTTGAGCTAGCTTTTAGCAACAATCTGCAGGAAGCTAAATCTATACCAATATTATAAAGAGAAAAGATTTGTTTGTTTGTTTGTAACGAATAGGCTCCGGAAATACTGAACCGATTTTAAAAATTATTTCACTGGTAGGAAGCTACATTAACCCCGAGTGTCATAGGCTATATGAGATTTTCAAAAAATTTGGGATCCTTACCTAATCTCAAATAATATAACCCAAGGTGCAATATTTTTTCCGTTGTTTACATATTTTGACAGGTGGTTTGTTGTTGTTGTTTGTTTTTTATTCGACCGTTCTGGGCAGTCAAAAGAACAAAGTCTATAGAACCAAGTCTTTAGTAGTATCTTATATTCTATGGCGTAACGATAACGAAGTAAGCCGGGAAAGCTCGTCGTGTCATAAATTTGAAGTCGGGTTCCTTTTTTTGTAAAAAAAAGAGCGAAAATAAAGAGAAGAAATGCCAGGACCGACCGGCTTGATTAATTTTGAGCACGTCCGTAGTTAAGAGCCAGTTTACAGCGATGCTAGCGCCATTCTCGAAAAAAAAATATTTTCTAAACTAAGACAAATATCAAAAATGTCGAACAGTATGACACTAGATAATCTTGCTTAGTATTTTTTGAGCATAGTAAAGTAGTCCTTAATAAAAAGAACAAAATAATCCACAGATTGTTGCCAAAACTTTAAGCAACACTTTGGTCTTCAACCTAAAATCATACAAAAGTGTCCTAAAATACTAGGCTACTTATCTAGTGTCATATTTTGCCACATTTTTGATATTTGCCTTAGTTTATAAGAAATAATTTTTTTTCGCGAATGGCGCTAGCATCGGTGTAAACTGGCTCGTAATTTTTGTTATCTGTAATTTCGTTAGCATGGGTTTGACGGCTTCGAGGGCTAACATGCATTATCAATACATAGTAGGTATAAGTACTTATAAAACAATGTAGCTTCCCGCGTCTGTCCCTATCTTTAAAACTTGGCATCGGATTTTGGTGCGGTTTTTAATAGATGATACAGTGACTCAAGAGGAAGTTTATATGTATAATACAGCCACAGAGCAGTCATCAATGCATAGTATAAAACAAAGTCGCTTCCCGCGTCTGTCCCTATGTATGCTTAAATCTTTAAAACTATCCATCAGATTTTGATGCGGTTTTTTTAAATAGATAGAGTGATTAAAGAGGAAGGTTTATAAGTATAATACATGCACTACATAGTAAAAGGTTAGGCGGTGCGAAGTTCGGGTCAACTAGTATACCTACTATAGATGTTTGTTTACTGGTTGTATTTGTGTACGGTAGCGGTCTAGAACGGCGTAACAGATTTATCTATGGTCTCGTGCGCCCTTAACTGCCAAAGAGCAAAAGCTAGTTTGCAATACAGAAAAATCGGATGTTACGCTTTCCTAGACCTCCAGTTTACTATATACTATGTTTTTCGGGCACCCTAGATAGTAGATACAGGTTCTAACGATAGCTTCTAGTCTAGATTTTAACTTGAAACGAAAACGATTGAGCGCTGTGCTTAAGAGGAATAGCACAGCTAAAGTAGCGCCACCCGAGAAAAAAAATAATATCTTCTAAACATAATCTCACGCCTTTTATTCCCCGGAGGGTTAGGCAGAGGCACCAGCTTGAGAGCCGGACCCACGTTTAGCCGAGTTTATGCTTTATTACCAACGCGAGGCGGGGCCAGCTTGTCGCCGCGGTTATAACGACCACGACTGCGGCCGGGACCAACGGCTTCACGTGCCTTCCGAAGCACGGAATCATCTTTCTTTTCGGACAATTAGGTGATTCAAGCCTGCAATGTCCTATCCAACCGAAAACAACCACAACGTGATTTTTGTGAGAAATCAATATGTGGTGTTTTCTGCGGGGATCGAACCCACAACCTTCCGTGCCGTGGCGCAACGCGCTACGCTACTGAGCTAAGGCTATCTTCTAAACTAAGGCAAATATCAAAAATGTGAAACAGTATTCCCCTAGATAATGCAGCCAAGTATTTTTAGGGCACTGTTGTATAGCTTTTAGATTAAAGTAAAGACTAAAGAAAACTACTGATTGTTGACAAAAGTGGCCGTTTTTAGCAACAATCAATAGCTTTCTCTGGTCTTTAACATAAAAGCTATACAACAGTACTCTAAAAATACTAGGCTGCATCATCTAGTGGAATGCTGTTTCACATTTTTGATATTTGCCTTAGTTTAGAAGATTTTTTTTTTTTCTCGGGTGGCGCTACTTTAGCTGTGCTTTGTTGTGTGACTAGATTAATTGATTCAATCGAAGTTTTATGGCAAAGAGCTACGCGATACTGTGACAATATCGTGTGTTTGCGAACTAATATCTAGCGCTGAATAATTAAGAATCAAATCATGTTGTATCCAATTTTGCTCCGCGAAAAAAAAAAAAACTGGATTCAAGAGATTTGACTAATTTATAAAATCTGCACATTAAATCCTAACGCGCTTAGTTGTTTCGAAATACCTGTGCCGAGTAGTTCTTCTTTGTGAGACCGGTGTTCGCTTGTTTTTTTTTTAAGATTTAAAATGCAACAGTCATTTGTTTTGCTGAAAATATTGCTAACTTTATTCGTGAAAGAATGTTTGAGCAACAGCGAAGTGCTGACGCTGTCAGGTAAGGTGTTTTTTTATGGCGTTACATTTGTCACTTTGTTTTTGACTCTAAATTCGCTATGATATACTTCCGGTTTTTCTGTATTGCAAAATAGCTCTTGTCCTTTGGTAATACAGTCTAGGGTGCAGGAGATCATAGAACAATCTGTTACGCACTCCTAGATCGCCTAATCACGAAAAAAAATATATGTATAAATGGCTAAACCATATTAATTTAAAAAAAATAATTGAGAACATTGCTTACATTGTTATGATGAATATCGATGTTTGTTTCCGCGGTCTGGGTGTACTGTTCGTCTCTGAATATGTTTCAGGCACCCTAGATAAAGGTTCTTCCTAGTTAGGGGGCTCTTGAGTGTGAAATATGTGTGTTATATTTAGTAACAGACAGACAGCCGAAGGCTGTTTACACTATGTATTGATGAAGAGTGAAGGAGGAAAGGAATATGTTAAAAGTCAATTGAGACGAGACGGGGCAAGATGGTTGGGCATCTGATACGACACGACACCTTCATCACCAACATTATTGAAGGCAAGATTGAGGGGAAAAGAGAGGGGGGATGACCAAGACGAAGTAACTTTGATCAATTAAAGGAAAAGATAGGGGTCGTGTCGTATCAAGTGGTCAAGCATCCGGCGGGGAAACGGGAGGTGTGGAAGACGCTCCACCGGCAAGAGCCTATAGCTCTTAAATTTGAAGAAGAAGATTTAAGATTGATAGAAATAGGTACTTAAGTATAAATATTTTACAGTTATAAAATAAATTCCTAACAAGTCAAATATTAGCCTAGATCTTAGCAACCTTGAAACGGAGCAATCTTTTGCTCTTGGTCAATGTTATTTTTTTGAAGGGGTCGGTTTGTTACGGTATTAAGAAATAATATGCAAATTCGCATATACGTACTAATTTATTACAATAACGAGTTTTTGACGCTATGGAAAAATATACAGGTTTTTATTTTTGATTGTTAGCTTAATATTTTCAATAATATGTAAAATGTAGTGATTCTTGATGTATGATTCTATGATACATAGTATACTAAGTATGAATTACGTATTAGGTCTAAGAATATGCCCAAAAAAGAATGGCCCAGCGTATTAAACGAGAAGTTCATTCTTTCAAACATCCTAACAAACTTTTTCATTTAAAAGATCATCGTCATGGTCCTAACAAAATTATTCTTCTACTCATACAGGATCAAAGTTACGAGACTCGCAATTTTTGACCCAATCGTAATAGAGTAATAGTAGAATAGTAATAGAATAGAAGTTTTATCGTAAGTTTAAGAAACTAGAGCTGTCCAAATTTTCCCCGTATAGATCGGACCCAAAAATAATTACTAGGCTAACATGAAATGTAAAAGGTTATAAAGCATACAATTTTATTGAAATTTATTGAAAAAATACCTGTTAGGTACACTTTAAATGCACTAATAATAACAATCTTTACAAATTAGTATGTTAAGCGCATGGTACGGTTTTTTAATGATATGTTTAATAATGATATAGTTGTCCTTGGACCTTGCCTAGTGTTTTCCTCCACGGCCACGGGCGCAGGTCGAAAATGTCAGCTGCTCGATAACAATAGGAAAATTATTGTGTCGCCTTTTAGACCCTAGGTCGGTGTAGGTGTCAATTAAGAGCCAGTTTACAGCGATGCTAGCGCCAAATGCGAAAAAAAAACTTCCAATCTAGACAATAAATATCAAAAATGTGTTACAGTATGACACTTAGGATAATGTAGCCTAGCATTTTTAGGGCACTGTTTTATATTATGTAAGCTACAATATAAATCGATACAATTACTAGAAAAAGTTAAGACCAAATAAAGCTACAATATGAATCGATACAATTACTAGAAAAAGTTATTTCTACTGTAAGTAATTCTTGATTAAGGCGAGTCTCCACTTTTAGCAACACTTTTAGATTTCTTTGAAAGCTATACGACAGTTCCTTATAGATATGCTAAGCAGGATTTTCAAGTACTTATACATTTTCGAAATTTGTCATGATAGTCGAAAACCGGAATAGGTACTTAAAATAACGCGCTCTCATGTTAACTAGTTTGAAAAATCTTCCTGCTAATAAATCAGTCATCATTAGGTTTAGTAAATAATAAGTAAAACTTATTCTAAATAACAAAATAACCCGTTTAAATGATAACCGGTCCAATTTGTCTATTGCGAATTACAATAAAACACTGAATACCTACTGAAAGTTGCCTAGACGCACTCCTCGCGAACATCTTCAGTCTACACAGAGAGTTCCTAAACTCAAGCCCTGTAGGTCCGGGCGTTAGAATAGGTCTGCGGTATACCCTGCCCGTCGTAAGAGGCGACTAAAAGGGGTCTTTGGGATCGTGGGTGTGAAGGGTGGGGGCCCGACACACTCATCAAACGGCCCCGAGATGGGCGGTGGCACAGCTTGTGGCACTGTGCCGCCGCAGCTCCAAAGGCGAGCCGCGGAGGGAACAACATGCCCTCCCCGAGTACGAAGCTGATAGCAGCTGAGCGTGGGAAGAACTTCGGAAGCCAATAATGCGTGATTCCCGGGGTCCTTCCTAAAAGCGCCAAGACGGCCGCCGGGGGGTTTTAGTGGGTGCGAGCCCCACATACTCCCGACGCTCCCCTGAACGTCAGGAAATGCGATAGGCATTTCCCCCCGTTACAAAAAAAAAATGGGATTCCTAAACTCCAGAAATATATTATATTCTCAAATCACTGATGTAATGCCTAGTGTCAGTAACTGTAGTGTAACGTGTTATGCTATACATATCAGAATCAAAAAATTAGCTCTCTCTCTGCCGCATGTTTGCGGTTAGGGTGCGACTGACAGCATTAGTTTTTCTTAATGTTTTTGCGTTGCTATACTCTTAAAAGTGGACCTTAATGCACGACGGATATGAGTAAGTATTTGCTCTAAGGTCCCGGGGGGCTGGTGGCTGGCGCGGCAAACATTCCGAGACAATTACTACGCGATCGTTCCTCAACACTGTATAATGATGGCGCCCCGGGCGGCTCGGCCGGGATGCAGGGGCATGGCTTTCAGAGGTCTGCGACACATTTTTTACTGTGGTGGAGGTTACCTATGCCAAACAAAACGCGCCATAGCGCGTCATCGCGCTTTCTGGTGCGTTCGACGCTATAGCGCGGCGTCAGGCTAGCCGCTCTAAGGCCTCCTTTACGAAGACGAGGCGCGTTGTGCGGGGCGTCGTGCAGGCTCCGACGCGGGCACCGCCGCGGACGCCGCTGCGGGCACCGTGTCGGGAGTCGACGCGTTTCCTTTTACGATATAGATCATAGGCCTAGATGTTTTGTTCTTGAAGCGTTGAACGACGTGGGAACCACTGCGGGGGCCGCGGCAGTGCACGCGTCGGCGCCCGCTAACGCGTCTCCGTAAACGGTCTCATAAATTGCTGTACGTTTGATTTAATCGCAGCACGCCTCGCACGACGCCCCGCGTGCCCATAAATGTGGCCTTAAGCTGCGCTATCGCGCTTTCTGTTTGGCAAAGCCTGTAAACTAAAGGCTCAGCGGAGCGGCGGTTTCCGACCTCTCTGACTAAACGTAAACATGAAAAGTTATTTTGTTTTCGCCTTTGGGTTGCCCGTATACGTCACCTTCACGACGTCACACGACATCTCGTCGTCGCACGGCCTTCACAAAAACTAAACATGGTCTCCTAATTATCAATTGTGATTTGTGGTGCTAAGCCCCCATAGTTACTACGTTATTATTTTATATACTTCCTACTTTTCAATAGGTAACAATCCCATTTAATTCAATAGCTTTTGTTTCTACATAAACAAAACAAAAGAAAATAACATTGTCCCCTGGAGACGTTTCCACTTTTACAAAATTACTGGATGGACTTAAAGTTACTAAGTAAATATATCTAAGTAAGTAAGTAGGTACCTAAATAAAATCTTCGAAGAATGAAAAATACTTATCACTAATCTTACTTAATCATTAACCCACATCACTTAAGTGTGCTATTTTCCGTTTTCCCATGAGTTAAAAATGTATTTTTTTTTGCTCTACACTTGGGTGTATTTGCCTAATTTAGTATGCTGGAAACGAAACAGTTATGTAAGTTGGTAGGTAATAAGTAAGTATAGTACTTATATACAGTGTGTCCGGGGAAGTTATAACATAATTTTAAGGGTGTATTCTATGATCAATTTCATCGATGAAAACACCCCATATGGGGGGTCGCAGCCTCACCCCCCTCTCAGTATGATGTTTTTAATTTTTTTTTTGCAAAAGTCGACCCCGCCTACTTTTAAATTCACAGTTAAAGATCTAAGGCTCACAGAACCTTCATTAAGGTCTTAATCGAAGGCTAAGTAGTTAGGCTACCTAAGTTACTAACAAAATAACCAAGTATTGCTTTTACTTTTTTTTTTTTAAATTATAAACCAAAAAAAAAATTTTTTTTTTGACATTTTTTACGGTTTTTCAAAGTTTCCACAAAAAAATGCAGATACTTTTTTTATATAAACCTAAAGTGGCTACTTTTAGCAAAAATTTTTTTTTTTTGGTTTATCATCTTTTAAAAAAAAAGTAAAAGCAATACTTGGTTATTTTGTTAGTAACTTAGGTAGCCTAACTACTTAGCCTTCGATTAAGACCTTAATGAAGGTTTTGTGAGCCTTAGATCTTTAACTGTGAATTTAAAAGTAGGCGGGGTCGACTTTTGCAAAAAAAAAAAAAAACATCATACTGAGGGGGGGGGTGAGGCTGCGACCCCCCATATGGGGTGTTTTCATCGATGAAATTGATCAAAGAATACACCCTTAAAATTATGTTATAACTTCCCCGGACACACTGTATAATAGGTATGCTAATAGAACTAAAATTTTAATACGTTATTTTTTGTTGAAATGTGATGAAGAACTAATCGTCGGACATAATTTTGAATTAGGATTTAGAATTTATGGAAATCCAATTTAAATACAAAATTTAAATTTTACACTCTATCTGAATCAATATATATAAAACTCTTCCGTTACTGACTGACTGACTGACTGACTGACAGACAACGCAGAGCCGAAACTACTGGGCGTAGCGGGCTGAAAAAATATTTACCTACGTTTTAAGCTTCGATCAGTGATATACCTACTTAATTAGTATATAGGTAGTGATCGAAGGTATTAAAGTAAATAGTAGTAAGTCCTTATGCTTATGCGTAACCCTAAAAATATCACCTTATGAGGTCAAATCAGTAATTTATTAAATGGAAGCCCAAAATTGACACCTTTTGAGGTCGAATCACGAATTATAAAAATAAAAAAAACCTTCGTCAAAGTTGACTATTTTGCAAACTATGACGACATTGATCTTAAATATTGCAATGATACCGGATTTAATTGCAAAACTTCAAGTTTGATTCTTGTTTTGCATTTTGTCATTTTGTAACAGACGTAACTACATCGTCACTGTTTGTCTCACGTCTGTTTGTCTGTCTCATGTTTGTAGGTAACAAATCTGCGATCAGAAAATGTACAGTAGCGGTCTAGGCCGGCGTAACACTTCCGGTTTTTCTGTTTTTCAAAAAAGCTCTTTCTTTCGTAATACAGTCTAGGGCGCACGAGACCATAGACAAATCTGTTACGCCGACCCAGACCGCCACAGCACACCAAAATAACGATTTCACGATTTAAATGTATAGACCACAGAACAAGACAGAATCTAGGTACTCTCTCTCTCTCTGTAAGGTTTAGACAGACCCTCCAACCCCACACATAATGTGGCTGACCACATTGACAATACTACAGCCTGGCTGGACAGTGTACAAGCATTTGACTGCTCCGTAGCTCAGTTGGCAGTGACTTGGACTGAGAAGCGTGTGCACCTGGGTTCGATTCCCAACGGGGCGAACATTGTTATGTTATGTTTGTTTCCGGTCTGGGTGTAATGTATGTCTGTTATATGTTTCGGGCACCCTAGAAACAGGTTCTACCTAGTTAGGGGCTCTCGAGTGTGATGCGTTATTATTATTATTAAAAGTTATCTGGCTCTGCCTGAACGAATGATTTCCTGAATGATTGTATTTAGTTACCTCTATCGGCTTTCATCATCATCATCAAGCAACTTGTAGACATAAAGTTCTCTATTTCTCCAGATGAAGAATACTACCAGATGCCAGATTTGTTCGCCTTGGACCATTACCCGAAATGCTTGTCACAAACTGGTGCCGTCTTCTGTGTCGGAACCTTCGAGCTGCTGTCTCCGGAGCCTAGTCAACTGTATGAAGTCATGAAGGTAATATTTTTTAATTAGTTATTTAACCTTTTCGGCGCCGCGAGAAATAAACGAAGGTTGCTCCCCCACGCCGAGGCATTTTACCTTCAAAAACATTAGTGATTGCAAAATTCAATCGACACACAAAATCAATAATTTTTTTATGTGAGATAAAATAAACAATGGAGTGATTAATATGCGAAAAGCTAAACATTTTCCCGTTTTTTTAACTTTTGTAATGCTAGAGACCCAATTAGAATTTGCTTTTATGGAGTTTTGTCTGATTACTTTCAACTGAATTATAAACCAAACTAAAGCGGTGGCACGTCACTAACTACTTCATATCAAGTACTCGGCGCTGGAGAGACACAAAAACTGCGAAGTTCGATCTCGTTAAAGGGTTGGTAATCACAGAGTCGATAGTTTTTTTGTACCATATTTTTTAATCTAATATTTAATCGTATTTAAATCTTTAAAATTATGCAACGGATTTGGATGCGGTTTTTTTTTAATATATAGAGTGATTCAAGAGGAAGGTTTATAAGTTTAATACGTGCACAAGATATTTATAGGTTAGGCGGTGCGAAGTTCGCCGGATGGACTAGTTTTTAATAAAACGATTTATGTACCAATCAAAATAATCTCACTCAAGTAACTTAATAATTTTAAGTTCATGAGTCACATGTGATGTGATGCATTTCTCGTTACAGTTTAAGGCACCATTTTTGTCATGAGCGTGGCGGGATATTTCATTGAATCATACCATACCTGAACAACGGGCATGGAAACACACCTCAATGTATACTCCAAAAGCTATAGTTGTTAGTAAAAAAACGTATAGTAGTATTGTAAAGCTTATAATTTGAAAAAACCAATAGACGTGAAGCTTTATTAAATTTAGTTGTATTGGGACATGGAAGTTGATGGGTAAATTTGTCTAACACTCGTAACAACATAAAAACTTTTTATCAAAAAATTAAACCGCCGAAAAAACTGAAAAGCATTAAATAATAGGGAAACCTTTTCTATTAGGCCTTAATTTACTCACTTCTTAAAGTAATTTTGGATTACTAGAAATTTTAAGTCGGCGCCACACCACACAAGCAAATTCATTATTTACGTAAAGCGGATGCGCAGCGGCACACGTTTTTCGGTTATTTCTTTGAATTTCAGGTAATTTAGTGATCTTTATTCGTTGATTCTGTGGCACCGACTCAAAATTTCTTGGTTATCCAAAATTACTTTAAGAAGTGAGTAAATTAAGGCCTAATAGAAAATGTTTCCCTATTATTTAATGCTTTTCAGTTTTTTCGGCGGTTTAATTTTTTGATAAAAATGTTTATTTTTTTTGCTTTTCAGTTTTTTTTGGCTAACTTTTTTTGACCCTAGCTAATCACCCTTCACAGGGTGGTCGCCCCCCACAAGGTGGCCACACAACCTGGTGAAGGTTGAGGGACTAACAGGATGAGGTTCGATCACGACCGGTCGGTGAGGCAATTTTTGAGGGAGGCCTATGTCCAGCAGTGGACGTCTATCGGCTGAGATTATGATTATTAACATTCATATAAAAAGACTCATAATTATACCTAGCAGTTTTCATGTAAATCACAACACGGCAATACAATCTGTGAGTGAACAATAAAGTCACCCCTATTTGTCCACCCTTAGGGTTGGAATTTTATTTCCAAATTTTTATGGGACCAACTTCAAGGTATACCCTGTCGATTAAAAAAAGAATTATCAAAATCGGTCCACACAGTAAAAAGTTATGCGTGATCATACATAAAAAATATAATAATAATAATAATAACACATCACACTCAGAGCCCCTAACTAGGAAGATCCTGTATCTAGGGTGCCCGAAACACACACAGAGACAAACATCACACCCAGACCGTATATATATATACGCGACGAATTGAGAACCTCCTCCTTTTTGTTTTTTCGTCGGTTAAAAATAATGTTCCGTTGGCGTTTCGGAATATGATATAAAGCCATGTGCTCATCGAATTTTGTGTTCGTAAATTTTTATATTAGAATTATTTAAATAACTATTTTTCTTTAACGATTTAGCTATATTTTTAGTAACTCTATTTATTTAGTTGAGAGAACAAGCTCAACTATTAAAATTAATTTGGGTTTGTGGGTCGTTTTGATTTATTTTATTCCTAAAACAACTGTTATTATGTGAATAAAGAAAACCCTATTTAACCATTAAATATGAAAAATAATAGAAATAGATTCGTACTCATTACATTTAAAAAATATATACTCAAAATATTACCTAAGTTGTGTTCTTAGCTTTACAAAAAAATATGTAACTTTTGCGTTACTTCTGCGTTACCGTAACGTAAAAGTGTGTATGTAACTTTATGTCACTAAGTGGCAAAATTGGCGGCCTTACCCAACTAACATTTAAATTAAAAATTACAAATAATTGTAAAATACTATAAGTAAGTCTCCTTTTACAACCTCTACACTTCATTAAAGAGATTTTTTACTTTCCTTAAGTATCTCATTTACATGAGAACGTAAACAAATATATGTTGTAGTTTTTTTTAATGTAAGTACTTTTAACTAGTTCAAAAAAAAAAAACAAATTATGAGGTAAGGTCCTAATGGTTCTCTGCAAATCTGTATTCCAGTAGTAGAAGCCGTGGGAAAGAATAATTTTTAAGGTAAACAAAGTCATAAATCACATTTTGTAAAGGGTTTTTTGCAGAGTATTCTTACCTGGAATCGACGCTTTTGTTTTAGCATGAACGCATAGGCGGGGTGCCTGCCTATCCAACATGCCTTACACACAAAGACAACATAATGCGGCAACTATTTGTCTCTGAGCACTGCTACCTAAAGCTTGAGCAAACAAATCAAACCCATTTATGGAATTAATTGCCAATTTTTTTTTTAAGTTTTGCTGGGTATTTCTTACTGAGTACCAACTACATAAGAATTTTGGTGTATTTATGAAAAAAAATACTTTGTGAATACCGTTTAAAATGTTGAAAGCTTTTTTTAAAAAGACGTGATTTTGTTCTATAGGCAAATATTCAATGCTATGGTGTCTATTTAAGCGTTTACCCAGCTATGTATGGATGTTTGTAAAAAATCTGTGATGACCATTTGTAGATCTAAGTACGTTTCGACCTTTACGACCAAATCCAAACTGACTTAATTCAATTCAACAGTATTTTATTAGTTTTTAATTAAAACCATTGGAAAATGCGCAGCGCAATTCATCTGTAGATGTACTTTCACTAATTTTTACGCTGAGCGTACCAACAGTCTAGACACAATGTACCAAAAAGTCCACTCTTTAGCACAGCACTAAAAAACTTGTCTTGCTTGTGTGACGTCACAGCAGCACTTCACCTCAAGTGCTTGGCGTACGATATATATCAAACAACTGATGAACGGGTTGCTTCGCTAGAGCCGCCCGCCTGCCTTATTAATTGTTGTCGACATTTTCAAAGGCCAGGATTTGTTATGTCTACAATGGAGGAATCAATAGTAAATTCTAATAGAAATTATATTATTCCAGTCCGCACTATGCGTACACGTTATGAGATGGTTGAAAAAGTGTATAGTTATAATAATTTAAAAAATATATTTGTTAGGAATCATAGAAAATTCCGAGTAATGTCACAACACTAGACCACTTCCAGTAAAGTACTTGGCGTGGGAGAGCACACTATTTTTCATTTGAAAGTTTCTTAAAGTTTATCGTCTTATTATTCTAAGTTTATTCACTTTACACAACATCTGTTAATATGAATTCGTTCACAGAAGCTTCAAGAACAGTATCCAATTGGATTTTTCTCTTTAGAACATATAGTTGGGTCATAAAATGTAAAAATGTAAGCTACTTCCAGAGAAGTGCTTGGCGTGGTGAGAGAACTTTGTGACTACTTCATATCAAGTGGTTGGCGGTTAAAAGGTTAAAATCTTAATTTGACTAAACTAGCTATCTCGGCGGACTTTACTGCCTTTGATATTTCTTTGTGTTACGCGTATTATTTCAAAAGTTATTATTATGCTAGTCCGGGCAGACACGATAATAATAATAATAATCGCACTCAGAGCCCCTAACTAGGAAGATATAGGGTGCCCGAAACACACACAGAGACGAACATTACACCCAGATCGGAAAAAACATCGATATTCATCATATCAAAATTCGCCCGCCCGGGAATCGAACCCAGGTGCACACGCTTTCTCAGTCCACATCACTGCCAACTGAGCCACGGAGCAGTCAACAAAAAGTATGATACTACTGTCTAATCTTGCTTAGATTTTTCAGGGACACGCTTTTTGTAGCTTTTACGTAATCAGCAGATCATGGATATTGATTAATGAAAACTGCCGAAAACTCCTTCACATAGTTTATTCATTAGATTTTATCTTCACAAGCCTACGAGACATACATAACTTGTTGTAGCATCTTGTTTCACGCGTGTTAATTATAATTTCCTTCTCGCTGATATCAGCATGATGAAGGCTTGTGTCAGTCATTTGGTCGGAAGTACCAGGCGGAGTATATTATTGTATCATGCTCTTCGACAAATTTTATGACAATGTTGTCTAAGACAATTAAACTTTTAAATTCATATCATTTGCAGTTAGTTCATTACCAATGCAGAGGTTATCCAAGATTGCAATATCTTTGATCTAAACAAACTCGACAACAACTAAATCGTCTTCTCTATTCCAGAAATTCTCCGAAAACAGCTTCTCGAACTTCAATCACACGAAGATCCACCGGGGGACCTGCCTAGGCCCCCGGAGCGCTTGTCCCCTCCACAAGAACTCAACTTGGGGAAGCTCCTTCGAAGCCTGCGTCAATGAGAACATGAGGAAGGAGTACGGGTTCGAGGCTCGCCTGCTCGAGCTTTCGTCATGCAAAACAAAAGACGAACAGCCAAGATTAGACGCTTATGATTGGGCGTTCTTGTACTACGCTTTGACTCTACTTGGTCTTAATTTGGCTGGGACTGTGTATGATTTAATGCTGAGAGATGTATCGGTAAGGGGTGAGTATACTTTATTTTCTAGGGTTGTACAATCACGGACTAGGAGGCCGTAACAGATTTGTCTATGGTTTCGTCAGCCCTAGACTGTATTACCAAAGAACAAGAGCTATTTTGCAATACAGAAAAACCGGAACTGTTACGCCGATCGTGTCCGCCACTGTACGTACTCAGATAAAAAAAAACGAATCACAAACAACGTATCTCTAAACATTGTGATATTATTTTTTAGGATTGTACTCAGATTAAAAACACATTTTTTTTTAGAATAGAATAGAATCATTTTATTTCCATTATGTGGTAGAATACAGGATAGTAGATTATTATTAAGTGCGCACATAAACCCTGTAAGGAAACTGAAATATAAACCTAAAACACTAAACTTAAAACTAGGCATATTATTGTTACCTTTGTAAGTCCTAATCACACACTACGTATCTTTAATCATCCTGATTTCATTTGTTAGGGTTCACAAACAGCGATACTTACATTGTATGGTATAGGTAGGTATATAAGGCATATTACATATAGCTATTCTACCGCTTATTGCGAAAAAAAATGTGTTTTATACCATAGTAAATATCAAAGAGAACCAATAGGTACACGGAAAAGATTTGGATGTTTAATAATTTTGTTACCTACCTACATAAATTTTTGCAGTGACTCTTTGCTATGTTTTGAGGTTTTTTTACTAAATGACCATAACATAATATATATATGCATATGCAAATTTGCATGTAGCATGTTGTTTTGTCTAAAATAATTTGGTAGGTATATTAGGTAAGTACTTACTTAGCTGCGCAGTGCGCAAGATTGCATGAATAAAAACAAAACTTTGACGAAACTTTTGAAAACTTGTTTTATGTTTTTTGCGTTACGCTTCATTAGCATAAATTAATCAAGTCTGCGTTTTACGGTTCAACGTACTCAAAAAACTTTGTGGAGAATTTACGAGAAGAGGTGCACGGTCGCGAGAATTTCAGAGCCACAGCGAACATTTATTCTTCAAGCTATGCGCCCTTCCCATTGCAACCAAAATTTTGCATTTCTTTGGGTTATGTCGGAGAATTCAGTTTTTCTGCGGATCTTATTATATTTCTGATTTGATCACGCAGGAAACTTTGAGCATCATCTTTATCACCCACTGTTACAACTCCACAATCGTCACAAGCACAAACAATTAGGAGCTTGCCATATCCGCAGGCGATTAGCCCTGCAGTACCGGGCCGAAGAATACTTAGGACTGAGAGAAGAACCCGGGGTCGCGGTGTACGATACGAGGCGGGGGCCTCGTGCATTCATTAAACCGCCCCGAGAAGAACGGCGAAACGGCGGGTATCCCGTTTCCGTCGTCGAGCGTTGGGTGAGCCATCTACGCTCCGGGGGGACGACCACAATTTCCCCCCGAGAAGAGGCTCTACAGCCTATGCTGAGAGGGGGGTCGCGGAGAATTGTCACTGCCCGCGACCCTCCTGCTAACAGCCGAAAAGGACACCGGCGGGGTTTTAGTGGGTGAGAACTCCACATAACCCTGCGGCTCCCCCGGGTACAGGGTACTCGTCAGGTGTTTTCTCGCCTTAAAAAAAAGCCGGGTTAGCGATCGCCGTATAGTACTTATTTTCCTATCCTAGCCCTAGCTAGATGCAAATTTTAATCTTATAATCCTAAACTGTTTACACCTACTGCAGGTAACCGGTTACTTCTCTGCTTCTCGCTGAAGGAAAACTGGAAGAGGTTCACATCGGGTGCGACCTCGGATCAGAGATACCAAAGACTGAAATGTTTTAACGGACTAAGGTATTTATTTATTTATTATTATTATTATTATTAATTGTATATGCATACCTACTATTTTATTTATATTACTAGAGGCTGCCCCGCGGTTTTTCCCGCGCAGATTTCTCATAAACACGAAAATCCCGTTTTTTTCCGTTCCCGTGGGAATTTCGAGAAATCCCTTCTTAGTGCTCACCTACACTCCCCAAGGAACCCACGTGCCAATTTTCAGCTTTCTACGCCCAGTAGTTTCGGCTCTGCGTTGTCTGTCAGTCAGTCAGTCAGTCAGTCAGTAACGGAAGAGTTTTATATATATTGATAAACAAGTCAACCCGGCGAACTTCGTACCGCCTCACCTATTACTATCTTGTGAATGTATTATATACTTATAAACCTTCCTCTTCAATAACTCTATCTTAAAAAAACCGCATCCAAATCCGTTGCATAGTTTTAAAGATATAAGCATAAATAGGGACAAACGCGGGAAGTGACTTTGTTTGTCTAAGTTTGATTACGTAGACTATTGATTGATTGTTACTAATATTGATGCGAAAGTAACTATCTGTCTGTCTGTCTCTCTTTCCTGGAAAAACTACTGAACCGATTTGAATGAAATTATATATATAGATAATCTACAGCCTAAGAAAGGACAAGGCTACTTTTTATCCCAAAATTCACACGGGAAAATTGGCAATTTGATGTTTCAAGGGAAAATCCCTATATAATGACGAATAAAATTGTGAAATAGGTACTACAAAATTAATTTATAATCCTAGGTGGTAATCACGTATTCTGTGTAATCACTATGGCATACCGATGTCTCTTAATTTACACATATTGTTTGATACCACTCCATTGCAATGCATCGTTTTACTTTCACGTTTAAGTTTCTCAACAATTTCTCTACTTTTTAAGATTACTTTATTGTAAAACTTTATCTTCTCTATAAGTCTATTATATTTTGTTCTATTATATTTTTTCCATTATTTCCAGGGCTATTCTAATGAACATGGTGAACCTGGCCCACGTACCCATCATGCTGATTATATTTACTGCCAATCCCCGGTTTTTTGAAAAGGTAAGCTTTTAAGTAGCTTTTACAAGTGAAAATACACTTATATTATTTTGTTTACATTTAAAACTAGTCGACCTGGCGAACTTCGTACCGCCTTACCTGTTACTAGATATATGTTGACCTTCCCCTTGAATCACTCTTTCTTTTAGAAAGAAAACCGCACCAAATCCGTATATAGGATACATAGGGACAGACGCGGGAAGCGACTTTAGCGATTATAGGTTTCAAAATCAATAGTTTTTTGATTCCAGATTAGTTATTTTATCTTTTACTAGAGGCTGCCCCGCGGTATCACCCGCGCAGATTTCTCTTAAACACAAAAATCCCGTTTTTTCCCGTTCCCGTGGGAATTTCGGGAAATCCTTTCTTAGTGCTCACCTACACTCCCTAAGGAACCTACATGCAAAATTTGAGCCCGCTACGCCCAGTAGTTTCGGCTCTGCGTTGTCTGTCAGTCAGTCAGTCAGTCAGTCAGTCAGTCAGTAACGGAAGAGTTTTATATATATTGATTTCCTCATAAATTTTAAGGAAAAACGACAAAAATTACTTGGGCTTACCTGTGCGTGGATCCACGTTCCGGCAAATCAAATCGAATATTTTTTTATTCAATATAGGATACAAGATAGTATTATCACTTATTGAAAGTCAATTAGACTACATCTAATCTAATTGATATTGATACCTTATTTGGTAAAGTATCCTATACTGTGAGAGGCGAGGTATATCAGGGTGCCCACCAATTGGCTCATGCCTTACGCCAATAGTCGCCTGGAGAGGCCCCCAAACGAGCCCTCCTCTGTCAAATGATTCTACTCCCTTTCGCAATAATTTAACAGCTTATAGAAGAAAGGGGTAACAATCTCTACTTTATCTCTCTTTTTGTTTTAATCAAACCAAGGGTTAATCGTTATTTTTGATTCCAGCTTAGTTTACAACCAGAGTTCGCAACCCTCACAACTGGCACGGTGGCCATCCAAGGCTTTCTAGTCATGTCCATGTCCATGTTTCTAAGAACCTTCAAGACCCTTATTGACTCCGAGAGGTACCAGCTCGGTGCTATGACAGTGGTTGCTGCCACTATTGAAAGATTTGTCAGGTAAGTCATCCTACGTCCGCCTTCTCGTGGTACTGAGCTACCAACCAATTTTCTGTAATCAGTTCAGTAGTTTAGGCATGAAACTTTATCTTCACCACCCTATCTATTATAATTTCTTTATATTATATGCAAAAATCTTATTTATTTTTCGACTTGTGGAACCATTATTATATTGTTAATGTTGAAGTATACTGGGTGTTTCTGACAAGGCGGTAATAAATCAAATAAGAGCTTCTGCTCACTATAACTAACAACTTGCCCAAAGGAACATACGTCGAAATCTCAAAAAAAATAACAGCTGTTCCATACATTGGTTCGATCAGGTGGCGGGGTCAATGTACGGGACAGCTGATTTTTGTTTTGAGATTTCGACCCATGTTGCTTTGGGAAAGTTGTAAGGTATGGTGAGCTGAAGCCCTCCTTTGATTTATTACCGCCTTGTCAGAAACACCCAGTATATGTAGTTCTTTACCCATCTTAATATCTCTTTACATTATATTTTCTTCTTTATGTTTCACCTCGCCCTCACTCCATTTTGGTGCCGGCAGAATACCAGCGCCATTACAGGAAACTGTGACATGATGCTAAGTCGGGGCCTTTTTTCAGTTGTAATACTTTTCGCTCTATACATTTTATATGTAAAATTGTTATTTGTCTTTTTATTTGTATTTTATGTTGTGTGTATTAGTTTTTTAAGTGAAAATAAATATTTTATCTATCTATCTCCATTCGTAAGTGTCGTTAAAAGCGACTATGGGCGGATAGTAGCGTCCTTTGTTTAAAAAAATTAAACCCTCCTTATTCCACAATGTTAGTTTTTGTGGAGGAGGCTTAGTTACAGCAGTGGAACTCTCTGAGGCTGAAAATAAGAAGGAGGAAAAGGAATATATTCAGTAAATACTTACTCTATTATTCAAAAAGATACAGGGTAAAACGTCCTATTACCGCGGTAGTCAAAATCACGTCCTATTACGGCTCTATTTTATCTTTTGCAATTTATGATTCGTTGTGACTGTGTATGGTAAAGGTGACTACATAGTGTCCAAGGGAAACTAACACGTAACTTATTACCCAGCACTCGTGCGTTTAAAATCGTTTAAAATTACTTAAATTAATTATTTTGTGTAACGTCAGCGAAGCGAGAAGCTGTTTCATACAAATGCAGACTGACTCGCGGTAGAACATTGAATTTTCAGACTTCGTTTTTAGTTCAAACAAACACTTTAAGATTATGTTACTATATTCGAATACTTTTTACATTCAAGTAGTCTTAGTTAATCAAGTTGATTTCTATTTAAAATCAAATAAAACTACTAAATATATGTAAACAAAAGTCCACCGTGTTAGGAAGGCTATTTGAGGGTTCCGCCTATTACGGAGGGTACCATCGGTAATAGGAAAAACGCAGTGTCGGTAATTTTTAAATTTAGTGGTATAATAAATATAATTTATGAACATTTCGTTATTTAAGTGTAATTTTCATTAGTTCTCAAGTATAAATCCAATTTTGGAGGTACATGTTTTTTAACTAGAATCGTTGTTTTTGACGCTTAAAATTGACAGTAAAATTTAAGTTTGTTAGAATATTGTGAAACCTAACGTATGAGTTTTAATGAAGAAAAATAGTCTAATACAACGATTGCTAACGATTTGAGAGTTTTATGGTAAAGTCAGAGTGCTCTTTTTTGTAAGTAATAACTTACATTACCGAAATATCTTCACACTATATTTCAGAATTAGGATATAAAAACTCATTACATATTTGAGTACCTACCGTATTAGGCTGTAAGGAATCCAAACACGGTGTATGGAAATTACAGAGCAAAGATATCGTACATTTTAAAAAGCTTTACTGCAAGTCTACTTATTTGGTTTGTTGTATGGTAAATTCGTGATATCCTGTCTAAATTGACATACGTCAAATAACTAAAATGCACTTTAACTTTTTATGAATAACAGGGTAAGTAAATTATTTAAAAAACTTACACAAAAATGTATACTAAGGTTAGGTTTATCGTATTTTCCCATTAATATAATAATTTACTACTAGATTTTACCGCAACTTTGACACACCGTACAAAACTGATTATGATTCGTTGGTTGTTTTATTTATTATTGTATTTTGGTTTACTGTTTTGTTGTTGTTTTTTTTGTGTTCCATTTTATTGCATGTTTGTGTCTACGTTGTTGATAAAAAAAAATATCTTTCTTTTTTTTTACTTTCTCCGCTTGGGTAGAAACCAATTTTCCATCTTTCTTTACCGTTTTACTTAACCTTCACTGACTGCACACCGTTGCTTCGTCAGTTAAATTTTCCTTCAAATATGTTTTATTTTTAAGGTTTCAATAAAATCTATTTCGTAGTTTTTACGTGAAAGAGTTACAGACATCCTTTATTACAAACTTTGTCGTTTATAATATTATTAGGATCATTAAAACCCTCGTCCGGGCCTTTTTCAAATTAAAGTTCGAGATAAACGAACAGCAATTGTTTTATAACGAGGTTAAGGAGGTTATCAGTTCGACCTGTTTGTATGTTTGTATGCATGTTTGCCCGCGATTATTTCGATTTTGTCAAAACCGATTTTCACAAAAGTATTTTTTGAATTCAGAAGAAGGATTTAGTACCTATTTTTAACCGATTTTAGAAAAGAGGAAGTTCTCAGTTTAGGTTTGTATCAGTTTATGGATTTAGGTTTCGGCTACACGTCCCGGGACCTTAGTAATATGTCTTTTCCATCCGTTCGTCTGTCTGTCTGCCAAAGGCATTAATTTCCGAAACGGTTCGATTAATTTTAATGAAAAAATTTCACGATATTTTATTTGTCGTCCAAAGAATACTAAACAAATATTAAAAACTTCAAAAAATTATGGAAATTTAGAGAAAAATGCAAAAATTGTGCCAAAATCTTCCTTTTTTGAACAAACTTATTGAGCCTCTACTGAGATATTGACCTGGTCAACAGACAACAAATAATGATCATTTGTAACTTCACTTAATGTAGGTTAACAACAAATATTAAAAATTATGTTAATAAGCTAGCCAAATTTGCACAAATTACGCTTATCAATATATATAAAACTCTTCCGTTACTGACTGACTGACTAACAGACAACGCAGAGCCGAAACTACTGGGCGTACAAAGCTGAAATTTGGCACGTAGGTTCCTTAGGGAGTGTAGGTGAGCACTAAGAAAGGATTTTCCGAAATTCCCACGGGAACGGGAAAAAACGGGATTTTTGTGTTTATGAGAAATCTGCGCGGGAAATACCGCGGGGCAGCCTCTAGTATAATAATAATAATAATAATAACACATCACACTCAGAGCCCCTAACTAGGAAGAACCTGTATCTAGGGTGCCCGAAACACATACACAGACACACATCACACCCAGACCGGAAACAAACATCGATATTCATCATATCAATATTCGCCCCGCCCAGGAATCGAACCCGGGTGCACTCGCTTCTTCTCAGTATGGGCATAACCTGCGCACATAAAGAAACGATCTCAAAATGGCGGCCGTTGTATGGGCTGTCTCTCTTCTCAACTCTTCCCTCATACTAATTTACGCGAGATAGCATTCGTTCGGCCGCCATTTTCAAATCGTTTCTTTATCAGCGCGGCTTATAAAAAAAAATCGTCCGCATATTTAATTCATTCCGTTCCGTTGTGCATAGAGATGGTAGAACGTTATGATGCCGTAGATTGATTGATTGATTGTTGTTTTGTTATTCGCCCGTTCAGGTCAGGCAAAGGAACAGCCAAATACAGCCCATACAGCAAAATATTCATTATAATGTTTCCTAAACTAATTATATTACTGGAAACTTCTTAGCGCGAGGCCGTTTATTAAATAGTTGATACACAAAATATTATCAAAATAGCCCCTTACTAGGAAGAACCTGTATTTATGTACAGTGCCAGTAACAATTACAGCCATTAATAATAATAATAATAATAATAACACATTACACTCAGAGCCCCTAACTAGGAAGAACCTGTATCTAGGGCGCCCGAAACACACATACATTGCATACCATTTTCTGATTGCACGGAACCATGAGCTGAAATGAAAATGTTTCATCGTGCGTGTGTTGTCATCCCATACTCCGTAATAGGCTGTGCTTACCGCCGTGATGGGCTTCAAACTTTTTTTTGCCGCCGTAATAGGAATTCCGAATTGTCAGAAAAAATATTTATTTAAAATTTATTATCACTCTAAAATAAATAAAACGACAACTGAAATAGAAAATATAATTATCATGAGTGTAAAAAAAAATTTCAAACATCTGCTAAAATATTTAGAAATGCTTAATTTCTTACCCTACTTTAAAATGTCGTCAAAACGCGCCGTAATAGGGCATGTTACCCCAGTAGGTTTTAAGTAGCTTTACTGGAGGTCTCCGTCTCGGTTTGTTGTATGGTAAATACGTGGCATCCAGACTAAATTGACATACTTACGTCAAATAACTAAAATGCTCTTTAAATTTTTATGAATAACAGGGTTATAAAATAAAATAAGTAAAACAAAAAGAAAAGTAAAGTAAGATGATTCCGTGCTTCGGAAGGCACGTTAAGCCGTTGGTCCCGGCCGCAGTAGTGGTCGTTATAACCGCGGCGACAAGCTGGCCCCTTGTCACGTTGGTAATATAAAGCATAAACTTGGCTAAACGTGGGTCCGGCTCTCAAGCTGGTGCCTCTGCCTAACCCTTCGGGGAACAAAAGGCGTGAGATTATGTTATGTTATAAATAAAACAAAATAAAAAGCCTTTATTTCCCTTAATTATTATTACAATAAGTGAAGGTATTTAGATTAAAATTTCAGGTGAATTATTTAATTAGATAAAAATATTATTATTCAAGTAAATTATTATATATTTATTACAGGGTTATAGTATAGATAAAACGCTTGAACTACTCCTTCCACTATGCTTTCAGAATAGCACCACTGTTCATGACGTCGGTCTCGTTTACTGCGACCCTAGCACGCTTCCTCAACGACGGACCTCTGTGGAAGAAATACGTGGAAGACGAGAGCCAGGTCTGCCGTGACACCTTCTGGAGGCAGCTGTTCCTCATGCAGCATTGGTATGCACCCGTCTGCGTGCCTCAAGCATGGTATGTTACCGGTACTAGGATCAGTTTTTCTTTCTCATCAGTAAGTTTTTTTAAGCCGTGACTCTCTCAAAACGCAGGCAATAATAAATCAAAGAAAATTGACTGCTCCGTAGCTTAGTTGGCAGTGATGTGGAGTGAGCGAGACTGAGACTCGGTTGCCCCTGGGTTCAATTATTGGGCGAATATTAATATGATGAATAGGTATCGATGTATTTTTCCCGGTCTGGGTGTAATGTTCGTCTTTGTATATGTTTCGGGAACCCTAGATACAGGTTCTACTAGTTAGAGGCTCTGAGTGCGTTGTGTTATAAAAAAGGAGAGTTCTATGTTAACAGTAGACGTCTTTCGGCTGAGATATTGGACATCACTATGTAACATCCCCTTACAGGTACCTATCGGTAGACTTCCAACTCTACGTGGTCTGCACATCGCTGACGATATTCCTGATAAGACGAGGCAAGAGCATTCTGCAGCCATTACTCTGGCTCTTGGCTGCTAGCCTGGTTGTCCTTTTCGGGATCAATTACGCTTTGGAGCTGAAGCCTTGCCTTGAGTCTATGAGGCCTGAGTAAGTATTTTTTAAGCGTAAACTGGTGTAGTTCTGCTTGTCGCACATAACTGGGCATTTATTCTTTTCTGTTCCAAATTTGAAGTCTATAAGTATGTCGAATGGTTCTGATTTTTTTTAAATAATAATAATAATTTATTTGCACAACAAAATAAATTACAAACATAAATGATAATCAAAAACAGCTTTGAGCAATACATAAAATACATAGTTAATAGACTTACATTTCAGCCCCTAAACTAGGTAAAACCTGTTTCTTAGGGACTGATAAATAATAAGTACCAAGCAGCCACACTGCGATCGTCAATCCACCCTAGCAAATGAATGGCAAAACCGCTAACAATGTTTTGTCTTTGAGTTAATCTTATATCTATGGGAGAGGCAAGTCAAGTAGTGGACGTCTCGTCGGTTGAGAAGACTTGTAGCGGCACATAGCGCTACAGCTTAAGAGCCAGTTTACAGCGATGCTAGCGCCATTCGCGAAAAAAATTAGTATATTCTAAACTAAGACAAATATCAAAAATGTGGCATTGTATGACACTAGATAATGTAGCCTAGTATTTTTAGGGCACTTCTGTACAGCTTTTAGGTTGAAGACCAAAGAAAGCTACAAAGTGTTACTAAAAGTGGCCACTTTTGGCAACAATCTATGTTTTTTTTTGTTATTTTTACTTAGGACTACTTTGCTGTGCTTAAAAAATACTAGGCTACATTATCTAGTGTCATACAGTGCCACATTTTTGATATTTGCCTTAGTTTAGAAGATATTAATCTTTTTCACGAATGGCGCTAGCATCGCTGTAAACTGGCTCTTAACACGAAGTAATTTCTACATCACACTGTCGAAGTTTTTAACGCAGCTCGCATAATAGAATTTCCAAGTCAATCAATGCATTAGAAGGGATTGGCCAGTTCTTCTTTGCACTGCTTGAAGCTTCAATACATAGTATAAAATAAAGTCGCTTCCCGCGTCTGTCCCTAAGTATGAGCCTTTAAAACTATGCAACGGATTTTGATGAGGTTTTTTTTTAATAGATAGAGTGATTCAAAAGGAAGGTTTATAAGTATAATACATGCACAACAAAGGAATAGGTGAGGCGGTACAAAGTTCGCCGGGTCGACTAGTTTATAAGTAAAGCTAAGTACTTCTTTTTATTCTTTGTCGTTCAAAAATAAACCCTCAATTAATGACGACAGGACTCTATACTCGTTGTTCAAGTACGACAAGTCGTTCATCCTGCTGTACCAGTCGGTGTGGGGCAACTTCCCCGGCGCGCTGCTGGGCGTGCTGGCTGCCTACCTCTACTACAATGCTAGACAAAGTAACATCGACTTGAAACAGTACAAGGTATACTTTAGTGTTCTTACATTTGTTTCTTCCTAACTAAAGCTCTAGTTCATTTTACCGGACAGCTTGCAGATTACACCCTGTATCTGTATATTATAGAGTTACTGGGCGTCTGACAATAAAGTAATAAAATTCTAAATTTAGTTAACTCTTACTCCATTGTTTAATACAAATATTCGATCAGGATGTCAGCTGGCCCCTTGTCACGTTGGTAATAAAAAGCATAAACTCGGCTAAACGTGGGTCCGGCTTTTGAGCTGGTACAGTGGCGGACACGGTCGGTGTAACACTTCCGGTTTTTCTGTATTGAAAAATAGCTCTTGTTCTTTGGTAATACAGTCTAGGGTTGACGAAACCATAGACAAATCTGTTACGGCCTCCTAGACCGCCACTGTACCTCTGCCTAACCCATCGGGGAATAAAAGGCGTGAGATTATGTATGTATGTATGTGATGTCAATGTTATGTACAGTGGCGGTCTAGGAGGGCGTAACAGATTTGTCTATGGTTTCGTCAGCCCTAGACTGTATTACCAAAGAACAAGAACTATTTTGCAATACAGAAAAACCGGAAGTGTTACGCCGACCGTGTCCGCCACTGTACAAGCTAGCTGATTTTTGATCGAAATTTTGACACACCAGAAATTTCACGTGTTCCACACGCACGTTGTAACTCGCATATGTCCGAGATACTGGGAATGTGTAGGTAGCTGTATACCTTAGTTGCATACATCCCGTATAGATGCTAACCCTTATTATTTTTTTTAAATATAATTTTTGTACAATATTTTGACGATCACATTATACTTTGACATTTTATAATACAACTTTGTATGTAATATGAATTTGATAGTGTGAAATAAATGAATCTAATCTAATCTAATCTCGCGCGTTTCCACCAGAGAGATGGGAGCCGGTTTCCACCAAAGAACAATAAAGACTACTTACTTGCCTACTCTTAATCTTAATCTTAATAACACATCACACTCAGAGGCCCTAACTGGGAAGAACCTGTATCTAGGGTGCCCGAAACACACAGAGAGACGAACATCTTACCCAGACCGGAAACAAACATCGATATTCATCATATCAATATTCGCCCCGCCCGGTAAACGAACCCGCATGTACACGCTTACTCAGTCCACATCACTGCCAACTGAGCCACGGAGCAGTCATCACTCTCTCAGTGGTTTCCACACAAAAAAAAAAAACAAACAAACAAAACGCGCTGGACAGGCACTTAGAGAAAGTTGTTAGGTTTAGTGAGCTAAAGCTCTTTACCTTGTCAGAAACACCGTGTACGAAACAAAAGTGGCAGTGGGCGGCGCGGGTGAGCGGGAGGCGCGGGTGAGCGGGAGGCGCGTCGAGAGGAAACGCACCTTTCAATAGAATCAGATGAACACAGTAGCAACAGGGCGTTTGAGCGGTTTGGATACGGCACTTAAGAGCCAGTTTACAGCGATGCTAGCGCCATTCGCGAAAAAAAATAATAACTTCTAAACTAAGGCAAATATCAAAAATCTGGCACAGTATGACACTAGATGATGTAGCCTAGTAATTTTCGGGCACTGTTGCATAGCTTTTAAGTTAAAGACCAAAGAAAGCTATAAAGTGTTGTTAAAAGTGGCCACTTTTAGCAACAATCTGTTGTTCTTTTAAGTTAGGACTACTTTACTGTGCTCAAAAAATATTAAGCAAGATTATCTAGTGTCATACTGTGCCACATTTTTGATATTTGCCTTAGTTTAGAAGATATTCTTTTTTTTTTCGCGAATGGCGCTAGCATCGCGGTAAACTGGCTCTTAATAAATCTTCAGTCGGCAACGGCATGACGTCCAAACAACTCGAGCGGAAAACGCAAACTTACTTGCGTTTACCCGCCCGCTCGAAACACGCTTGTCCCGCTGCAACACCCGCTCACCCGCCCCGCGCTTGGTGCACTTCAGTACAAAACTATTTGTTTGTCTAACACGCCAGCGGATTCCGCTACTCGCGCCGCTGCCACTGTCATTTGTAACCGGTTTGACCTGTATGTACGTACTTATGTTTGTCCGCGATTTTCTCGCGTTTGGCTGAACCGATTTTAATGCGGTTTTCATATAGTTACATCCAGGAGAAGGTTTTAGTACCTATTTTAACTGACTTAGAAAATGAGGAAGTGCTCAATTGATGTATGTGTCAATTTATTTAAGGCGGGTTCCTTTTTTGTAAAAAATAAATTATACAAGGTGTTTCTGACTAGGCGGTGATAAATCAAAGGAGGGTTTCAGCTCACCATACCTAACAACTTTCCCAAAGCAACATGTGTAGAACAATCAAAACAAAAATCAGCTGTGCCGTAAATTGACCCCGTCAGCTGATCGAACCAATGTATGGAACAGCTTTTTTTTTTTGAAATTTCGACCAATGTTGGTTAAGGATAAGATAAAAGATAAAGATAATCTATTTGCATAAATTGTCGTACATAACAAAGGATCTTATATTTAGGGAAACCAACACAATTTGTCACACATAATATGTTGACATGCAAAATTTACTTTGGGACAGTTGTTAGTTATGTGAGCAGAATCCCTCCTTTGATTTATTACCGCCTTGTCAGAAACACCCAGTACACTAAGATATTATTACAAAATCAAAGCAATTTCTTAAGATTTTCTTTTCCTTCCCCCCAGTTCTTCATGTTCATGTTCCGTATGGCGTTTCCGATCACTGTCCTCTACTGCGTGATGGGCTTCTTCTTCGGTGGAAAAATTACTTCCCGCCTGTCAGTGTCGCTGATAGCGACCTTAGACAAACCGGTCTACGCTGCTGTTATTGCTTTCTTCTTGTTGGGATGCATGTATGAAGTTAATCGTAAGTATATCATCAATCTATACCAATATTATAAAGAGGAAAGATTTGTTTGTTTGTTTGTTTGTTTGTAACAAATAGGCTCCGGAAATACTGAACCGATTTGAAAAATTCTTTCACTGGTAGAAAGCTACATTAACCCAAAATGTCATAGGCTATATTAGATTTTCAAAAAAATTAGGGAGGGAAAAAAAAAAAATAGACACATTCGAACAATCGTTCATTCGAAGAAAAGTTTGTCGACCAAATGTTATATCGAGATAAAGTGTATTCGAAGAATTGTTCAGTCTACGTTTCGTTAATCGAACATAATGACTTTCGACAAAAAGTTACGGACCCATACCTACCCTTATTTATAGTAATGAGAAAATGAGAACCTTTGCTAGGTAACAAGTTTTATAAAGCTTTGATAGCCCAGAGGTGAAACGACACCATCGCTTCCGTGGTTAGGTAGACCGTGTCCAGTCCTTTTAGACCTTTAGCTCCTTTTCCGTCGTGTCGATCAGTCATCAGTTTGACAATAAGAAGTCAAGAGAATAGACAGTTTTTTTTTTGTGGTCAGTGTCCATTCCACGCCCAGCTGCTATCCAGCTTCATTCTTGGGGAGGACATGTAGTTTTCTCTTCTGCACGCCTTTGGAGCTGCGGTGGCACAGTGCCACAAGCTGTGCTGCCGCCCTTAATAAGTGTGTCACGCTCACGACCCCAATGACCCGCTAGTCGCCTCGTACGACAAGCAGGGGATACCGTTTCTTACTCTTCTTCTAGTAAAAAAGGAAAGTAAAAAATGATACAAGATATCACTTATTGAAAGTTAATTAGACTAATCTAATTAATATTGATACCTTATTTGGTAAAGTATCCTATACTGCGAGAGGCGAGGTAGTTCAGGGTGCCCACCAATTGGCTCAGGTAAACAAATGTTTGCCTTGCCTTACGACAATGGTCGCCTGGAGACGCCCCCAAACGAGCCCTCTGTCAAATGATTCTATACTCCCTTTCGCAAATATTTTACAGCGTAGAGAAGAAAGGGGTAGCAAACTCTACTTTACAATTTATCTCTCTCTCTTTTTTTTGTTCTTTTGTGACATTACAATTCAATTTGGCGACAATACAAAGAATATAAATTAACTAGAGGCTGCCCCGCGGTTTTTTCCTCGCAGATTTCTTATAAACACAAAATTCCTGTTTTTTCCCGTTCCCGTGGGAATTTCGGAAAATCCCTTCTTAGTGCATTTACACTTACGAAGGAACCTACATGCAAACTTTCAGCTCGCTACGCCCAGTAGTTTCGGCTCTGCGTTGTCTGTCAGTCAGTCAGTCAGACAGTCAGTCAGTCAGTCAGTCAGTCAGTCAGTAACGGAAGAGTTTTATATATATTGATTAATAAACTCTCAACAGACATAACAAGACGTGCAGTGGAGTGGCGCGGCTGGGGCCTGCCCGCGCGGCTCTCGCTGGCGTCGCTGCTCTTCCACACCACCCTCGCCAAGCACCTCGCAACCACCAAGATATTCCCGCAGACTTTCTCCAGGACTAACATGGTAAAGTGAAAGCAGGAAAACATTTATTTACAGCAGCAGCACTGAACTTTACTGACTGAATTAAACCAATATATATGGCTAAAAATTGTTTTATATACCTACTTAGTTAGAACTACGATACGGACATTGATAAAAATAAAGCCAAAATAATACAAAAAGAGTAAAAAAATACAAAATAATACAAGTTCTTATAACCTGCGCACATAAAGAAACTATCTCAAAATGGGGGCCGTTGTATGGGCTGTCGCTCTTCTTAATTCTTCCCTCGTACTAATTCACGTGAGATAGCATGATAGCATGCGTTCGGCCGCCATGTTCAAATCGTTTCTTTATTTGCGCCGCTTAAACAGTAAAATTTCTAATAAGATAGAAAGATTGCTACAAGTAGACTTAACGCTTAGAGCGATTTTTCGTTAGTTTCTGTGTTGCACCTTGAAATAGCAGGGACTAAGCATAAGCTGTAGATTTTCACCGACAGGGCTGATTTTCAGTCAATGCCAGCCGAGTCTCCCACCTAAGTGATGAAAATGTTTGTTTCCAGGGGTTCTATTACGGCAACATTTGCAACATTGATCTAGAGTGTAAAGTGTAAATTCAATACAAAAAAAAACCAGAGGCAAAGCAATATTGCAAAATCTGGCCATGTATTATTTACTAAGACGAAAAGCGATGTTGCAAATGTGGCCGTAATAGGCCCCCTGGGTATCGATATTGATGTGCGATGTGTGGGGATACAAATGTCCAAAAGAAGACGTGTCTCGGCTAATATGATTATTACTTATCATTAATTAATTTGTTCCAGGTGTTCGATTGGTTCTCAATAACAGTAGGGACGTTCATTTTGGCCCTTCCACTGACCATACTAGTGGAACAACCCTTCATAGCCGTCTACAAGACATTCGCCGAACCGAGACTGCTGAGGGGCGAAAAGACACCAGCGAAACCAGTTACCAATGGGACGTCAACTAATGGGCATGCTAAAAATATTAAAAGTAATTGAGGAAAAAAAAGAATTGTAGGTAAATGCAGCGTATCTTGATGGGCGAAGCGGCGATACTAGCGCCGTCACTTTGATAATAATAATTAATATCTTCTAAACCATGGCCAAAATCAAAAATATGCGTCTTTGACATTTAAGGCGTTTACAGTGGCGGTCTAGGACGGCGTAACACTTCCGGTTTTTTTGTATTGCAAAATAGCTCTTGATCTTTGGTAATACATTCTAGGGCTGACGAAACCATAGACAAATCTGTTACTACAGTGGCGGTCTAATACGGCATAACAGATTTGTCTATGGTTTCGTCAGCCCTAGACTGTATTGCCAAAGAACAAGAGCTATTTTGCAATACAGAAAAAAAAAACGGAAGTGTTACGGCGACCTAGTTCACCACTGTGCAAACATTACCCGGTTCTCCGTGCAATGATTGTATAGTGTACAGGAAGTATTTGTATAAGTAAAGTGTTTGTATAAAATTTAACTCAATAAAATGTTATCTTGTAAATATTTTGTTTTATGATGAGTAGTTGTGTAAACTTAGATGTATTTGCAAACTAAAAAACCGGCATAATAGAAAAAAAAAGTTTTTCTTAGTACAGTGGCGGACTAGGAGGCCGTAACAGATTTGTCTATGGTTTAGTCAGCCCTAGACTGTATTGCCAAAGAACAAGAGCTATTTTGCAATACAGAAAAACCGGAAGTGTTACGCCGACCGTGTCCGCCACTGTACCTATATATTTTTTTAAAGAAAACATCAAAGTAAAAAATACTTAAAATAACACTTTATTCTTTTATTTAAAATCCATGATCTACACTCGTTTACAACCTAATCATTTAAACATCCCTCCAAGGTCTCTATAAGAACCTTGTGGGTCCCCTCATCATTCTTCATTAACTTAGTCAAACTTTCTTCAATTTTCTTTAGAACTTTAAGCTTTTCACTGTCTCGCTTTTCTTTCTCCTCGAAGTACTTTTTGGTGTATTCCGTGCGTTGTCTCTGGTGCTCACTCCTGTTCTCGAGCTCTTGCAGTATTTTCTGCAGAGTGTCGTTGTCTATGGTGTAGTCTGCGACCGCGCTCGGCGGTGTGGAGGTGCTGCCGTTCTCTTTTGGTTTTGCTTGCGTTGATTCGAATATTTCTTTCAATTTCTGAAACATCAAAATACTTTGTTTTAATAAAATGGACAATGAAATTTTTTTGTAGGTTATTTCTTTTTGAAGACAGCCACTTTATAATTTTTATTGATTATTCAATTCAATGGGCTTGACTCCACTTTAGTGTAGGACCAAGCACTCAAAATGTCAGATTATCAAAATGCCAAATTCTCACAATGCCAACTTCTCAAAATGCCAAATATTCTAGTAAAATGTGTTTTTAGTTTGCAATCAGTAATTTTGATGCTATTTAGGTTTTCTTGTTTTAAAAAATGGTAATAATAAGGTATGCGTCTGAATGCCCAAAAAACTAAATTCTATCGGATGTCCCACCAATCAAACTAAAATTTGTCATATTGAGAATCAGACATTATGGGAATTTGGCATTATGCGAACTTGCCATTTGGAGAATCTGACATATTTTGAATTTGGCATTATGCGAACTTGCCGTTTGGAGAATCGGACAAACAATCAAACTAAAATTTGTCATATTGAGAATCAGACATTATGGGAATTTGGCATTATGCGAACTTGCCGTTTGGAGAATCGCACATATTGCGAATTTGGCATTTCGAGAATCTGACATTTTGATAATCTGGCGTTTTAAAATTTGTTTGGCACTTTCATCTGGCATTATGCGACTACAGCGGACGGAGTAGCATTTTTCTTAAAAACTTGGAAAATCCATACTGCGATCGCCAACCCGCCTGGCAAGCGTGGTTATTACTGCAATTTCCCTCCATAATGATTGCCTTTGTACCAATCTATAGGTAACGCATCGTATGTCCAGTAGTGGACGTCTATCGATTTTAATGGTTTGTGGCGTTCCTCCAACATTTTTATTGACAGCCTTATTTTTCGAAGCCTTTTACTTTTTAGAAGAACGACTTTTAGACTTTTACCCCCTTACCACAAAAAAGTTAGACCGGTCTAAAATCACCAATTTGTATGACGAAATAGTGATTTAAACCAAGTCTAGTGATTTAGACCCGGTTTAACTCTTTTTGTGGTAGAGCCGATAGACTTTTGACAAACAAAAAACAAAACAATTCATCACTGTCAGTTTTCTAAAACAGTCGCATTTTTTTTTTAAGTTTTCTAAACCTTTTTTCAGTTCTTATAGTTATAGTTGTAAAGTTGTGTGTATAAATATATTCGGAGTCGATTGTAAATATAAAATTCTATTTCTGGACTTACTGTGTTTTACCTAAAAGGCGGGTGGAAAACATAATAAATAATAGTTGTCTCAGGACACAGGCAATTAATGATTTACCTCGAGCACGGGCTCGGACAGGCCGAGCTCGGCGGCCGCCTTGCCCTTCTCCAGCGCTCGGAACTTTGATTTCAGCTGGTTCATCTTCTCTGCGCAGTTGCCGGCAGTTTTTTTACCTGTAAAAAATTATTTGATTCATTAATTTGTATAAAAAAAGTTAATCACGATATAGGATAAACGAACGAACCGTTTGCGAAGAACCACCTTGTAAACTGTTAGCAATCAATATACCGGGTGTTTCTGACAAGGCGGTAATAAATCAAGGGAGGGCTTCTGCTCACCATAACTAACAACTTTCCCAGAGCAGCAATGGTCGAAATATCAAAAAAATAACAGCTGTTTCATACATTGGTTCGATCAGTTGGCGGGGTCAATGTACAGGACGGCTGATTTTTGTTTTGAGATTTCGACCCATGTTGCTTTGGAAAAGTTGTTAGGTATGGTGAGCTGAATAATTCCTTTTATTTAATACCGCCATGTCATAAACACCCGGTATATAAAACTCTTCCGTTACTGACTGACTGACGACAACGCAGAGCCGAAACTACTGGGCGTAGCATGCTGAAATTTTGCAGATGGGTTCCTTGGGGAGTGTAGAGGATGTGCACTAAGGAATAATTTCCTGAAATTCCCATGGGAACGGGAGAAAACGAGATTTTTGTGTTTAAGAGAAATCTGCGCGGGTGATACCGCGGGGCAGACTCTAGTGAAATAATAAATAGAGTTTCTTAGCACACAGAAGAAGCTCGTGTACGTGCACACGCACAATGCTTGTGCTCGCGGCCGAGCACAGTCGAGCGCGGCCGAGCACAGTCGAGCACAGTCGAGCGCGGCCGAGCACAGTCGAGCACAGTCGAGCGCGGCCGAGCGCAGCCGAGCGCGGCCGAGCACAGTCGAGCGCGGCCGAGCGCAGCCGAGCGCGGCCGAGCACAGTCGAGCGCGGCCGAGCACAGTCGAGCGCGGCCGAGCACAGTCGAGCACAGTCGAGCGCGGCCGAGCGCAGCCGAGCGCGGCCGAGCACAGTCGAGCGCGGCCGAGCGCAGCCGAGCGCGGCCGAGCACAGTCGAGCGCGGCCGAGCACAGCCGAGCGCGGCCGAGCACAGTCGAGCGCGGCCGAGCACAGTCGAGCACAGTCGAGCGCGGCCGAGCACAGTCGAGCACAGTCGAGCGCGGCCGAGCGCAGCCGAGCGCGGCCGAGCACAGTCGAGCGCGGCCGAGCACAGCCGAGCGCGGCCGAGCACAGTCGAGCGCGGCCGAGCGCAGCCGAGCGCGGCCGAGCACAGACGAGCGCGGCCGAGCACAGCCGAGCGCGGCCGAGCACAGTCGAGCGCGGCCGAGCGCAGCCGAGCGCGGCCGAGCACAGTCGAGCGCGGCCGAGCACAGTCGAGCGCGGCCGAGCACAGTCGAGCGCGGCCGAGCACAGTCGAGCGCGGCCGAGCACAGCCGAGAGCGCCCGAGCGCGGGGCCGCACTAACTGCGAGAGGCAGGGAGTGCCCGTACTGTATGTAGTACTCTATATTACGCTAGTATGTAGGGTGTGCGGGTACCTTCGAGCTGTGATTTAACCTTCTTGTAGACGCTGGCCCAGGTGCGCGGCGTGTCGCCCCCCGCGCCCCCCGCGGCCCTCAGCCCGCTGTACGCTTCCAGCAGCTGCAGCGTCTCAGACTCTGACCACTCAACTGTAGGGGCAAACAAGATACGTCATCAAACTAGACTTCAATCAATCATTACTATAAACGCCATCTAGTGGCACTCAACAATACCTTCAATTGAATAAAAAAAACCCGTGTACAATCAATAAATAAATAAATAAAGTTTATTGTACTAATTTTTTTTACAAATAGTAGTTGGATTCCTCTTTTTAAGTAAATTTACCTGTATTAAGAGGAATCTGCTCTTCCTTTACAATTATAGTACAGTATAAGTACATGCAAATTAGCCTATGATCAATACATAGTATTAAACAAAGTCGCTTCCCGCGTCTGTCCCTATGTATGCTTAAATCTTTAAAAATACCTAACGGATTTTGATGCGTTTCTTTTTAATAGATAAAGTGACTCAAGAGGAAGGTTTATATGTATAATACATGCACAATATAGTAAAAGGTTAGGCGGTATAGGTATACGAAGTTGTGCGGGTCGACAAGTTACATTACAAAGCAAACCTTTGTGCTGCACGCTGCGAGTGACGCGGGCGGGCGTCTCTTGTTGCTGTTCGTCCGCCGCGGCCGCGCGCTCGGGGCTGTCTGCGGAACAAAATAGACTTCAGGTGGTAACTCTCGGTATGGCGAGAAATTCAAATTCTTTCGCGTTTTCTATTTATTTTGGCGAAAGTATTCATCAATATATATAAAACTCTTCCGTTACTGACTGACTGACTGACTGACTGACTGACAGACAACGCAGAGCCGAAACTACTGGGCGTAGCGGGCTGAAATTTTGCATGTAGGTTCCTTAGGGAGTGCAGGTGAGCACTAAGAAGGGATTTCCCGAAATTCCCACGGGAACGGGAATAAACGAGAATTTTGTGTTTATGAGAAATCTGCGCGGGAAAAACCGCGGGGCAGCCTCTAGTTTTTAATAAAGTTTTAATGAATTCGCGTATGTATAAAGCCATCTCCCACATTGTAATACAACGTTTTTGAAAGACAGACCTACTGATTTTGTATCATCTATACCAATATTAAAAAGAGGAAAGATTTGTTTGTTTGTTTGTTTCAAACGAATAGGCTCCGGAAATACTGAACCGATTTGAAAAATTATTTCACTGGTAGGAAGCTAGATTAACCCCGAGTGTCATAGGCTATATTAGATTTTCAAAAAATTTAGAGATCCTCACCTTAACTCAAATAATGTAACCCAAGGTGCAATATTTTTTCCGTTGTTTACTTATTTTGACAGGTGGTTTGTTGTTGTTGTTTGTTTTTTATTCGCCCATTGATTCTAGGCAGTCAAAAGAACATAGTCTATAGAGCCAAGTCTTTCTTAGTACTTATCTTATATTCTCTGGCGTAACGAAGTAAGCCGAGAAAGCTCGTAGGACATAAAGGCCAAAAATCCAGTTATGTCCTAAATGTTACATTTGATTAAAATAACACTATTTTATCTACATCCATATCATAACTTCCCTATAATATGCTCAGAAGCGATATGTTAATGGTCTATATTAAGAAAACTGTATCAGTGGGGTGCATCATAATTTTCAATTTACGTTATCGACAACAGTAATATAATTAAGTTCAAATTTAGAAAATCATCTTAGAAAAGAAAAGAATAATGTTTGATGGTGAAAATCGACTGTGAAAGACGATTTGTTACAATACAACTCCATACACAACAAAATCAATAAAAGAAAAAAGTGGACCAGTAAATCGCATAATATGAAAACATACTGTAGGAATAATATCAAAATTTTAAATTTAAAAAACCCCGACCAAGTCAGATCATCTAAACTAGACCCTAATCAACTAAACTAGAACTAGAGATGATCGTCTTCAAAAGGTCATGGTTACCTTACCATATACTTTCAATATCATTGAAGTAACATGGTACAACATTTAAAATCGATTGGACATAACGAAGCTAGTTAGATCCCCTCATCACCTAGAAAATGGCTGATGATCTTCAAACCGCTGAATACTCGGACTAAAATTATCGCAAATCGGTTCATCCGTTTGGTCTCTACGATGCCACAGACAGACACAGACGTTAAAATTTTAACACCCGTCTGAGTTTTTCGTCGGGGTTGAAAACGCCCTCCTCACCAGTCTTCATCCTCTTGGCGGGTCTCCCCACCAACAACTCCTCGAGCCTGTCAGCGATGCTGTCCCGAGAGTCGTCGGACTCCTCCCCTCCGCCTTCCCCTCGTAGCTCCCCCTCGGGGGCTCCCCCCTGCTCCTCCTCCGTGGTTAGCTTAGTAGCTTCGGTTGATTGAGAGTTCGAAGTTTCTTTCGCTTCTTGCTGACTCTGTTAAAAAATATTTATTGTTAGAATTATTAAAAACGAGCTGTCCTGGCTTACTTCGTTACGGCATAGAATATAAAGGGTTACTTACTACTAAAGGGCTCTATAGACTAAGTTCTTTTGACTGCCCAGAATGGGCGAATAAAAAATAAACAAGAACAACAAACCAGTAAACAACGAAAAAAATATTGCACCTTGGGCTACATTATTTGAGTTTAAGTAAGGATCCCTAATTTTTTTGAAAATATAATATAGCCTATGTCACTCGGGGATAGTGTAGCTTCCTACCAGGGAAAAATTTTTTGAAAGCGGTTCAGTATTTCCGGAGCCTATTCGTTACAAACAAACAACCCTTATTTTAGTTGGTCACTTCCAACCCCAAAATTTAACACACAGTAGGCATATTTATACAGGATTATATTGGAAAAAGGCGTGAGATTATGTAATGTTATGTTTGATTATATTGGATAGTGCAGCATTATCGAATATTTTTGATTTCGGGCAAGGTTTAGAATTAAAAAAAAAAAAAAAAAAAGCGCTTGTATAATGTTTGGCACCCTCTCAACCTCCATATCAATAAGTGCATCGATCGGTACCAGAAAAACTGTTACTAGCAGACCAAGTGCAGCCTCACGCGAAAATTCCGTGTTCGATTTTTACGTTCTAATGAATTATTCATTGACCGGATGACTTTACCTTCTATGAATGATTGAAAGATTGATAAAAACCGGATTGATTGACATTCAAATCGAATAACAGATTCTCAACAAAATCAATACATAGTATAAAACAAAGTCGCTTTCCGCGTCTGTCCCTATGTATGCTTAAATCTTTAAAACTATCCAACGGATGTTATTTTTAATAGATAGAATGATTCAAGAGGAAGGTTTATAAGTATAATACATGCACAAAATAGTAATAGGTTAGGCGGTGCGAAGTTCGCCGGGTCGACTAGTATAAAATAAACAAGTGTCAAATTATTTGATTGTTATTAGTTTGTATGCACGCCGCCATGATGCTTTCGCGAGCCGCCGTGGACTTTAAGTTAGACCGGTCTAAAATCGCCAATTTGTATGACGAACTAGTGATTTTAACCTAGTCTAGTGATTTAGACCAGGTTTAACTCTTTTTGTGGTAAGTTTTAAATAAAATAAGGTCCCGGGAGGACTGACCTCGTCCGCGTCGGCGTGCGCCAGGTCCGCCAACACTTCAAGCTTGATCTGTCCCAGCTCCGTGAGGAAGGTCCGCGAGCGCGCCCCGCCCCCGCCCCCGGCCGCGCCCCCGTCCCCGCCCCCGGCCGCGCCCCCGTCCCCGCCCCCGGCCGCGCCCCCGTCCCCGCCCCCGGCCGCGCCCCCGTCCCCGCCCCCTGCCGCGCCCCCGTCCCCAGCCCCGCCCCCGGCAGACTTCTGCGGAGAGTCCTTGCGGTTTGAGCCCTCCAGTACCTTGTCCATTCTCTGTTTTAAAAATAACTCAAGTTTAAAAACCCCCGACCCAGTCACACCCCTCATACACTTAACTAGAGCTAATTATCTTAAAAATATCATGATTACCTTAACATATAGTTTCAATGTCATTGAAGTAACACTGTACCAAATTTTTAATTGATAGGACAAATGGAAGGTGGTTAGATCCTCTCATCCATTATTCAAGGGCTGATCATCTTCAAACGACAGATCAGGTCATGGTTACCTTAACATATACTTTCAATATCATAGATGTAACATGGTACCAAATTTCAACTCGATCGGACATAAGGAAGCTAGTTAGATCCTCTCATCCATTATTCAAGAGCTGATCATCTTCAAACCGCTGATCAGATCTTCATCAGACATGGCTAAGAACACTCGGCCTAAAATTATCTATGATACAAAAAAACTAAACGAAAATCGGTTCAGCCGTTTGGACTCTACGATGCCACAGACAGATACACACATTAAAATTATAACACCCCTCTCTGAATTTTTCGTTCGGGGGTTAAAAACGTACTAGCTCACACGTGGAACTTCTGACTTTTGAGAACATTATATACCCTATGTCACTCGAAGAAGCTTTACAGTGAAAGAATTTTTCAAATCGGTTCAGTACTTTCGGTTTAACTAACAAACAATCAAATCTCTCTTTCTAGTAATATTAGTAAAGTTAAATGTTTAACTCTATCTATACCAATTTACAGGGTGTATTGCAGATGAATGGACATACGTTAATGGGGGACAGGGGGGACCGTTTGCTATGCGTTCCATCCCAAAGATATGGGCTGCCATACACCCTGTACAATCATCACCACTCATCTGCCATCCACCCTGTATAAGGAGGAAAGATTTTATTGTATTTATTTGCATAGAATAGGCTCCGAAATTACTGAACCGACTTGAAAAAATATTTCACTGTTGAGTAGCAAGCAACACTATCCACAGACTATAGAGTAATCTCATACATTTGGAACCTAAGTGCGAAGTTCATCGTGTCAGCTAGTTATTCATAAAAAGTTAAAAAACATTTAAGTTATTTGAATAAGGTCAACTTAGACTGGATACGGCGTATTTACCATACAAGTAACCAGAGAAGTAGACCTCCAGTAAAGCTATGTTAAACCTAATGTAACTTTATAAATCAATACATAGTATAAAACAAAGTCGCTTCCCGCGTCTGTCCCTATGTATGCTTATATCTTTAAAACTATCCAACGGATTTTGATGCGGTTTTTTTTTATAGATAGAGCAATTCAAGAGGAAGGTTTATAAGTATAATACATGAGCAACATAGCAATAGGTTAGGCGGTACGAAGTTCGCCGGGTCGACTAGTTATAAATAAAACGGTAAAAAGCTAACCTCATAAAATGGCCACTTTTTCGCAGCAGCCGGATCCCCGTTGCGCAACTGATAATACCTGCAAACAAAATGGTAGATTATATAACATGGGTATTAAGTGAAGTTTTATGTTGAGAGCGCGCATGCTAAAAGCTAAACGCAGCGAGAATTTTAGAGGTTTATGCCCTCATTACTAAAACTATAAAAAAAAAAACTAATCAGCATGTTATTAAATAAGCTATTTTTTTATAAGCAAAAAGGTAAGCAAAGTAGAATTACAGTATATTAAAAAACGTAAACAATCATTTCCGCCATTTATTTCCGCTATGTTCAAACGAAATAACTTTTCTTTGTTTTTGAAAAATAAAAAGTAATCGGTCTAAATAGTCAAAAATGACAGAATTTATTGTTTACATTTTCAAATGCTACTTTAAAAAACGTAAACAATAATTTCCGCCATTTTTTTCGCAAGTCAAGTCCAGTTTAGTCAAAATTTTTTTTTTCTATATTTTCTGATTTGGCTTAAAGAAAACAAATAATAAAAAGTAATCTTGGCTAAATTGACAACATTGTAAAAAAATTGCATTTTCAAATGTAGGCTCAAAATATGCTATTTACCTGGTTTTAAGCACATTAAACTCAGTCCGACACTGGTGGGCGGCGGCCGCTCCCGCCGCACTCTTCTTAGTGAAGATGGCGGCCACGCGCGCCCACAGCGGCCCCCCGCCGCCCGCGCCCCCCCCGCCCCCCGACGCCTCCTCGTAAGCGTCTATTAGATGGTTCACGTTGGCTTTGGACCAGAGGTGGGTCGCGAATATGTCCGACATGCGCTAGAGGATAATACAATATGTAGTAATAGGGACAAGGGGATTATTTGTTATATGAAAGATATTATTGTGTACTAGCTGACCCGGCAAACTGCGTATTGCCTTAGCTTCTTATTCATAAAGATACAGTACATTTTAAGTAGCTTTACTGGAGGTCTACTTCTCTGGTTTGTTGTATGGTAAATTCGTGACATCTAAATTGACATATGTCAAATAACTAAAATGCTCTTTAACTTTTTATGAATACCACGGTTAGATTATTAGTTTAACGATTATTACTATACTACCTACGCACTAAAAACATGCCTGCGTTGACTATTTTACTTTGCCCGCCCAGAGTGGATGAATTAAAAACAACGTCAAATCAATCAATCAATCAATCTTTTTCAGAAAAATGTACGGAACACTAATGTAACACTTTGTATGCAAAATAAATTTTGTTTTTACTAACTTCCCCTCCATAATTTTATATTTTCTCACCTTTTAAATATTCCCTGAAGTACTACTAACATTTCAAAACCAACATCAGCTAGATCGGCCCGGCCGTTCTCAAGTTTTAACGGAGACTAACGAACCACAATTCATTTATACTAGCTGTCCCTGCGTACTTCGTATCGCGCCTTACAATTTTAACTTCCCCTACATTTTTCCATATTTTCTCAACTTTTAAACCTTCTCTGCCCCCGCAGCATGCCGGACCATTTGTCGAATCTTTCTGTCAATTTTAATAGCTTTTGACATTTCAATGCGGGAAAATGTATGGAGAAGATCGACAAAAGTGACAGATAGATACGACAAATTCGACTAATTTTCCGTCATGCTTCCAGTCTACTACGAACATTTCAAAACCAAAATCTGCTGTAACGGCACGGCCGTTTTCGACTTTTAGCGAGACTAACGAACCACGATTCATTTTTATATATATATAGTAGAAGTAGAATAGTAGATGTGAGATAAGGATAGATATACTCAAAACTTATCGATAACGCAGTGTAAATCAGTAACGGTCGCAATGTTTACGTTTTCTACTCGTCTCGGAAGCCTTCCTATAGGTTGTTGATACAATATTGTGCAATGTAACAACCAAGTTATGCCTCTTTTTTTTTGGCGGGGAAACTCCTAACTCCTACCCTGCGACCCCGGGGGGAGCCGCCGGGTTGTGTGGGGTTCGCTCCCACTACAACCGCCGGGGTCCACCTCGGCTGGTGGCAAGGGGGTCACGGGAGATCTCTCGATCGTTGTGTTCAACTCCGCGACAACCAAGTTATGCCTGGTAAAATATTGTGAGAAAATTACCTTGTAAAGCGGCCAGGCGGAGGCGGCGCGGGGGTCCTGACTGAGATTCACATATTTCGCCTTCAGGTCCAGTAGGCGTTTCTGACAGATCTCGCCCGTTATAGTCAGATTTGGGAACATCTGTAACAGAACATTTTTGGTACTAAACTCATCATTCTTATACCCAAGGCGGTAATAAATCAAAGGAGGGCTTCTGCTCACCATAATTAACCACTTTCTAAAAGCAACATAGGTCGAAATCTCAAAAAAAAAAGCTGTTCCATACATTGGTTCGATCAGCTGACGGGGTCAATGTACGGGACGGCTGATTTTTGTTTTGAGATTTCAACCCATGTTGCTTTGGGAAAGTTGTTAGGTATGGTGAGCTGAATCATTCCTTTGATTTATTACCGACTTGTCAGAAACACCCGGTAAGTAACTAGCTGTGGCCCGCAGTGTTACCCGCGGCTTATTACCGCAGTAAAAAGTATCCTATGTGTTAATCCAGGGTGTCAGCTAACTCCATACCAAAATCCATACCTCATGCAGTATGGGAAACTATGTTTTTAATTAATTTAAGTACCTTACACAGAAAATCATAGCATCTGGAGCAGCAACGAATTGCAAGCAAATAATCACAAAATATAGCACAGCCTCAGCTCGTGTACGCGCACCATGCTTGTGTGAGTGAGATGAGTCGTGGTGCTTTTACTGAGCGTCACTGTGAGCCATGCGCGGCCGAACACTTCCGAGCGCGGCCGAGCACATCCGAGCGCGGTCGAGCACTTCCGAGCGCGGCCGAGCACTTCGAGCGCTTCCGAGCGCGGTCGAGCACTTTCGAGCGCGGCCGAGCACTTCGAGCGCTTCCGAGCGCGGTCGAGCACTTCCGAGCGCGGTCGAGCACTTCCGAGCGCGGTCGAGCACTTCCGAGCGCGGCCGAGCACTTCCGAGCGCGGCCGAGCACTTCCGAGCGCGGCCGAGCACATCCGAGCGCGGTCGAGCACTTCCGAGCGCGGCCGAGCACTTCCGAGCGCGGTCGAGCACTTTCGAGCGCGGCCGAGCACTTCGAGCGCTTCCGAGCGCGGTCGAGCACTTCCGAGCGCGGTCGAGCACTTCCGAGCGCGGCCGAGCACTTCCGAGCGCGGCCGAGCACTTCCGAGCGCGGCCGAGCACTTCCGAGCGCGGCCGAGTGCGTATTCTGCGCAATAGGTGCAACGCTAAAATGTAGGACAATGCCGTACACAAAGTTCCTTTACCTTGGACAGTATGGAAGCCACGTCGCTATAAACTGCCTGTGGAGCTGCTCCTCCCTCCAGCAGGTGAAGCCTCTGCTGGTACAGCGTCAGCATCTGGCTCTGGGCTTGCGGCGGCCACACGTCCCGGGAGCCCAAGCCCAGGATACTGTCCATTTTCTGATGAAGGAGAGCTTATTTTAGTACCAAGGTTATCAAAGTTTTCGTTTTTATCGTTTTTACTAGACATTAGAAACTAAAAAAATTGTATCAAGATGATAGTTCAAATTGCAGACTAGTGAGTGACTACCTCGTTTAGGCTCGATTTCGCCTTCCTTCAAGCGATCAGTATTTTTACTTAAAAAAAGAAGCAATGAGAATATAATAATAAAGAACAAAGAATAGAAGAATAAAAAGAGAAGAAGAAGCGTGCTTAATACTTTTTATCCCATACTGTTTTGTTACTGTTCTCAGGTCGTAAAGTTCCTCATTATTCACATGCGGGTTGTAGCCGGTCAATAATGAATTTCCATACATTCATTATTGACCTCTGGGCAATTATGATGTACTTATTGTATTATAGTAACGAAAGTAAAAGATTGAAGTGAAGTGGGATTAAAAAATAAGTGAATTTTCTCGTCGAATAGAATAAAAAGCAGTATATACAACTTGGGGGTAAAGTTATACTGCCTCGGTTAAATCCTCGCTTGTTAAAGTTTCAAAACTCTCTCTGCTCTCGGGTTTAAACAGACCATCCTCGTACATAATACATCACTTTACACCCTTGTTGAATAAACTACTATTATTTTTCTATTATTAAAAAAAAATGATGGTCCTTCGAGCCGGATTCTGCCTCACATTAAAGAAGGGCCAGGCGTCGGCGCGCTGCTCGGGGTCCTTCTTCAGCGTGGCCTTGTACCTGGCGAACATGGCCTGCATCTTCACCTCGCACTTGCGCGGCGTTATCATCAGCCCTGGCTTTTGCTGGAAACAATTCGTTATTGAAATTAAGTAAAATTAAAAAAAAGAATGTTTGTAACATTTGTTTTTTTTTTCGAGATTTTGTTGCAATATACAGGGTTATTGGTGAGTAGACCTGGGGTACTATTGCTTTTCGTTCTCTATAGAATCAAAGTCAATACAAAAAAAAACGCGAGGGACGAAAAGCAATTTAACAAATTCCGCCGTACCGCGCCCGAGCACAGCCGAGCCCGTCCGAGCACAGCCGAGCACAGCCGAGCGCGGCCGAGCGCAGCCGAGCGCGGCCGAGCGCAGCCGAGCGCGGCCGAGCGCAGCCGAGCGCGGGCCGCACTGGCTGAGGGAGGCAGGGCGTGTCCGTACTGTATGTAGTACTATATACTCCCCTGAGCCAGTCACCGACCTGTTTGAGCTTGTCGGCCAGCGCGGCCTCGTCCACGTAGCGCCGCACTATATACTCCCCTGAGCCAGTCACCGACCTGTTTGAGCTTGTCGGCCAGCGCGGCCCAGAAGCGCGGCGCGGCCTCGTCCACGTAGCGCCGCACTATATACTCCCCTGAGCCAGTCACCGACCTGTTTGAGCTTGTCGGCCAGCGCGGCCCAGAAGCGCGGCGCGGCCTCGTCCACGTAGCGCCGCACTATATACTCCCCTGAGCCAGTCACCGACCTGTTTGAGCTTGTCGGCCAGCGCGGCCTCGTCCACGTAGCGCCGCACTATATACTCCCCTGAGCCAGTCACCGACCTGTTTGAGCTTGTCGGCCAGCGCGGCCTCGTCCACGTAGCGCCGCACTATATACTCCCCTGAGCCAGTCACCGACCTGTTTGAGCTTGTCGGCCAGCGCGGCCCAGAAGCGCGGCGCGGCCTCGTCCACGTAGCGCCGCACTATATACTCCCCTGAGCCAGTCACCGACCTGTTTGAGCTTGTCGGCCAGCGCGGCCTCGTCCACGTAGCGCCGCACTATATACTCCCCTGAGCCAGTCACCGACCTGTTTGAGCTTGTCGGCCAGCGCGGCCTCGTCCACGTAGCGCCGCACTATATACTCCCCTGAGCCAGTCACCGACCTGTTTGAGCTTGTCGGCCAGCGCGGCCTCGTCCACGTAGCGCCGCACTATATACTCCCCTGAGCCAGTCACCGACCTGTTTGAGCTTGTCGGCCAGCGCGGCCTCGTCCACGTAGCGCCGCACTATATACTCCCCTGAGCCAGTCACCGACCTGTTTGAGCTTGTCGGCCAGCGCGGCCTCGTCCACGTAGCGCCGCACTATATACTCCCCTGAGCCAGTCACCGACCTGTTTGAGCTTGTCGGCCAGCGCGGCCCAGAAGCGCGGCGCGGCCTCGTCCACGTAGCGCCGCACTATATACTCCCCTGAGCCAGTCACCGACCTGTTTGAGCTTGTCGGCCAGCGCGGCCTCGTCCACGTAGCGCCGCACTATATACTCCCCTGAGCCAGTCACCGACCTGTTTGAGCTTGTCGGCCAGCGCGGCCTCGTCCACGTAGCGCCGCACTATATACTCCCCTGAGCCAGTCACCGACCTGTTTGAGCTTGTCGGCCAGCGCGGCCCAGAAGCGCGGCGCGGCCTCGTCCACGTAGCGCCGCACTATATACTCCCCTGAGCCAGTCACCGACCTGTTTGAGCTTGTCGGCCAGCGCGGCCCAGAAGCGCGGCGCGGCCTCGTCCACGTAGCGCCGCACTATATACTCCCCTGAGCCAGTCACCGACCTGTTTGAGCTTGTCGGCCAGCGCGGCCTCGTCCACGTAGCGCCGCACTATATACTCCCCTGAGCCAGTCACCGACCTGTTTGAGCTTGTCGGCCAGCGCGGCCCAGAAGCGCGGCGCGGCCTCGTCCACGTAGCGCCGCACTATATACTCCCCTGAGCCAGTCACCGACCTGTTTGAGCTTGTCGGCCAGCGCGGCCCAGAAGCGCGGCGCGGCCTCGTCCACGTAGCGCCGCACTATATACTCCCCTGAGCCAGTCACCGACCTGTTTGAGCTTGTCGGCCAGCGCGGCCCAGAAGCGCGGCGCGGCCTCGTCCACGTAGCGCCGCACTATATACTCCCCTGAGCCAGTCACCGACCTGTTTGAGCTTGTCGGCCAGCGCGGCCCAGAAGCGCGGCGCGGCCTCGTCCACGTAGCGCCGCACTATATACTCCCCTGAGCCAGTCACCGACCTGTTTGAGCTTGTCGGCCAGCGCGGCCTCGTCCACGTAGCGCCGCACTATATACTCCCCTGAGCCAGTCACCGACCTGTTTGAGCTTGTCGGCCAGCGCGGCCCAGAAGCGCGGCGCGGCCTCGTCCACGTAGCGCCGCACTATATACTCCCCTGAGCCAGTCACCGACCTGTTTGAGCTTGTCGGCCAGCGCGGCCCAGAAGCGCGGCGCGGCCTCGTCCACGTAGCGCCGCACTATATACTCCCCTGAGCCAGTCACCGACCTGTTTGAGCTTGTCGGCCAGCGCGGCCTCGTCCACGTAGCGCCGCACTATATACTCCCCTGAGCCAGTCACCGACCTGTTTGAGCTTGTCGGCCAGCGCGGCCTCGTCCACGTAGCGCCGCACTATATACTCCCCTGAGCCAGTCACCGACCTGTTTGAGCTTGTCGGCCAGCGCGGCCCAGAAGCGCGGCGCGGCCTCGTCCACGTAGCGCCGCACTATATACTCCCCTGAGCCAGTCACCGACCTGTTTGAGCTTGTCGGCCAGCGCGGCCTCGTCCACGTAGCGCCGCACTATATACTCCCCTGAGCCAGTCACCGACCTGTTTGAGCTTGTCGGCCAGCGCGGCCCAGAAGCGCGGCGCGGCCTCGTCCACGTAGCGCCGCACTATATACTCCCCTGAGCCAGTCACCGACCTGTTTGAGCTTGTCGGCCAGCGCGGCCCAGAAGCGCGGCGCGGCCTCGTCCACGTAGCGCCGCACTATATACTCCCCTGAGCCAGTCACCGACCTGTTTGAGCTTGTCGGCCAGCGCGGCCCAGAAGCGCGGCGCGGCCTCGTCCACGTAGCGCCGCACTATATACTCCCCTGAGCCAGTCACCGACCTGTTTGAGCTTGTCGGCCAGCGCGGCCTCGTCCACGTAGCGCCGCACTATATACTCCCCTGAGCCAGTCACCGACCTGTTTGAGCTTGTCGGCCAGCGCGGCCCAGAAGCGCGGCGCGGCCTCGTCCACGTAGCGCCGCACTATATACTCCCCTGAGCCAGTCACCGACCTGTTTGAGCTTGTCGGCCAGCGCGGCCCAGAAGCGCGGCGCGGCCTCGTCCACGTAGCGCCGCACTATATACTCCCCTGAGCCAGTCACCGACCTGTTTGAGCTTGTCGGCCAGCGCGGCCTCGTCCACGTAGCGCCGCACTATATACTCCCCTGAGCCAGTCACCGACCTGTTTGAGCTTGTCGGCCAGCGCGGCCTCGTCCACGTAGCGCCGCACTATATACTCCCCTGAGCCAGTCACCGACCTGTTTGAGCTTGTCGGCCAGCGCGGCCTCGTCCACGTAGCGCCGCACTATATACTCCCCTGAGCCAGTCACCGACCTGTTTGAGCTTGTCGGCCAGCGCGGCCTCGTCCACGTAGCGCCGCACTATATACTCCCCTGAGCCAGTCACCGACCTGTTTGAGCTTGTCGGCCAGCGCGGCCTCGTCCACGTAGCGCCGCACTATATACTCCCCTGAGCCAGTCACCGACCTGTTTGAGCTTGTCGGCCAGCGCGGCCCAGAAGCGCGGCGCGGCCTCGTCCACGTAGCGCCGCACTATATACTCCCCTGAGCCAGTCACCGACCTGTTTGAGCTTGTCGGCCAGCGCGGCCTCGTCCACGTAGCGCCGCACTATATACTCCCCTGAGCCAGTCACCGACCTGTTTGAGCTTGTCGGCCAGCGCGGCCTCGTCCACGTAGCGCCGCACTATATACTCCCCTGAGCCAGTCACCGACCTGTTTGAGCTTGTCGGCCAGCGCGGCCCAGAAGCGCGGCGCGGCCTCGTCCACGTAGCGCCGCACTATATACTCCCCTGAGCCAGTCACCGACCTGTTTGAGCTTGTCGGCCAGCGCGGCCTCGTCCACGTAGCGCCGCACTATATACTCCCCTGAGCCAGTCACCGACCTGTTTGAGCTTGTCGGCCAGCGCGGCCCAGAAGCGCGGCGCGGCCTCGTCCACGTAGCGCCGCACTATATACTCCCCTGAGCCAGTCACCGACCTGTTTGAGCTTGTCGGCCAGCGCGGCCCAGAAGCGCGGCGCGGCCTCGTCCACGTAGCGCCGCACTATATACTCCCCTGAGCCAGTCACCGACCTGTTTGAGCTTGTCGGCCAGCGCGGCCCAGAAGCGCGGCGCGGCCTCGTCCACGTAGCGCCGCACTATATACTCCCCTGAGCCAGTCACCGACCTGTTTGAGCTTGTCGGCCAGCGCGGCCCAGAAGCGCGGCGCGGCCTCGTCCACGTAGCGCCGCACTATATACTCCCCTGAGCCAGTCACCGACCTGTTTGAGCTTGTCGGCCAGCGCGGCCTCGTCCACGTAGCGCCGCACTATATACTCCCCTGAGCCAGTCACCGACCTGTTTGAGCTTGTCGGCCAGCGCGGCCCAGAAGCGCGGCGCGGCCTCGTCCACGTAGCGCCGCACTATATACTCCCCTGAGCCAGTCACCGACCTGTTTGAGCTTGTCGGCCAGCGCGGCCCAGAAGCGCGGCGCGGCCTCGTCCACGTAGCGCCGCACTATATACTCCCCTGAGCCAGTCACCGACCTGTTTGAGCTTGTCGGCCAGCGCGGCCCAGAAGCGCGGCGCGGCCTCGTCCACGTAGCGCCGCACTATATACTCCCCTGAGCCAGTCACCGACCTGTTTGAGCTTGTCGGCCAGCGCGGCCTCGTCCACGTAGCGCCGCACTATATACTCCCCTGAGCCAGTCACCGACCTGTTTGAGCTTGTCGGCCAGCGCGGCCCAGAAGCGCGGCGCGGCCTCGTCCACGTAGCGCCGCACTATATACTCCCCTGAGCCAGTCACCGACCTGTTTGAGCTTGTCGGCCAGCGCGGCCTCGTCCACGTAGCGCCGCACTATATACTCCCCTGAGCCAGTCACCGACCTGTTTGAGCTTGTCGGCCAGCGCGGCCTCGTCCACGTAGCGCCGCACTATATACTCCCCTGAGCCAGTCACCGACCTGTTTGAGCTTGTCGGCCAGCGCGGCCCAGAAGCGCGGCGCGGCCTCGTCCACGTAGCGCCGCACTATATACTCCCCTGAGCCAGTCACCGACCTGTTTGAGCTTGTCGGCCAGCGCGGCCTCGTCCACGTAGCGCCGCACTATATACTCCCCTGAGCCAGTCACCGACCTGTTTGAGCTTGTCGGCCAGCGCGGCCCAGAAGCGCGGCGCGGCCTCGTCCACGTAGCGCCGCACTATATACTCCCCTGAGCCAGTCACCGACCTGTTTGAGCTTGTCGGCCAGCGCGGCCCAGAAGCGCGGCGCGGCCTCGTCCACGTAGCGCCGCACTATATACTCCCCTGAGCCAGTCACCGACCTGTTTGAGCTTGTCGGCCAGCGCGGCCTCGTCCACGTAGCGCCGCACTATATACTCCCCTGAGCCAGTCACCGACCTGTTTGAGCTTGTCGGCCAGCGCGGCCTCGTCCACGTAGCGCCGCACTATATACTCCCCTGAGCCAGTCACCGACCTGTTTGAGCTTGTCGGCCAGCGCGGCCCAGAAGCGCGGCGCGGCCTCGTCCACGTAGCGCCGCACTATATACTCCCCTGAGCCAGTCACCGACCTGTTTGAGCTTGTCGGCCAGCGCGGCCCAGAAGCGCGGCGCGGCCTCGTCCACGTAGCGCCGCACTATATACTCCCCTGAGCCAGTCACCGACCTGTTTGAGCTTGTCGGCCAGCGCGGCCTCGTCCACGTAGCGCCGCACTATATACTCCCCTGAGCCAGTCACCGACCTGTTTGAGCTTGTCGGCCAGCGCGGCCCAGAAGCGCGGCGCGGCCTCGTCCACGTAGCGCCGCACTATATACTCCCCTGAGCCAGTCACCGACCTGTTTGAGCTTGTCGGCCAGCGCGGCCCAGAAGCGCGGCGCGGCCTCGTCCACGTAGCGCCGCACTATATACTCCCCTGAGCCAGTCACCGACCTGTTTGAGCTTGTCGGCCAGCGCGGCCCAGAAGCGCGGCGCGGCCTCGTCCACGTAGCGCCGCACTATATACTCCCCTGAGCCAGTCACCGACCTGTTTGAGCTTGTCGGCCAGCGCGGCCTCGTCCACGTAGCGCCGCACTATATACTCCCCTGAGCCAGTCACCGACCTGTTTGAGCTTGTCGGCCAGCGCGGCCCAGAAGCGCGGCGCGGCCTCGTCCACGTAGCGCCGCACTATATACTCCCCTGAGCCAGTCACCGACCTGTTTGAGCTTGTCGGCCAGCGCGGCCTCGTCCACGTAGCGCCGCACTATATACTCCCCTGAGCCAGTCACCGACCTGTTTGAGCTTGTCGGCCAGCGCGGCCTCGTCCACGTAGCGCCGCACTATATACTCCCCTGAGCCAGTCACCGACCTGTTTGAGCTTGTCGGCCAGCGCGGCCCAGAAGCGCGGCGCGGCCTCGTCCACGTAGCGCCGCACTATATACTCCCCTGAGCCAGTCACCGACCTGTTTGAGCTTGTCGGCCAGCGCGGCCCAGAAGCGCGGCGCGGCCTCGTCCACGTAGCGCCGCACTATATACTCCCCTGAGCCAGTCACCGACCTGTTTGAGCTTGTCGGCCAGCGCGGCCCAGAAGCGCGGCGCGGCCTCGTCCACGTAGCGCCGCACTATATACTCCCCTGAGCCAGTCACCGACCTGTTTGAGCTTGTCGGCCAGCGCGGCCTCGTCCACGTAGCGCCGCACTATATACTCCCCTGAGCCAGTCACCGACCTGTTTGAGCTTGTCGGCCAGCGCGGCCCAGAAGCGCGGCGCGGCCTCGTCCACGTAGCGCCGCACTATATACTCCCCTGAGCCAGTCACCGACCTGTTTGAGCTTGTCGGCCAGCGCGGCCCAGAAGCGCGGCGCGGCCTCGTCCACGTAGCGCCGCACTATATACTCCCCTGAGCCAGTCACCGACCTGTTTGAGCTTGTCGGCCAGCGCGGCCTCGTCCACGTAGCGCCGCACTATATACTCCCCTGAGCCAGTCACCGACCTGTTTGAGCTTGTCGGCCAGCGCGGCCTCGTCCACGTAGCGCCGCACTATATACTCCCCTGAGCCAGTCACCGACCTGTTTGAGCTTGTCGGCCAGCGCGGCCCAGAAGCGCGGCGCGGCCTCGTCCACGTAGCGCCGCACTATATACTCCCCTGAGCCAGTCACCGACCTGTTTGAGCTTGTCGGCCAGCGCGGCCTCGTCCACGTAGCGCCGCACTATATACTCCCCTGAGCCAGTCACCGACCTGTTTGAGCTTGTCGGCCAGCGCGGCCCAGAAGCGCGGCGCGGCCTCGTCCACGTAGCGCCGCACTATATACTCCCCTGAGCCAGTCACCGACCTGTTTGAGCTTGTCGGCCAGCGCGGCCTCGTCCACGTAGCGCCGCACTATATACTCCCCTGAGCCAGTCACCGACCTGTTTGAGCTTGTCGGCCAGCGCGGCCCAGAAGCGCGGCGCGGCCTCGTCCACGTAGCGCCGCACTATATACTCCCCTGAGCCAGTCACCGACCTGTTTGAGCTTGTCGGCCAGCGCGGCCTCGTCCACGTAGCGCCGCACTATATACTCCCCTGAGCCAGTCACCGACCTGTTTGAGCTTGTCGGCCAGCGCGGCCCAGAAGCGCGGCGCGGCCTCGTCCACGTAGCGCCGCACTATATACTCCCCTGAGCCAGTCACCGACCTGTTTGAGCTTGTCGGCCAGCGCGGCCTCGTCCACGTAGCGCCGCACTATATACTCCCCTGAGCCAGTCACCGACCTGTTTGAGCTTGTCGGCCAGCGCGGCCCAGAAGCGCGGCGCGGCCTCGTCCACGTAGCGCCGCACCCGCGCGTACAGCTCCAGCAACAGCAGAGTGTTGGCGCGCGACCAGATCTCCAACGGCTTGTGGAATATCTTCAGCGATTTCTGGAGGGGAAAATAATTATGTAATTAAAACAAGTTTATAGAGCAATACACTGCAAACAATTATATCTTCTATTTGCCTTGCCCAATCACACTTTTCGTAGTAACACTCTTGTAACACAACTCATAGTAGTTGTACTTGTATTTTTTTAAGGCCTACAATAAACAGACACAAACGTACCTAATCTGAGAACTTTCTCTTATTCGAAGTCGGTTAAAAAGGGTACCAAAACCTTCTCCTAAACATAAAAAATACTTTCCAGAAAACCGCCTCAAAATATATTCATCCAAACGCGAGATAATAGCGGACAAAGATACATACATACATACAGATCAAAATGAAAATCTCTTTTTTGAAATCGGTTCAAAAGGCCTTAATTAAATGTAACCTCAAAGAGAAAGAGAAACATTAGATAAGAACCTCAAAGAAGGGCCAGGTGACGGTCTTCCAGGCGCCCGGAGGCTTCCTCTCCACGATGGTGTTGAAGGTGTGCCGCAGAGAGCTCAGCTTCTGCTGGAGTCTTCTATCATCTGTCTACTCACCTCAAAGAAGGGCCAGGTGACGGTCTTCCAGGCGCCCGGAGGCTTCCTCTCCACGATGGTGTTGAAGGTGTGCCGCAGAGAGCTCAGCTTCTGCTGGAGTCTTCTATCATCTGTCTACTCACCTCAAAGAAGGGCCAGGTGACGGTCTTCCAGGCGCCCGGAGGCTTCCTCTCCACGATGGTGTTGAAGGTGTGCCGCAGAGAGCTCAGCTTCTGCTGGAGTCTTCTATCATCTGTCTACTCACCTCAAAGAAGGGCCAGGTGACGGTCTTCCAGGCGCCCGGAGGCTTCCTCTCCACGATGGTGTTGAAGGTGTGCCGCAGAGAGCTCAGCTTCTGCTGGAGTCTTCTATCATCTGTCTACTCACCTCAAAGAAGGGCCAGGTGACGGTCTTCCAGGCGCCCGGAGGCTTCCTCTCCACGATGGTGTTGAAGGTGTGCCGCAGAGAGCTCAGCTTCTGCTGGAGTCTTCTATCATCTGTCTACTCACCTCAAAGAAGGGCCAGGTGACGGTCTTCCAGGCGCCCGGAGGCTTCCTCTCCACGATGGTGTTGAAGGTGTGCCGCAGAGAGCTCAGCTTCTGCTGGAGTCTTCTATCATCTGTCTACTCACCTCAAAGAAGGGCCAGGTGACGGTCTTCCAGGCGCCCGGAGGCTTCCTCTCCACGATGGTGTTGAAGGTGTGCCGCAGAGAGCTCAGCTTCTGCTGGAGTCTTCTATCATCTGTCTACTCACCTCAAAGAAGGGCCAGGTGACGGTCTTCCAGGCGCCCGGAGGCTTCCTCTCCACGATGGTGTTGAAGGTGTGCCGCAGAGAGCTCAGCTTCTGCTGGAGTCTTCTATCATCTGTCTACTCACCTCAAAGAAGGGCCAGGTGACGGTCTTCCAGGCGCCCGGAGGCTTCCTCTCCACGATGGTGTTGAAGGTGTGCCGCAGAGAGCTCAGCTTCTGTTGGCAGCGCGCCGGACTGAAGTCGCCCACGGCCCCGAACCGCTGCTGCATGCGCTCGCTCACTTCTTCTATTATCTGGTTCAAATGGAATAACGTATTTTGATAAATAAGTGAAGGAGCGAAACGGTACGAAATTTGATAAATAATTGGTATCTTCTGAACCATGGCCGAAATCAAAAATGTGCGCCTTTGACTTTCCAAATATTTTTTTATTTATTTTTTAGGAACAATAAACAATCTTACATTACATTCTTATAAAGGCTTAATCTATCGCAGAGTAAACAAATGTAAGATCCACAACGTTATCCACAGCTAAAGTTAAGTTACACTAAAACTATCTAAATTTAGAATTAGATAATCTTGCTTAGAATTTTTAAAGCCCTGATGTGTAGCTTTCAGGTTTAAATTCAAAGAAAAAACCGTTTGTTGCCTAAAGCAGCCACTTTAGTTTCATAACGGTTTTTTTCTTTGATTTTGAACCTGAAAGCTAGACAACAGGGCCTTAAAAATTGTAAGCAAGATTATCTAGGGAGTCAAAGGCGCACATTTATAAATTCGGTCATGGTTTAGAAGATATCTATTATTTATCCGGAGTGGCGCTAGTTTCGCACCGTTTCGACCCTTAACATACTACAATATTGGCTATTTGACCAAAACTTGAACTGCTTGTCGCCATTTTGAAAAGTCATAAATGACAAGAATATTGTTTTGTGCACGCATCGACGCAACAACAGCGACGATGTCATCATCGAGTCAGATTAGTATGTAGAATACTGTAGACAACAAGATGTACAGTTCTCTAATTAATCAAAGTATTTACTTTCTTTCTAGATTTAGCAAAAGCCTTTGATACCGCCCAGCCCCCATTTTATTACAAAAACTAGAAATATTAAAGGTAAGGCAGTTATTTGATAATGTTCATATCATTTATAACACCGTCCGATTGGATGCTAGTCCAAATTATAACCATCTTAGTAATAAAATTACAATCTCATACGGCGTGCCGCATGGTAATATTTTGGGTCCCACACAATCTATACCAATATTATAAAGAGGAAAGATTTGTTTGTTTGTTTGTTTGTTTGTTTGTTTGTTTGTAACGAATAGGCTCCGGAAATACTGAACCGATTTGAAAAATTCTTTCACTGGTAGGAAGCTACATTAACCCCGAATGTCATAGGCTATATTAGATTTTCAAAAAAATTAGGGATCCTTACCTAAACTCAAATAATGTAACCCAAGTTGCAATATTTTTTCCGTTGTTTACATATTTTGACAGGTGGTTTGTTGTTGTTGTTTGTTTTTTATTCGGCCATTCTGGGCGGGCAAAAGAACATAGTCTATAGAGCCAAGTCTTTTGTAGTATCTTTTATTCTATGGCGTAACGAAGTAAGCCGGGAAAGCTCGTTTTTAATATTTTAATAATGCCTTTTGCAAACTGAATATTCAGAGAGTTAGCATAGTCTATCACGCAGACGATAGAGCCAAATGCTACTTCCTAAACTCAAATACCAGAAATTTCTTAGTGTTTTTATATGGCAATAATTTGGCTGCCTGTCTATGTGTCTATCTGACACTCTATCATATATATCTATGCAATAATTTTTTTTTTTTCTATGTATAACTTCAACGAACCAACCAACCAAAGACGTACTTGAACTTTCCAATCATTACATCAACAGATACAATTAAATGGGTGTTTGTGTTTGCTCCTAACCCACCTCAGATCGCGCACCCCCAGAGGCAGCTGCACACAGGTCGAGCAAGTAGTCAGTATGCGCGCGCGCCCAGAACTGCTCCACCCCCGCCCCCGCCCCCGCCCCCGCTCCGCCCGCGGTGGTCCACTGCCCCACGCCCCACCCCACCTCCGGGTCCTCGTCCGAGAGGCCCGGCTTTGAGCATATCTTTGATATGCGCTGTAGATATAAAGTTATTTAATAAATTTAATAACAATTTATGCGTTTATGGTATAATATAAAGATTACCGATGGATGACTTCCTGAATTAGATTTTTTTTTTCAAATGATTGCGCCACCATTATTTATTACCGGTTCCTGCTACCTTACCGTAAACTTCCTTAAAACATTGGTTGATTGAACCAAGGGGACAGAATATCTCATGCAATGGTTAAAACTTTGGCCCGTGCCCAAAGTGGGGCAGCTAAGGCTAGTAACAATAATAATTATAATAGTAACAAAGTCAATCCATTTGCATAAAACCATTCTTGTAATTCCCGTATGGTAGCGGCATAGAATACCACTACCAAATCTCTTCCCGTGGTTTCGTAAAAGGCGACAAAAAAATTCCGAAGGCCGGGCAGGTGTGTCCTTCGTTAAAAAATGTATACAGCCATACTGCAATCGCCAGCCCGCCCGCCAAGCGTGGCGATTACGGAAAATTTATTTCACAATGTTTGTCCTTGTGGCAATTTGTGGGGGAGGCCTATGTCCAGCAGTGGACGTCTATCGGCTATAATGATGATTCTAAATACCTCATACAAAGCCTGATCTTTAAGTTCCCCGTGCAATTTGGACCCGGGGCGGGCGCGGTGCGCGCGGAACAATCTCTTCAGACTGAACACTTTCCGTTTCAGCTGCTCCACTGTTACCGCTTCGAAATCTGGCTCCGCTTCAATCACCTGTTTGAGAGAAATGAAAGTATGTCAATCTTCTTATCAATTAGGGAAAGACGGGCGAGATGCCCTGCTATAGATAGCAGAAGAGTTTATACATTCTACAGCTGAGTTGCATTTATACATTATCTAACTGCAGCTGCAGCTTTTTTTTAAACTTTTACAGCTGCAGCTGCATCTATACATTCTTGTGTGATAAGGCCGCCCATTGCAATCAATGTAGTAATTATAAATTAAGTCTATTGATTGCAATAAAGAGTAATTCTATTATATTCTACATTCAGCTGAATCTATACATTCTACATCTGCATATATACATTCTTTAGCTGCAGCTGTTTCTATACATTCTACAGCTGCAGCTGCAATCCGTTCATTTTACCTAAACAGCTCTTTTACAAGAAATTCAAATACGTATTTTTTCAGCTGTTAAGGAAACATTCCTTACATATAATTTAGTAGAATATTAAGATCATACTAGTGGCAACACTGTTCTGTCACTTTTATATTTTGTTACTGGTAACACTGGACTTCCATTTTTTCTACCCTTTCTGTGAGACGTGCTAAATTTAATTAAATTCAAATAAATAGTTTATCTCATTACCACACACGCATTTTTACTGTACATGCGCGCTGTGGTCCTTCACAAGCCGGTAAAGTGTTATTTCGAGATTTGGTGTCAGATCCAGGAATTACGAGCACCGTGTGCATCGTACCCAGGCGTGGTTTCTCCAAAAGTGCGGGGAGTCTATATCTTCCCATTTTTGTGCATCGAGGAGGCTGCAGGACATCAGCAAATAACATTGCCAGTGAGATTTTTCAAGGATTTGAGTGAAAAAATCCAAAAAATTGGCTGCAAGATCATACATTTTTAAACTGAGGGCAGTTTAAAAAAACAAGAATACCCACCCCACGGGATTGGAACTTCCACTCACTCAAGGAAAGATCGAGTGAGTGAAAATAGAGAACGAGGAACGAGTGAACTTCAGAGTGAGTGAACGAGTTGCGAGATTGATGACCCATGTCCTTGGTTCCATTCATCGTTCAACGTGACGTCGAGCTGTCAAACTAGGAGACTGACGTTTGATTGACATTGGCACCGGGATTGAGACGGTCGACGACCTGCGTTTGCGACTTGCGTTTGTTTACATCGTTTTTTCACCAGTGTTTTTCGATAAAAGTTTGAACTTTTTTATAACTTTCCACGATTTTTAGTGATCCTGTACGATTTAGGGTGTTCCTGTTTATCATTCACGGCTATTGCGTGCGATCCTGTCCCAGTAAAGTGAACGGCTATTGCGTTTAGATTAAGGTCTTAGTGTGCGGCTTAATAAATAAGGTTTGCGGCTATTGCGTTATTCCTGCCCTGATATAGACGATTTACGTGTGTCCAGCGAGTAACGACGGACATTGCGTACGTGAATTATACGGCTATTGCGTAAAAAGTGTTAGTTTTAAGCGGCATCATGGAAGAAAGCCTAAAAAGGCTAAGGTTACAAAGAGGACTACTTAAAGGTACTGTAACTAGAATAGAATCTTTTATTAATGATCCAATTGCATTTGAATCCTCCAAAGTCGAAATGCTTCAGGCTAGGAAAGACAAGCTTATTGCTACTATTAAAGAATATGAAACAATTCAACTTGACATCTTGTCCCTTGATCCCAAGGATCCCGAAAGCATTGAGATAATGGAGGAAAAATATTTCATTATAGTTTCTAAATTAGATGCTAAATTAAAAGTTTTAACTGCGTCCGAGGTATCCGCTTGCCCTAGTGTTGCGTCTTCTAAGTTGCCCAACATAGATATTCCGGTTTTTAATGGCAAAGATTATACAAAATATACTCCATTTATGGATCTATTTACTGCAGTTTTCCACAACAATCGGACACTCTCGGATGTGCAGAAATTATTTTATTTGAGAAAATACCTTGTTGAAGATGCACTAAGTGTAATCATAAATTTACCAATAGTAAATGACAGTTACAAGGAAGCTCTTGAGCTGCTCAAAAAGAGATTTGATAATAAAAGCCGCTTAATAACAAATCATATTAACATAATTCTTGAGTTGCCGTCTATGCAGAAGGGTACAGCAGCTTCTATACGGTTGTTTATTTCGGAAGTCCAACAACAGCTTTATGCTTTGAAAAATTTAGAACAACCCATTGATAAATGGGATATGTTATTAATTACAATTTTGACAAAAAAGTTGGATCAATATACCAACAGGGCTTTCCAGTTAGATAGGAACCCAGATCATCTACCAACGATGGTAGAGTTTTTGTCATTTTTAGAACGGCGTGCTATGGCGCTGGAAGAAACTGGAGAAAAGATTACTCATGAGAGTTTCTCCAAACGATCCTTCAGAGTATCTAATGTGGCCCTCAATAATAGGCCGGTTAGGGAAGGTAAAAAGTGTAGGTATTGTGACAATGTAGAGCATTTGTTACATGATTGCCCAACCTTCAGAACTTGTTCTGAACAAGATAAATTAAATTTTATAAAATCAAATAAACTATGCATGTTATGCATGAACAATCACAGCGGAAAGTGTAGATTCAATTTTAAATGTAGAGTCTGCAAACAGGCTCACAACACACTTCTGCATATGAGCGGCAACTCAGAGATCCAACGTGTGACACTGCACTCCAGCGGTCCGTCTACACATGTTTTGCTGCCAACAATTAAAGTCAAATTATTTGACAGATCAGGTCGCGAGATTCAGGTTAGAGCCCTTTTAGATAGTGGTAGCCAAGCGTCCTTTATTACCAAATCTCTTGCTGAGAAATTGCCTGTGATTCCTGTCAATCAGGATACCAACATTATTGGTATTGGCAAAAATTTAAATAAATTAAATAAATACATTAATGTAGACATATACTCTCCAGTACAGAATGTTCAACTAAATGTAAAATGCCACATTGTGGACACGATCACCACTCCATTGCCCCAGCAACAGCTTGATATTTCACATCTTAACTTACCACAAAACATTAAACTGGCCGATGTAGAGTTTAATGTTCCTTGTGAGATCTCACTTTTGTTAGGTGCTGATGTTTATTTTAACATTTCCATTGATGGAAATATTAAAATATCCAATGGTCCAATCCTACAAAACACTTTGTTTGGGTATGTTGTTGGAGGAATGGTGGGGGGTGCTGATGTAGAGTCAGATAAAAATAGTTTGGTTTCAAATTTGGCTATCAGTGATCATAAAAAATTAGAAGATGTAATGGAACAATTTTGGTTAACTGAAAAGGTCCCTGAAATAAATTTTAAAGAGTCAATACAATCAATAGAATTTCAAAAAACTGAAAAACATTTTCAAGAAACTTTTGAATTGAAAAATAAAACTTTTTTTGTTGAAATGCCTCTAATAGAAGAAGCAGATAATTTACAACTTGGCGATTCCTTTTCAGGGGCCCTTCAGAGATTTTTAGTACTGGAGAGAAAATTTAAAAATAACCCTTTGTACTTAGAAAAATATAGAGCCTTCATCGAAGAGTACATTGCATTGGGGCATGCTAAGATAGTACCTATAGGTGAGTACGATATTCAGAATGGTCCGGTATTCTTTTTAGCTCATCATGCTGTTTTAAATGAGGAGAGTTTGACGACCAAGTTACGTGTGGTTTTCGATGGTAGTATGAAGTCAAAAGCGGGTGTGTCTTTAAATGACGTCATGATGAACGGTCCAGTAGTACAAAGTGAGCTTTTTGACATTTTGATTCTGTGGAGAACATTCATATTTACCTTGATTTGTGATATTCAAAAAATGTTTAGAGGAATTAGAGTCAAAAACCATGCTGGTCTTCAAAATATTCTCTGGCGTGATGAACCAAGCAAGTCCATCAGCTGCTTGCAGCTGCAAACAGTCACGTACGGCCTAAAAGCATCCACCTTTTTAGCAACGCGTTGTCTTTTAGAATTGGCGCGCACATATGCATCTGAATTTCCTTTAGCCACTCAAGCACTCCTGTCGAGTACGTTTGTTGATGACGTCATCTGTGGTACAGACAGTGAGGTAGAGCTTCATAAGCTCAAGGTAGAGTTGGTAGAGCTATTAGGGAAAGGAAGTTTTAAACTTCACAAGTGGTGCTCGAATTTGCAAGAAGTGTTGGAAGATATCCCCAATGATAAAAAATACTTTGAAGAGCTAGATATTAATAAAAACAATATAGTTAAAACTTTAGGTTTAAAATGCGATATACTCAACGATACATTTAAATTTACATGTCCAATGGTAAACGATGATGAGATCAATTCCAAACGGAAAATTCTGAGTTTCATTGGCAAAATGTTCGACCCACTGGGACTTATTGGACCCATAATTGTGGTCGCGAAACTTTTTATGCAGACGCTATGGTCTTTAAAAATAGAGTGGGATACTGTGATACCCCAAGATCAATTAAAAGAATGGAACAAATTTTTAAATAATTTAAATTCAATGGGCACTATTACTCTTCCAAGATGTGTAAATTCGAGCACAGCTCAACATGTAGAGTTAGTGGGTTATGCCGATGCCTCTATGAAAGCATTCGGTTGCTGTCTCTACCTTAGAGTTATCGATAAAAATAAAGTAGTGTCAGTAAAGTTACTTTGTTCGAAGTCTAGAGTAGCTCCATTGAACAAAAATCTAACAATTCCAAGACTTGAATTAAATAGTGCGCTTCTTCTTTCGCAGCTTGCGCACAAGGTCCATGCAACTTTGATGTCAAGATTTTCTGTCAAGGTCTACTTGTACAGCGACTCTCAAATTGCACTGGCCTGGATCAAATCAATTAATATAAAATCAAATCCTTATGTCTCTAACCGGGTAGAGCAAATAAAACAATTAACTAAAGATTATGTTTGGTCTTATGTAGCAACGTAAAATAATCCTGCAGATCTAATATCAAGAGGTTGTGATCCTCAAAAATTAAAAACAAATGAACTCTGGTGGCATGGCCCAAGAGAACTTATAAATATAGATTTTCAACATTCTGATAGTGACACAAGATTTCCAATTTCGGACAAAACTGAGGATGTTTTAGCAGTAAACGTCTGTGATGTTAATGAGGTTGCCTCAAGCACAAATGCGATAAAGATTTTAGAAGAATTAATTCGTAAATATTCTGATATTAAAAAACTTCAAAGAGTAGTAGCATACATTTTGCGCTTTTGCAAAAATTGTATTAAAAATAAAAATAAAATTGTTGGTTTATTGACACCACAAGAACTTTTTAATGCCTTACGCTTAATAATAAAATGTGTTCAAAGAGAACACTTTCCTAAAGAAATACAGTCCACTCAAAACAAGTTAGCTATCAAAACAGGATTGGCCAACTTGCATCCTTTTATTGATGAATTTGGTATTTTTAGGGTGGGAGGTCGTCTTCAAAACGCACCCGAAATGTCTTATGACAAAAAACACCCTGCGATTTTGCCAAAATCCTGTCATTTTACTAATATTTTAATTCATAATGAGCATTTACGCTTAAAACATGCAGGGGCTAGATTAGTGTTAAGTTCCCTGTCACAACATTATTGGTTAGTTAGCGGCATTCGCGAGGTTAAAAAGGTGGTCAATAAATGCGTTAAATGTTTTCGCATGAAGGCCGCTGCAGCAAAGCAGCTGATGGGCTCTCTACCACCAGAAAGACTCACTGCTACCAGGGCGTTTCACATTGTAGGAGTAGATTTTTGTGGTCCTTTTAACGTGAAGGTTTCGAGGCTTAGAAGACCTATAATAACAAAAGGCTATGTAGCAGTTTTTGTTTGCTTTGCTACCAAAGCAATCCACATGGAACTGGTCAGTGACCTCACCACAGAAGCTTTCTTAGCTTGCCTCAAGAGATTTATTGCCCGACGAGGAATGCCCACCAAAATTTTTTGTGACAACGCTAAAACTTTTAAAGGCGCTGCCAATGAATTGCACATTTTTTTTAGTTCAAAAGAACATTTAAATGCTGTAGAAAATTTTTGTCTATCACAGTATGTACAAATTAAATTTATACCCCCATTTTCCCCAGAGTTTGGTGGGTTATGGGAGGCCGGTGTGAAGAGCTTTAAGCATCATTTCAAAAGAATTCTGGGAGACACTGCATTGACCTTTGAAGGCCTGTATACCGTCATTACAGAAATTGAAGCAGTACTAAATTCGCGACCTTTGCTTCCCATGAATTCTGATGTTTCATGCTTTGAGTATTTGACGCCTGGCCATTTCATCATAGGAACACCAATGATGAGTTTTCCTGAACCTGATGTTTCAGAAATAAATATTAATAGGCTTAAATTTTGGAATATGTTATCCAAACTTAAACAAGATTTCTGGAAAGTCTGGTCCTCTGACTATCTGACACAATTACAGAGCAGACCCAAGTGGTATAAAGATCAGCCTAATCTTCAGGAAGGTGATCTTGTAATTGTACGCAGTGATAACACTCCGCCACTAACATGGCCAATGGCAAGGATTGTCAAGATAGTCCCAGGTCCAGACGGTAGAGTAAGAGTAGCCGAGATAAAAATGGCAAATAACAAGACCTATGTTCGGTCTTATCGTAAGTTAAGTCCCTTACCACTCTCCTAAATAATATAAAACTTAGTTAAGGTTTAATAAAGTTAATGTATAAGTATATTTAAATATAAGCAAGATCTATAACACTTCTTGATGTAGTGTAGCTTATATAGTGAGATATTCATAATAAAAAACTTTGTGTTATGGTTTAAGAAAATTTATTTTCATGTATAAGTATTTACATAAGTATTAAATTGGTTTCTGGCATTTGGCTATATTTGTTTGTAGAGTTTGCTTTTCTTTGCAATACAATGTTTGTTTCAAAAATTATCTCTACATTTAATTTAATTTTTTCTCTACAATGTCTTAGATAACATTGTCTGTAAACTTATTTTCTTTTTATTACAAAGTGCTTTGGTATAGCTCTACCTACTATAGAATTGTCTTACAGAATTTAAATTAACAATTTTCAATTGTATAATATTATAACGGTTTTTGTATAACTTTGTATTGTTATATTGGCCGCCCCAACTATGTTAAGGAAACATTCCTTACATATAATTTAGTAGAATATTAAGATCATACTAGTGGCAACACTGTTCTGTCACTTTTATATTTTGTTACTGGTAACACTGGACTTCCATTTTTTCTACCCTTTCTGTGAGACGTGCTAAATTTAATTAAATTCAAATAAATAGTTTATCTCATTACCACACACGCATTTTTACTGTACATCAGCAAATAATCAAACTAATATTATAAATGCGAAACATTGTGTTTGTTTGTTTGTTACTTCTTCACGTCTCAACCCTGGATTTACACATAGGCTATTTATTTTTCCTAACAAACGCGGGTAACACCGCGGGGCACAGCACAGTTAGTAAAAAAAAAAATTGGTAATGACCCCTACTGTCACAACCTGAAATGGCCAGGTCTTCTTATAAAAGTGACTGTATTGTATAGTCAATCAGGTGCAGCTGCAGGTACAGCACACTCGCTCACCTTGTCTCGCACGTTGGACCACAGCACGGCGCCGCGCTCGGGCCCGGCCAGCTGCCGCCAGTACTCCTCCAGGGCGCGCAGCGTCCAGCGCCGCTGCCAGCTCAGGGAGCCCCCGCCTGAACGATCTGTTCCACCAGACACTATTACACTTTCACTCAGAGTTTTTCAATTTAACATCTCAGAAGAAATAAACTAGTTTTATAACGTAGATGGCGCCTGCAAAAGTCTACAGGTCAAGTTCAAATGAATCATTGAAAGCTCAAATTAAAATTGAAATTCTTCACGCGGCAGTGCACGCTTCCGCGCCCGCCAGCGCGTCACTGTAAACGGTCTCATACATTGCTATACGTTTGATTTAATCGCAGCACGCGCCGCGCGACGCCCCGCGCAACGCCCTGCGTGCCCCTAAAGTGCCTTAGCATAAAATATATTCCTCTGGAATTTGGTTTTTATTTACAAAAGCGTAATACAATATTATAAGATAGAAAGTCTATAATGATAAGTGAATTTTAATGCTATTAAAGCTAAGGACTCACTGAAATCCGAGCGGGAGCGGAACTCGTTGTGCGCGGGCCCCTCGCCCTCCTCCGCCTCCGCCTTGTCCATTATGCGCTTCATTCTCTGTTTGAGAATACAAGTGCAACTTATGTTAACATCAAAGTGCTATTCTAGGTCTTTTTATTATCAAATAGTAACTTCATTTAGAACTCCAAAATTCATTACAAGTATAAGCCCCGCTGCTTTACCAGCGCAATTTAACTTAGAACAGTAAAATACCAATTTTCCATTCCTGTGTGATTTTCGGTATTAAGGTTTCTTTCTGGAGCTTTAGACTATCCCTGTACTAAATTCCGCTTAAATCAGTTTTGTAGTTTTGGCGTGAAAGCGAGACAGACTGATAGAGTTATTTTCGCATTTATGATATTAGTATAGAAAGTATGGAATGGAAAAGGGATAGGAAACAAGGTATCACTTATTGCACGTCTAATAAACTAGAATATATTAATCAAAAACATAATATCCTATATATATATATATATATATATATATATATATATATATAGGCGAGGTGAATTTGGAGTAGATAATACCCATTTCTTGCACACTAATATTATAAATACGAAAGTAACTCTGTCTGTCTCTGTTACGCAATCACGCCTAAACTGATAAACCGATTGCGATGGAAATTGGTAGGCAGCTAACTTAGAACCACAAGAAGAACTAAGGATTCCGAAAATCACACGAAAACGGGAAAATTTAAATTTTTAAGGAAAAATGGGCTGGCGAAGCAGCAGGGCTCACAATAGTTGCATAACAAAATAGTAAAATTATAATTTATGCTTATAATTAAAAAAAAATAACATGGATGGATGTATCCTTCGTTTAAGAAAATAATAATAACGCATCACACTCAGAGCCCCTAACTAGGAAGAACCTGTATCTAGGGTGCCCGAAACCACACAGAGGCGAACATCACACCCAGACCGGAAACAAACATCCATATTCATCATATCAACCCCGCCCGGGAATCGAACCCGGGTGCACACGCTTACTCAGTCCACATCACTGCCTACTGAGCAGTCGTAAAAACACACGCTTGATTAATACCAACAAAGATAGACTGATAAAATAAACTTACATCAAAGTAGACCCATTTAGTAGTATGCATGTTCTCCTTGAAGTATAGGGAGGCGCCTTTATAGGTCCTCTTGAGTCCGTTGAACTTGCTTTGAACGTGCTGCTCCGACCACTGTTTGAGTTGCGGAAACTCCAAGCACATCCTGTAAGATTAACCATCAATCAATCAATATATATATAAAACTCTTCCGTTACTGACTGACAGACAACGCAGAGCCGAAACTACTGGGCGTAGAAAGCTGAAAATTGGCACGTGGGTTCCTTGGGGAGTGTAGGTGAGCACTAAGATTTCCCGAAATTCCCACGGGAACGGGCAAAAACGGGATTTTTGTGTTTATTAGAAATCTGCGCGGGAAAAACCGCGGGACAGCCTCTAGTACATAGTATAAAACAAAGTCGCTTCCCGCGTCTGTCCCTATGTATGCTTAAATCTTAAAAATACTCAACAGATTTTGATGCCTTTATTAAGATAAAGTGATTCAAGAGGAAGGTTTATAAGTATAATCAATACATAGTATAAAACAAAGTCGCTTCCCGCGTCTGTCCCTATGTATGCTTATATATTTAAAACACGCAACGGACTTTGATGAGGGTTTTTTTAAAAGATAGAGTGATTCAAGAGGAAGGTTTTTATGTATTATTCAAACTCAAGATATTAATAGGTAATGCGGTACGAAGTTCGCGGGGTCGACTAGTACATGCATAAAATAGTAATAGATTAGGCGGTACGAAGTTCGCAGGGTCGACTAGTTTATTATAAGACCAGCTGACACGATGTGTCAGTCAGTCGAGAAATTCAAATTTTTAGGAGCTTGGACGAACATCAATCGATTTAAGAGAGATGCTTACGCTGAGGTGCAAAAGCGTCAGTAATGATAGGACCACTTCCGTTGAAACAGAAATTTGAGGGCCGCGCCATGTTCTCGTGGTTTTGCAGTGATGTGGATTGAAATGCGGGTTCACCGAGTTCGATTCCCGGCGGGGCGGGGCGAATATTGTTATGATGAATAATAATAATAATAATAATAACACATCACACTCAGAGCTAGCTAACTTGGAAGAAACTGTATCAAGGGTGCCCGAAACATATACAGTGACGAACATTACACCCAGACAGACCGGAAACTAACATGGATATTCATTATACTAATGTTCGCCCCGCCTGGAATCGAACCCAGGTGCACACGTTTACTCAGTCCACATCACTGCTGAGCTACGGAGCAGTCAAATGAATATCAATGTTTGTATTAATTTTGTCTCTGTATGCGTTTTGGGCACCCTAGGTTCTTCCTAGTTAGCAACACTTTGTAGCTTTCTTTGGTCTTTAATTTAAAAGCCATACAACATTACAGTGCTCTAAAAATACTAGGCTACATTATTAACCGACTTCAAGAAAGGAGGTTATCAGTTTGACCTGTATGTATGTATGTATGTTTGTCCGCGATTATCTCGCGTTTGGCTGAACCGATTTTGATGCGGTTTTCAGAAATGTATTTGTTACATTCAGGAGAAGGTTTTAGTACCTATTTTAACCGACTTCGAAAAAGAGGAAGTTCTCAGATAATGTATGTGTCAGTTTGTTGAAGGCGGGTTTCTTTTTGCAAAAAAGAAGTTATTAGTTAGGAAACTTGACCCCCAGTATGTATGTTTGTCCGCGATTATCTCGCGTTTGGCTGAACCGATTTTGATGCGGTATTCAACAATGTATTAGTTACATTCAGGAAAAGGTTTAAGTACTCATTTTAATCGACTTCGAAAACGAGGAAGTTCTCAGTTCTCAGTTTGTTGAAGGCGGGTCTCTTTTTGTAAAAAAGAAATTATTGATATTTGGTTTAGTTTGGCTATTTATTGTTCTGAAATGGCGCTAGCATCGCGGTAAACTGGCTCTTAGCTCTAAGTGTAACAGTAACAGACCTTTTTTTTAAGGCGGGGAAACTCCTAACTCCTACCCTGCGACCCTGGGGGTGGCGCCGGGTTATGTGGGGTTCGCACCCGCTACAACCCGCCGGTGTCCATCTCGGTAGTTGGCAAGGGGGTCACGGGTGATCTTTCGATCGTTATTTTGCTAATTAGTTTGTAAGTAACAATGTTTGCACACCAGAAATGGTTAAATACGCTGTATCTTGCTCTGTACAGTCCATCATCATTGACTGCTCCTTATCTCAGTTGGCAGTGATGTGGACTAAGTAAGCGTGAGCACCCGGGTTCGATTCCTGGGCGGGGCGAATATTGATATGATGAATATCGATGTTTGTTTCCGGTCTGGGTGTGATGTTCGTCTCTGTGTGTGTTTCGGGCGCCCTAGATAAAGGTTCTTCCTAGTTAGGGGCTCTGAGTGTGATGTGTTATTATTATTATATTATCATATTACTACGTGTATTTTGCAAATAAATAATTTTAAATAAGAATTTAGAATTAGTTCAACTCCGCGACTTGTGTAGCAGACCTGGCGTAGATCTCGTGCCACAGCATCTTGTGGTTCCTGTTCTAAGTGTGACGAGTGTGTGTGTCTCTAAGTGTGAGGAGTTACTATGTAGTGTAGCAGACCTGGCGTAGATCTCGTGCCACAGCATCTTGTGGTTCCTGTTCTAAGTGTGACGAGTGTGTGTGTCTCTAAGTGTGAGGAGTTATTATGTAGTGTAGAGACCTGGCGTAGATCTCGTGCCACAGCATCTTGTGGTTCCTGTTCTAAGTGTGACGAGTGTGTGTGTCTCTAAGTGTGAGGAGTTACTATGTAGTGTAGCAGACCTGGCGTAGATCTCGTGCCACAGCATCTTGTGGTTCCTGTTCTAAGTGTGACGAGTGTGTGTGTCTCTAAGTGTGAGGAGTTACTATGTAGTGTAGCAGACCTGGCGTAGATCTCGTGCCACAGCATCTTGTGGTTCCTGTTCTAAGTGTGACGAGTGTGTGTGTCTCTAAGTGTGAGGAGTTACTATGTAGTGTAGCAGACCTGGCGTAGATCTCGTGCCACAGCATCTTGTGGTTCCTGTTCTAAGTGTGACGAGTGTGTGTGTCTCTAAGTGTGAGGAGTTATTATGTAGTGTAGAGACCTGGCGTAGATCTCGTGCCACAGCATCTTGTGGTTCCTGTTCTAAGTGTGACGAGTGTGTGTGTCTCTAAGTGTGAGGAGTTACTATGTAGTGTAGCAGACCTGGCGTAGATCTCGTGCCACAGCATCTTGTGGTTCCTGTTCTAAGTGTGACGAGTGTGTGTGTCTCTAAGTGTGAGGAGTTACTATGTAGTGTAGCAGACCTGGCGTAGATCTCGTGCCACAGCATCTTGTGGTTCCTGTTCTAAGTGTGACGAGTGTGTGTGTCTCTAAGTGTGAGGAGTTACTATGTAGTGTAGCAGACCTGGCGTAGATCTCGTGCCACAGCATCTTGTGGTTCCTGTTCTAAGTGTGACGAGTGTGTGTGTCTCTAAGTGTGAGGAGTTACTATGTAGTGTAGCAGACCTGGCGTAGATCTCGTGCCACAGCATCTTGTGGTTCCTGTTCTAAGTGTGACGAGTGTGTGTGTCTCTAAGTGTGAGGAGTTACTATGTAGTGTAGCAGACCTGGCGTAGATCTCGTGCCACAGCATCTTGTGGTTCCTGTTCTAAGTGTGACGAGTGTGTGTGTCTCTAAGTGTGAGGAGTTACTATGTAGTGTAGCAGACCTGGCGTAGATCTCGTGCCACAGCATCTTGTGGTTCCTGTTCTAAGTGTGACGAGTGTGTGTGTCTCTAAGTGTGAGGAGTTACTATGTAGTGTAGCAGACCTGGCGTAGATCTCGTGCCACAGCATCTTGTGGTTCCTGTTCTAAGTGTGACGAGTGTGTGTGTCTCTAAGTGTGACGAGTGTGTGTGTCTCTAAGTGTGAGGAGTTACTATGTAGTGTAGCAGACCTGGCGTAGATCTCGTGCCACAGCATCTTGTGGTTCCTGTTCTAAGTGTGACGAGTGTGTGTGTCTCTAAGTGTGAGGAGTTACTATGTAGTGTAGCAGACCTGGCGTAGATCTTGTGCCACAGAATCTTGTGGTTCCTGTTCTAAGTGTGACGAGTGTGTGTGTCTCTAAGTGTGAGGAGTTACTATGTAGTGTAGCAGACCTGGCGTAGATCTCGTGCCACAGCATCTTGTGGTTCCTGTTCTAAGTGTGACGAGTGTGTGTGTCTCTAAGTGTGAGGAGTTACTATGTAGTGTAGCAGACCTGGCGTAGATCTCGTGCCACAGCATCTTGTGGTTCCTGTTCTAAGTGTGACGAGTGTGTGTGTCTCTAAGTGTGAGGAGTTACTATGTATTGTAGCAGACCTGGCGTAGATCTCGTGCCACAGCATCTTGTGGTTCCTGTTCTAAGTGTGACGAGTGTGTGTGTCTCTAAGTGTGAGGAGTTACTATGTAGTGTAGCAGACCTGGCGTAGATCTCGTGCCACAGCATCTTGTGGTTCCTGTTCTAAGTGTGACGAGTGTGTGTGTCTCTAAGTGTGAGGAGTTACTATGTATTGTAGCAGACCTGGCGTAGATCTCGTGCCACAGCATCTTGTGGTTCCTGTTCTAAGTGTGACGAGTGTGTGTGTCTCTAAGTGTGAGGAGTTACTATGTAGTGTAGCAGACCTGGCGTAGATCTCGTGCCACAGCATCTTGAGGTTCCTGTTCTAAGTGTGACGAGTGTGTGTGTCTCTAAGTGTGAGGAGTTACTATGTAGTGTAGCAGACCTGGCGTAGATCTCGTGCCACAGCATCTTGTGGTTCCTGTTCTAAGTGTGACGAGTGTGTGTGTCTCTAAGTGTGAGGAGTTACTATGTAGTGTAGCAGACCTGGCGTAGATCTCGTGCCACAGCATCTTGTGGTTCCTGTTCTAAGTGTGACGAGTGTGTGTGTCTCTAAGTGTGAGGAGTTACTATGTAGTGTAGCAGACCTGCCGTAGATCTCGTGCCACAGCATCTTGTGGTTCCTGTTCTAAGTGTGACGAGTGTGTGTGTCTCTAAGTGTGAGGAGTTACTATGTAGTGTAGCAGACCTGGCGTAGATCTCGTGCCACAGCATCTTGTGGTTCCTGTTCTAAGTGTGACGAGTGTGTGTGTCTCTAAGTGTGAGGAGTTACTATGTAGTGTAGCAGACCTGGCGTAGATCTCGTGCCACAGCATCTTGTGGTTCCTGTTCTAAGTGTGACGAGTGTGTGTGTCTCTAAGTGTGAGGAGTTACTATGTAGTGTAGCAGACCTGGCGTAGATCTCGTGCCACAGCATCTTGTGGTTCCTGTTCTAAGTGTGACGAGTGTGTGTGTCTCTAAGTGTGAGGAGTTACTATGTAGTGTAGCAGACCTGGCGTAGATCTCGTGCCACAGCATCTTGTGGTTCCTGTTCTAAGTGTGACGAGTGTGTGTGTCTCTAAGTGTGAGGAGTTACTATGTAGTGTAGCAGACCTGGCGTAGATCTCGTGCCGCAGCATCTTGTGGTTCCTGTTCTAAGTGTGACGAGTGTGTGTGTCTCTAAGTGTGAGGAGTTACTATGTATTGTAGCAGACCTGGCGTAGATCTCGTGCCACAGCATCTTGTGGTTCCTGTTCTAAGTGTGACGAGTGTGTGTGTCTCTAAGTGTGAGGAGTTACTATGTAGTGTAGCAGACCTGGCGTAGATCTCGTGCCACAGCATCTTGTGGTTCCTGTTCTAAGTGTGACGAGTGTGTGTGTCTCTAAGTGTGAGGAGTTACTATGTAGTGTAGCAGACCTGGCGTAGATCTCGTGCCACAGCATCTTGTGGTTCCTGTTCTAAGTGTGACGAGTGTGTGTGTCTCTAAGTGTGAGGAGTTACTATGTAGTGTAGCAGACCTGGCGTAGATCTCGTGCCACAGCATCTTGTGGTTCCTGTTCTAAGTGTGACGAGTGTGTGTGTCTCTAAGTGTGAGGAGTTACTATGTAGTGTAGCAGACCTGGCGTAGATCTCGTGCCACAGCATCTTGTGGTTCCTGTTCTAAGTGTGACGAGTGTGTGTGTCTCTAAGTGTGAGGAGTTACTATGTAGTGTAGCAGACCTGGCGTAGATCTCGTGCCACAGCATCTTGTGGTTCCTGTTCTAAGTGTGACGAGTGTGTGTGTCTCTAAGTGTGAGGAGTTACTATGTAGTGTAGCAGACCTGGCGTAGATCTCGTGCCACAGCATCTTGTGGTTCCTGTTCTAAGTGTGACGAGTGTGTGTGTCTCTAAGTGTGAGGAGTTACTATGTAGTGTAGCAGACCTGGCGTAGATCTCGTGCCACAGCATCTTGTGGTTCCTGTTCTAAGTGTGACGAGTGTGTGTGTCTCTAAGTGTGAGGAGTTACTATGTAGTGTAGCAGACCTGGCGTAGATCTTGTGCCACAGCATCTTGTGGTTCCTGTTCTAAGTGTGACGAGTGTGTGTGTCTCTAAGTGTGACGAGTGTGTGTGTCTCTAAGTGTGAGGAGTTACTATGTAGTGTAGCAGACCTGGCGTAGATCTCGTGCCACAGCATCTTGTGGTTCCTGTTCTAAGTGTGACGAGTGTGTGTGTCTCTAAGTGTGAGGAGTTACTATGTAGTGTAGCAGACCTGGCGTAGATCTCGTGCCACAGCATCTTGTGGTTCCTGTTCTAAGTGTGACGAGTGTGTGTGTCTCTAAGTGTGAGGAGTTACTATGTAGTGTAGCAGACCTGGCGTAGATCTCGTGCCACAGCATCTTGTGGTTCCTGTTCTAAGTGTGACGAGTGTGTGTGTCTCTAAGTGTGAGGAGTTACTATGTAGTGTAGCAGACCTGGCGTAGATCTCGTGCCACAGCATCTTGTGGTTCCTGTTCTAAGTGTGACGAGTGTGTGTGTCTCTAAGTGTGAGGAGTTATTATGTAGTGTAGAGACCTGGCGTAGATCTCGTGCCACAGCATCTTGTGGTTCCTGTTCTAAGTGTGACGAGTGTGTGTGTCTCTAAGTGTGAGGAGTTACTATGTAGTGTAGCAGACCTGGCGTAGATCTCGTGCCACAGCATCTTGTGGTTCCTGTTCTAAGTGTGACGAGTGTGTGTGTCTCTAAGTGTGAGGAGTTACTATGTAGTGTAGCAGACCTGGCGTAGATCTCGTGCCACAGCATCTTGTGGTTCCTGTTCTAAGTGTGACGAGTGTGTGTGTCTCTAAGTGTGAGGAGTTACTATGTAGTGTAGCAGACCTGGCGTAGATCTCGTGCCACAGCATCTTGTGGTTCCTGTTCTAAGTGTGACGAGTGTGTGTGTCTCTAAGTGTGAGGAGTTACTATGTAGTGTAGCAGACCTGGCGTAGATCTCGTGCCACAGCATCTTGTGGTTCCTGTTCTAAGTGTGACGAGTGTGTGTGTCTCTAAGTGTGAGGAGTTACTATGTAGTGTAGCAGACCTGGCGTAGATCTTGTGCCACAGCATCTTGTGGTTCCTGTTCTAAGTGTGACGAGTGTGTGTGTCTCTAAGTGTGACGAGTGTGTGTGTCTCTAAGTGTGAGGAGTTACTATGTAGTGTAGCAGACCTGGCGTAGATCTCGTGCCACAGCATCTTGTGGTTCCTGTTCTAAGTGTGACGAGTGTGTGTGTCTCTAAGTGTGAGGAGTTACTATGTAGTGTAGCAGACCTGGCGTAGATCTCGTGCCACAGCATCTTGTGGTTCCTGTTCTAAGTGTGACGAGTGTGTGTGTCTCTAAGTGTGAGGAGTTACTATGTAGTGTAGCAGACCTGGCGTAGATCTCGTGCCACAGCATCTTGTGGTTCCTGTTCTAAGTGTGACGAGTGTGTGTGTCTCTAAGTGTGAGGAGTTACTATGTAGTGTAGCAGACCTGGCGTAGATCTCGTGCCACAGCATCTTGTGGTTCCTGTTCTAAGTGTGACGAGTGTGTGTGTCTCTAAGTGTGAGGAGTTACTATGTAGTGTAGCAGACCTGGCGTAGATCTCGTGCCACAGCATCTTGTGGTTCCTGTTCTAAGTGTGACGAGTGTGTGTGTCTCTAAGTGTGAGGAGTTACTATGTAGTGTAGCAGACCTGGCGTAGATCTCGTGCCACAGCATCTTGTGGTTCCTGTTCTAAGTGTGACGAGTGTGTGTGTCTCTAAGTGTGAGGAGTTACTATGTAGTGTAGCAGACCTGGCGTAGATCTCGTGCCACAGCATCTTGTGGTTCCTGTTCTAAGTGTGACGAGTGTGTGTGTCTCTAAGTGTGAGGAGTTACTATGTAGTGTAGCAGACCTGGCGTAGATCTCGTGCCACAGCATCTCGAGGTTCCTGTTCTAAGTGTGACGAGTGTGTGTGTCTCTAAGTGTGAGGAGTTACTATGTAGTGTAGCAGACCTGGCGTAGATCTCGTGCCACAGCATCTTGTGGTTCCTGTTCTAAGTGTGACGAGTGTGTGTGTCTCTAAGTGTGAGGAGTTACTATGTAGTGTAGCAGACCTGGCGTAGATCTCGTGCCACAGCATCTTGTGGTTCCTGTTCTAAGTGTGACGAGTGTGTGTGTCTCTAAGTGTGAGGAGTTACTATGTAGTGTAGCAGACCTGCCGTAGATCTCGTGCCACAGCATCTTGTGGTTCCTGTTCTAAGTGTGACGAGTGTGTGTGTCTCTAAGTGTGAGGAGTTACTATGTAGTGTAGCAGACCTGGCGTAGATCTCGTGCCACAGCATCTTGTGGTTCCTGTTCTAAGTGTGACGAGTGTGTGTGTCTCTAAGTGTGAGGAGTTACTATGTAGTGTAGCAGACCTGGCGTAGATCTCGTGCCACAGCATCTTGTGGTTCCTGTTCTAAGTGTGACGAGTGTGTGTGTCTCTAAGTGTGAGGAGTTACTATGTAGTGTAGCAGACCTGGCGTAGATCTCGTGCCACAGCATCTTGTGGTTCCTGTTCTAAGTGTGACGAGTGTGTGTGTCTCTAAGTGTGAGGAGTTACTATGTAGTGTAGCAGACCTGGCGTAGATCTCGTGCCACAGCATCTTGTGGTTCCTGTTCCGGCGGAAGCGGTCCTGCAGCTCCTCGTACAGGTCCAGCAGGCAGCCCACCATGCCGCCGCTCCACGTCATCGTCACGCGGTCTGCGGGGGGGGATAATGTACTTACTTAGAACTCAGTATACAGTGTGTCCGGGGAAGGTATAACATAATTTCAAGGGTGTATTCTATGGTCAATTTCATCGACGAAAACACCCCATACTGGGGGTCGCAGCCTCACCCCCCCTTAGTATGATGTTTTTATTTATTTTTTTGCAAAAGTCGACCCCGTCTACTTTTAAATTCACAGTTAAAGATCTAAGGCTCGGCAAGGATCTAAGTACTACGTACAGTACGAGCACTCCCTGCCTGCCTCAGCAAGTGCGGCTCTCCCGCTCTCGGTTATCTTTCAGTACAAATAAAGTAGTCACTCTGTAAAATTTGTTACCCCTTTCTTCTCTACGCTGTAAAATCATTGCGAAAGGGAGTAGAATCATTTAACAGAGGAGGGCTCGTTTGGGGGCCTCTTCTCGCCAGGCGACCATTGTCGTAAGGCAAGGCAATCATTTATTTGCCTGAGCCTCTTGGTGGGCACCCTGAACTACCTCGCCTCTCGCAGTATACGATAATTTACCAAATAAGGTATCAATATTAATTAGATTAGTCTAATTGACTTTCAATAAGTGATATCTTGTATCCTATATTGAATAAATCATTTCTATTTTTTTTACTTTTACAAAGTAAAATGCCTATGCGGCATAAGAGCGCTGCTGGTCTCCCCTACAGCACAGAATACCTAATAGTACCAGGTACAGAAGGCCTACTCAACGGAGTCGTTTAAATAAAATTAAATCTAGCTGCGTACACATAAAGAACAATCTAGCTCGCTCCTGTTACATATAACCTTGAGTTAATATCTCTGTCTCACTCTTATCTCCAAAGCCGCAATGCATATTCATGCGATAATGACCCGTGCTACTTCGCGAGAGCGCCTGTTTTAGAAACACTAACGGCATCGAGCAATTTTTAAGGATGCGAGAACTGGCGCGACAATGATGAGACGCGTGCGGCGCCACGAGCAGCGCGCGAGCGGCGGCGCGCGTACTTGCAGGTTTATACCTAAAGTGCGGAGAGAGCCAGGCCTGCCCACAGACAACCACAAGTACAAACATTGTGAAGGAAGTTTGCCGTAATCGCCACGCTTGGCAGGCGGGTTGGCGATCGCAGTGTGGCTCTTCAAGTATTTCACAAAGTACGCGCTACTGCCCGTGTTACGGGGGTTTTCCCTTAGTCGCCTTTTACGACACAGGAACAGATGGGGTGGTATTATTCTTACCTAACTTGTTTGGAGAATTCTGCACTTGACTGCCTTCATCTGTGTATTTAACAATAATACATTAATTAATCTTGTAATGTTAATGAAATTACAACATTTAATTTAGGTGTTCAGCTTTTTGAGTGATCTTGCTTTTATGGATAGTTGTTTTAAATTTGTTTGTCTGGAACTGCATGGAAGACGACGCTGAACCGGCTCGCCACATGTAGTATAGGATACTGGTTTTAAATAATTTAAAGGTACTGTACTTAAAATAAACTTTCAATTAAGTATTACACTAAACCTTTCCTATCTCTACTATATAAAAAAAATAATCGTGGTTCGTTTGTCTTGCTAAAACTCGAGAACGGGAACCGATTTAGCTGGTTTTGGTTTTTTGTGTAACATACCTTGACTCTTGTCCATATCTGCATCTTCATCGTCAGTGAACACAAAGCTGGTGAGGCCACGACCTTCTTGCTGACTCTCTTCACCTTTTAAACAAAACCAATAATAATTAATTTATTCCAAAAAATGGACCCGCCTTCAATAAACTGAAACATACATCAACTGAGCACTTCCTCTTTTTCAAAGTCGGTTAAAATAGGTACTAAAACCTTCTCCTGAATGTAATAAATACATTTCTGAAAACCGCATCAAGATCGGTTCAGCCAAACGCGAGATAATCGCGGACAAACATACATACATACATACAGATCAAACTGATAACCTCCTTTTTTGAAGTCGGTTAAAAAATATTAACAACTAAAAAAATAATCCTACTTATATTTCACTGCTGTAGAGAAACAACCTAGTTTCCGTCACCAGCTATTCTTGTATTGTATCCCTATTATTTAAGTTTTGTTTGGATAAATAAAATAATAAATGTGAAAGTAACTCTCTATTGTTCTGTTTGTTATACAACTAATATTCTGTAAAGTTTAATCAAATTTAGATAGATACATAGTTTTGCTAATATAAGCAGGAAGAATGTATTTAAAATAAGAACAAATAACAAACCCTCATCAGTTTCTTCTTGTGACTCGTCAGGTTTGGATTGGTTGCCAGCATCTAAAAAGAAAATTAAAATTACAGATTTTAAAACACATTTTGTCAAACATTGTGCTGAGTTTAACTTAGCAGATATATTTATACTGATAGTATTTGATGCTATTAATTTAATTTTAACTATTTTGTTAGTACACCACATTAGAATAATGAAAAAGTGTTTACTTTTTTAATAATTTATATGTTACTAGTCGACCTGGCAAACTTAATACCGACCGCCTAACCTATTACTATGTTGCTCATGTATTATACTTATAAACCATTCTCTTGAATCACTATCTATTAAAAAAAACGCATCAAAATCCATTGCATAGTTTGAAAAATATAAGCATATTACATAGGGACAGATGTGAAGTAACTTTGTATTATACTATGTATTGATACCTATATAGATAAAACTGTGTTACTTTTAAATTTCTGTTTTGCTTGATGAACAATAAATTTGATTGCACACAAGTAAGATTAAAAAGTACACCAATTCAAGGTCCAAACAATTGAATTTGCATGAAATGGGTGACCTTATCTCTAAAATAAATTAATTCCAGGCAACCCACAGTTTGTAGTAGGCTCAGAAAATAAAAGGCAATTTTATTTATTTTTATTAACCGCAATAGCTATACCTTGTGGGTGGTCAAGACGCTCCATAATGAATTCCTGCAGAACACTCCCAGGTTGCTCTTCAACTGACTCCTCCATGTGTATCTCAACTGGCGAATGGGGCTTTTTGACATCTTCATCTTCCAGCACTAGATATAGAAAAAAAAATCTTAATGTGCCCTTAGACAATTATCACTAGAGACCAACCAAAGGTTTGGTTTCGGTTTCGGCCGAAACTGAGATCTAAACAAGGTTCTTTTTTTGGTTTTGGCTGTAAATCATGTAAAGTAAAAAAAGTAAAAAATGATTTATTCAATACAGGATACAAGATATCGCTTATTGAAAGTCAATTAGACTAATCTAATTAATATTGATACCTTATTTCGTAAAGTATCCTATACTGATAGAGGCGAGGTAGTTCAGGGTGCCCACTAATTGGCTCAGGCAAACAATGTTTGCCTTGCCTTACGACAATGGGCGCCTGGAGACGCCCCCAAACGAGCCCTCCTCTGTCAAATGATTCTACTCCCTTTCGCAATGATTTTACAGCGTAGAGAAGAAAGGGGTAACAAACTCTACTTTACAATTTCTCTCTTTTTTTTTTTTTTTTTTGTTCTTATATATGTGACATTACAATTCAATTTACAATACAAAGAACATAAATTAATAAGATTTAAAGTACATACATGAAATAATGAAAATATCGTGCAGAGCTAGACTACTTCCATGCGTCTTTGTCGTTTTCATAATCATCAACATTGTAATAAGCTTTCTTAATCAAACCTTTTTTGATACGAGTTTTAAACTCATTATCATTCAGGATCAAAATCTCTTCTGGGATCTTGTTATAAAATCTTACTTCGTTTCCTATAAAGCATTTGTTTGTCCGTTTTAGTCTGTTCTGTGGAATACTTAGTTTGTTTTTGCTACGCGTTCTAAGGTCTTTAATTTTATCACATTTTTTATCAAACATATGTAAGTTTTTACGAGTATACATAATAATTTCAAAGACGTACTGGGACGGAAGCGTCAAAATATCAATTTCTTTGAATTTTTGTCTGAGGGACTCGCGAGCTTTAAGCTGATAAATGTTTCTAATTGCGCGTTTTTGTAGTATAAAAATGACGTTAATATCTGCAGCTCTTCCCCATAGAAGCAAGCCATAGGTCATTAAGCTATGAAAGTAACTGAAATACACAAGTCTCGCGGTAGAAACATCAGTTAATTTTCTGATTTTCCAGATTGCGTACGCAGCCGAACTGAGCCTTGCCGCAAGATTTGAGATATGGGGGCCCCACTGAAGTTTCGAATCTAGAGTGATACCAAGGAATACAGTTTGATTTACCAGATTAAGCTTGTTATTGTCCAAATGTATGTCTGTATCATAAGCAGTCACATTTGGCAAGGAAAACTTAATGCAATTAGTTTTCTTTGCGTTCAAAAGTAAATTATTAGAAGTAAACCATTGAGAAATCTCCACTAATGTTTTGTTTATATCTAAGTTGAGGGAGTCACCTCGTTTAACTTTAAATGTTAAAGAGGTGTCGTCCGCAAAGAGGACAACATCAGTAAGTTTATCTAACATGTAAGGGAGATCATTTATGTAGACTAGGAACAGGAAAGGCCCCAATATCGATCCCTGAGGTACACCAATCTTGATAGGACAACCTGCAGACACCGCACCACCCACGTCCACTCGTTGGTCGCGATCAGTAAGATAAGAGGCAAGTAGATCAAGTGATTTATCAATTAAGCCATAGTGCTGTAATTTAAGTAGCAAAGTCTCATGATCAACGCAGTCAAAAGCCTTCGAGAGGTCACAGAAAACCCCAATAGCATCGTGAGAATCCTCCCAGGCTCCATAGACATCGCTGATGAGTTTGTGACCTGCGTCTAAGGTAGACCGCCCTTTCCTAAAACCAAATTGATTTTTGTGTAGGAAGTTATTGACTGAGAAGTGAGACGCTAATTGTGCAAGAATAAGTTTTTCAAATATTTTACTTAAGGCTGGAAGAACCGCGATTGGTCTATAATCAGTGGGGTTTTCGGTATTTCCAGATTTAAAAATTGGAATGATTTTGCTGTACTTCAATAAATTTGGAAAAATGCCTTTTTCGATACAAGAGTTAAAAATTAATGCTAGATGAGGCGCTATTAGTGTTATAACAGGTTGAAGTACTTTAATTGATATCCCCCATAAGTCTTCTGTCTTTTTTAAATTGAGTTCCTTAAATATCTTAATAATGCATTGCGGTCCAACATGGCGAAACGTGAGTGGAGGCGGGGCGATGTCAACATGTTCCTTAAGTATAGATTCCGCGGCGCTGGCAGATGCGTTAAGGTCTTTAGTGGTTTGAAATGGGATGTTAGCAAAGAATGATTCGAATTCATTCGCAATTTCCGACTTATCTGTTACGACTTTACCATTTAAGTTTAAAGCTTGAATGCTTTCCTTACCGTTAGCTTTACCAGTTTCTTTATTAATAATACGCCAGACATTTTTACTTTTATTTTTCGAATTTCTAATTTTATTATTTAAATTAATAGATTTAGCTTTGGTGCAAACTATCTTAAACAATTTAGAATAACTCCTAACATGTTCAAGAAATGAAGGGTCTTGATCAAAAGTTTTCCTATCATATAACTCATATAGGGCATCTCTGCTTTTCCTAATTCCCGGCGTCGCCCAAGTACTAAAATTTGAATTTTTATTACTGCAAACTTTTTTGAATTTAAATATAAGATCGAATTCAATCCGTATCGCGGAAAATAACTCTTGATATAGTGTATTGGGATCATCTGCCTCAAAGCTCAGCAAGGCAAGGCGCATCTGAAGACTATGATAAAATCTTTCCATACGACTTTGGTTCATTGGCCTATAAACTAACGAGTTTTCTTTTTCTTGTTCAACTGTGTACAATAAAACATTTAGACCCTTATGATCTGACCTTAAAGAAGTTAACAATGATTTTTTGAAGTAATTACCGTTCATTGCTATGTTATCTAAACAAGTTGCAGACGTACCCGCTATTCTAGTGGGTTCGTTGAACAAAAACTTAAAATTAAAAGACTGGAATAGGCCTAATAGAGTGGTCCTTTGGGTCGTGTCTGTAAGTAAGTCAACATTGAAATCTCCACAAATGACTACTGTTTTATTTGAACAGCTTACTTTACCCAGTACGTCTTCCATTGCAGTTACAAAATTATCAAAGTTGGAAGAAATGGGAGGACGGTACACACATAGAATTATATAGCGGTCTAGCTCTGCACACGCAACCTCACAGGTGCTTTCAACTGAAAGTTTGACAAAGTCCTTTCGCTCTTTAACTTTATTAATATTCCTAGTTAATATAAGGCAACCACCTCCATTTGAGAGATTCCTATCAAATACACTTGTTCCTATTAAATACAATGTGTCAGTCGGTCTCTAATTATCACACTGCACTGCCACACATCATTACAAGTTGCAGTTTGCCAAACCTGTGCATACACGCGTTGATGCATTATGATGATGATGGACTGTGCATGTTTTCTGTACACCCTTTTTTAGAACATGCATTCACAAACTACACTGCTGTGGAGCGTGGCTCTGCGTTAATTGCCTTTTTCTTATTTTGAAATCTTCTCTAAAGTACAGTTCTTACCTAATGCCAGCCCCAACGCTTGCAGAACTTCATCTGACAGCGGTAGCATCTTTATCTCCGCCGCTGCAAACAAAAAGCAGATTTAAAAAAAAACTAGTATGCTCTGAAATAATATTATCATGCCTGCCGCTAGCTGTAATTTAAGGACAGAAATCAATAGAAGCCCAAATTTTTTAGCCTTTTACCGTCTGGTTATTAAATTATTAGAAAAGTTTGAATGATAACAAAGAGAGGTTTAACCTACGTGAAGAATGCGGCCGGCAGAATAAAGGTTGTGTGTTAAAAGGATAAAGAAAGGAACTCACTCTGTTTATGTTTGATAACCACACAGTTATCCTGGATAAGCACTGTCCCATCTTCGTTTGATAGCAGTTCATAGTCAGGTATTGAGTTCAAATCGAAAACCTCCCCTTCGTCCATTTTGGACAAAGCTTACCTACTGGTAACTACTTTCTGATGCTTACTCGCCCTCAGAAACCGAATGAAATTGTATAAATATATTGAATTTAGTAAGAAAATAGTTTACGCGCCACTGAAAGAGTTTATTTCCCGGTTCAACACAAAAACACATCAAAAAACGCTCACGAGCATTTTCATCGCTATCAAAATGGCTTCCCTTCTCCCAGCCTTTTCGCCAAGAAGCGGCCGCGCAAGCCAGCCATTTGCAAAATTGATTGACATTGACATAAAATGGCATGGCATAGCATGGCTCTAATCATAGAGAAGTAAAACAATCACTGCGAGCAGCATGATGTTTGTAAATCGATCGATTATGTAGAATTGCAGACTAGAACAGCGGACCGTACAGACTACTATTACCTTTACTTTTTAGAATTTTGAAATCGCTCTAGTTGGTCTGTGTTTGAAATTATAAATATGGCGGCAGCATGTTCAGTGACATTTTTAGCAAAATTTTATAATTTTTTGTTAAAATACTGAAATACCAGTTAATCGGGGTATTTTATAAAGTAAAAATATATTTTACGTTGATTTATTGTAGCTGAAATACATGTGGTGTGAAATAAATTTCATTAACTTAGTTAAATCAATTGAGATCTGCTGCGCATAGGTTATGTTAGAACCATTTTCCTGAACTAGTTTATATATACCACGAAATGAGTGAAGAACCTGTAAACAGCAATTGTAGGGTAGTAGCTTTACCATGCCCGTTTACGAAGAGAAAAGTAGAGTGCGTTGGTGCTGCGTTTCTTAGGTATTACAGCATCAAGTGCCACGGCGAGGATGCTCTGTTTCAGACATCTGAGGCTGATAAAAAGGCCGAAGAGGTGATCTTCGATGACGACGTTGACTATCTAAGAAGTTTGGACCCTAAGGAGTGGAAGCAGCAGGATCACTATGCAGTTCTAGGTATGAAAAAGTTGCGTATCAAGGCAACAGATGACGATATCAAACGTGCTTACAGACAAAAAGTCCTGAGACACCACCCGGACAAGCGTAAAGCCCAGGGTGAGGAGGTGCGCAGCGACGATGACTACTTTACATGCATAACAAAAGCTTACGAGATCCTCGGAACACCAATCAAGCGCAGGTCATTTGATTCCGTTGATCCAGACTTTGATGATTCACTGCCAACACCAGCTGAGATTAAAAAACTAGGATTCTACAAGGCATTTACAAAGTTCTTTGAGACCAATGCTCGTTGGTCTGAGAAGAGACATGTGCCTTTGCTGGGCGATGATGACAGCGCCAGGGAACAAGTTGAGAGGTTCTACGCCTTTTGGTATGAGTTTGAATCATGGCGCGAGTTCTCTTATCTTGATGAGGAAGAGAAAGAGAAGGGGGCAGATCGTGAAGAGCGCAGATGGATAGAGAAACAAAATAAAGCTGCCCGAGCTAAACTAAAGAAGGAAGAAATGGCCAGAATAAGGAACTTGGTGGATCTAGCTTATTCTAATGACCCAAGGATTCAAAGGTTCAAGCAGGAGGACAAGGATAAGAAGTTGGCTGCTAAAAAAGCTAGACAGGTGGGAATTTACTTTTAAAGTTATGTCATGACTTGCTTGCAGTGTATTTTAGGTTTAAAAATCTTGAAATAGAAACTTGAGCATTTTGAATAGAGGGACCTTCACTGGAGATGTACGTACAGTGTATATTTACAAACATATAAGCCAACAAGCTTTTACAAAAAAAGTGTGTAAGTGTTAGCAAAACTAAAATATTTTGAAAAATATAAATTCATTTTGCTGAATCAGCAATGAAACATTTGTGTAAGTACTTTATTCACCCTTTTTTCAATTGCTTAATATATACTTTTCAGGATGCAGTTCAAGCTAAGAAAGCTGAGGAAGACAGGATAGTGAAGGAAGCACTTCTAGCAAAACAAAAAGTAGAAGAGGAGGAACGCACGCGCATGGAAGCTGCCCGTGCTGAACGAGAAGCTCAAAAGAAAAACCTCCGCAAAGAGAGGAAAGCGTTGAGAGACATGTGCAAGAGCAAGAATTTCTATGCAGAGAATGAAGAAGAAACCGTCTCACACATGTCAGCTGTAGAGAAAATCTGTGAAATGCTCAAAGCTGTTGAACTACAAGATTTTATGAAAGAGTTAGAGCAAAGCGGGCGAGAGGCCTTCATACAAACCATGATTGAAACAGAAAACAAACTCGAGGAAGAAAGGAAAGCGTTATTTGAAAACAAAAGGGAGGAACCGGTAAGCAGTAAGAAGAACTCTGTAGTAAAAACACCTCTAGAATGGTCTATGGAAATGACACAGTTGCTTATAAAAGCAGTGAACCTGTTTCCTGCGGGCACCAACCAGCGATGGGAGGTAGTTGCGAATTTCTTAAACCAGCATGGCACATTTGTAGATGAAAGAAGATTTAACGCTAAGGAAGTTCTGAACAAAGCAAAAGACCTTCAGAACACAGATTTTTCAAAGAGCAACCTCAAGAAGGTGGCAAACGAAGATGCTTTCAACAATTTTGAAAAAGAAAAGAAGAATGTAGCAGCGACAGTAGATGACAACAGCATATCAAAGAGTGATTCTGGTACCAAACTAGTTAATGGCACATCCAAGCCTAAAATGAATGGCGAGGCAAGCAAGGCTGAGAAGGAAGCACCGAAAGAGGATAAAACTTGGACTAAAAATGAACAGGAACTTCTAGAACAAGCTATGAAGACTTTCCCAGCTAGCACGACTGAGCGCTGGGACAAAATAGCCGATTGCATCCCAAATAGAACCAAGAAGGAATGCATGAAGAGGTACAAGGAACTTGTGGAGCTCATCAAGGCAAAGAAGCAAGCGGCAAATTTAGCAAAATAACATTTACTCTATTCTAGATAGGGCCATCCAATTTCTTAATACAGTGCGATGTAAATTAATTATTTATACAATGTTTTTTGTTTTGTTTTGTGTTCAATAATGCATAGAAATCAATAAACTAAATTAAAGTAACAAATTTTAAATATTTGAGTTAAGTTTCTTAACTAAATTCGTGTACAATAAAACGTAAACAATATACGGGTTGTTCCACAAATCCTCTTGAAATCCCTCTTGGGGGGGGGAAACAGGAATACAAAAACCAAAAGTTCAGAATTCCTCCCTGACAAATCCCCTTAGGGGGATTTCTGTTGCATGCCTAAAGAAAAAAAGGTTTTAAAAATGGATAACAAAAAGATTACGTTACGAGTTGATCTAATTTAGTTACGAGACTTGACCCCCCTTTTCAGATTTGTGAGAAAGTTCTAGGAAAATGTTAAAATAATCTTATCATGAATAGATACAGCGTACAGCACATCAATACATCCTGCTCATCTTCAATACCTACCTAGAAAATTTGGTAAATGGCTGGTAATATTTCAATTGATTTTGGACATTTTTACAATTTGTATTAAAAAGTTATCTATAGGAAGGACCATAGAGGACGAAGTTACAATGGTAATATAATAATGCTTCCCTAGCTAGTTTCATATAATTATTGTATTTATTAATCTGTCAATTGGAAATATTTATTTTGTTTGTTTTTTTTTCTTTTAACTTTCGATCGGAATTTGGGGAAGTGGCTATGGGTACCATTAAAACCTACGTAATAATATGAAGGTAGGTAAGCTCGTAATAGTTAAAAAACCTTTAATGCATACAAAAGATACAAAAGAACATAATACAATTTACTTTAATTAAATTTGCATGCAATGGACGACCTTATCGCTTAACGCGATTTCTTCCAGGCAACCCACACCCTCTAGCAAGTAGGAACTTGAATTTTTGCTGGTAGGTATCTTAGCACCACGCATCACGGACGAAATAAAGGCGCAGTAAGTACTTAACCTTTATTAAACTGTGGTAATGGAGAGGAATGTAATTAATTTTAATTATCAATATCAATCATCAATTCAATACAAAGTATAAAATAAAGTCGCTTCCCGCGTCTGTATCTATGTGTATGCTTAGATCTTTAAAAGTACCTAAGTACGCAAAGGATTTTGATGCGGGTGACTCAAGAGGAAGGTTTTGTTACCGCATCTTGGACTGACAACGCTAGAAGCCTTTGCCCGCCGATCTACCTTATCTCTGGCCGATCCCAGCGCCATCATGCGGCAAGGATGGACAACAGATAATTGATCAATACGGGGTTTATTTATTACTAATTAATGTTTTTCATCTAATCAGAAATACTTTATTAGGTTTATTAGGTACCATAAATTATGTTTTAATTAATAACTTGTAGTAAATTATCTAGATGTTTGTTTAGCAATGTGTTTCCTAAAGTTGGTTTGTAAAAGTACTTTGTTGAGACAAGGCGGGAACAAGGGATGTCATGTGAATGTGGAATCAAAAACAAGAGACGAGAGCAATGAAAAAATATGTAACAAGTGAGGAGAATAAAATGTAAATTGTAAGGAAAGTGAAGTATTTAATTTATAGCTGGAATATTTCAGAAGTGGGATGAATTCAACGTTATTACCCACAATAACAACATGGACTGGGCGAAAACAAAAGAGACCGAGAAAGTTCTGGCTCTAGCAGAGCTCTGAAGGCGAAAACAAAATTTTACTCAAATAATCAAAACAGCACGGCCACAATGAATACGCACCAAGTCTCGGCACCAAGAACGTAAACTTACGACAATAGAGATGGCTAATATACCTACAAAATAAGCTTCCGAAAATTAGAGAACACATACTTACCGATTGTTCGAAATACAAATTCTTTCTTCTAACTGCAGTAAAGTATGATGATTATTATGACTACAATCGCACTTGGTATAATAAATTGCACCAAGCACTACCAACTACCAAGGAATGTTGACATTAAGGATACCAAAAGTTAAAGTTTAGTCTAGAACTTTCATTGTTATTATTAAAAATCATAATACCTACCTACTTATTACAAAAATCAAGAAGCAACATTTATGTTGATGTCGACCTGGAGGAGAGGTCAGTCTGATGTCCAAGTTCAACCAAGAAATGTCCAAGTTGAACCATCAAAGCAACATCTGATATGACTAAGTGCGGGTGAAACATGAACATAAGGGGTCAAAGTGGAGAAGTTTGTGCTGCAGCAGCAGGTCCAACATTTATGTCAATGTTGATACGATGTACAAGGGCTCAACCAACATTTGCTACGAGTGAATGCAGTTGACCTTACATGATGCATAATAATATTGTTTGGAGTTTGCCGGGCCAACATTCAAGAAGGTCAGTAGTATCTAACATAATTTACATGTAAACCCTGGATACCTCAGTACTTAATAGCTTCAAGTGATCTAGTTCTCCATTCAGAAAATCAATCTTATTGTTTTTTTTTAATATCAGCATTATGATAAAAGATAGAGATAACAATACTTTATTGCCAATTAAAGAATAATTTCCTACATAAAAAAAAAAGATGCAAATACTTGATTATGAGAGATATAGGGTAATGGAGAGCCTGATTGCTAAAAGTGATTTCTTTTAGGCAAACCATTTGCACAGCATCAGCATAAATTGGAATTCAGTCAGAATGTAAACATTACTTTCTATTTTGTACTGTGTGTAAACAAATCATATGATATTATTGCTTTGTGCTTCCCTCTAAAGCATGGATTGAAATTAATAAAATATTAAGTAGTAATGGTGTAAAAAAAAAATGCCTTCAATGGTGATGTTGAAAAGTTTGTATACTGTATGGATGTTTGTCAATCTTTCACATGAAAACTACTGGATGAATCCTAATGAAACTTCACAAAAATATACAATTTATAATGATTGCTACTTAAAATACTAATCCTCCGCAGACGAGGTCGCAGGCTAGTATTATAATATATTTCAATTTAAAAAAAATATATTTGAAAATTAAAAATAAATTACTATTAATAACATTGTTTAAATTTAATCAATTTCTATCTTTATACAATATATTCTTGAATTATAAGTAGCCTACAAAAACACTGAATGATAGTTCCAGTTACTTAATCTAATTAGAAAGCGCCATCTATTGGAGAGTTGAACGCTGCTGCTATCTTAGAGTATACACTCTACTATACTACAATGGTTTTGATACTACTATTCGACAAGAGGTGGCAGCACTGTCTGATTGAAATCGGTTGGACACAGAAGTTTTTGCTGCATCTGGCCACCGCAGCACTTAGTATTAAAATGGATATTATTTATGAATAAAATTCAAGAGTCGAAAATCACGTCAGCGATTATGGTGGAACGGCGGCAGCATTGTTATGCTCCCATCACCAAACTTCTACGTCGAATGGGCTGCGAGAGACGTTATTACCAACTTACTCTGGAGACTAGTTGGAGTGGCCTTCAAGGAGTCTACAAATATGTGTGAGTTCAGTCCACAAGAAAACTTGTGGCGATTACAGAGCTACAGAGACTACGGTGTCCAGCTAAGGAAGCAGTAGGAGCGCTACTTAACAGGACAACAGCGACTTCTCCTGATATAATATTGTCATTTTTTAGAGCTGCGTATTGACAACACAGACAGCATTATTTAAAAGAATAGTGCAGGGAGATTAAAAAAAAAACTGTACCATATGTCTAGCAACTACATATACTAAAGAGATACTTAGTTTTATTTTCTATTAAAGTACAGAATTTCATCGCCGCTGTTCAGGCTCTAGGAAAGACCACGTACCTGCAAGGAACAACAATTACAGCGATTACCCTGGGTAAGCTACAACGATTTTGGTGTCGGGGAGCGAGAGAGGGAAACGAGAGCGGGTGAGCCGCACTTCCTGAGGGAGCCAGGGAGTGCCTATACTGTATATAGACTATTTATTTTACTGTGGCAGGGATGAGCCAAAGACGCGTGCACCTTTTGCCTTGCAAAAATAGAAGAACTCGAGCAGAGTGTTAAGCCATTCAAGAAGGCCTTACGGAAGGATCGGTAGAGACACGTCAAGTGCCACGCGATCTGCTTCAAGCGTCTGGAACATAGCCACCATAAAAAGTCTGCATTGGAAGTTAATGCTTTCTCAATCTCGCTCGACTATATATTCTCTGTCTGTACCAAATTTATTTGAAATCAGTTCAGTTGTTCTGTCTGGCGTGATTGCGTAGGTAACTAACACAGACAGGCAGACAGAGTAACTATAGCAAGCATAGTCTGTTTTTTTTTCTACTTACTTAATTATTTTTTATGATACCAAAAATAGCCTTGTGAATGACTTAACAGGAAGTGATCACCAGTGATACCAGCGAGTTATTAAATGATAATTTAAATATTTTTGCATACATTCATCAGTGTCGCTTGCTCGAAATGAAATGACATAACGAAACTAAGTATTACGTTACGCCGCCGGACGAGATATAAAACTATTCAAATGAGAACTTTCTAACTCAATGATGACTTGAATAGATTTCAAACTTGGGAATTAAAGCATTTTTGAGGTTGTTAGTTGTTGATTGCAATCGGAAGACGGAGAGTACTGTAGGCAAGGCAGACATAAGATGGTCCTACGACATTATGGTAAAGGTTGTGGGAGCGTATGAGGGTAGCACAAGACCAGTCATTGTGGCGATCTGTGGCCTGAATTTCTGTCTCGAGGGGTCCTGTTTTATGTCTTGTGTATGTTTTTCCATCACCCTGAATACATAATTCTATCTACTACATAGTTAGAGGCTCAGAGGTGAGGTGAAAGCTGCGGGATTACACTGGATGACGGTCGCTCAAGACCGGTCGTTGTGGCGATTTACGGGGCAGGCCTGTGTCCAGCAGTGGACGTCTTTCGGCTGAAGTGATGAGATAGAGTGTGTTGCGTTATCATTCATTCAAACATTTATAATAACGATTTAACTATTAGCACTAGGTGGACTAAGCCAATTTATACAACAGTTTAGTTTTACACATTTATTTTATTAAATAGTCATAAATAGAATAGATCCTAAACATACAATATCTGACTGAGTAAGAAATTAATCATAAATCACCTATGTATAAAGAGTATAAAAATTAAATTATATTATTTAAACTCAAGTTTGGTTCAGTTTCTCTTAAGGCACGTTTAAGGCCGTTATTTGCGGTTAAAGCTTAAAAGACATTATAATTAACTACAAATTAGACATACATTTATAAAAATACACGCAATTATTTAAATACTAAGGCCAAGCGCATCTGGTCGGGCGCGGCGAAGAATCCTTTTTTTTTTTACTTTTTAAATCATGTTTTAAAGCATTTAAAGACTAGGGAGACAAGTTTCTTAACTAATAAAATAACAATCGATCCGCAATTGTCTTGTTAGCGACTTTGTTAGCCATTGCCGCTTTAACAAAGGCACTCTCTGTTGCACGCCCAAAGAAAACAGCAATGGTTAACGAAGTCGCTCACAAGACAATAACAAGTTCATTGTTTTTAGTTAAAAAAAACCTGCTTCCCCAGTTTCAAGTGTCATTTTCTAGGTATCTTCGCAGCACCTCGCCTTAAGTGCGCTTTGCCTAAAAATAAGTATAAACCTTTTATCAACATTGTACAGTGGCGGACACGATCGGCGTAACACTTTCGGTTTTTTTGTATTGTAAAATAGCTCTTGTACTTTGGTAATACAGTCTAGGGCTGACGAAACCATAGACAAATCTGTTACGGCCTCCTAGTCCGTGACTGTACAATAAAATTTAACCATTCTAGCCAAAAGTAAAATGAAATTCGTGAATACGAGAGTCAATTGTTTTTTGTCTTCAAATCTGTTTTTTTTTTTTTATGCCAAATGAAATGAAATCAGTCTTCTAGGTTTAAAAGATATTAAGTACAAAACATATTACTTAAACATATTTAATACTAATAAATCAATGTAGGGAGCTAGCTTACTATATTGTTTAACCTAAATTAGGTACAAAAAAGAGAGATATGTAGTTACCATTGTGTAAATAATCAAAACAAATTGTATACATATTTAGTATACCTTATTATATAATATTTAGGTTTACATATATAAAATACACAAACAATGTGGAATGTATACTCTGATATCAATTATCTCTAATGGAATAAGTCAAGGCACTGTTTATAAAATGGCTATTCAATAAAATCAATTTATCATTTAAAATATACATAATATAGTACATAAGTACAAAATTAGCACCCCCAGGAATGTTTTCAGTGACCTATTATGTATTGCCAAGCAAAATTCACTGTATTTTACAGCCCTTTCTTTTTTATTCTGCATTTTGGTTAAATCAAGGCACTGTTTACTATGCCTATTTAATAAATGAACCTTATTTGCCCATTCTTTTTAGAAAAATATAAATTAAGTACAAAATTAGATCCCCGTTAAAAATTCAGTGAGATTCAAAAAGTATTGCTGAGATTCACTGTATTTTACAGCCCTTTCTTTTCTTCTGCATTTCGGCTTGCTTTCCTTTCTTCTTAGCCAGGCCTTCAGCGGTGATATCTGATATTACTGACAGCCTTTTTGAGGGATCTGAGCGTTCAGCAGTGCCGTTTTGAGTTGAGGAACTCCCATAATCGGGAGGAAATGTGGAACTGTACAGATTATTGTTTTCACTGTAACTGTGTGGAAGGTTGGACACATTTTCAACTTGCGGTTCGTCCATGGGATAGTGGGAGGCCGGGCGTATGCTAACTGGGTCAGGGAAGCGGGGCTTTTTACCAGTAGCAGGTGGTGGCGGCGGTTGCCTGTGCTGTATGGCAGCAAGGCTGTGTGGACTAGGCTTGTTCCTGTGGTCAATCATATCTATGTCATCCCTACTGGTCCCCTCGTCATTGTAGTACTGTCGCGAAATCTCCTTAGATTGCAAGGCGCTTGCTCTAGACTGGATCTGTTCCTTTTCAAATGGCTCAACGTAATGCAAGTCTGAGTCTACTGACTTGCAGAGCCTTACACCATTCTGTTCTCTAATTAGATTCTGCTCACGTATCATATCTTGAGGGTTACTGTACGCATCCAGTAGGACATTTGTTGATTGGGGAACATCAGTAGCTTCAGAAAGTGGCTGTTGAGATTGAGCTAAGCGTTGCTGTTTTTTTAACAATGCTTTCTGCCGCGCCTTTTCCTTAGCTCTCTGCAGTTTTTTATACTCTCTCTCCTGAAGCAGCCTCGCTAATTCACTGTCCTGGGCTTCAACTGCATATCTCATGTCAGCAAGCAAGGCGTCTTGTCCTTCGACCTTATGACTCAGCTCCCTCGCAAGTTGGGCATCCCTTTCCTCCTGCTCCAGCCTCTTTCTCATAAGTTCTAATTCATAAGGCGACAGTCCCAATTCTTCAGGGTTGATATCTGGGATTCTATCGGGAGCAGCCCAGGATGGTTCCGGAAGAGGTTCAGGGGGAAGAGCGCGGGAGGAGCTTGGCTGGTGTAGCAGGTCAGTAGAGTGCTGCCTGCGCTGTCGTCGGAGGTTGATCTCGGCCATTTCTCTAGCTATCTCAGCATCTATTTCTGCCTGGCGACGTCGCGCCATTTCTCGCTGACGACCTTCGTGCTCTATACCTCTTTGCTCGTTTAACGCTACGGGAAAGTCTTCTCGTATCTGTTGGTTGCGGTACCTGTTCTCACACAGGTGGGAGGATATCTCCCGATCCTGGAGGCGGTGAGCCAGAGCCCCATCAGATCGCACGAGCCATTGCTCGCGCAAGTCCGTCACTAGACCCATCTTGGGCATTGTGTCTTTCGTCTCAAATCCGGCCATTTTAAGCTTTCACTAATCAGTTCAATACATCCCGGTTTCAGGTTCAGTTAGTTACGTCAGCGCTAAACACCACTTAAAAACAAATTGTTACTTTACACTCTTTCCACTTGACCCGTTGTGCAGAATGCAAGTTTGCTGTACTGTACACAAAACACAAACTCTTCTGAAACTCGACCTTTCACATTACAAACTTTCTTCTAACGTTGTGGGAACGGCAGGTGAGCGCTTCTGTTTTAAAGAACTGTGTGAACTTTATAACAATGGCTTGTTTAAAATCTATACCTACTTAAATAATTGAGATTGAGAAGAAATCTCCTCATCATCATCATCGCTTCGCTCACGCCACAGACCCACAGACCAACTAGAGATCACAGACCAACTAGAGCAGTATCCCTATTTAATTTGTGAACTAGAGATACCTACTATACCTGCCACACACAGTGCTAGAGTATCTTTGTGCAGTGTTGCCAACGGTTGAAATAGCCCGAGAGAAGGTAAATCACTACGTTTTTGAAATAGCAAACCACCAGAAAACCACTAACAAAAATATGTCCCCCTCTGAAAACCACTAAGATATTCAGGGTGTATGGCGGATGAGTGGACATAAGTAAATAGGGGACAGAAGTGACCCTTTGCTATGCGTTCCATTCCACCCCAAATATATGACCTGGGATCTTTAATTTTTTAAATAATTTTTCAATTTTTCCAGTTGAAATTGAAACTTTGACTTTTCTAAAAATGTATCAATGACAGGCTTTCAATTTGACATTCAGAAAAAAAAGTGAAGTTGAAATTATTATTATTTTATTTTATTTATTAGGAAAACACACAGCTGTATAAACAAACACTTGAGTTAATTCTATTAAAATAAACATAGCCTTATGGTTTTCACCTATTATAAATACTATGCTAAGAGGCAGATAAAGAGAATAATATTTAAATTAAAAGTAAAAAACAATTAAATGTAAAAAGGGGATAGATATAAATATAATATACACTATACCATAAATAAAAATAAATAATATAAGTGAAGAATTCACAAATAGATACATAAATATGAAATAAATACACACTATATATTTCTATATTATATTACATACACCAACACCAATACCTACACTACTTCCACATAAATTTTAAATTTTAAATAAATATAGAATCGTTAATGATTATAAATATAGAATAAATTATAAATATTATATTTATATAATATAAATATAAAAAAAAAATTAAATTTTAAATAAATATAGAATCGTTAATGATTAAAGTATTCATTTGCCATGGACTTTTTAAAAGATTTGTTGCTCATGCAAAATAGATCGAGATAAAAAGACACATAAGTTTATTATAAGAGTTCAACGCTCGGATCATGTAGCTATTTTGCCTATAATTTGTGCAAACCAAAGGGACCTCAAGACGGCTTGGGTGCCTTGCATTAGATGAGCGAGGCACTTTCAAACGAATATAGCTAAGCAATTCGGAACAATCAATTTGACCCTGGGCAACCTTTATAAGAAAATCTACATCTGCGATATTTCTTCTGAGTTCGAGAAATGAATTAAAAGCCCAAAATAAAACCGTGGGAACTTGTCATGCACCAGGCAAATAGTATTTGTTTTGTTTTGTTAATTTAATAAAACTGATTTGAATTATAAGCCGCCCAGTTAAAGAACAGATTTAAAAATGGCAGACGTTTTTTTTTTCGTAATGTATGGTTGGCAAAAAAACTTCGATTAATATTTCTTCTACCGACTCTTTGTAATAAATAATTTGTTTTTTATTAATATTAATGAATTATAAATAATAGTATTTACAAATAATATCATAATAAAATAAATTAGAAGCAAGGGTAAATAAAACATTATTCTTTTATTTTTCTCTATTAGTTGTGATTTTAAAACATTAACAAGAAAGATAAAATTATGTTAAAAAATGATTAATAAAATGATATTGCTGTCCCTAAAAAGCGATGCCAATATTAAATGGAAATGGTGTTCTGCGTTAATTTTTTTTTTTTGCAGCGTGTACTTCAATGTGTGAGCGAGATAGCATGCGGATCGACGCCATATTTAAATGTTCTTTATCTGCGCGGTTATACTAACCTTTGTCTATTACGCCATATACCGCTATCTATGGGCGTATTACGAAACTATTTTTTTTAATGACACTGAAAACCTCTCATTTGCACGCAAACTTTAAATTTTATTGCTATCTAGAGTAAATTTTATACTATTGTCTTTTAAAACTATAATGAGGTGCTCAAGACACCTACAACGAAAACTAAGGGCCCTCAAAGTATGTTTGTATGTACAAAAAGATGGAATTTTCTCTTGTCGGTGGAGCCTCCTCCATGCCTCCATTCCTTTTTTTGTAATAAATTGAAAAAAAAGGACAAATATTTGAGTTCTATTAAATTGACTAAAAATTCTTTAGTTCATACGCTTTTGAATGGCATACCGCAATTCCAATTTATTTAAAAACTGCAACAATTCTTGGTCTAATTTTTCCGCTAAAAAAATCCACTAGCCACTAAAAGCAAAAATTTGCCACTAAGGCTACGAACGCACAGGCGGTTTTTTGCCGCGCGGATTTTATGTAACATACTGAATCCTATGGAAGTGTGCGCACCAGCGGATAAAAAACCGCGCGGTTAAAAATCCGCTGTCGCGGTTTTATTTCCGCGCGGCTAAAAATTCGCCTGTACCTTCGTGGCCTATGAATAAGGTTGAAAATGAAATAACAACCTTTCCAACCGCGCGGAAATAAAACCGCAACAGCGGATTTTTATTCGCGCGGTTTGTTACCGCGCGGATAAAAATCCGCCTGTGCGTTTGAAGCCTAAATGGGGGTTTCAAACCACCAGATTTAGTGGAAAATCCACTAAGGTGGCAACACTGCCTTTGTGGTCCGTCCGGCCCGGCGAGGGCCGGCCCGGCCGTCCGTCTTCGTCCCGTCCCGTCATCCGGCCGTACCAGTGTTGCCAACTCAAATTTGTAAAGAGAGAGAGAGCTAAATGATCCTGAAATTAATTTCTTTTTTAACCGACTTTAAAAAAGGAGGTTATCAGTTTGACCTGTATGTATGTATGTTTGTTTGTATGTATTTATGTTTGTCCGCGATTATCGCGAGTTTGGCTGAACCGATTTTGATGCGGTTTTTTCAGAAGTATTTGTTACATTCAGGGAAAAGGTTGTAGTACCTATTTTAACCGACTTCAGAAAAGAGGGAGTTCTCAGTTTTATGTAAGTATGTGTCAATTAATTGAAGGCAGGTCTTCACTTAAAAAAAAAAGAAATTATTACAAAAAGGAACCCACCTTCAATAAACTGACTCACACATCAACTGTCTTTTTCGAAGACGTTAAAATAGGTATTAAAACCTTCTCATAAATGTAACGAATACTTCTGTGAAAACCGCATCAAAATCGGTTCAGCCAAACTCGAGATAATCGCCAACAAACATATGTGCAGTCACGGACTAGGAAGCCGTAACAGATTTGTCTATGGTTTCGTCAGCCCTAGACTTTATTACCAAAGAACAAAAGCTATTTTGCAATACAGAAAAACTGGAAGTGTTACGCTGACCGTGTCCGCCACTGTACATACATACATACAGGTCAAACTGATAACCTCCTATGTATGTATGTATGTTTGTCCGCGATTATCTCGAGTTTGGCTGAACTGATTTTGATGCGGTTTTCACAGAAGTATCAGTTACATTCAGGAGAAGGTTTTAGTGTCTTAACCGACATAAAAAAGAGAGGAAGTTCTCAGTTTATGTATGTATGTTTGGTTACGATTATCTCACGTTTGGCTGAACCAATTTCGATGCGGTTTTCAATATTTGTTACATTCTGATAAAAGTTTTGGTATTTTAGCTCTAAAACTCTGAGTTGGTAACACTGGTCCGTACTTACTTCCCACCCCATTCTTAACCCCCTCTTCAGTGTTGCCAGATTCAGATTTCATATTTATCAGCTAATAGCTCATAAAAATGCCGTAAAACACGATAAATATGAAATCTGAATCTGGCCACACTGACGAGGGGGTTAAGAATGGGGGGGGAAGTAAGTAAGGACCAGTGTTACCAACTCAATGCTAAAATGTACATTTTAGCAATGTTGTATGTACATACATACTTGCAATGCAAGTTTTATTGCATAGAACTAGAATTTGATAGATTGCCTTGATGACCGTGTGATTTAGCAAAGTTATCGTAAAATTCATTATATTATCATGAGATGTAAAATAGTTTTTTAATAAAAAAAATCTTAGATCTTTGGCAATATTGAACTATTCTGTCAATGTCTGGCCATGGTCCGCTGGCCCTTGTCTGGCCATATTGCCCGTAAAGTTCAAGCCAAGCCCCTCCCGACAGGATAGGTCGGCGGCGGTTTCCTTACTCTGAGGGATAGCGGCAGTTTCCTTACTCTGAGGCTGAGGGATAGGTCCTGAGATAAGGCGTTCTACTTTGTCTATGCTTTTTCATTGAACTAAGGGATGTACTTTTTATCGAATTACTATAATCTCAGAGAAATGAATGCTTTAAGAATACAATTCTCGATTGTGTAATTAAGGGAATTTCACATGTATTAATAATAAAATAGAAAAGGTAAGCTAATTTAAAAATATAAACAATATAAAACGAAATACTTTTTTTTTCCATAGATATCTTCCCGTTTTCTTCTCCCGAAACTTCTTTTCGAATGAGGGGTTTTCAAAGTGACAGAAAAGAAAAAAAAAGTTTCATAATACGCCGGTAGATGGCGGTGTCTAAAGCAATATAAGAGAAATGGGAGATCGAATATTGACTGAATCTTTGGATTGGATCATTTTCTGCTAAGTATAAATCTTAATTTCACCTACTCCGTAACTGACTCAGTTAAATTTTAATTTTTATGTTTCATTTTGAGCTATTGAATCATTCATTTCAGCTTGACCTATTGCTCCTGGCAGAGCGCCATCTGGTAGCAGCTTAATAAAACTTGTTTTTTTCTTCTGAGCTGTCAAATTGAAAACCTCTCATTGCAAACGTGTGGTTGGTTTGTTTGGGCTCATGGCCAATGTATACATTTGTACATACATACAAAAAATGATACGGTGAACAGCATATAACAGATGTATGTACGTATGTACTTACTTAGTTGTATGTAATATGATTTATGCATAATTGACCATAACATTGAAAAAAAAAGGGTGTATTATATTAAGTCTAATAAATGGGAAATAATATTTATCTCAGGTTTTATTTATCATTGCAAACTGAAATATATTTAATGTGTTTTGTTTTTTTAGGCCTATAAGTTCAAATTACTTTACAACGAAAATGGGGAATATGACTGTGGGCTGTGGGTATTCTTAATTTGTAATTCAACGATGGTTCGTAAATATCGTATAACCCGTGTATAATAAATTTAAATATGCGCATTTGTTAGCAGCAGAAATAAGATAGCGTCACTAATTCATTCATTCTTGTTTCAGTTTATCGTTGGATGCTGGATTGTTTATTGTGTTTCTTACAAGAACTTTATTGAAATGATTTCAAAAAATATTTTTTTTAAGTCTTTCTCTTCTTTGAAGTTCTTTAAACCGTAAGTTTTCTTAAAAAAATGTATGCTTATTATTTTTTTTTAATTATAGATTACATTGTGTACAGTGGCGGACACGGTCGGCGTAACACTTCCGGTTTTTCTGTATTGCAAAATAGCTCTTGTTCTTTGGTAATACAGTCTTGGGCTGACGAAACCATAGACAAATCTGTTACGGCCTCCTAGTCCGCCACTGTACATTATTTTAATTTCAGTAAATCGATAATGGATGATGCGAAAAAAGTTTATACACTTTATGGAGATGACATATCACCTCCCGTTCGGTTTGTAAAAATAACCGCAGCTGCGCTTGGGGTGCCATACAAAATGGAAAATATCGATCTTTTCAAGGGCAAGAATAAATCAAAACAATATACAGAGGTAGAGTAATTTTATTATACTTACTATTAATTAATATACTGTTCTTAGTTTTTTCTCTTTTTACTTACTATTTAAATATTTATTGTTTTTTTTTTTAGTTAAATCCCCTTCAAAAAGTTCCTACACTCTCGTATGGCAAAGAAGTAATAGCCGATAGCCACGCAATTTGCATGCACTTGTGTGAATTATTTGATAAAAACTATCTCTACCCTGAGGATCTTACTATTCGCGCTAGAGTACAGCAAATGTTGTTTTTCAATAGCACCCATTTATTTCCCATAGACAGCAAAATTTTTGTAAGTATTATAAAAGAATAATAATAATAACACAACGAAGTCCAAAAAAAACATAGGCCCTAATTCTGTCAAATCAAGTTTATAAAGAGTGAAACAATCTGGCCTCAGACGGATTATTAACGCAGAATCTATTTATCAATTTAAAAATAAATTATAACAAAAAATTAAGAGAAAAGTAGAACGACACTTAAGATAGAGTAATCACTACTAAATTATGTAGAACGTTACAGGCTGCAAATAAAAATAATTATTGGAAACAGTGTTCTAATTTGTAAATTTTATTATTTTAATTTATGTTACAGACAGATTATTTTGGAGGCAAGAAAGTTATAGATAATATGGAGATATTAAAATGGAATGAATGTTTGGGATATTTGGAACATCAGCTACACAAGTTTACTTGGCTAGCTGATGAAAAGGTATACTTACTATACGATTAATACGTTATACCTTTTAAGTAAATTAAAAGGCATATTTTTCATAGACATAAGATTCACTTTTACTAATTTTTCAATGTACTTTTGTACCTTACTTTATATGCAATAAAGTGTACATAAGTATGCTATTTTTATGTTTTAGGATAATTTAAAATGGTTTTACTTGCAGATGACATTATGTGATCTGTGTTGTGGAGCTACAGTGAGTTCTTTACATCTGTTGGTCCCATTAACAGACAAGCACACCAAAGTAAATGAGTGGATGAAACGATTGCAGCAAGTGAAATGCTTTAATGAAAATGCAAATGGACTCGAAAAGTTAAAATTGTACGTTGACAAATTTCAGTAAATTTTTGTTCCTTTGTTTTTACTTTGTGAAAAGAGTTTAAATAAAGCTTTTATAATGAACAATTAATTTAATTTTACTTTATCCTAGCACACAGTCTTGTTAACTCTGTTCCCGTTTCTGATTACTCCTCTTATAATTAAGTTACATGTTAGCTGTTGATTCATATTGGTATTTAGATTTAGCATTTTTCTAATACTCTAGATTTGTATAGTCAAGCAAGAATGATAGTCCTAGTCTTGCTTATTTTAAATATGCAGTTTAATAAATGTATACTTAATTTACATTATTATTATTAAATATAAAATATACCTATGTTAGATTTAATATATTTTCCTATTAAAAATAATATTATTAGTTTAGATTTTGAAACAAAATAAAGGAAGAAGATTGAAGGAAAATGTATTTATTTAATTTAGATAGATTGATAGTTATTATATTACTAATTTTATAACGACACTCAAGACAGAAAATGTTATTCACAGTATTGAGGTAAATTCATATAATATCAAGCAAGATAAGATAATATCTCAGCATATTATGCTGTCACGAAAATAATATATGCCACTGACTCATTGCACACACACAACCGGTCCAGCCTAATGTAAAAATAGCTTTATTTATTGACGGAACGTTGACGAAGACAACCCTCGCAAATGTCAAAAATAACTAGTCTATGGCTTCTATTGATTGGTCAAAGGAAGGAGATGTAAAAAATGGCTGCCTTGCCTTCGCCTACTCAGGTAGAAAATAATAAAATTTAAGTAGTAAATCTTAGTTAATTACGAATTATTGGGTTATTAATAAAAGCACGATTCAAGCTCTTCAATTCTATGCTAAGAAAGTCAATGTGTAATTGTTAAAAACGTGTAAATTTAGAGTTTTAATGGTGGTGCACAGTGTATGGTTCTTCGGCGGAAAATAATGAATTTTGCTTTCTAAACCGTGAAAATAATAAAGTTTTCTTTTATCATATTCTGTAACAATCTTTCCTACACGTCCTTGAATAATTAAAATAACGAAAAAACACCGGTGGTTTGCGTGAACTTCTGTTGTAACGTAGTGTAGTGTAGTACCGTCACACCCATACGATTTTGTGTTAGGTGTTTGCGGCTCCCTAAACCCTTTATTTCACCAGTTTATTACGTTGCAGGTGGCAGGGACCCATAGTCCTATATACGAAGCCTACTATCATCAAGTAAGTGTAACCCTTTCATAACATCTCATACAACTTTTCTACCATAGTCAGTCTTCTTGTAGTTATGTAGGTATAAATCTAATGAACGATAAAACACATGTCGGTCGGTGGGTCGTTTTATGTCTATTAGCATTGTCTCAGATGGCAGCCAGGTGTTGGTAACAGTTTATTGATTATTGTTACTATGACCTTGTTGTGATATTAATGTGTTTTGCTTATACCGTGTAGATTGTTATTTATTTGCAATCGAGTAACTAAGATAATCAAGTAGGTACTTAAATCTTCTTTATAAGTCAATTTGTATAGGGCTATAATAATAATAATAATACATCACACTCAGAGTCCCTAACTAGGAAGAACCTGTATCTAAGGTGCCCTAAGCACACACAGAGATAAACATTACACCCAGACCAGAAACAAACATCATTATTCATCATATCAATATTCGCCCTGCCCGGGAATCAAACCCTAGTGCACATCAAGTCTGGCAGTTACTTTTATAATTCTACTTATTACATATGTCAAGCCTGTTTCCCTTCACGGTAGGCACAGTCAATATATTTCCACTTACTACGATCCTGAGATCCTGACATACTTTTTTCGATTCTCTAGTCATCACTTTCCATACACGGGTTTTGTTGCTAACTACCTATACAACACAGCCTCTCTTGATATGAAACCTAAAGTAATTAAATGTTATATAATTAGTTAATCATTCTTCATTCTGATTACAGGTGGATCCAAATGGCACGGGTGCTATCCAGGCGCTGGACGCAGCTCGCTTCCTCAAGAAGTCTCGACTCAGTGATGTGGTGCTCAGTAAGATCTGGGACCTCTCCGACCCTAATGGAAAAGGGTACCTTGATAAGGTACATTTTCTTCCCTTATTATCATGAAATACTTATGGAGCACCATGGGGAAAGATGGTGAAGATTGTCCCAAACAGGTGTAAGAGCTTTACTGAGAGCCATAGGGCTCTCAGTAAAGCAAGGACATAGGTCCTTGATAAGAGATAAGAGGACAAATAATCATCATCATTATTATTTAAGTAATTGAATAAACAAATGTTGTTTTAACATCCCTAAACAATAACTAAATTTTAGCTTTTAACATCCTTCAACCTAATTATTTATTTTCTGGCCCAAAAGACTCAGCCTGATTTTAGAATCTGATAGAGTGCGCCTGAAACGGACTGAATAACGGTTTTAAGGGCCCTGAAAACAATGGCAACAAAATTTGTGATCATAATGAAGTAATTGTAGTATGTGGTATTATATCCTGCTTAAAAAAAGCTTCGAAAATTTTGTTCTGCTGGCATAACACAGTCAAAGAATATTTTTTATTATTTGTGTTAATTGATGGCTCTCAGTTTAAATATTTTTTGAATAGGTATGTACAATATGTATATTTTCTGTTATCAATAGTACTTATTGTAATTTTTGGAATAGGTATGTATGTATATATTTTCTGTTATCCATAGTGCTTATATAGTTAACTGGCAAAGCAAGAAACAAACAAAAAATGTAACAGATCCAGATAACATTGAGAAGTTTCGTGTAATTTAAGATAATTTAATCCTTTATCAGATTGTAAGATAAATTTTTATGTAAGTATGAGTTTTGTTAAATTTATATTACTCTAATAGAAATGTTTAAACTTTTACCTATGTTCCTTTAGGCCCAGCACAAACATTAAAACATATTTGGCGAAGTTTAGAATAATTTTCGATTAAAACCCTGTTCCACGGGGCCACTAGTCGAAATCTTTACCCACTGCGCCGCGGAGGCCAGTCAGTCAGTCATTATAACATTTCAGAGAGTTTTTGTCATTTCAATGCCCATTCTGATACTGTTATCACACGGTTGTTTGTTTGCGTCTGCTCCGCAGTTCGATCGCTCGAGTCGTGACGTGACGCTAATATATATAATTAGTGGGTGTATATCTTAATAAAATATAATTTACAGCTGTTGTCTGAATAAAATACAAGTTTTCTGTTAAAACGTGGGTCCAGAGGGGCTATTACGGCCGCTTTTGCAATATTGCTTTTCGTCCTCTAGAGTGTCAAAGTCAATTAAAAAAAAACGCAAAGAGGACGCAAAGCAATATTTCAAAAGCGGCCTTAATAGGACCTCAGCTGGATGCACTGACACCTCTTGTGGGCTCAGGCAATGATCTGGTGCTTCTGCCTAACCCTTTGGAGAATATAGGCATAACATAGTTATTTCGTCCAAGTTCATACTTTAAAGTATTTAGTTGAAAGCAAATAGTTTTAAAAGAAGTTTTTGTCTACAGGCGGGCCTTTTCGTGGCACTGAAGCTAGTGTCCCTAGCGCAGGCAGGCAAGGATATAAACATGAGTAACATTCACTCTGAAACGCCTCCGCCTAAAGTGGTAAGTTTAGACTTTACACAGACTACCTCCAAATACCCCGTTTCCTCCCGTTGGGTATCGTAAAAGGCGACAAAAAGGAACAAACGAAGAACGGGCAGCAGCCTCTTTTGTTTAAATACTTGAAGAGATTACGACAAATTCTGTCCACAATGTTTGTCTTTGATGCAGTGGGGGAGACTTATATCCAGCAGTGGACGTCTAACGGTTATGATGACCTCCAAATATTGTGTACTTGAAACCTAAACCTAACGCCCCACAAGGTCATTTGACAGGGCAAAGATTGCGTGAGTAAACTGAATGAAGGACCGGTCGGGTTGTCGATTTGTGGGGCAGGCCTATGTTCAGCAGTGGACGCCTTTTGGCTGAAATGATGGTGATGAAACCTAAAAGAACGGTGAAAATATTCCTGTCCCTTAAAATTAGTCGGTGCGCGCCAGATAATTGTGCGCGTTTACAAATAATGAACCAATTAGCGATTTTATTTTTATTTTTATGGCGGGTGTAGTACGTATACAGTGGCGCCACCTGTTGCAATTGTTGAATATTTTAACTCTCCCTTCTTATCGTTAGGGTGAAGTACCAAAAGTGCCCCCCCTGTCGTCGGCACCTCGAGGAGGGGGGATCCCCCCGGGCTCCGCGCTCCCCCCTGCCGCCCAGGGGGACTGGAGCGTGCGGCCGGCAGAAAGGGAGCGCTACAATCAGCTGTTTGAGTCGTTACAGCCTAGTAATGGACTTATACCCGGAAATAAGGTGGGTTGTCATAGAGTTTGCATAAACAGGTTTGTTATACAGGTTTTAGGGTAATAAGGTTGGTTTTTGCATAGGTAATGTACACGCATATTTATTCGGGATGTACAAAGGTGTTTAAATACTTATTTATTTATTTAATAGTCTTGACTCCATTTCTACATTTTTTTACTCTGGAATTATATTTAATATTGCGTAGCCTAAGCTAGGTAAAATTCTAAAGTTCCTGGAATCCTAAAGTAAAGGATTTGTCAAGTTCCTGGCTTGAGCCGTCTTATACTTCTTTGAGTTTATGCTCACTGCTGAAGTCAGAACAGAACAGAGTGTATATTGATTGGGAGCGGAGAACGATTTTAAGTTACATTTCGAAACTTGGAGTACTCTTAAATCCAACCATTAAATAATGTGAAAAGATAGTGAATAATTGGAATCTAAAGAAAGAAAAAACATTTTATTTACAAAAACTATGTCACACACAAAACAAGTTAATCAATACAATACATACAATCTCATACAATACAAGTAAGACAAAAACAATATTTAAAAAAAAACAAATGAGAAAAAAAAAAACACTCAAAATAACTCCAACAGAAGAAAAAAAAACAACAATTTGAAAAGAGTAAAAATCATAAGCGAAAAAAACAACATTTGTGTATAGTGTGTCGCAGTTGCTGTAAAATGGCACTATCTACAGGTGAAAGGAGTGCTGATGGAGTCGAAGCTGCCGCTGGACACGCTCGGCAAGATCTGGGACCTGGCCGACCAGGACAAGGACGGCATGCTGGACCGGCACGAGTTTATTGTGGTAAGTAATCTAGGTATTTTTGTTTTTAATATGTTTGGTCCAAAATCAATATTATCTTTAAAATTTACCATTAGACAGATAGATATATACAGTGCGAGTCTTTGGTTAGTGCATTAAAAAAAACCCATAATAGAAGATCGCATTCTAGACGTGGGAAAAATAGAAAAAAAAACTTAAGGTTCTTATTTTTTTTTTTTAAAGTATTTCTCTATTTTTACTTAGTTTCTAGCGGTTTTTAAACTATGAAAAGTGTTAATCTCGTTTTTGAGTTAAGCGAAATTGTTTACCAAACTACCCAAAGCATTTTTTTAATTTGAACACCTCAGTCTGTGATTCAGGCAGTATAGGTAGAATTTTAATAATATTTTAATAAATCAATTTCAAAACTAATATGTATTTTGTCAACAGGCAATGCACCTAGTTTACAAGGCGCTGGAGAAGCATGCGATCCCGACTTCCCTACCCCCCGAACTTCGCGCCAAGCAGCCCCCTTCCCGACCTCCCTCTCGGCCTCCTTCACGACCTCCCTCCCGTCCTCCCTCTAGACCGGCGTCCCCTCAGCCGAGGCCGCCTCCAAGACCCGCCCCCCCGGTGGAAAGTAACGCTAATCTGCTAGAAGGGCTGCTGGATTTTAGTGTGAGTTGGATTTTATTCTTTGTATTACGATTCATGAATGACTTTACCGTGAACCCCGGGGTAAGTAAGTAATGCTAATCTGCTGGACCCCTCCAGGATATTTTATTCTGACTTCTCTGTTTAAGTTTCTTTATTTTTCGTGCCTTAAAAGAATAAATGAAATCGGTTTAGCCGTTGTCCCGTGACAAGGAAAAAAAATAGGGCTGCATTTTATGTAGATACAGATATATTAATGAATATGCCCCCTTTCAGCCGGTATCATCGGCCCCTCCCGCTCCCCCCCAGTGGGTAGTATCGGTGGCGGACCAAGCGCAGTTCGACGCGCTGTTCGTGTCCGCGGACCAGGACCGGGACGGCTTCGTGTCCGGACACGAGATCAAGCACGTGTTCTTAGAGAGCGGCCTGTCGCAGCCCACTCTTGCTCATATATGGTAAGTTTTGTTAGGTTTTGTGTTACATTATTGATTAGACAATTTGCAGGAGTAACAAAATATGAATGAAAAGATAATTTCAGTGGCAGACATGGGGGGTACTATTACGGCCACATTTGAAATAATGCTTTTTATCATCTAGAGCGTCAATGTCAAGGTTGCAAGATATCATATAGTAATGAATTGTTTAATTACGATACTATTTAAATTCTACCTTAACTGCCTGAAGCATAGACTGAGGTGGTCAAATTAAAAATGATTGAGTAGTTTCTTACCGTGTATAACCTCCCTTACTCTTCTATACCAATATTATAAAGAGGAAAGATTTGTTTGTTTGTTTGTAACGAGTAGGCTCTGGAAATACCGAACCGATTTGAAAAATTCTTTCACTGATAGAAAGCTACACTAACCCCGTGTGTCATAGGCTATTTGAGATTTTCAAAAAAATTAGGGATCCTTACCTAAACTCAAATAATGTTACCCAAGGTGCAATATTTTTTCCGTTGTTTACATATTTTGACAGGTGGTTTGTTGTTGTTGTTTGTTTTTTTATTGAATGAATAATGTGTGCAATCTGTAAACGTAAAGTCTGCTCATGGGTACAGAGCAAAAGTGGCGCGCAAACTTTCTTTTATGAAAAAAGGTAGGAAGGACAGACATTGTAGGCTCCGTAAAAGGGTGCTATTTTAACAATCAGTGTTGAATGTTATCCAAAAGTAATATTCCATTGTGGCCAGGGCCCTGTGCGACCGCGACGCGGCAGGCAAGCTCTCGCGGCAACAGTTCGCCCTGGCGATGTGGCTGGTGCGGCGCGCGCTGCAGGGCACCCCGCCGCCGCCCGCCCTGCTGCCGGACATGCTGCCGCCCGCCCCAGGTCCGCCCGCCCACCACCAGGTCAGTAGAGTACACACACTGGCGATGTGGCTGGTGCGGCGCGCGCTGCAGGGCACCCCGCCGCCGCCCGCCCTGCTGCCGGACATGCTGCCGCCCGCCCCAGGTCCGCCCGCCCACCACCAGGTCAGTAGAGTACACACACTGGCGATGTGGCTGGTGCGGCGCGCGCTGCAGGGCACCCCGCCGCCGCCCGCCCTGCTGCCGGACATGCTGCCGCCCGCCCCAGGTCCGCCCGCCCACCACCAGGTCAGTAGAGTACACACACTGGCGATGTGGCTGGTGCGGCGCGCGCTGCAGGGCACCCCGCCGCCGCCCGCCCTGCTGCCGGACATGCTGCCGCCCGCCCCAGGTCCGCCCGCCCACCACCAGGTCAGTAGAGTACACACACTGGCGATGTGGCTGGTGCGGCGCGCGCTGCAGGGCACCCCGCCGCCGCCCGCCCTGCTGCCGGACATGCTGCCGCCCGCCCCAGGTCCGCCCGCCCACCACCAGGTCAGTAGAGTACACACACTGGCGATGTGGCTGGTGCGGCGCGCGCTGCAGGGCACCCCGCCGCCGCCCGCCCTGCTGCCGGACATGCTGCCGCCCGCCCCAGGTCCGCCCGCCCACCACCAGGTCAGTAGAGTACACACACTGGCGATGTGGCTGGTGCGGCGCGCGCTGCAGGGCACCCCGCCGCCGCCCGCCCTGCTGCCGGACATGCTGCCGCCCGCCCCAGGCCCGCCCGCCCACCACCAGGTCAGTAGAGTACACACACTGGCGATGTGGCTGGTGCGGCGCGCGCTGCAGGGCACCCCGCCGCCGCCCGCCCTGCTGCCGGACATGCTGCCGCCCGCCCCAGGTCCGCCCGCCCACCACCAGGTCAGTAGAGTACACACACTGGCGATGTGGCTGGTGCGGCGCGCGCTGCAGGGCACCCCGCCGCCGCCCGCCCTGCTGCCGGACATGCTGCCGCCCGCCCCAGGTCCGCCCGCCCACCACCAGGTCAGTAGAGTACACACACTGGCGATGTGGCTGGTGCGGCGCGCGCTGCAGGGCACCCCGCCGCCGCCCGCCCTGCTGCCGGACATGCTGCCGCCCGCCCCAGGTCCGCCCGCCCACCACCAGGTCAGTAGAGTACACACACTGGCGATGTGGCTGGTGCGGCGCGCGCTGCAGGGCACCCCGCCGCCGCCCGCCCTGCTGCCGGACATGCTGCCGCCCGCCCCAGGTCCGCCCGCCCACCACCAGGTCAGTAGAGTACACACACTGGCGATGTGGCTGGTGCGGCGCGCGCTGCAGGGCACCCCGCCGCCGCCCGCCCTGCTGCCGGACATGCTGCCGCCCGCCCCAGGTCCGCCCGCCCACCACCAGGTCAGTAGAGTACACACACTGGCGATGTGGCTGGTGCGGCGCGCGCTGCAGGGCACCCCGCCGCCGCCCGCCCTGCTGCCGGACATGCTGCCGCCCGCCCCAGGCCCGCCCGCCCACCACCAGGTCAGTAGAGTACACACACTGGCGATGTGGCTGGTGCGGCGCGCGCTGCAGGGCACCCCGCCGCCGCCCGCCCTGCTGCCGGACATGCTGCCGCCCGCCCCAGGTCCGCCCGCCCACCACCAGGTCAGTAGAGTACACACACTGGCGATGTGGCTGGTGCGGCGCGCGCTGCAGGGCACCCCGCCGCCGCCCGCCCTGCTGCCGGACATGCTGCCGCCCGCCCCAGGTCCGCCCGCCCACCACCAGGTCAGTAGAGTACACACACTGGCGATGTGGCTGGTGCGGCGCGCGCTGCAGGGCACCCCGCTGCCGCCCGCCCTGCTGCCGGACATGCTGCCGCCCGCCCCAGGTCCGCCCGCCCACCACCAGGTCAGTAGAGTACACACACTGGCGATGTGGCTGGTGCGGCGCGCGCTGCAGGGCACCCCGCCGCCGCCCGCCCTGCTGCCGGACATGCTGCCGCCCGCCCCAGGCCCGCCCGCCCACCACCAGGTCAGTAGAGTACACACACTGGCGATGTGGCTGGTGCGGCGCGCGCTGCAGGGCACCCCGCCGCCGCCCGCCCTGCTGCCGGACATGCTGCCGCCCGCCCCAGGTCCGCCCGCCCACCACCAGGTCAGTAGAGTACACACAACAATCGAATGTTCTTATGATGAATATCGATGTTTGTTTCCTGGTCTGGGTGTATGTTTTTCGGGCAACCTAGATACAGGTTCTTCCTAGTTAGGGTTCTGAGTGTGTGATTATCATTCATTGACCTAATTCTCATTATCCCCTCCCAGGCAGCAGTGCTGGAGCCGGGCCTGAACCTGGGCCCGCAGCCTACTCCGGAACTGGAAGCCATAGCGCGGGAGGTGGAGACCCTCGCGCAGGAGAGGCTCGCTTTGGAGGCCTCCCTCGCGGCAGCCTCGCCCGCAGCCGCCGCCGCCGCCAGGGAGGCTGCCCAGCTGCAGGTAGGATATCGAGACCATCTTAGAGCTTGCTTACTCTGCGTCTGTCGGTGCGCGGTCGCCACTTGAAAACTGCGGCGCTAGTGACCATCTGTTCTTCGAGCTTTATGCCCTGCTCATTGCTACATAAGTTTTGGCAATCCTTGGCTATGTCTGTATTTTAACTTGTTTTTCCGCGGATCTCATCATTCTTATGGGTTGCCTGGAAGAAATCGCTTTTAGCGATAAGTCCGCCCATTGCATGCAAATTTAAATATGTCTACCATTAATTGTATAATGTTCTTTTGTATTTTTTGTATGCAATAAAGTGTTTTTTAACTTTTAACTTTAACTCATCATTTTTTTCGACCACGCACATCGAGCTTAGCCCTGTCCATTGCTTTTGAGTGGCCTTGAACTTTGTGAATAAATATTTTCCATTGTCATTCTGTTTTCATTCTAGTCAATACATAGTATAAAAATAAAGTCGCTTCCCGCCTCTGTCCCTATGTATGCTTAAATATTTAAAACTACGGAACGGATTTTGATGTGTTTTTTTTTAATAGATAGAGTGATTCAAGATGAAGGTTTATAAGTATAATACATGCACAATATAGTAATAGGTTTGGCGCTACGAAGTTCGCCGGGTCGACTAGTAAATAATTAGAGGCCGACCGACACATGATTTTCAGCCGAAACCGATTTCGGGCGCAACTCGTGCGATCGAGGTCCGCGCGCGTATCGCCGAATTGTTCCGAGTTTAGCCGAGCGACACGCGAATAAAGAGTTTCGGTTTCGGCAACAGTTTCGGCCGTTTTTAGCCGAAACCGAAACTGTGGCCGAAACCAGATGTTTCGGCCGAAACTGGCCGAAAGCGAATCCGAACCTTCGGTCGGTCTCTATAAATAATAAAATGAATGTTTCAGAATGAACTGGACACGCTCACGGCGACACTGAAACAGCTGGAGCACCAGAAGGGGGAGGCGCAGAAGAGACTGAACGACCTCAAAACACAGGTTTGCTTAGATTTTTTGAAGCTTTTTGGAATATTTTTACCTATTTTTTTGTGGTTGATTGTCTTATACTAGTCTATATTTGTATTATATATCCAAAAGTTCTGCTTCCACTTTTCCATAATAGTAATAATTCCTTTCTATGGATAAGTAGGGAGCATACTGTCGTTTGGCCGCAAGCCAATGTGAAAATACCTCTTCGGAGAGTTCATTCAATTACATACATATTACATACATACATAATATCACGCCTTTTAGTCCCCGGAGGGTTAGGCAGAGGCACCGGCTTGAGAGCCGGACCCACGTTTAGCCGAGTTTATGCTTTATTACCAACGTGAGGCGGGGCCAGCTTGTCGCCGCGGCTACAGCGACCACTACTGCGGCCGGGACCAACGGCTTCACGTGCCTTCCGAAGCACGGAATCATCTTTCTTTTCGGACAATCAGGTGATTCAAGCCTGCAATGTCCTATCCAACCGAAAACAACCACAACGTGATTTTTGTGAGAAATCAATATGTGGTGTTTTCTGCGGGGATCGAACCCACAACCTTCATTCAATTAAGAATAATAATAATAATAATTCATTTATTTTGAGCGTGAACCTAAAAGTTTGTTTAGGCAAAGCTGAAAGACATACAATGGTGGACATAGGCCTCCCACACATCACCACACCGACCGGCCTTGAGCGAGCCTAATACAGTGTAATCTCACAGTTTTCACGAGGTCGGTCGTCACCACAAAACACTTCATCTGTTCTTCTAGCTAGCTTTTTTAACCAGTTATTTTACTTCTTTTGTATCTTACTTTGTGTGCAACAAAGTGTTTTTTTACTTACTTTACTTTACTATGTGTGCTGCCCATTGCCACTTGAGTTTCTAAAAACTTTTTGACTTAAGTTCTTCTGCGGATCTTTTAGCAGAGACACGCCGGGCTTAAGACACCCTTTTGATTATGGCAAATTCCCTACATTAATCTGTGGGGAGACATATGACCAGCAATGGGCGTGTAAAGGTTGTTATTATGATTATGATGTACAGATATAATCACAGTCACCGGCATATTTGATATGCTCACAGCGTTAACATGTAATGTATGAAAATTTGGGTACTGTTCTGTACCCATTTGAGCCAGGAAGGGATTTTTGTAACATTTGTGTGTTTTAATACATACGTACCGACCGATACTCCAAAATTATATCTATACCAATATTATAAAGAGGAAAGATTTGTTTGTTTGTTTGTTTGTTTGTTTGTTTGTAACGAATAGGCTCCGGAAATACTGAACCGATATGAAAAATTCTTTCACTGGTAGGAAGCTACACTAACCCCGAGTGTCATAGGCTATTTTAGATTAAAAAAAAAAAATTGGGATCCTTACCTAAACTCAAATAATGTAACCCGAGGTGCAATATTTTTTTCCGTTGTTTACATATTTTGACGGGTTCCCTACTTGAGTTCGAAAATTCTTTATTCGAAATACTTTTCACCTACGAATGATACTTCGAAGGATTGATAGTTCGATGCCTTATTAAATCGAATGTTTATTCACCGACCGCTTGTTGGTTCGATGCCTCGTTACTTCGAAAACTTTTCTTCGATGCTTTATAGTGCGATGTTTAAATATATCGAATGTTTATGCATCGACTGCTGTTTGTTCGATGCCTTGTTAAATCGAAAAATATCTACTATGAATAATAACAAAGGTACATGGACGTTTATAATATTAGAAAAACCCCAATGCAGGGTAAACTACGCAGTCATTGTCACCTTTCAATTATTGTAAAGGTTCCATTTTCATTCCAGCCTAAAAATGAGAATTCTTGGCAATTATTATTATTTTTTGAACTAGAAATGCGGTTGGTGGTGGTTTGTTGTTGTTGTTTGTTTTTTATTCGGCCATTCTGGGCAGTCAAAAGAACAAAGTCTATAGAGCCAAGTCTTTTGTAGTACTTATCTTATATTCTATGGCGTAACGAATTAAGCCGGGAAAGCTCGTTATTAATAATTTATTTTCATGGAAGCACCCTAATCAAAAAATATAATTCTACTAAATTATGCATGAAGAAAATGCACCTAACCACCTTAGATAAATATCGGTCTTTCGACGCTCGGGAATACGAACATGGTCGAACAGAGACGAAGATTTCTATGAGCATTATCACTTTTGGATTATTGTACTATACAGTGGCGGTCTAGGAAGGTGGAACAGATTTGTCTATGGTCTCGTGTGCTCGAGACTTTAATACCAAAGAACAGGACCTATTTTGCAATACAGAAGTGTTGCGCCGACCCAGAAGACTTTAATACCAAAGAACAGGACCTATTTTGCAATACAGAAGTGTTGCGCCGACCCAGACCGCCACTGTACAAGTTGTTTAGACCTTACACTATGTGTGGAACTTTGCAAGTGACTGAGACCCACCCCAGGTGGAGAAGCTACGCTGCCAAGTGGCAGCTCAGGAGGCCAGCGCTGCCGACTCGGAGGCCGAGCTGACGAGCCGCCGCGCCGCCGCCAGCACGCTGCGGGACAAGCAGCGCGCACTGGAGCACGAGGCCGACGCTGCCAACAAGGAGGCTGACGCTGCCACGCAGGCGCTCAGCCGGGTCGTGCTGGAGCTCAGTCAGGTGAGATATACAGGTAGCTAGCGACAGAGGTAGGCTGAAGCTGCCAACAAGGAGGCTGACGCTGCCACGCAGGCGCTCAGCCGGGTCGTGCTGGAGCTCAGTCAGGTGAGATATACAGGTAGCTAGCGACAGAGGTAGGCTGAAGCTGCCAACAAGGAGGCTGACGCTGCCACGCAGGCGCTCAGCCGGGTCGTGCTGGAGCTCAGTCAGGTGAGATATACAGGTAGCTAGCGACAGAGGTAGGCTGAAGCTGCCAACAAGGAGGCTGACGCTGCCACGCAGGCGCTCAGCCGGGTCGTGCTGGAGCTCAGTCAGGTGAGATATACAGGTAGCTAGCGACAGAGGTAGGCTGAAGCTGCCAACAAGGAGGCTGACGCTGCCACGCAGGCGCTCAGCCGGGTCGTGCTGGAGCTCAGTCAGGTGAGATATACAGGTAGCTAGCGACAGAGGTAGGCTGAAGCTGCCAACAAGGAGGCTGACGCTGCCACGCAGGCGCTCAGCCGGGTCGTGCTGGAGCTCAGTCAGGTGAGATATACAGGTAGCTAGCGACAGAGGTAGGCTGAAGCTGCCAACAAGGAGGCTGACGCTGCCACGCAGGCGCTCAGCCGGGTCGTGCTGGAGCTCAGTCAGGTGAGATATACAGGTAGCTAGCGACAGAGGTAGGCTGAAGCTGCCAACAAGGAGGCTGACGCTGCCACGCAGGCGCTCAGCCGGGTCGTGCTGGAGCTCAGTCAGGTGAGATATACAGGTAGCTAGCGACAGAGGTAGGCTGAAGCTGCCAACAAGGAGGCTGACGCTGCCACGCAGGCGCTCAGCCGGGTCGTGCTGGAGCTCAGTCAGGTGAGATATACAGGTAGCTAGCGACAGAGGTAGGCTGAAGCTGCCAACAAGGAGGCTGACGCTGCCACGCAGGCGCTCAGCCGGGTCGTGCTGGAGCTCAGTCAGGTGAGATATACAGGTAGCTAGCGACAGAGGTAGGCTGAAGCTGCCAACAAGGAGGCTGACGCTGCCACGCAGGCGCTCAGCCGGGTCGTGCTGGAGCTCAGTCAGGTGAGATATACAGGTAGCTAGCGACAGAGGTAGGCTGAAGCTGCCAACAAGGAGGCTGACGCTGCCACGCAGGCGCTCAGCCGGGTCGTGCTGGAGCTCAGTCAGGTGAGATATACAGGTAGCTAGCGACAGAGGTAGGCTGAAGCTGCCAACAAGGAGGCTGACGCTGCCACGCAGGCGCTCATTCATCAGGCATTTTGGGTTAAAATGCTATGAAAACTAGAAATCGAAAAGTGGCTGAGTTAGGCCGAATTTAGGGGCACGCGGGGCGCTGTGCGGGGCGTCGTGTGGGGCGTGCTGCGATTTAACAAGCGTATAGCAATGTATGAGACCGTTTACGAAGACGTGCTGGCGCCCGCGTCGTTCAACGATTCAAGATCAAAACACAGGCCTATGTTAGATATCCTATAGGCCCTGTACTATAGGGAGACACGGGCGTCCGCGGCGGGGCCCGCGCCGGCGCCCGCACGACGCCCCGCGCAACGCGCCGCGTCTCCGTAAAGGAGGCCTTACAATAATAAAGGCCCACTAGCGCTACCCCGTCAGTTTAAGTGAATAAATTTCTTATCGCGTCAGCAAAGTTTCTAAGGTTGCTTTAAGGTTGTTGGCCAGTGTCTATTTGCTTTATCTAAAAAAATAAAAGAAAATTAGAATTGGGTACAAAATACAACAATGGTTTTCTGAATATAAATCATATTGAGTTATATTAAGATCTTTTTTTTTTCCCACAGGCGAACATAAAGATCTCCCACTTGGAAGAGCAACACAGGCAGATGAACGAAGCCGTGGAAGCCCTGACTTCAGGAAACCCAGCCCAGCAGCATCTAGCATTGCAGCCACTGCACACGGCGAGGAAATTAGCCGAGTTGCTACGAGGCAGCACACCACACAACGCTCTGGTATATTTCCGTCGCTCCATTCCTGGACCCGTTCCTATTATGGGCAGGGTGCATTTAGATGCTAAAAGTAGTTTCTCAGGAAAATAAACTTGAAACTTGAACAAGCTAGGGTTGTAATGTAACAGCACCCGAAGCAGAATAACTTTACACCAGAGTTGTTTACTCTGCTATTCATTTCGTTCGACAACAAAATTGTCAATTAAAAACATAAGTGGATACCTGTTTACCGATCTAATTCTTCTGTAATCAATCAGCCATATTTTTTTTAATCCACTTTCTATTTAATCATTTATTTTTGTTACAATTAAAAATAGAAAGCTTAGTAAAATTACAATAAGTTTGACTCAAAGAAAGCGTAGACGATAAATTTTACCGCAATTGTTTTATTAATTTGTAAAGTTATAACATCACATGTTGCACTACTAATAGTATGCATACATTGTTGAAGGACGAGGACGAGTTCGCGGCGGAGGGCGACTTCTCGGCGATGAACGGCGCGCGCGCCGAGCCCCCCGCGGGCCGCGCGCCCGACCCCTTCGCGCCCAACGGGAACTCCACTGCACAGGTATGCTGCAGAGTGACTCGGCTCACCATACTGCAAAACTTTCCCTAAGCAATATGTGGTGAAATCTCAAATCGACCTTGCATTTTATGGATTGAAATCTCGAAAAAAATAATATAAGCTAGATGTTTCTTACAAGTTGGTACTTAAAGAATCAAAGGGGATTTACAACTTTCTCATAGTAAGATGAGTCGAAATCACAAAAATACTTGTTCTATACCCAGTTTCTTTTGTCCGATGCCCAAAAGTTCCCAAAGGAATAGAAAAAGGGGATTGTACTCCGGAAAATATTAAAAGCGCAGGCGGGGACATTAATTAGCTCATTAAAAGATTCACTGTCTTTACGGCGCTCTGACGTTACGTCGCTCCTGGCCCACGCTTTAAACCTACTGTCACTACGTCGCTCTCCGTTCTACAAGTACTGTCGTAACGTCGCTCGTAAAATTTATTAATTAAGGGGAAACTCTTCTAAAATGTATTTAACAGAAATATACTGACTGATGACTATATAAATTTGACTTCTCCGTAGCTCAGTTGGCAGTGATGTGGACTGAGAAGCGAGTGCACCCGGGTTCGATTCCCGGGCGGGGCGAATATTGATATGATGAATATCGATGTTTGTTTCCGGTCTGGGTGTGATGTTTGTCTCTGTATGTGTTTCGGGCACCCTAGATACAGGTTCTTCCTAGTGAGGGGCTCTGAGTGTGATGTGTTATTGTTATTATGTTATTGTTATTATATAATCACTGTTTATTCCCTATATATGTTTATGATTAATAGTTGTAAAATGTTTGCCAGTCCAAAATCATCAAGTGACAAAAAAACTTAGAATATTTTTTAAATTATTTAATTATTATATTATTTACATTTACAATACTTTTCATTTTTGGTCTGATAAATGTAACTACACAGAAATTTTGAATTAGATTCGTCGTATAATTAAAGAAGTAAGTACAAAAAAACTTAACGTGACTGATTAATACAATCCTTGTAAAAATGTGAAAACAACAAAACACAAAAAACTATATTATTTTTTATAATTTACTAACCCCATGTTTTCACGTTTGCCGTCAATTATAAAATAAAGAGAATTTAAAACGCCCTGTAACTCACACAATTCTTGACCTATAAGCGCCATTTATATGATGTTTAGCAGAACATCACACCAGTTGTAGGACAAACCCGTCATCGTAGAGGGCTTTAATGAAGTTAGTTGCATTTACCAGACAGTTGCAATTACAAGACTGCACCTAACATATTTTTTTTTTTTGTTTATTTTTAAAATATTTTTTGTTTTTTTATTTTACTCATTTTAATTTGATTTTTTACATAAATTTATTATTTTATTTAGATATTTTGCTGATTTTTACATTTAGGTAATTAAGATTGATTAAATAAGATAAAAAATACTGATTTTTTGATAAATATATCATTTCTTTCCTCTCTGTTCTTTTTTATTTCCTAAAATTAAATTAAGCATGCCCTTAAGTTACTAAAAATTCGGAGCGACGTAGAGACAGTACGCTGGAGGCAGGAGCGACGTGCCGACAGTGCTTCGTAGGTGCGGAGCGACGTAACGTCAGAGCGCCGTAAAGACAGTAAACCCATTAAAATATGTTTTTAACCGACTTCAAAAAAGGAGGTTATTAGTTTAATCTGTATGTATGTAGGTATGTTTGACCACGATTATCTCAAGGTTGACTGAACCGATTTTGATACGGTTTTCACGAAAGTATTTGTTAGATTCAAGAGAAGATTTAAGCACCTATTTTAACCGACTTGAGAAAAGAGAAAGTTCTCAGTTTATGTATGTGTAAATTTATTGAAGGCGGGTCTCATGAATTATTTGTCTGTTGGTGCAGGAGGGTTTCGGGGACCCGTTCGCGTCGAGCGCGGCGGACCCCTTCGCCGGAGACTCCTTCACGGCCGACAAGAGCAACGCTCACGATGTAAGTCTTTGTTGTTTTTAACCCCCGACGAAAAAATTCAGAGGGGTGTTATAATTTTAACGTGTGTATCTGTCCGTCTGTGTATCTGTCTGTGGCATCGTAGAGCCCAAACGGATGAACCCATTTCGTTTCTGTCTGTGGCATCGTAGAGCCCAAACCGATGAACCCATTTCGCTTAGTTTTTTGTATCATATATAATTTCAGGCCCAGTGTTCTTAGCCATGTCTCATGAAGATCTGATCAGCAGTTTGAAGATCATCAGCTCTTTTCTAGGTGATGAGGGGATCTTACTAGCCTCCTTATGTTCGATAGATTTGAAATTTAGTACCATGTTACATCAATGATATTGAAAGTATATGGTAAGGTAACCATGACCTGATCTGCCGTTAAGATGATCAGCTCTTAAATAGTGGATGAGAGGATCTAACTCTATCTTCAATATGTCTTATAGATTTGAAATTTGGTACAGTGTTACTTCAATGATATTGAAAGTATATGTTAAGGTAACCATGATATCTATACCAATATTATAAAGAGGAAAGATTTGTTTATTTGTTTGTTTGTTTGTAACGAATAGGCTCCGGAAATACTGAACCGATTTGAAAAATTCTTTCACTGGTAGGAAGCTACACTATCCCCGAGTGTCATAGGCTATATAAGATTTTCAAAATAATTAGGGATCCTTACTTAAACTCGAATAAAGTAACCCAAGGTGCAATTTTTTTTCCATTGTTTACATATTTTGACAAGTGGTTTGTTGTTTGTTTCTTTTTTCGCCCATGCTGGGGAGTCTAAGGAACAAAGTCTATAGAGCCAAGTCTTTAGTAGTATCTTTTAATCTATGGCGTAACGAAGTTAGCCGGGAAAGCTCGTTTTTTATATGATTAGCTCTAGTTCTAGTTAAGTTGATAAGGGGTCTGACTGGGTCGGGTTTTTTTATTTATTTTATTTATTTCAGTTATCATCCCATCCGGTCGACAAGTGGCCTTTTTGATTACTGTTCTGTAAAAAAGGGATGCACTTTGATAATTAAAACTCAAATTACAATATATCACTTGTATTTATCACTTTGAAGCTTAAATTCACAACGTATTATAACAAGTGCGCAGAGGTTTCCCTCGCAAGCGCTCAGAATCGACTGTGTGCCTGAGTGGGACGGCCGCCATTTATACCGTTTTCAGAGGTTTTTAACCGACGGAATTTTTTAACAAACTACCTTCCTGTTTGTGCTTGGCCAATGTTCATACCAACATTGGCCAAGTTTTATTTAAATGAATTAATGACGAATTTAAAGTTATGTTACAGTTCTCTAGTCGTAAAGTGCCTGTTTATTGACATGCGGTTGACAGGCGGTCAATAATGAATTTTCATACATTCTTTACTGTCCTCTAGGCAATTATGATGCATATTTGTATTATTGCTACAAAAATAATTGATTGAAGTGAAGTGGTTTTAAGTACAAGCTGGCTGATTAGGTTAGCAAAATTATTTAGGTACATAGGTTCTGCTTTTTATATGTGATTTTCTCGTCGGATGGAATAATAAGCAGTGTATACAACCTGGGGGGTAAAGTTATTCTGCTCCGGGTGACGTTACGGCCCTCGCTTGTTCAAGTTTCAAGGCATTAGTAAAAGTAAAAAAGTAAAAAATTATTTATTCAATACAGGATACAGGTATCGCTTATTGAAAGTCAATTAGAATAATCTAATTAATATTGATACCTTATTTCGTAAAGTATTCTAAATTGATAGGGGCGAGGTAGTTCAGGGTGCCCACCAATTGGCACCACGACAATGGTCGCCTGGAGAGGCCCCCAAACCAGCCCTCCTCTGTCAAATGATTCTACTCCCTTTCGCAATGATTTTACAGCGTAGAGAAGAAAGGGGTAACAAACTCTACTTTACAATTTATCTCTCTTTTTTTTTGGTCTATTGTGACATTACAATTCAATTTACAATACAAAGAACATTAATTAATAAGATTTAAAGTACATACATGAAATAATGAAAATATCGTGCAATGCTAGACTACTTCCATGCGTCTTTGTCGTTTTCATAATCATCAACATTGTAATAAGCTTTCTTAATCAAACCTTACCTCACTACTACGCTCGGGAATAAACCCTTGAAACTCTCTGCGCTTGATTTTTAACATATCACCCTATACATTATCCATCATACATCTCTTTACACCTTGTTGCTTAAACTACTATTTTATATACAGGATGTTTCTGACTTGGCCGTAATAAGTCAAAGGTGGGTTTTGAGATTGCGATCCATGTTTCTTTGTGAAAGTTTTTAAGTATTCTGTGCCGAATCTTCTTTTTGATTTACTTCCGCATTGCCATGGATTTGCGGGTCTGCGATCACCCGTCTGCCATGCGAGGCGAATATAGCAAAAACTAACCACCATGTTTTTTTTTCAAGAACTACTACTACAAAAACTACTGCTGCTACATCAATCATAATTTTCCATATATTCATAACTAGAGTCTGCCCCGCGGTTTTTCCCGCGCAGATTTCTCATAAACACAAAATTCCTGTTTTTTACCGTTCCCATGAGAATTTCGGAAAATCCCTTCTTAGTACCCACCTACACTTACTAAGGAACCTACATGCAAAATTTCAGCCCGCTACGCCCAGCAGTTTCGGCTCTGCGTTGTCTGTCAGTCAGTCAGTAACGGAATGGTTTTATATATATTGACTAGAGGCTGCCCCGCGGTGTTTCCCGCGCAGATTTCTCATAAACACAAAATTCCCGTTTTTTCCCGTTCCCGTGGGAATTTCGGGAAATCCCTTCTTAGTGCTCACCTACTCTCCCTAAGGAACCTACATGAAAAATTTCAGCCCGCTACGCCAAGTAGTTTCGGCTCTGCGTTGTCTGTCAGTCAGTCAGTCAGTCACTTAGTAACGGAAGAGTTTTATATATATTGATTTACCAGGACTATAAAGTATGTAAATTAATACTTGCCCGGTTATAAACTTTGTAAACCGGAAGTCAATAAAATGATGATTGAATAAAGTAGTGAATTTCACATATGATTGCGAAAACAGCAACCAAAAAGTACTCTCTTCGAGCGGATGGGATGAAAATAAAATAACTTTCCCATTTTGGTTTTGCATTGCACCCCTAGATGGCGTTAAGAGTTACCAATTATCTAAATCATGTCACTACAGAGTCAATGGGAGAACGACCCGTTTGCCGTTCTCCACGCGCCGACGCGCGCCTCCCCCGCGCCCGCGCCCGCGCAGCCCGCGCTGCCGCCCAAGAAGCACAAGACGCCGCCGCCGCGCCCCGCGCCGCCGCGCCCCGCGCCCGCCCACAAGGTATGTTACTACTAGTATACAATAAGCTACACGCTACATGCCCCCCAATAAATTGTATTATACCGGGTGTTTCTGACAAGGCGGTAATAAATCTTCTACTCACCATAAGTAACAACTTTCCCAAAGCAACATAGGTCGAAATCTCAAAAAAAAAAAAACAGCTGGCATACATTGGTTCGATCAGCTGACGGGGTCAATAAACGGGACAGCTGATTTTTGTTTTGAGATTTCGACCCATGTTGCATTGGGAAAGTTGTTAGGTATGGTGAGTTGAATCCTTCTTTTGATTTATAACCACTTTGTCAGAAACACCCGGTATGTGAGATCTTTTTAATATTACTTTTAAACAATGCCTATTTGCCCAATTCGATTGTTTTCTAAACCATAAGTTTAATCAAAAGCTTTCATGAACACTTTTTCTATGTTAGATTAGAATAAATGCAGCCATTTTTTTTCAATAGATTTTTGTTTTAATGTGCATAATTCAGAGAAAATATCATAGATGGCGCGTTCTCATTTCTGGACTGAAACTGAACTCACTGTTTTTTTATTTTGGTGTGTTTAGGTTGAGAAAATAAATAAAATATTTCTTTCTTTCCTTCTTAATATTTACGCTTTTGATGGATGTAAAGGATTTTAAGTAACCATTGCTATTTTAGCAAAATATACAGGGTGTTTCTGACAAGGCGTTAATAAATCAAAGGAGGGAATCTGCTCACCATACCTAACAACTTTCCCAAAGCAACATGGGTCGAAATGTCAACAAAAAACATTAGCTGTTCCATACATTGGTTCGATTAGCTGACGGGGTCAATGTACGGGACGGCTGATTATTGTTTTGAGATTTCGACCCATGTTGCTTTGGGAAAGTTGTTAGGTATGGTGAGCAGATTCCCTCCTTTGATTTATTACCGCCTTGTCAGAAGCACCCAGTATAAGCTTAGGAGTCACATAATGTACTTTTTTTAAAATTAATTTCAACAGTCTACAAATTTAAATCCAAAATATGATGTTTTGGCTGAACCATGCTCTGATTTTCATTTTATTTTTTGTGTTTTTTACATTTTGTGTTTCCTTCCCAACTCCTGCCCCTCTCCCTTACCAGATCGCCTTGCTCGTCACGTTTTGCCTTTATTATCAATTTTTTTTAAAATATTTTATTTATTTGTATTACGCATGACTTTGCATGTGTTCTCTTTGGAATATTTTAAGTTTGTAAATAAAACAGTTTTATTTGTGAGAGGACTAACAGTCTCTGAATTTGTATCTTGCAATCAAAATTTTAATGTAAGTTACAATCAACGAGCATCTAAATGATAGTATCTTAGCCACTTATTTTCTTCTTTATGAGCCAAGAGATTTAGTAACTCAGCCAAGAAATTTTCCAGAACCCATTGTGTACAGGGTGCTTGAATTACACATACAAAAAAAAAAAAACAAACTACAAAACGAACAATCAATATCCATCATAACAACGCTTTTTCGTTCGGTTTTATTTATTTAACGTTTCATTGGAAAAGAAAAGGGTTTACTTACTTGTAATTTTTTTTGAAACACCCTGTATACCGGCTATTAGTCATTCGTGACTGGACCCATTAATTTGTTTAATCCTATTTTTAATTGATTTGCTTCAATAAACGATAAGTTCGTTTGACCTTGTCCGGCGCTTAGTCATTGTTGTGTAAATTTTTAAATTGATAACAGATTATTGCATTAACGATATTAAATTAATATGACTAACTTAATATTTATTATCTGATATCTAATATTTTTATGTGGACGCATATCGATATATACAAAAAAAAGAATTTGTTTTGTCAAAAATTCGTGCTTACGATTGCATTGTGTAAGGACCGGAGCACATAGTGCGAGGCGTGGCAAAGATGGCGAGAGTATAACATTTAAAATTGGCCTCTATATTCTATGGCATAGGGTTAAAAACAGGATTCTCCATGTAAAAATCTAAATATCATTATGCGTCCACGTTGCATCTCATCATCCGGTAACAATGCTAACACTTGCGTGTGCTTCCCCACATTGCAGCGCTAAACGGACGCAGCGGCCTCACGTACGTACACCCCCCACCCCTTTCCACCCTATACCAACCCCCCTTTACTTTAAAACACAGCTGAATTTGATATTGTTACGTCCAGAGCGATCTTCGTATGGACTTCACCGAAGACCCTTTCAAGGACTATCGCTACGAAGACCCTTTCAACATCGCTGATCCCTTCGCTGACGTCACGGATTCCAGGAGACCGACCTCTGTAGCAGGATTCGATAGTGACAACTTCTACAGCGGCAACGTCAACGGTGCCAAGCCTAGTGGGAGGGTCTCAGCCCCACCAGCTTCCACCGACCCCTTCAGCTCCCGGGAATTCCAGCCCACCTTGCCAACCATCAACAATAACGACTCCTGGGCAGCATGGCCGAATGACGACTGGGCCGAAGACGCCTGGAGTAAAACTACAACTGATAACACAAAAAACACCTGGCCGTCTAATTCTAAAGCGGATAACTGGAAGGTCGACAACTGGGCTAACAAAACTGAAGACTGGGCGGCAGATTGGACGAGCAATAGTGCGCCCGATAAGAACAAAAACCTAAACGAGACGTGGCCCAATACGCTTCCATCCAAAAAAGAGAAGTCACCGAAACCTGTCAAGTACGCAAAGTCATTAGTTCATACAATAGGTGGCATAGGTAGGAGTAGGCATAGCAAGGATAAGAAGAAAGCTGTGGAAGCGAAGAGTTCAGAGATCCCTTCAGAAGAGAAGCAGTGGGAATGGGCGGCAGCGGAGTCGAGGAGGCTGGAGCAAGAGGCCGAAGACAGGAGAAGAAGGGAAGACGCTGAGCTGCAGCTAGCCCTGGCTATATCTAGGCAGGAGAAATGAGGTTATGCCCAGTGAAAGTTTAGACGCGCTTTTAAGAGCCTTATTACATAGATGCTAGCGCCAATCGCGAAGAAAATTGGAAACCATGGCTAATATAAAAAAATATATCCCCCAATGAGTGTAGTTTATCTTGATTAGTATTTTAAGGCTCAATTGTGTAGGTTCTAAGTTAAAGCCTAAAGAAATGTACAATGTTTTGCTAAAAGTGGTTACTTTAGAAAACAATCTTTTGATAATTGAGGCTCGGGACTATACAGCATGCATTAAAAATATTAATACAGGGTAATTTTTTATACAGGGTGTTTCTGACAAGGCGGTAATAAATCAAAGGAGGTATTCAGCTCATCATACCTAACAACTTTCTCAAAGCAACATGGGTCGAAATCTCAAAACGAAAATCAGCCGTCCCGTACATTGACCACGTCAGCTGATCGAACCAATGTATGGAATAGGTGTTTTTTTTGAGATTTCGACCCATGTTTGGGAAAGTTGTTAGGTATGGTGAGCTGAATATCTCCTTTGATTTATTACCGCCTTGTCAGAAACACCCTGTATATGCAATGGTTTGGAACATAATAATTCGCGATTGGCACTAGTATCGATGTAAAAGGACTATTATTGCTTGCTTTTTGCGTCCATCTTGAGTTAAAACATTCCAAAGTCGCGTAGTAAATATTTATTGTTTTAGTGTCGAAATTATTCCACTAGTCAAACGCCCGTGGTGTCGCCGAGGGACTTTTTAATATTTTCCCGTATGTTTCACACGGCCTAAGGTTGATTCTTATGTGTACATTCATTATAATATAAATAGGTATGATTATGAGATTGGATTTTTTTTTGATAAGTTTTCTTACTTGCGTGATGTGGTTACGACGTGATCGCGGATATCTTTGTGGAAAAAGATCTGTGACGTTTTGGCATTATGTTAATGTGATATGATTGTGATTTTGAGATACGCTGAACCTGTATCAATATTGTACGGTGGCTGTCTAGGAGGGCGTAATAGATTTGTCTATGGTCTCGTGCGCCCTAGACTGTATTACCATTAAAGAACAAGAGCTATTTTGCAATACAGAAAAACCGGAAGTGTTACGCCGTCCCAGACCGCCACTGTACACGTACGTATATTATGTTATTTATTGTATGTGTGGCATAAAAAAAATTCGACCCTGTATATAACATAAGTAAGACCAAATAGTCACAGATATTTTTGGCGATAAATGTCGTGTTTTTCGTTGTGTTTATGATTGAAGTGATTACTGGCATATCAAACGATAAAAGTATTATATTATGTTATTGAAACATTAATCTTTAATTATGTATATTCGTTTTTAGGTACGGCTTGTACTAATATTTACATATTTTAGGTACTTACCCACATGAGTCATATTCATAAGCTCTATTCAGGATGTACTTACTTGTAATCATTATTGGTTATCTTCTGTAAAACTAAGTCTTTCTTTTTAATTTTGATTGTTAAGGAAGTGATAACAAAACTCAAATTATATAAAGTCGCTTGCCGCGTCTGTCCCTATGTATGCTTAAATCTTTAAAACTACGCAACGGATTTCGACGCTGTTTTTTTTTTTAAGTAATAGAAAGAATGATTCAAGAGGAAGGTTTATAAGTATAATACATGCACAAGATAGTAATAGGTTAGGCGGTACGAAGTTCGCCGGGTCGACTAGTTATAATACATAATATTAAAGATTTGTCAAGATGTAACTGAGATGTGTCTTTGGGATGAAGATAACACTAATAGCTTTTTAAATATTTGATTTATTACTTTTTACCTGGTTTGTATATTGCACGAATATCAAAGACGACAGATTAAGAGGCATAGCACAGCTAATGAAGCGCCACCCGCGAAAAAATAAAAAAAATTCTAAACTAAGGCAAATATCAAAAATGTGGAACAGTGTTCCACTTAGATAATGTAGTATTCACTAGTATTTTTAAAACACTGTTGCATTTGCTAAAAACGGCCACTTTTTGCCATAAATTCTAAAGATATTAAGTTGTGTTGCTTCCAGCGAAGTGTAAGGTTTTCTTAGCTAAAAGTAAATATTAGTAACAAGCCGGTAGGTCAATCGTTACGTTTGTATAAGTACAGGTTGTTTGTATAAAATGATATTATTTATATACTAAGGTCGTTCTGCCCGCTTCTTTGTAAATACAATTAATGTATGTAGTAGTATAAATTAATGCGGTATAATATTTATCACAATTTACTCATCCCAGCGTATTTGATATAGTTTGTAATGACATAATTTTTATAATAGTTGAAACTTGAGTGTAAGTAAGGGTTCAAAATGTCACGAGTTTTAATGGTTAGTATGAATTTACCAACAGCCAATAGGAAGCCGTAGTGTAGGTCCTATGCACGTTAAGAACCAATGGAGTGTACGGATTAATCATCTAACACGGAGAGACAAATAATGCGATGAAGTTTTGATTCATGTTTTGTCGCGTTCAAGTAAAATTTTATGTCACGTGTGAAAATATACAGGGGTTTTATGATAAGGAGGTAAAAAATCAAAGGACTGATTTAGTTAACCATACCTTAGAACTTTCCCAAAGCCACATTGAGCAACATTTCTTCCATATATTGGTTCAATAAGCAAATAAAATATACGGGACAGCTGATCTTTGTTTTGAGATTTCGACTCATGTTGTTTTGGGAAAGTTGTAAATTATGGTTATCTAAATGAGTCCTCTAATTTATTACCGCCTTAACAAGAACACCCTGTACAAAAATACAAAGTAGGTGTAATACTTTCAGGGCCTGACTACAAATAAAGTTAAACCTGGTTGATCCCAGATTTTGTGTGTTCACGATTTAGACTTAACTTCTTTGTGGTAAGGCCGTTGAAGTTTAAACAGAGTAGTATAAAGATAAGATGAAGATGTGAACAAAAGTACAATGTGTTAAAGTTTTTGTTTCCAATTATGCACGATATTTTCAAAACACTATACTTAATTATCTAATTATAAATAATTTAAATCTTAGTGTGTTAGTTTATTTTAAATATGATGTAATATTTATAAAAAAATAGCATTACATTATATATTGTTTTATTTTGCTTTTTTTCATGTGTTTACATCCGAAGTCCCAAACGACATTGCACCAAGTAAGAATAAACTGCTCAATAATATACATGCTAGCTTTCGGATAAAGATTTTGTACTAAAAAAAAAACAAATACAGCTGCTAATGACACTTTCATAGCTCCTAGTTACTCAAACAATTTTTGACGCATTATTTTAGCTTTTCTTTGAAGAATTGAATTGTTGAAGGTGTGAATGTGTACAATCAAATTAATAATGCGCATGAAGTCGCCAGTTGTCGTTTTCACGGAAACACTCAAAAAAAAAAAAAACTACTAAATTACGCATGAAGAAAATGCACTTAAGTAACCACATTAGATACTTACATATCGTCTTCCGACGCTCGGGAATACGACCGTAGTCGAACAGAGACAAAGATATCTATGCGCATTATCAATTTTGGAGTACTGTAAATTTTTATCTTACGCGTACGCCTCGGCTAGCTGGCTCTGAGCGGGACAATGTCTTCTGTACCTGTGCCTTTTGATGTATCATCCTCATTGCCATCGGTTTTTTTTTGAGGTCCTTCGAGGGGGAGGCGTACGAGGGTTTAGGTCTTTGAAACCAAGCTCCCACACTTTAAAACTAAACTAGATATCGACGCGACTAAGGACACGAAATCGATAAAAAAAAAACGATTTAGCGTGTTTCCTCAAGAGGCGATATCGGTCGTGCGATATGAGTTCGACAGCCAATCAGGCAGGCTTCGTGGATGAACGAGCGATTACTATTGGCTGTCGAGCCCCTATCGCACGATCGATATCGCTTCTTGAGGAAACACGCTTATTGACTATTCTAGTATGTGCAATATGCAACATTAAAGGTGTATAAAGGAACGTGCTATAAATAGTGCGGGACAAGAAGAAAAATGACCATATTCCACTCCCCCCTCCCCTGCCTCAGGTCAGATCCTATGTAATAATTGTCTATCTCTTTGCTATTAAGGTTCATTATCGTGGAGCACACACCCAACATATCCGATTAGTTTCACAGAAGTATAGACGTTCTGTCAGAATAGTGGAATTTATAGCGTTACTCCTTAGCAAGAGATAATGTATAAAAAAGTAATAATACCTATATATTAATGTATGAAATTGTATGAGTATTCACTGGTAGAATAGGCTAAGTATGGTCACCGTTGATATTTAACTAAAGTTCTCTTAATAATAAACGTAAAACAAATGTCATTTTATACCTAACGATTTTGAAAAACGAAAATCAAAATGGCGTCTGCAGTTTTGATGAACTCTCTTAGCAAAACCAGAATATAGTGTTTATGGGCACGATTACACTTCAAAACGGTCAGTTTTAGTTAACATTGTTAACCGACTTCAAAAAAGAAGGTTATCAGTTTGACCTGTATGTATGTATGTATGTTTGTCCGCGATTATCTCGCGTTTGGCTGAACCGATTTTGATGCGGTTTTCAATAGTGTATTTGTTAAATTCATGAGAAGGTTTTAGTACCTATTTTAACCAACTTCGAAAAAGAGAAAGTTCTCAAATTGGTGTTTGTGTCAGTTCGTTGAAGGCGGGTATCTTTTTGTAAAAAAGAAATTATTTGTTATTAAGAGATCTAGTAAAAACTAATGTAGCTTGTTACGCACGTGGCACAGCTGACAGTTAATTAGAAAGAGCGTGCTTGTGGCAACTTATGAGCCATTCCACCCCAAAAATAAGTATTTAAGCTTTATAAATGTCACTGCAGGTACCTCTTTAGTTAGTGAACTGTATTCTTAAATCTAAATACCAGTGTATTTATGGGTATATCCTGAAATTGTTAACTCTTTCTTAGGGGCTGTTGTTTGTCGTTTAGCCTAGCGCCGCGGACGGCCATCTTGGATTTTGACGCCATATTGGATTTGTGACCAATATAAAATGTTATAAAAAAAGCATCGCCAGTATATTTTGTACAAATGTCAAATATATAATTTATTTTGTAAGTGTAGTTGTTGTTTGTAGTTGTGAATGTTGTATATTTTCTGTGGAGACTCTATTGTTCGTTGGTGTAGTGTAGTTTATGTAGTTTATGTAGTTTATAGTTTAAGCCCTGAACGCGTTCTGTCAATTCTTCAATCACGCCACAAAAAAAAGAGTATGTTTATTTAATAAAGTCCGCGGCGCTAGGTTTACGTATCTGTTATCGTGTATGTATATCATGTACCTTTCAATAATAGTATATAAGTCATTTTGTATGAGAAATGCTAACGATGACTTCTCTAGCGATGTAGCGTAAGTAAATGCTTTAAATAAGGTCCTCTTTCGATTGAAGCCTGTGACATACATAATGTGAGTGTGTATTTCAAATAAATATACATAATAAATAACACTTGAGGTATTATTGCTGATGATTAAAAAAAAAAACAAGAATGACTTTTATAAAGTTATAATATTATATCTCTAAATAGTAAAATGGTCAATGATAAAATTACAAATACGTTTGCATTTTTTTTTCTACATTATATAATGGCAGTCATCTCGTTAAAAGTAGCCTTGAGATCGGAATTTTCTTCATCATGCTTGCACCATAGACTCGACGCCATGAAGTAAGCCATTTCAATATTGCAGTTACAAACATTTTCTGACGGTCTTAAAAAGAAAACGCTTTCAAAAGAATAACAAAACCAATTTTGTTCTTTATATTTGCTTGCTACGTTACCTGGAAGAAATAACTTTTAGTGATAAGGCGACCTTTTACATTTTTCGATGTTATTTTCTTAATGCGTTTTAATTTTTTATGTAATAAAGTATTGTATAAAAAAAAAACTTATGACAGCAGTTTTTAACGCGTAGTAAAACAATCTCAAACTAATTTCAGCTTTCGTTTAAAGGTTTGAAAAACTCGGAAAAAAATCAAAGTTAGCCCACGATCGTGGCTACAACGAACGGTAATAAAAAAAAAATGTACTTACCTCTTGTTAATAAAAAAAAAAACAAATTATAAAAAAAAAGTCGTTGTTGTAAACTATGTTTATGAAGAATGTATTACGAATAGTGTACGTTATCAACTAGTATTATTAAATAAATAGTTATTACATAAAAATAATATTATAAAAATTAAGATTTATTGGTATAAAATTTTGCATTGTCGATGTGTACTTATGTGGATTTTTTTTGACTACCGCAACGAACTGTCTTTCATATTTGTATTACGTATGCTTAGATAATACCTAACTAAGTATGTTAAAAATAAATATCATTCGAAGGACTTATGCAATAAAGCTTTAGCTGTATAGAATTACAAATCGAATTATGTATGATTATTTTCCAACCTTGAGTTGACTATACCATCACGGACTGCAATTGAACTTTGTTACGTTATGAAAAACTAGTAATTTTAACAGTTTTTGCGGCTGTTTCCAATCTACGTGTATTGCTTTATATCTTCATACTCATGTGACATCAGTTCTAGTGTTAAACCACATAATAAATCTAATGTTTTCATTATTTTAGCAGTTTGTAGTACAAAAAGCGGTTAAAGTCTGCCTAACGAAAATAAAAATTATATGTCAACACTTAAAAAAAATGAATAGAGTTGTGAAATTGTATCATTTTCGTTATTTTCGCCTCGCCTCAACAAAAAATCGCGGCGCATTTTAGGTTATGTTTAGATGTAGAGACTGCGGCACAAGCGGTTTTTTTCCCGCGCGATTTTTATATTCGCAAAATGCTTTTACCTGCTTACTTTTACGCGTTTTTAATCGTAGAGCGGACTTATAGGATTTAATGAGTTACAAAATTGCGGAAAAAAAATGCGATGCGTGCGGGGCTTTACACAGTTTAGTTTTCATAAAAATATAGCATAGTTCAAATATATTCGACCAATGAATTAAAATTGTGAATGACGAGCAATGTTAATGTTTAAAAAAATCGGTTTTGACGCTTAACTGTTGTTTAATTATTAGTCTACAGTGGCGACTAGGAGGCCGTAACAGATTTCTCTATGGTATCGTCAGCCCTAGACTGTATTACCAAAAAACAAGAGCTATTTTGCAATACAGAAAAACCGGAAGTGTTACGCCGACCGTGTCCGCCACTGTACATGGCAAGAAGATCGATAGGTATCTGTATTGCAAAATAGCTCTTGTTCTTTGGTAATACAGTCTAGGGCTGACGAAACCATAGAGAAATCTGTTACGGCCTCCTAGTCCTTGACTGTACTTACTGACGACACTCACAGGTAATGTTTGAAGTTTTACTCGCCCAAGTTTAAACTCGGACAAGGCGTTCCCGAGAACTTCGCTCCGAATTGATATACATCGTCAGACTACGTGACAATGAAACATGCTCGACGGAGTATAAGACAGCTCGAGCCAGGATAATCAGTACTCGGAAACAGCTTGTCCGAGTATCATACTCGACCTAGTAGCCTCAAGGCTCTCAAGGCTTCAAACGCACAGGCGGATTTTTGCCGCGCGGTTTTTATGTAACATATTGAATCCTATGGAAGTGTTCGCACCAGCGGATAAAAACCGCGCGGATAAAAATCCGCTGTTGCGGTTTTATTTCCGCGCGGATAAAAATTCACCTGTACGTTCGGGGACTAAGAATAAGGTTGAAAATGAAATAATAACCTTTCAAACCGCTTGGAAATAAAACCGCAAGAGCGGATTTTTATCCGCGCTTGCGGTTTGAATAAGCTTTGAGTTTTTTTTTTGCCGTTTTGATGATCTGAGAACTAGACATGACTGCCTTGATGATGACGGTACAACGTGACGCACATCTGAATCAAACTATGTAGCCTTGATTTTTTTTGAGTAAGTCACCTTGAAAATTTAATAGGCACCTTTTTGATGATATATGTGGTAGGATAGCGTACGAACTAAAGTGTTAGGTTTGTAATTTTACAACCTAGCTTGAACGTACCTTAATAAAAAAAAGAGGTTCTTAATTTGTCCGCAAGAGGCGCTACCCTGTTTCCCTTTTTTTTTACTTTTGTATTCTGTACTAGAGTATACCAGTTTTGTGTTTTAAAATAAAATTGTTAAATAGAATTTCTAACTGTTTTATTGATAATCCTGCCAATAATCTCTTAGAAACTAATATAAAGTCATGTGTGATGTCGAAATGTCAGTTATTTTAAGTTTATACTGGAAGTAAATTTTAAGTCCTCATACTGATATTAGTATATACGCAGTATAGTTTTTGCAAATTTGACCTTATTTATATGAAATAAAAATGCGCAGAGCTTTGCGGTCAAATCTACAGAGCGCAACTAGCGTTCGTAGAAAAATATATTGGTAATCGTAGATGCACGTTTGCCTAAGTTACTGTACCTTTTACCCGGTTCCTACTGGCCAACAGTCAAAGGCATTGAAAGCTTAAGAGCCATAGCACAGCTAAAGTAGCGCCACCCGCAAAAAAAAAAATTCTTCTAAATTAAGGCAAATATCAAAAATGTGGAACAGTATTCCACTAGATAATATAGCCTAGTGTTTTAAGAGCACTGTTGAATATCTTATAGGTTACAGACTAAAGAAAGCTACAAACTTTTGCTAAAAACGGCCACTTTGGGCAACAATCAGTAGCTTTCTTTAGTATTTAACCTACAAGCTATACAACAGTGCCCTAAAATACTAGGCTACATTATCTAGTGTTATACTGTTCCACATTTTTGCTATTTGCCTTAGTTTACAAGTTGTTAATTTTTTTCGCGTGTGGCGTTACTTTAGCTGTGCTATGCCTCTTAAAACGAAATGTATTGAAAAGTCAACGGGAACCGGGCCCCGGGGCCTACTGTCTAAGTGTTACATACATCTGTAGTTAGTACTTTTCATACATGTTCTGTACCGCTATGTTATTAAAACTACCTACCTACTCACTGTATGTAAACTAATGATTGTATATTTAACAAACAAATGAAAATTCCTGAGATAATTAAAGGGAAAATATTACAAAAGCGTTGTTTCATTACTACTTTATTATTTAAGTAATATTGTTTTTTTTTCTTTTTGATTGACAGGCACTCTAAGATATTCTAATTAGATAAAGATATAGGAAAATTAAACAAAGATACTTATAAATATACATTTTTTTTCTTACGGCTACGGGCTAACGGGTGCGATACTAGTGCCACTTCGATTAATAATTAATATCTTCTAAACCATAGCCAAAATTGAAAATATGCGTCTTTGACTCCCTAGATAATCTTGCTTAGAATTTTTAAGGCTCTGTTGTGTTGCTTAGGATGTTGATCACAGAAATATTATTTTATGAAACTAAAGTGGCCACTTTAGGCAGCAAACGCTTTATATTTCTTAGATTTTGAACCTGAAAGCTACATAACAGAGCCTTAAGAATTCTCAGCAAGATTATCTAATAAGTCAAAAACGCATATTTTTGATTACGGACATGTTTTAGAAGATACTAGAGGCTGCCCCGCAGTTTCACTCGCGCAGATTTCTCATAAACACAAAAATCAATTTTATTCCCGTTCCCATGGGAATTTCGGGAAATCCTTTCTTAACCGGAACCTACATGCAAAATTTCAGCCCTCTACGTCCAGTAGTTTCGGCTCTGCGTTGTCTGTCAGTCAGTCAGTCAGTCAGTCAGTCAGTAACGGAAGAGTTTTATATATATTGATTAATTATTTATCGGAAGTGGCGCTAGTTTCGCTCCGTGTAAGGTGGTGTAAGCCCAATTCAAATTTAAAAAATATTGTTCATTTATATTTTTTAATCAAACTAATTACTTAAAAATATCACAATTATAGTATAAGGCACCAAAATTTACTAGTTATTGTGACAAGTATAATAAATAAAAAAATGTTCATCTCACCTATAATTAACAACTTTCGAAATGGAAAAGTATGGTGTGCCGAATTACTCCAACTGACAAATAAAATCTAGGTCTAAAATACAAATAAAATAGGTATCAAATTTTGCAAACGTGCTAAACAAATTGCGAGTTAACAAACAAATGACACTAAGATGAAGGGCGGGTGTCGTGACATATCAAGAAATTAAACAGCTGGCGGGGAAACGGTAGATTTGTATTGGAAGAGGCTCCAACGAAGGGCGAAAGCTTTTAAAAGAAGAAAAACAAAAAGCGCAGCTGAACAAATTGTTTTTAGTAAGTACCCCTGTACCTACCTACATACCCTATGTTATTTTTCAGTGTCAATTTGCCCCCGTATATGGGGTGTGATTCACATAGAGCTCTATAGTCATGTTATTAAAATCGTGTGGCGAATTTATTTCCAACTCCTCTGCAGGTTTCTTAAGCCGTACACTACAGCAACTTAAAAGATATAAACTAAAAACTCATAATAGCTAAACAGATCTACTTAGACATAGGTTCTTCATGTTGTTACAAAAATATTTTTCGAAACTTGGAAGTAAACGCAAATGCCAGTTCTTGATATTGCCGAAATGCTGCAAATTCAACACAACCCTTAAATATTATTGTCATTGTAACACGACATAGTTAACGTAAATCACACGATCTTACGTTAAGATCTTCCAGCAGCACAGCCATGTGTCCAGCTACATTGAAATCTGATGATTAAAATCCTTAAAAAAATCCTAACTACTCTTTTCTTGACACGCGTGTTTTCACCGGCGCGTGGATCTGGTCCGCATGCGGGTGATTGCACGCTTCTTTTCGCGCAGGTACTGCCCGTATGCTAGACAAAACATAGGTATATGGAATAATGGATATAGGCGAAAACCTGCGGAAAATACAGGAAAAGGGCCCCAAGACGCAGAGTATGCAGACCCCCCAAAAGGTGGCCAGACGACCTGGTGAAGGCTGCGGGATCTACTCGACCAGCGTCGCACAAAACTGGCGATCTGTGAGGACGCCCTATTTCTAGTGCACATCTTTCGACTGAGATGAACTCCTACTAAACATCTCTTGTCACCGCACCCCACTCAACTAAATCATCAATCACCTCATTCAATCGGTCAGAGTATAGACTGGTTGGTTTAATAGCCATGTCTTCAACATTGCCCGTCATTTTAGGAGCATTTTCAGCATTAACTAGAACTAATGGTAGAACAAGCATAGCGATGACCGTCACTAGTGGTTGCATCTGTTTGAGATCCTCTTCGTAATCTGTTCTGGGGTAAGTTGTGTTAACGTCCAAGCCAAGTCTTTGGAGACAATTGCTTAGTTCTTCATGGTAGTGGTGAAGAAGGTCCTTGTAGTGTAGTCGTCGGAATTCACCGTCTGTGCCAGTGAATAGGAAGTAGAGGAGGTCGCTGACTGCGTTCCCTGTGTGCACTGTTTGGTAGTCTACTGGTACTATTTGGATTTTGCCGTCCTGTGAATGAAAAGTATTGTTGTTTTACTGGAAGTTCAGAAAATTACGGGAAAAGTTTCACTCAGCTCTGCATCACCATTAACAAAGGCAAGGTCGAGGTGGTGTATGTTTTAATGTTTGCTATGACCCATAGGTACGTGTTATTTATGTTATGGCTAAATTTGTAATGTTTTAGTCCTCTTAGCGTTTTTTTTATTTAATTTTTGCTCCAGACGACTTGTGGCTTTGTGTAGCCTTAATAAGGTCTCTGGCTTGTTTGAACGTGCACTGCCTACGCACGGTAAAGCTATGATTGCTTTTATTAACTAAGCTTGTTGACTATTATCATCAATATATAAAACATATTATAAAATAAAGTCGGTTCCCGCTGTCTGTGTGTATGTACTTACTTACGTTTAGATCTTTAAAAATACCCAACGGATTTTGATGCGTTTTTTTAATAGTGCTTCAAGAGGAAGGTTTATATGTATAATACATTTTAAGCACAACATAGTATTATGTTAGGCGGTGCGAAGTTCGCCAGTTCGACTAGTACTTACTAAAAACAGTTACGTGTCTAAAAATTATCAACAAGATACTAAAATTTAAATACCAATAAATGTTGTACATTCCTAACAATTTGACCAGCAACGAGACAGATTGCCAGTAGCGAGCGACCTCGACACTTGGTGGCCGACCTCGGGGCCGGTTCAATTTGTAAATTGACAAAGGAACCGTTTAGAAAAAACCTTGTTGCATGCTGTACACCGCTATTTTTTGTGAGATTGGTAGTGCATTACAAAATAAACCATTATAAACTTAAAACGTTTGGGTGCAAAATGTAATTTAGACTAATAAAAAAACTATATAAATCGAATTTTCCAAATAGCTTTTGGAACGGAACCTACGTAATATTGTGAAATGGAAAATGGTCATTATGTAGTTTTAACTCGACGACGCTGTATGTAGGTACAAAACCTTTATAACTATAATTTTTTTAAATATTTTAGTCGTGCTCGCGCTAGTAAAATTTTTATAAATTTTTCTGTTGTTATGCAGCATTCAGCATCATAATTATCTCTGACGTTGTTTTGTTTGGTTTTGATATGTATGTGATGGATGATAGGGAAGTGCGGCTTGGTTTTGGCAGATATGAGTAGGAGATAACAAGTACTTTTTGCAAAACAAAACGATATATTATGTTTTAATGCTATTATATTATGATTAATCATAACCTCCTCTTATCTTTTTCGGCGACACTATCTGCACTACATATAAAAATAAACAATATACCCACTTATTATATTACCTAGAAACAAAAAAAAAAAGGATCTTACCCGTTCTCTATGCATCAGGTTGCTAACACGGTAGTCTCCATGAGCGAGCACCGTCCGTTGACCAGGCCCTTTGAACTTTCCTAGCGACTTAATTATCTTAGAGAAAAACGACTGCACCACAGGAAGATTGTCTTCCCTTGCCGCTGCCGTCGCCCCGCCCAGCACCAGCTTAAACCCAGCTTCCGTCTCATGCGACTCAGGAGGCAGAATCACTTTGACAAATTCAGCGGCTTTCGCGAATTCTTCGGGCTGTCGGGCCTTGTAGGCAAACGACAGCGAATGCAACTTTGCCAGCTCCCCGATGGCTTCTCGCGCGTACTCCAATGAGACAGGCTTCACCCGGTCGTAGCTCCCGTACCCGGCTGCCGTCAGATCCTCAAGTACCAACGTTTCTTTTCTCTGCTCTGAACCTTGAGCGTAACATTTTGGAAAGTAAAGCCTGTGCTCGGGTAACAAGTTGTGCTCTTCCTCTATGGCTTTGTAGACTTTCTGGAGGTCGTTGTAGAAGTACTTCTCTATTTGGAAGAAGCGGTCTGCGTTCATCTTCTCTCGGAGCTGCTCGCCAATGATGGCGACTTTGGCGAAGAGTTTGTCTTCGCGGTCTGGGGCGTTGGCGGAGGCGGTGAAGAGAGTGGTTGTGTAGTTGGCACCCTCGCTTGAGATTGGGGTTGTTTTGATGGAATTTGGGTCCCAGTTGTGCTCGTCTGCGACTTGATGCAGCAGATCTCGGAGCGTCTGCTCGGCGTCAGCCATCTTGGTCGAAGTTTAAACAGATACTGTTAACTAATTTAGTAACTGACGGCCGTCCGAGGTCGCTCGCTCGCGGTCTATTGTCAAATAACCCAGTTAATTTAATGAAAAATAAAATGAGCGTGCCGCTGGTGCTGTGATAAATAACAGAATGATCGCTGTCTCGGCAAACTGCGTGACATATATATAAGAGTGCTAATTCACGTTTTTTTGAGCAGTGATCAAAAACTAAACCAGGAATATTAAGTAACTCGTACTTTAAGTACTACAAGTACCTATACGAATATTTAAAAAATTATACTTATATAGAAAGTGGACGATTAATTGCTTGAGTTCGGGGACATCATCTTTTCCAGCATTTTCTATTTGCCGAAAAATAATCAAATTTCTTTTATATTTCATGAGTTTAATTTCAAATTGGAATGGTGATGAGTGTTTTTTAATATTAAATTAATTTAATTCAAAACGTTTGGTGTAAATATATTATTATTTAAGTTTATTCAATAGGAGTTAACAATGCATTGATGACATTATGTAACGCCGTAATTAATAAAGATACAGTAGGTTTTAAGTAGCTTTACTGGAGTCCTTCTCGTCTTCTCTGGTTTAATGTATCAATACATAGTATAAAACAAAGTCGCTTCCCGCGTCTGTCCCTATGTATGCATAATTTTTTTTTTTTTTTTTTTTTTTTTTTTTTTTTTTTACTTATACAAGCTGAACGCGTATTACTTTGCTCCGCGAATAATTATTGGAAAATGTGGTTAAAGTGCTCGGAGGGATATGTGGCACGGCTTATTTTAAAGCTGTGACTATTGGCTATTTAATTGTGAAAACTGACTAAAAAATCAACGTCTGAATCAGGAGTAATTAGTGAAAGCATCTTCATAATTTAAAAAAAACCGGCCGCTGGTCCTGACCTACGACAACCCGCAAAACCGCGGCATCTTCCGAGGATAGCCGAGCGCCCCACTGCCCGCCGCTCGTGCCGCGCTCGGGCTACTGCTAAGACCGTGCAATATAGTGGCCCGGCTACTCTCAACGCTGCAGAAACGGTAGGCCGAATAAGTGCATTATTATTTTGCGGAGTATATTGTTGATTGATGCTATGAATATGAATACTACTTACACTTCTACCCATAATGGTGGCTCGACTCCAGTGGCTGAGAAGAATTCAACCACTGATGCTAATCATTCGATCCAATTTGTAAATATGAATCGCAGAATTATTTCTTCTCATAATTTGAATGAAACTATCCATGATAATTTCGAAGTTAAGTGCGATGAAATTACGATGACCCAACTCTACTCTGAAATTATGGCAATTAAGAAACAAAATGAACTGTTACTTCCACTGAGGGAGGAGGTACAAATACTACGCCAAACCGTATCCAAGCTGGAACAATCCATCCAGGAACTCCAGAATGCAGTTACGGTGCGTAATATCCAGGTACAAGACCTTAACAAAACTTCTAAGAAACCTGTGGGTACGAAATCATCCTTTGCCTCGGCTTTATTGCAAAAAAGTGTGGAGTCAAAGGCAGGAGTATCTGGAATTACTCGCATTCCCATGCCCAGACCTACAGGCCAAACATATTCACCGAATTCACGCTATCCCATTGCGTCAACACCGGCAACCCCGGAAGTGCGGTCAACGCGTCGAGGCCAGTTAGAGGCTGAAATAATGGAGCCGGAGTTAAAAGCACCTAACCCGACACCGAAACAACAACTAGCTGAGAGACAGGAGCACCAAAATGTACCGGAGGAGGACAATAATGAAGAATGGACCCTTGTGGTAAACAAACGTTCTCTTAGGAATTCTCGCAGGCGCCCGATAGTAGTTGGTGCGGGGGTGACAGACGATGACATAAAATCTGCCGTAAGATTTAAATACCTACAGGCGTGGTCATTTGCACCAAACACATCGATAGAGGCAGTGAGAAAATATCTTAACAAAACGTCTGATGATGATACTATTACAATTCAGAAAAGAGAGCTGAAAACGGACAAACATGCCTCATTCGTAGTAGGCATACCGGAAAATCTCTATGCTTTGTTCAACAGTCCTACCGCATGGCCACCTGGAGTTAGAGTATCGGAGTGGTTTCTCGCTCGCACCCGCGAGCATCAGCGGGCCAAACCATCCTCAAACAACTCTCCAAAACAGAAACAGAGTTTGTAGTGCAAAATATATGCACATTTACTACCAAAACGTCAGAGGCTTGCGCACCAAATTGGACCAATTTAGGACAGGACTTCTGTCAGCTTCTGCTGATCTGTTCGCAATCACTGAAACGGGAGCTCATCAATCCATAAGTGACGGGGAACTAGTGCCAGAAGGTTATTCCATACTTCGTTGCGACCGGACTGATGGACGTAAGCAGGGCGGCGTCCTTTTGGCCTCTTCAAGTAAGTTCCAGATCAGAAGAATTTCGCTAGACATTGACTTAGACAAGTGCGTGTTTGAAATACTGGCAGCTAGTGTATCATTTAATAACAGAGTCTTATGTTTGTGTTTTGTAGTGTACATTCCGCCAAGCTCAACTTGTCAAGAATATTTCAAAATGTTTCATACTATTGAGCAATTATGTATTAATAATCGTCATGTAATGGTAATGGGTGATTTTAATTTGTACAGCGCGCCTGAAGAAGCTTTATGCTATTACCAATACTTTTGCGCCTTTTGCGAGCTCGACCAAAACAATCGCATACTAAATATTAATAACAGGACACTTGATTTAATTTTATGTAAGAGTCCTACCTACAAGTTCAATGTAGAGTCTGAGTCAAGTCATTTAGTGGGTGTGGACGTGCAACATCCGCCGTTAACAGTTAGTATTATTTTAACAGGATCTCGTGCAACAAATATTGACCATGAAAGTGCGTCTCCTCCACGCGATGCTGGTTACAAGCATACATCTCAGGAAATTTCAATCAATAACTGGAATTTCAATAAATGTGACTTCCACAAATTGTACCAATCTCTCCTACGAAATGATTGGACACAACTTTATACAATCGACAATGAAAAAGATGCAATAGATTATTTGTATGTGACTATTAATACAATTATAAGCAATTGCACCCCTAGTAAAAAGCGAAAGGATGGTAACCATTGTGGAGGCACATTTCCTGAATGGTTTACAGCGGATATCATACGTGACCTTAAGCTGAAGGCAAATCTACACAAAAAATACAAGAAATCAAAGTTTACTAAGGATTACAATGATTACAGTCAAATCAGATCGGTAGTAAAGGGTAAGATAGACAAGGCTTATAAAAGTTATCTTGATCGGCTACAGAATAACTTTCTTGAGGACCCTAAGTCCTTTTGGAGTTTTATAAAAAAACAACGCTCCTCTACTAAAAAGTCACAACTATTAGTAGATGGAAAACCACTGAATAAGGACGAGTGTGCAGAGCAGTTTGCGGAGTATTTCCATTCTGTATACAATTCGAGTGCCCCAGTTCTTAATGTTCAAGAAGCGATGAAATCTGCCGATGCGGAGCGCTATGGAGGTGGTATTAGAATTCATATACCATATCTCACTCCGCAGGATGTACATGATGCGCTTCGAAGGCTTCCCTCTAAACGATCAGTGGGACCTGACGGAATCCCGCCTTTTATGGTAAAAGACTGTAGAGTTGTACTGTCAGAACCATTGCTCTACATATATAACTTGTTTCTCAAGACTAGTACCTATCCCGAGTGTTGGAAAACCACTCGCGTTATACCCGTGCCTAAAGGTGGGACCTCCGATGATGTTACAAAGTATAGACCATTAGCAGTGTTGTGTACATTCGCGAAGGTTTTCGAAGCAGCACTAAACAACAGAATAGCTAGAGAAATCTCTCCGCACTTGACCGATGCACAGCATGGGTTTCGAACTCAGCGTAGCACCGGTACGAACCTAATGTGTTTTATGTCAAATGCAACACCGGTAGTTGACAATGGTGGACAGATCGACGCAGCATATTTTGACTTTCGGAAGGCATTTGACCTAGTGGATAATGATACACTGCTCGTGAAGTTGGCGGGCATTGGTTGTTCCCCAATGTTACTTGATTTTTTCGCCAGCTACCTAAAAGATAGACAACAGTTTGTGGATTTTGGGGGCTCGCATTCTAAACCATATTTCACGTACTCGGGAGTGAATCAAGGGAGCAATACTGGGCCATTAGAGTTCACGATAATGATTAATGACCTCCCGGAAGTCGTAAAAAATGCAACATGTCTTCTTTTCGCAGATGACTTAAAACTGTTTCTACCTGTAAACAGCATAAGTGACTGTGAAAACCTTCAAGAGGACATAGATAGAGTCGCTAAGTGGGCAGAGGGCAATAAATTGCAATTTAATGTCTCAAAATGCGAGGTAATAAGTTTCACCCGTGCCAAGAACCCTATGCTTCATGAGTATCGCTTGGGGGGCGAAGTGTTACCGCGTGTCACAGAGGTACGCGATCTGGGGGTGAAAATTACCTCTAAGCTCTCATTCCACGAACACATTGTTGATGTTTGCAAAAAATCGTACCGAAATCTAGGGTTCATTCTTCGCAGGTGTTCAGGGTTTGGCAGCCTGCGCGCTGTGAAAGCCTTGTATAATGCTTTAGTCAGGAGTAGATTAGAAAATTGTGCAATGGTTTGGAGTCCACATGAGGCTAAATATAGCCTTATGTTGGAGAGAATCCAAAATAAGTTTTTAAGATTTTTGTACTATAAGCAGTATGGAGTTTACCCGTTTTACCCGCTTATGTATCCAACACTATTTGTTTTGGGTATGGTAGGGTACGACAGGCTGGAAACACGTAGAGATATTGCTTTGCTCACATACCTATACAAAGTGCTAAGGGGTACCATTTCTAATCCCCCCATATTAAATATTCTACAAATTCATGTACCAAGAGATTTTTTACGCAGGCGCAAGAACAAACTATTTGTAGAGCCTATGTGTAAAACACAGCTTCTAAAACAAGCGCCACTCACCAGAGGAATTAGACAGCTAAACGGCCTGGCCTCTAGAATCGATATCTTTAACTGCAGCTTGGACGAGCTCGTACAGGCAGCAAAACTGTATATATGCTACTCATAATTTAGATATGTTGTTTGACGTTGTTTTTTTATAATTTAATATGATAAGATCGTAAATTCATACGGTGATAAATTATTGTGTTTTATATAGATAAGTCTTATATTGTCGCATTAGGGTTTCCTGTAATGGCAATATTATGTTATGAATAAAATAAATAAATAAATAAAATAAATAAATAAATAAATAATAAATCTAACTAAAACTATGCAACGGATTTTTATGCGGTTTTTTTTAATCGATAGAGTGATTCAAGAGGCAGATTTAGAAATATAATACATGAGCAACATAGAAGAAGGTTAGGCGGTATGAAGTTCGCCGGGTCAACTAGTAGTAAATATATGTCAAATAACTAAAATGCTTTAACTTTTTAACAGGGTTAGTCTTTAATTGCAAAATATTATTATTTTGTACTAGTCGACCCCGCGAACTTCGTACCGCCTAACCTACTACTATGTTGCTAATGTATTATATACATATAAACCTTCCTCTTGAATTACTTTATCTATTAAAAAAAAAACCGCATCAAAATCCGTTGCATACTTTTAAAGATATAAGCATACATAGGGACAGACGCGGAAAGCGACTTTGTTTTATACTATGTATTGATTTGTATCGTGCGTTTACTGCACTTACGCTAAATCGTTATAAAAGTGTGCGGTAATCGGGGGCAAAGCATTTAATTTTGTAGTAGGCAAGTAACTGAGGCTGATTTTATCAGTAGTCAGTAACCACGGTCAGCCGGGTTACAAGCCCTGTAGGTCCGGGCGTAAGAATAGGTCTACGGTATGCCCTGCCTGTCCTAAGAGGCGACTAAAAGGGGTCTTTGGGGTCGTGGGTGTGAAGGGCGGGGGCCCGACACACTCATCAAACGGCCTTGAGATGGGCGGCGGCACAACTTGTGGCACTGTGCCGCCGCAGCTCCAAAGGCGAGCCGGGGAGGGAGGGAACAATATGCCCTCCCCGAGCATGAAGCTAATAGTAGCTGAGCGTGGGAAGACTTCGGACGCTATAATGTGTGGTTCCCGGGGTTCTTCCCAAAAGCGCCAAGACGGCCGCCGAGGGGTTTTAGTGGGTGCGAGCCCCACATACCCCCGACGCTCCCCCGAGCTTGGGGAAATGCGATAGGCATTTCCCCTCGTTAAAAAAAAAAAAAAGCCCTACACTATTATTTTATCTGTGGTATTTAGGCAAGTATTCACATTACACACATACCTATGCTTCTAATAGAGTTACTAATAGCCATACAACAGCTAAAGTAGCGCCACGAGCGAAAAAAAATCTTCTAAACTAAGGCAAATATCAAAAATATGAAACAGTATGCCACTAGATAATGCAGCCTAGTATTTTAGGGCACTCTTGGTTCTTAAGCTTGTAGGTTAGAGATCAAAGAAAGCTACTGATTGTTGCCAAAATTGGCCGTTTTTAGCAACACTTTTTAGCTTTCTTTGGTCTCTAACCTACAAGCTATACAACCAAGAGTGCCTTAAAAATACTAGGCTGCATTATCTAGTGGAATACGGTTTCATATTTTTGATATTTGTCTTAGTTAAGACTAAGGCAAATATCAAAAAGAAAAAGATTTAGAAGATATTATTTTTTTTCGCGGTTGGCGCTACTTTAGCTGTGCTATGCGAAAAATAATAAATGTTAGTAAGAAAATACAGTTTTATCTGACTTAAATAAATCTTTGTACGGACGGAACCCTGAGAGCGCGAGATTAATAAAGGTAAGTAGATAACGTGTGACACTTTACCCGTTTAATTTTAAGTAAATTCTGTTATAGATATCTACCTACTTTTAGTTCAAATGTAAAAGTAACTTTGTTTGTCTGTGGGTTACCGATCAAGCCTAAAATACTGAACCCATATGGATGAATTTTGTAAAGGTTACATGGTAGGTAGCTTTAAAAGTTTAAACCAAGAAAATCCAACGGGAACGGAAAATTGGGATTCTGAGGTTTTAAAGGAAATCTTGCTTGCGGAGAAAATGTGAAAGTTGCCAATTGTGAAAATGTGTTATTTTATTATTACTTGGTCGTGTTGATATTTTGAGTACGCCCTTAGTTGAATGTCGAATTTTTATATTTTGTCAGCACCCTTGTAATAATAATAATAAATAACACATCACACTCAGAGCCCCTAACTAGGAAGAACCTGTATCTAGGGTACCCGAAACAAACACAGAGACGAACATTACACCCAGACCGGAAACAAACATCGATATTCATCATATCAATATTCGCCCCGCCCGGTAATCGAACCCAGATGCAAACGCTTACTAGTCCACATCACTTCTAACTGGGCCACGGATCAGTCAATCAATACTAATACCATGGACCAATATAACACAGCTTAAAGGTACTTAAGAGAATAAAGCATAACACTCAGAGGCCCAAACCATGAATACCCTGTAGACATACAAACACATCCAGGTTACCTGGAAGAAATCGCTTACTTTTTTGTGCAATAAAGATATCATTCATTCATCCAGACCTACGAAGCGGCCTATAATAGCGAGCAAGCGCAGTCTATGAAAATGAGGTGGAAACAAAATTTAAGCGGTTTTGTTGGAGAGTTACGCTTCCTGAGTATGTATAGTTGTTCGACTAGACCGAGGACACAAAGATGAATATTCACAATAAAGTTTCGTCCTGCCTGGATCGAACCCGGACTTTTTTTTTTTGTAACGGGGGGAAATGCCTATCGCATTTCCCGACGCTCGAGGGAGCGTCGGGGGTATGTGGGGCTCGAACCACGCATTATAGCGTCCGTAGTCCTTCCCACGCTCAGCTGCCTATCAGCTTCGTGCTCGGGGAGGGCATATTGTTCCCTCCCCGGCTCGCCTTTGGAGCTGCGGCGGCACAGTGCCACAAGCTGTGCTGCCGCAAATCTCGGGGCCGTTTGATGAGTGTGTCGGGCCCCCGCCCTTCACTTCACACCCACGACCCCAAAGACCCCTTTTAGTCGCCTCTTACGACAGGTAGGGCAAACCGTAGACCTATTCTTACGCCCGGACCTACAGAGCTTATCGAACCCGGACCTCCAAAGTAACAGACAGAACATCATTATTACCTGTTAAAGTTCCTGTAAATAAGCGTGAAGCAAATGACACTTTATACTTTGCGGCTAAATTAGGAACTTTTGGTTGATAAAATTATTTTTGCTTTCGGTGTCTGGTTTGGTATAACGTAACATACCTTTGAAATGAAGAGCAATGTAACGAACTATTGCATAAAATTTCTATAGAGTTAAGTAATTTCCCCTTAGGGTATTGATTTAAGTAATTTTAATGGGTAAAATTAAAAATCTTCCATTAATATCTACACGTGACAAGTCAACACGAAGAAGTACCTAATCCCATAATGTTGACGCAAGAGGCTTTAAGAAATGTTAAAAAAAACTTGAATTTATTAAAACTTAGTTGTTTTATGTAATAAGTTTAGAGTAAGTATAATAAACATTTGGAGTCTTTTAAGAAAAATATTTACTGCGTGCACAAACCTGTTATTTTATTACCAAATAATTGTGGTATACCTATAAAAATAAACAGGTTTTTTTTTTTGTTGTGATCTAGAGTCATAGATTCGTATTCTAATATTTTAAAAATAAAAATGTTTGTTAGGGTAAAGGTCTATTAATTTCTATCCTATCACAATGAAAGCTAAATAATTTCAGTCAAATATTACAGTACACACTGCTGGGCAAAGGTCTCGTCCTTATTTTTCCCGTTTCTCCTGCGATCTCAGGCTAACCCCTTGAGATGATAGTCTGGTCATTGCGCCAATTCCACCACAGTCCACCATACATACCACAGACAGATTAAAGAATAAACATTACTCTTTCTTCGTCGTTCGCCCTGCGTAACCTACATAAACTGTTTGTAAGGAATACAATGGATGTTGATCATCATCATTGTAGCCTAAAAGAATTCTACTACTGATAATAGCTGCAGAGATCACCACAAGGACTAACCTGTGGGAAGGGGGAGCCTAATCACAAGCCCTGTAGGTCCGGGCGTATGAATAGGTCTACGGTATGCGCTGCCTGTCGTGAGATGCGACTAAAAAGGGTCTTTGGGGTCGTGAATGTGAAAGGCGGGGGCCCGACACACTCGTCACACGGCCCCGCTTGTGGCACTGTGCCGCCGCAGCTACAAAGGCAAGCTGGGGAGGGAACCATATGCCAAGGACTAACCTGTGGGAAGGGGGAGCCTAATCGCAAGCCCTGTATGTCCGGGCGTAAGAATAGGTCTACGGTATGCGCTGCCTGTCGTGAGATGCGACTAAAAAGGGTCTTTGGGGTCGTGGATGTGAAAGGCGGGGGCCCGACACACTCGTCACACGGTCACGCTTGTGGCACTGTGCCGCCGCAGCTACAAAGGCAAGCTGGGGAGGGAACCATATGCCCTCCCCGAGCACGTAGCTGATAGTAGCTGAGCCTGGTAAGGACTTCAGACGCTATAATGTGTGGTTCCCGGGGTTCTTCCCAAAAGCGCCAAGACGGCCGCCGGACGGTTTTAGTGGGTGCGAGCCTTACAACTTATCTCTGAAACGGCTTAATGAAAGGTTTGCTCGAAAAATTTCTTGGTGTCCAAAAAATTTTAACAAATATTAAAAACTTCAAAAAATTACGTTAATTTAGAGTTGAATTATTATAAGGTAGAGACAAACACACAATCGCAAATTTTTGAGCTCTACAAAAATCGAGTTGAATATTTTCGAACGTCCTTGTAAAATTTTTGATAACATTTTGTCTTTTATGTATGTCATAATGCCGGTTAGAACATGGGTTTTATATTCTCACGGAGGCTGTTTCCTGTTCCAATGCGTTGTCGCTACTCGGTGTGCGCGGGCGCAAAGCTTATTATATACTCAGACGGTCTATATTAGATTTTTTTTTATTAAAACATTTTCGTGCAGTGATGAAATTCTAAGTCATAGTTTTTTTTAATTTCTTTTAGTGTATTAAAAAAGGTTTGCGTTATGTTGCGATACATGTTGTTGCTTTGCCTCTTAAGGCCCAGCTTGGCGGTGATTTATCAGCTTAATGGTAAGTAAACATAAAAACAGTCACCTTAATAGAAATGAAATCAATCAACTTGACATATTTTTTTAAATTCGTTAGTTACGGGGCGACATATTACGCACTCACCTTACACATATTAATTTATTAAGGATCATTCATTTTATTATTGAAAATATATCAAAGCTTTTTTGCAAGCGATTTCGGTCCTGTACGTTTTTATTTGAAACGTAAATTATTTTCTGATGAAACATCTTCATCTCATCTCATCTTAAAGTCTACGTTCCATAAGTGAAATGCCCAGAAATGATGTAGATAACTAACAATTTTGTTATTTACACAATTTTTTGTTGACATTATAGTATTGAAAAGTCGTGATTGTATTAATACGGAATAGTGTTTGATTTTATACCTACAGTTAGAATTATTATACAAATAATAGTTTCATGCTATGATTAGTGATACTTTAAACAATTATGCGGAGTAGAGTTGATATACACGTGTCGTACGACCAGAATTTTTTTAATTATATTATTCGCATTTTTTCATATTATTATTTTAATAAAACCCTTAAAAAGACAAGTAGCTTATTTTGCAAGTTTTTAGACTATTAGTACAGTGGCGGACACGATCGGCGTAACACTTCCGGTTTTTCTGTATTGCAAAATAGCTCTTGTTCTTTGGTAATACAGTCTAGGGCTGACGAAACCATAGACAAATCTGTTACGGCCTCCTAGTCCGTGACTGTACTAGTTTTGTGACTTTTTTGCGTCACACTATTCGCAGCGCAAACCTGTAAGGATTAGGTAGTGGTTCTTTTATTCACTAACTAGTCGACCCGGAGAACTTCGTACCTCCTAACATATATATCTTATGCACGTATTATACCTATAAACCTTCCTCTTGAATCACTCTATCTTATAAAAAAAAACGCATCGAAATCCGTTGCATAATTTTAGCATACATGCGGGAAGCGACTTTATTTTATATTATGTATTGATTGAAGTAGAAGAAACACCTCCGTGTTCCGGGTTCGATTCCCGCGAACATTGGGTGTAATCTGGTGTATAATCATCTGGTTGTTTGTGTGTCACTGTATGTGTTTCAAGCACTCTAAATAAGTTATTATATTTAGCCCAAACTTAGGCAAATCAAATGACAACTTTGTTTTTGACCTGCGTGCTTTTGGGGAATTTCGATCACTAAGCTTATTGATCTAAAAACTTTCCCAAAGAACAAGGAAATTAAAATCCCGTCTGTCGATATAATGTGCCGGCGACGACACTAAAGCAATGGGCTTTATATAATACTTGCATATAGTCGCTCATGTGACTTTTCCCGCAAATTTTCTTTGCCACAATTGCAATTATTGTATTAAATTAAGATAATTAATTGAAATTATGTTTAAAGTGCAATAAAGTGTCTATTTGTTAACATCTTTGACAGTAAGAAAAAATTATTCTTCGTGTAAGTAGGGTTATTTTATGATTACTTTATTCAAAACTTTTCATACATTCTTTAAATTTGACGTTGATTATTATTATAGAAATTGTTTAATTTTCTCTATTACTTTAGTTAAGGCAAAATTATTTTAAAATGTAACAGTAGCCACTATCAATTGGCTTCGTCTAATCAAAAATACGACTATAGTGGGTTCTAATCACGATATAAAACAAAGTTATTTATCACTTTGCCTAAATTAATAAACACTTTGTAATGAAGTTATATGATACAACAGGCGAAAGCTTCTCTACTCATTCTAATCAATAGGATACGAGCTAAAACAGACAGACAGTCTGAGTAAATTTTAAAACCATGTTAAAACCGATCAACTTTCCAAAGACCACAAGGGTCAAAACAACCTGTTACAACACACGCAGCCGACCGCGGACTAGTCGATTCCTTAGTATTTCTATGAGTAATCACAATAGAGCGATTTGGTTTTTCCTTGTCGACCTCCATAATTTTGATTAACATCGATTAATTCAGCTAATAATTATAAATACGCCATCCAGTTTTAATTCCCACCGGTCTAGGTGTGTTTATATGACCTATTGACGTCTAGATCTTCTTAAAAAAATGTATAAATTAATTTACACTAGATATTGAATTGCCATACAAAGATTTGAAGTTTTTTTTTTCAGTTTTACATACAAAGATTTAAAGTGTATTTAACGATGTTGACGCCGATAGTAGAATCGTAGAAAATGGAAAACGTTAATAATAAGTTACTCAGTTACTTGGAATCTCTTGGTTGCGAATAATAGATCGTGCAAATCTTGTGCAAATATATTGACACTGAGTAACTAGTTCATAGTAATCTATACCAATATTATAAAGAGGAAAGATTTGTTTGTTTATTTGTAACGAATAGGCTCCGGAAATACTGAACCGATTTGAATTCTTTCCTTGTTAGGAAGCTACACTCTCCGAGTGACATAGGCTATATTAGATTTTCAAAATAATTAGGGATTCTTACTTAAACGAACTCGAATAATGTAGCCAAAGGTGCATTTTTTACCCGTTGTTTACATATTTTGACAGATGGTGGTTGTTGTTGTTGTTTTTAAATTCGCCCATTCTGGGCAGGCAAAGGAACTTAGTCCATACAGCCAAGACAGTTGGTGGTTTGTTGTTGTTTTTTTTTTGACTGACTGACTGCCCAGAATGGGCAGTGAAACACATAGTCTATAGAGCCAAGTGTTATGTAGTACTAATCTCAAATTCTGTGGCGTAACGAAGTTCGCCGTGTCAGCTAGTCATTTAAACAATGCACTTTTGATAGCTCTTCCAGAGCTGTGATTGGTCCATACGTTGAAAAGTTATAATGTCATTTCTTTCCGCATGATTTCATGTAATTCTGTTCAGGATTCCGGACGCAATTACATACTTAGCGACTTTTACTTTTGTCCAGCCAAGTTAAGGGGCTAAATGAGTTTTGAAGGTGTTTTAAACCAAATAATTCTTCTAATATATAGGAGGTAGAGATCTAAAATTTTAATATAAAAGCTTTTTGAGGATATAAAAAAGTTATTCGAAATTTGAGAAACACTAGTGCAATCAAAAAACCTCGATACATTATTTCGTCTAAATGACCATTCCAAAAACGAGAATAGCTAGTTCTTCGAAATTACTTTATAGTTTTTGTTGATTTAATGATAATAAAGCAAATCAAATTCTGGGAATGCGAATTTCATTTAAAAGTAATAATTTAAAAGATATTCAGAAGATAGATAGAAATCGAGGCGGGCGACTGATATATCACTGTCCCTTTCCTTCAGTATGCTATATCGAAGCTATCTCTGTTCATAAGGTCGTTGGATGTCTTCCTCGTATATACTTATATCCTCTTAAGTTTTTAAAATAATAATTGAAAACAACAATTCTATCGAACATAGAATGATTGTTATCAATTTATTCCGCCGGTTCTAGTGAGAGTAGGTAGTCAGAAGATTAAAACCGGCTGATGTTAAATTTTCCTTACACCTAAAATCAGCAGTAACATAATAATAAAAAAAAGTTTAGAACTCCCCAAAAAAAAATCCTACTCGCAGTGTGAAATCAAAAAGTACTTCTGAAAGTACATAATAATGATGAGTCCGCTGTCCTCTTAGCCCTTATCAAGAACATAGGGTTCTAAGTAATTCTTACACACCACTTGCTTCTGAGTTCGGCAGCAAGATAAGAAAGATTTCACTGTAAGGCTCGTAATATCCATCTGAGTATCCATCTCATTTTAAACCTAACTGTCACATCTGTCACTGTTCTTCTAAATAAACAATAGAAAGAAAAGAAGAAGAAAGAAAGAAAAATCATTTATTCGACACAACTATGACACACGTATACACTGCAATCAAAATTAATAAATAAAAATATACAACACAAACAAAAATAATTTAAATTTTATAACAATTATAAATACACACGAAGAAATTAACAATTGGCCTAGGCATATGGTTTGGTATGTCGCAGTTCCCGCAAAATGGCACTGACTCAGCATTTGCTGAAGGTTGTTGAACCAACAGCGCTGACTTTCAGTCAATGCGAGCAGTGCCTCACAGGCGCTTCCCCACGAGTGCAAGCACAATTAAATTAAAAAATAAAATAAAAACAAACAACAATAAAAAAACCCCATGATGCGACTACGAGTCGATAAGTCTGTAGTCATGGTGGTAAACGGCAGTAAGAGACAGTTGGAGTTTAAACTTCCAAAGCAGTTTAAACTGAGATGGATATTACGGCCATAAATGTGACTGAAAAATTACGTCGTTAAAACTAAGAAGTAACTACCAAAATGTCCACAATATTTTATTAAATAAAAAAACAATAGAAGGATAAAAATAACAATCTGATAAAGAAAAAAAAAGTACCTACTTTAGAGAAAAAAAGGCTAAAAAAATTATGAAAATAAAATAATGTCAAAATAAATAATTTGGTGTAATGAACGAAAACAAAAAATATACAAGGCGTGGTCGAATATATGATGACAATATGACATAAAGGCACAATACGTTTTTCGGCTGAGTTTTAGATTTGATCTTTGGTAGCGTTACTAATATTACATAACATAAGTTATTCTAAATTCCGACTTGGTTACAAAAAAATTATAAAAATCACAAATTTTGGAACTTCTATAGAAAAGACATCAACGTGCTCCATGAACTTTGTTCCCATTTTAGTTTTTTTTAAAATAATAATATAACATATTCTCACACCTTCTATTCCCCAAATGGTAAGGCAGAGGCACTAGATCAAGAGCCGGCCCCACCTTTAGCCGAGTTTTTGCTTTATTACCCAACATGGCAAGGGGCCAGCTTGTCGCCGCGGTTATAACGACCACTAACTACTGCGTTAACGTGCCTTCCGAAGCACGGAATCATCTTACTTTTCGGACAATCAGGTGATTAAAGCCTGCAATGTCCTATCCAACCGAAAACAACCACAACGTGATTTTTGTGAGAAATAAATAAGTATGGGTATTTCTCACAAAAAATATTCTTCATCTAAGATCGCTGTCCATGATTTTTTTTTAGAATTTGATTATTTTAATAAGTTCATCGTATACAAGAACAAAAAGTTATAGTTTTCATGATGGAGGGACTCTTTTTTACCCAATAGTTTCTCTGCAAATCGCTTTTGAAAAAATTAGGACAGCGATCTTATATTCACTGCCAGCGATCTTAGAACACCTCATATAACTGAAATAAAAACATATTGAACTCAATATTTTACTGTAAAAAGTTATTATTTTATTTTAAAAAATAATAATAGAATTCTCGGCACAGTTTTAACAAGCTTGCATCTACAGATTAAGATTAAAAGAAACATAAAAAAACTCCATCGCTTCTTATTTAGATTTTATCTTGTAATATTATATATTAAAGTAACGTTATCGTTGGTTCTTTGGATGAACCTACTATTTCTGTGGAATATTCAAACATCTAATCAACATGCCGTAAAGCATGTATCTAGTCGATGGTCCTGAAGCCTTTAGGGAAACCGGCTTGTTTGGGTGGCTGAAAGTCATCAATCCTGCGCGCACTTACGGTTCCAAATAACTCTCAATAACAGTTTGTAAACATGGCTAAAAAGTTAGATCAGCCTGTAATTTTTCAGCAAGGTTTTATCATCCTTTTGGAAGATCAATACTACTACTCTTCTTTTCCATGCTTCTGGAGTTTTCAAATCTCTGATACTTAAGAGGCATAGCACAGCTACAGTAGCAAGCGAAAAGAGTTAATATCTTTTAAACTGAGGCAAGTATCATAAAAGTGAAACAGTATTCCCCTAGATAATTTAGCCTAGTATTTTTAGAGCAATGGTGGTAAAAACCATAGAAAGCCACAAAGTGTTGCTAAAAATGGCCACTTTTGGCAACAATCTGTAGATTTCCTTGGTAATAAAACTAAAAGCTATACAACAGTGCCTTTGAAATACAAGGCTACATTATCTGGGGTTCTGGCCAGATAAACCTCCACGTGGTGCGCCCTGGGCAACACTAGTCGATGACACTTTTCGTTTACCGTTTGGTGTGATTGCTCGGTGGCTAATAATATGGCGAGAGTGGTGCTCCTAATGCTCTCTGCTTTATCAGAGAGCATAGTGTGAGTCGATAAGGAGAGCGGGGCTTGGTACCCCCACCACGGCGTACTCCTTGGCTCCGTAGGGGGGTTAAAAAGCCCTGCTAAACGAGGAGAAAGAAGAAGGGGGTAATTGAAGAGGAAGAGGAAAAGATGGCGAAGAGGTGGATTACGGGACTTAGGGGCTCCCCCAATGGTACGTCCATGTGGAGATTTATGGCTCGGCTGATTAGAAACCCTGCGTTATTAGATGCTGGGAGTAATAGTCCTAGCTGGACACGGTTGGCTTGATGACTAAGTCGCCGACCATTGGGATCACAGGTCTATCGGGCTGATTCGAAATCGCAGGGGAGTAGATGCCGGGCTGTCATCCCTCCCCGCTTTGCGGCCGGCTTGATGTCGCCATCGCTGACAGCAATGGGCGTACCAATGAGGCGCTTACAAGCCCCGTAGGAGAGGGTGGCAGTGTCAGTGTTAGGACACTGCCACGCGCGATCGCTGTGTGCTGCGGCCAAGGTGGAATGGCTGTAGCACCTAGCGGTCGAGGAGGAAGTAGCAGGGTCTTTCAACTGCCACCACGATATCAACACTCCGCCGTGGGGGGAGTAACAAGCTCTGCTCATATAACAAACCTGGGAAGGATGACGGAACGCTGTGTCCAGTTCCGTCTTTCATCGTTGGGAGAGCCATCCACGCTCTGGGGGGACTACCATCTTGGCCCTCCGTGAAGACGCTTAATAGCCGATGCTGGAGGAGGTAGCAGAGTTAAACATAAAGATCAAATATCTGCCGTGACCCCCGTGCCAACAGCCGAGGAGGACACCGGCTATGTTTTAGTGGATGCTAATCCCACATTATCCTGCGGCTCTCCCCGGAGCTGCAGGGTACTTGTCAGGAGTTTCCCCGCCTACAAAGGCTTCATCATCTAGTGGAATATTCGATAATTGCCTTTGTTTTGAAGATATTAAATATTTTCGCGGGTGGCGGTACTTTACCTGTGCTATGCCTCTAAACGGAATTATACAATTACCTACTGTAGGTGTTGGCCCTAAGGATCGGTTTTCTACCCGCCTTCAGAAGTTCACCTGTGGTTGAACTGATGATACCCTTTATCAGAAACATTATACCTACACTAAATAGTAAAGAATTCTAGAAAAAATGGTAACAGTGAAATTAAAAAGTAAATTACAAGATCGCTGTCATTAGGACAGCGATCTCAGAAATGACAGCGATCTTATGGACAGCGATCTTAGCAATTAAAAAAAACAGTGGGTTATTTATAGGAAATAAACGGTCTAGCAAGTAAATAATACTACAAAAGTATGCAAAACACATAGTATTTCATTATAATCTAATTAAAACAATGATATAATGGCTTGATTTTTTTCTATGTTACAGAACAGATTTTTAAGAAAGGGTGACCAAGCGTAACTGCGCTCAAACATAACGTGATTGAGTCGAAACGAAGCATCTCAGTACATATGTCACTACTGTGACTTACTCAGCATCACTAAGGGTTTACGGCACTGACACTACAAAACTTAAAACTCATTGGTTAGCGAGTTATGTAAGAAGAACTGCGCGGTAGTTCAAAAAGTACTAAACTTCGGACGCTCGTATAAGATGAATAATATCTTTAACAGATAATTAAATTAAGTTATCATATTTTTTTTAATGTTAAACAACGTATCAACCATCGATTAAAATAAAGTTTTTAGTCCAGTCTCTTATAGTTAAAAAGTTATAACATCATTTTGAGCGCTGGTCGGAGTCCGGACGCACCGCTGACGGCCGATTTTAGGTGAAAAAAATTTTCTTTCCACGTTTCCCAAATCCAATTTATTGCTAACTATTTAGGTCTAGGTCCTTTTTTGGATAAATAATAACATATTAAAAACTCAGGCTCATAGATTCTTCAATCTCGCAGTTTCACGTCCGGACGCATGTTTTTGAAGGTCTAAATATTCACCCGTATGTGGTGTTTTCTGCGGGGATCGAACACACGACCTTCCGTGCCCTAATAATAAAGTACTATTATTACTTGGTTATTACAAATGTTTAAGTACAAACATACTTATTAAATTATTTAATTGTGTTTTTCACTGAATAAAACAATCTTCCTTACTCACGCCTTCAAATTGCCCTACAATTAGTTTAAATGCAATGGCCCTGCTAAACATACAACATACGCCCCTCCAGTACAAACTTGGCAGCAGTTGAGCAGTTTTAACGCGGTAAATTACGTCCGCCTAGCGTGAACTACTTGTCACGGACACAAGCGCTAGCGCCTGTTAGCGCTATGACTTTACTTTGATCCAAAATGGCATAAGAAAAAGCTGATGAAGCGTTTTCAATCAATCATATTTATGAGACAGTAGACAACTTGAGAGACATCACTGTTGGACAAAATTTTTTGTGGGGTCTGGGGGAGGGAGATTTGAAGCCCTGTAGGTCCGGGCGTAAGAATAGGTCTACGGTATACCCTGCTTGTCGTAAAGAGGCGACTAAAAGGGGTTTTTGGGGTCGTGGGTGTGAAGGGCGGGGGCCCGACACACTCATGAAATGGCCCCAAGATGGGCGGCGGCACGGCTTGTGGCACTGTGCCGCCGCAGCTACAAAGGCAAGTCGGGGAGGGAACAACATGCCCTCCCCGAGCACGAAGCTGATAGCAGCTGAGCGTGGGAAGAACTTCGGACGCCAGTAATGCGTGGTTCCCGGGGTCCTTCCTAAAAGCGCCAAGTTGGCCGCCGGGGGGTTTTAGTGGGTGCGAGCCCCCCCGAGCGTCGGGAAATGCGATAGGTATTTCCCCCCGTTACAAAAAAAGGGAGATTTGCCTCATTTGCCACGTTTGGCGATCGCAGTGTGACTTGTACGGGGTCACCAATGTAGGATGCAAAGAGAGACTGGCCAATCCCTCCCAATGCATCTACTTTGTAAATTATATAGCTACTTGCGTCAGAAACTTTGATGGCGCGATGTAGTATTTGGTTCGATTTAGTTGTAGCGCTAGACGGCATTAGTGTGCGCTACAGTCTCTAACCTCACCGCGTCGTGCGCACATAAACTGTGCATACCTTAAGAGCATTTCTACAAAGTGAACAGATTTTTCTGACTTCGGTGCCATTTTTTTTATTTTGACCTAGAGACTTCATAATTAAAAACCAAACAAAAGAGCTTATTCTGTATTCAAATATTGTTTTGGCCCACTTCAAAAGATTACAGTTTCAGAAAAAACTGACCTCAAATATTTTGTCTCCATCGAAATCAGAAAAATTACCCACCGAATCACAATTTTACCACTGAAATCAGAAATCTATCCACCGAAAGCACAATCCCATACAATTTATCATTAAAATTTTGAATAAATTTTCATTTACACAGTTTAAATAGTTTTGACTGCTCCGTGGCTCAGTTGGCAGTGATGTGGACTGAGTAAACGTGTGCACCCGGGTTCCATTCCCGGGCGGAGCGAATATTGATATGATGAATATCGATGTTTGTTTCCGGTCTGGGTGTGATGTTCGTCTCTGTGTGTGTTTCGGGCACCCTAGATACAGGTTCTTCCTAGTTAGGGGCTCTGAGTGTGTTGTGTTACTATGTTACTATTACTATAGTTGTAGTAGTAAGCAGCGCTCATTGAAAAACATTTGCGTGGTTTATATTTTTTGTGTGATTTGGTAACAGTATTTTCGGAGTATATATTTTCTTTGAACTCTGTATCTTTTCAAGAAGAGCTTTAAGAATTAAAAATATTTAATAATAATTTAAAGTATATCTGAAAATATTTACATCAATTTTGAATAACTTTACTGCAATTAAATATTCAATAATAAATAAGGACACTCTCGTATAAAATTAATGTTTAATTAATTTAAATAGTCAAAATAATAAAGATAACGTTAAGCATTATAAACATTTTTATAAGTAAAATAACAATAACGATAATTTTTTTTTTTTTTTTTGATTCAAATGCAAAGTTTGGTTGTAAATAATATCAGTACATTTATAATACAAAGTCGCTTCAGCGAGAAGCTTCTGTGTATGTATGCTTTGATGCGGTTTTTTTTATAGATAATGTGATTTAAGAGGAAGGTTTATGGAAGGTACATGCAAAAAATAGTATTATATTAGGCGGTACAAAGTTCGCCGGGAAAACTAGTATTAGAACCCACCTAACTCAACTCGGCACAGCGCTGTACCAGTGTTCAATATTAGTTTTCATACTACCCTCCGAAAAAGTTGAGTCAGAGGATGACAAACAAAAATGGTACGAATTTAAATGCATATTGTTTACCACCACTGATTATATACCAAAAATAAGTAATAGTATCACAAAAATGTGAAATATAAGCTATTTTAGCACTCGTTCGAAGTAAAAATCTGATTGTGGTGGATGTTTTTTTGACTTCGGTATATAAAAAACCACCGAAAACCACCGATATCAGAAACAGCGAAATCACAAAAGAGTACAAATCAAAATTTAACTCGAAATTTAAAAACAGCACAACAATCATCTGTACATCAAATAATACCAACCCGATGACGAGTGCATGGCACAAATTGAAAGTTAAATATTTCTTACGGTTAGAAACATTTTACCTACACCGGATTCAGGACTGAGGGGTACCCAAAACCACCGAGTGTCACAATTATCCTGAAAAAAAATACTGAAATGTTGGCTGGGCACAGGTTTCTGGTTCGCGGCGTGTAGGCCATGACTATATCAAGCTGCAAAGTACTTCAGGTAATGCGAAAAGTTAATCACTATGGTTGTGGGTGATGATTTGTAAACACCATCGAAATCAGGGAGAATTTCAGGACGCTCATTCAGAGTGGTGTATTATAAAAAATATAGAAGTTTTTGGTTTTTCATGGTAACTACAGCCTTAATATACTCATCACTAAGGCGTGAATATATATAAATTAATCAAATATTACTTCATTACTTTGTAACAAGTGACTCTTTCATGAATTCTAGCACAGAACAAGAGAATACAATAGAAATAGCATCATGAGCTTTTAGTACAGAAACCAGTGTGTCCAAACTCACACATATAAACCAAACGCTCACTATGAAATCCAAGCTACCATTGGTGATTAACGACAATGCCGAAAAGATCTACATCACAAAACTTTGAAGTAGACTATGAACCTTTTATACAAATAAACAAAGATCAAAATCAAATAACAATTATGAAATACTTAAGATAATGATGACATACATATGATAAAAGAATGAAATTAGGTTTTTCCAAAGACATGGTAGAAAGCTATACATCCTCTTTGCCTTAAAATCCTCACGCATTGTTCCTAGTTTTACTATTCGACGCTAGATGGAACTACAGCTTTTGTACTACCGCTACTAAACACTAGGTGGCTACGTCGAAAAATGAAAAACTAAGCTAGGGATGTACATATTGCGGGAGAAAGTTTGTCGATGAGAAAAACCTATCGATATACAATTTCCTTTCATATGGCTACAGTTAACAATTACTTTTTCTTACGAAAATCTATGTGTATTCTACGCAAACGGCCTTCTTGGTGATTGGCGATGTATTGGTATTATCATATGAAAAAACAGTCGCTCATGGAAAAAAGTCTATTTTAGTGTACAGTTTATTTTTTATTTATTTCCAATGTCGTTTTGTATTCAACAGTTCTGTTCATAACTAAACACACAAAATGTGTTTAGTTATAAAATTGCATATACCTACAGTACTGCAAAAGTTATAATGCGCATAGAAATCTTCGTCACTGTTCGACAACGGTCGTATTCCCAAGCGACGGAAGACGATATGTATTTAAGGAGGTTAAGTGCATTTTCTGCATGCGTAATTTAGTAGAATTATGATTTTTGATTCAGGTGTTTCCGTGAAATCGACAATTAGCAATTCTGCATGCGCATTATTAATTTTGGAGTAAGTACTTTACTTTAAATGAAGCTTTATTTTAACCAAAGTAAACAATTTAGGTGGATAGGTAGATAGACCAATAAAACAAGATGGGTTTTATATTTATATTATTTTATCTTATTTAATATCGCAGTACTTGCTTATTTATTACTTGCCTTAAACTCTTAACTAATCTTGGTTTTTTTAATACATAATATTTAGCATTTTTTCTTCTCTAGGTATTGTTTATTGAAACTCCTCTTAGCTTAAGAAGCTTTCATGATGGCTCTATCTTCAAGTTTATGCTTAAGTGTATTAGGTTCTGAGTTTGGCCCAAGGTGATCCAGTTACACAGGCTGTAAATAAATGAAAAGAAAAATAAAATATAGCACACTATAAGAGTGACGACTTGTCTTTATACAATACTAGTCGACCCTAACCACTAACCTATTATTAGGACGTGCATGTTTTATACTTATAAACCTTCCTCTTGAATCACTCTATCTATTAAAAAACCCGCATTAAAATCCGCTGTATTTTTAAAGATTTAAACATACCTAAGGACTGATGCGGAAAGCGACTTTATTTTTTACATATTAAAACATTATTGTAATATGATGATGATGCTAATATAATTTCATTCATACGCAAGATTCTAAGTTGAAAGATTCATATAATTTCATTCGCTTTCAAGAATTTAACTTTAAAGTAAATCACATTTTAAACCGAAAAAAAGGTAGAGGTTTTCAAGTCGAAACGAATACCAATTTTTTTTTTCACTGAAAATTATTATTGTCGATTTATCATAGAAAATTATCGATAGATTTTCATCATGTTGAGCAATCTCTAACTGATTTCCATAATACTGTTGTCAAAATGTTCTAGAAAAAGTCATGAGTCTAGTACCATAGATAAAGAAGAACGCTAAGAAGGTACAGTCACAGTCACAGGACTCACAGGCTTCAATGAAAATTCAATTTTACTGCTCCGTAATTAGGGTGTTTTCATTTTCTCACTTATGGTTTTGTTTTCTTGTTCATGTATAATTTCAAATTTATTTAAAAATACAGTGAAATATTACTTACCGATGTAATGATACGGCATAATTAGTACTTTTAAGTCCCCAACTTTAATTTTTGCATTCCAACACAGCACAATATGGCATTTTAGTGGGTTTTTTTTCATATTTTTCCTGGTGGTTTGTTTACAAGAAGCATAAAGCAACTGAGCTTATCAAATCTGTCAAAAACTACGCATATGCACTGCAGAGCTAATGATAGGCACGCGGGCTCCGCCTACTCGCGATTTCTATTTAGAGAGAGAGAGCATCTTCCTTGTTCTGTGAATTCTAGCAACAGGACACCCCACCGATGTCAGGTTTTATGACTTTCGGATTTTTTTTCTGGTATTTATATTATATTTTCAAAAACGTTTATATGCTCTCCAACTTCGTACCCATACATAGTTGTGGCTGAAATAATTTTAGCAGCCTACTTCACTGGGGTATATTTTATTTTCAAATTGCCACTGAATTTTGCGCGTCTGTAGAAATGCCCTTAAATGCGTTTGAGGGTAGGTAAACATTCGATGGGTTTTTCGACGAAGAACGCTACTGCCCTTCCTTCAGGAGTTCCCTTAGTTGCCCTTTACGACTCCTATGAGACATGATAAGGTGGTGTTTCTATGCCACCACACCTTGGTATGCCACCAACTCTTGAGTTTTAATCACTCTACAATTCCTTCCTAATTAGGCTCTGAGTGTGCCACTGTTTAATAATAATAATAATTACACATCACACTCACCCTAACTAGGAAGAACCTGTATCTAGGGAGCCCGAAACACACACAGAGACGAACATCACACCTAGACCGGAAACAAACATCGATATTCATCATATCAATATTCGCCCCGCCCGGTATTCGAACCCGGGTGCACACGCTTACTCAGTCCACATCACTGCCAACTGAGCCACGGAGCAGTGTTTGTTATGACACTAATATTATAAAGGTAAAAGTTTGTTACTTTTTCACGTCTAAACGGCTGGAGTTATTTCAATGATTTTTCGTATGAAGCTGGCTGAAACCTTGGATTTACACACAGGCTACTTTTTATTGCAGTAATAAACCGCGGATAAAACTGCGGGGCACAGCTAGTTAATAATGAGTATTATCTTTGATGGTAATGGGTATTCATCATCATCATCAGCCTGCAAGAGCCCACTGCTGGAAATAGGCCTCTTCTCTCGCACGCCACGCACCACGGTCCTGCGCCAGTCTGATCCACTGCCTACCGACGACCTTCACTATGTCGTCAGACCATCGGGCTGGTGGTCTGCCTACTCCACGTCGTCCGTTTCTAGTCCACCACTCTGCTGTCGTCCACCTGTTGTCTTTACGCCTGGCCAAGTGTCTCGCCCACCTCCAACTCATACACGTTTTTCTTTTTCCGACATCATGAATAAAAACAAAAAAAAAAACAATCGCTAATCACCTATTGACATAGCCGACCCATACAGCGATTAAGGTGAGGAAAAAACGCTTGACAATGAACCAGGTTCAAGAGTCGCGTTGCGCCGGCGCATGCGTTGTGTGCCAATGAAAGTGATATAGTTCACTCGATAACATGTAATTAACATATGGCTTTAGATTGCTAATTATTTACACAGGGTGTTTCTGACAAGGCGGTCATACATCAAAATAACACATCACACTCAGAGCCCCTAACTAGGAAGAACCTGTATCTAGGGTGCCCGAAACATATACAGAGACGAACATCACATCAAGACCGGAAACAAACATCCATACCAATGTTTGCCCCGCCGGGAATCTAACCCAGTTGCACACGCTTACTCAGTCTAAATCACTGCCAACTGAGCTACGGAGCAGTCAAATCAATCAAACTACGAGCTGACCCGGCTAACTTACCCTACCTTACTAACAACAAGAACAAAACACGTGTCAAAATATGTAAACAGCAGGAAAAAAATGGCACCTTGGGTTACATAATTTGAGTTTAAGTAAGGATCCCTAATTTTGTTGAAAATCTAATATAGCCTATGTCACTGGATGATAGTGTAGCTTCCCAACAGTAAAGAAATTTTTCAAATCAGTTCAGTAGTCCGGAGCCTATTCGATGCAAACTAAAAAACAAATTTTTCCTCTCCTAGAACTTTATTACTTTTCCTCTTTATTTTTGGTACAGTACATATAAAGATATATAGACTAAAAACACCCACTATAGTGCGACACTAAAATCTAGAAATTAAAAAGTGGCAAGGCAACACTGTACGGAAATTTACGGATATTAAAAAATTTCAATAAAGCATCCTTGTCGCACTATAAGTATGTAGATAATAGGTATAGGCTATCCTAGATATAGGTTTTAACCAGTTTGGGGCTCAGTGCTATGTGTTATTATAAAGCACCGTTAATATATGCTTAAGAGCCAGTTTACCGCGCTGCTAGCGCCATTCTCGAAAAAAAATTATATCTTCTAAACTAAGGCAAATATCAAAAATGTGGCACAGTATGACACTAGATAATGTAGCCTAGTATTTTTTGAGCACAGTCAAGTAGTCATAACTTAAAAGAACAAAATTATACACAGATTTTTGCTAAAATTGGCCACTTTTAGCAACAGTTTGTAGCTTTCTTTGGTCTATAACTTAAAAGCTATACAAAAGTGCCCTAAAAATGCTAGGCTTCATTATCTAGTGTCATACTGTGCCACATTTTTGATATTTGTCTTAGTTTAGAAGATATTATTTTTTTCGCGAATGGCGCTAGCATCGCTGTAAACTGGCTCTTTAAGCTTACGACATCCTAGGATGTGATTTTTTTTCCGCTTCCTTAACCGTTAAATGTGATAAAATCTACAAAACATTATATTTGTATATTTTTATACAGCAACCGGCTAAGAGTGTTTTGCGTGTGAAAAAACTTATATGTACTGTTGTTTAATAATAATTTAATAAAAAAACAACTTTAGAGTGAGACAGAGCAAGGTACTAAAAAGGCTGAGGTGTGATGGTAGTCTATCGAAATTCAAATAAAAAAGGAAATCCCTTTTAATGTAAAATAATTAAGTTCATCCATTTTTAACCGACTTCAAAAAAGGAGGTTACCAGTTTGACCTGTATGTATGTACCTATGTATTGTTTGTCCGCAATTATCTCGCGTTTGGCTAGACAGATTTCGATGCGGTTTTCAGATAAGTATTTATTATCTTCAAGAGAAGGTTTTATTACCTGTTTTAAACGACTTCGAAAAAGAAGAAGTGCTCTGTTGATGTTTATGTGAGTTTATTAAAGGCGGGTTCCTTTTTAGTAAAAAAGAAATTATTTATATTGAGTTAGGTCCACTTTTTGCAATAAATTTAGAGTTAACTTAATATTTTTACTTGGATACGGATCCCTAAATCTCTAGAGATACGCACAAATAGTTTTATTAGTTCGTTGACTTTGTTATTTATTCATTTCATAACTTTTAATCCGTTCAAGCATGTTTCAATGTCACAGAAAATAATAAACATAATGTAATAAATAGCTATCTAAGTTGTGAATGGAACTTTTTTAAGGTTCCGGGACCTTAATAATCTTAACCCCTTGTCTGTTGAACTAGCCTATTTTGTCAAAGATGGCCGCCAGAATACCAACAAAAATCAATACATAGTATAATAAGAATACTAACAAAAATTAATACATAGTATAAAATAAAGTCGCTTCCCGCGTCTGTCCCTATGTATTCTTAAATCTTTACAATTATGCAACGGATTTTGATGCGGTTTTTTTTAATAGATAGAGTGATTCAAGAGGAACGTTTATAAGTTTAATCCATGCACTAGATAGTAATAGGTGAGGCGGTACGAAGTTCGCCGGGTCGACTAGTCAAATCAAAATTAAAAAAAAAACATAAATTTACAGATAAAGCAAAAAACTAAGTTTTTTCACCAATTTTGTCAAGCCTCTACTGAGAAACTGACCAATAATTAGCAGTCGCAACTTCACTTCGTGTGGAATAAAACAAAATACTGAAAACTATCCTAAAAGCTAGCCAATGTTACACAATAAATTTCTTCCGGAACCTTCTAAGCGCGAGCCCTCGCACTTTGCCGTTTATTATTATTACTTATCTGACTGTCACAACGTTGTTTGTATGTTTTGTTTGGAGGATATTTATTTTTTTCTCGAGTGGCGCTACTTTAGCTGTGCTATGCCTCTTAATAATGTATGTTTAAAAAATGTGAAGAATAATTATAATAATTTTTTACCATAAGTATTACTTACCACATGTACTTGAGCAATAAATGTTTCTTTCTTATGTAATACTAGAAGCTGCCCCGCGGTTTCACTCGCGCAGATTTCTCATAAAAATAAAAATCCAGTTATTTCCCGTTCCCATGGGAATTTCGGGACCCTGTACCTATGCTACGAACATAGCAATGACACTTGGTAATTTTGCTTAGTAATTATATTGAATGTGTTTATTTTCTGTATAATGTTTTATGGCATTTTGAACTTAAATCGTAAAAGAGAGGTTGGAAACCGCCGCTTGTTAATAATTTCTTTTTTTTTTTCATAAAAGAGGAACCCGCCGTTAAAAACTGACGCATACAACTGAACACTTCCTCTTTTTCGAAATCGGTTAAAATCTTCTCCTGAATGTAGCAAATACTTATCTAGAAATCAAAATAGGTTTAGGCAAACGCGAGATAATCGCGAAAAACATACATACATATACAGGTCAAACTGATAACCTCCTTTTTTGAAGTCGGTTAAGAAATATATAAAAAACGAGAGAAAATTTATTACTTTATCATCAAAAAATGTCCCGTACATGCTTATATCTTTTTAAAACTATGAAACGGATTTTGTTGCGTTTTTTTAAAAGGAAGAGTGATTCAATAGGAAGGTTTGATTTTGATTTGATTTTGTTTTGGTTCGTTAGTCTCGCTAAAGCTCGAGAACGGCCGGGCTGTCTTGGCTGATTTTGGTATCAAAATGTTCGTGGTAGTCCAGGGAAGGTTTAAAAGGTGAGAAAATATAGAAAAGTTAAGGGGATGTTAGAATAAACAACAATAAAATATATCCATAGAATCTGTTCCATTATTACTTTCCTGTGAAAGATTTAATGTTGTTGTTTTTTAATTCGCCTATTCTGGGCAGGAAAAGGAACATAGTCCTTAAAGCCAAGTTTTCAGTAGGTAGATAGAACATATAATAATAATCGTGTAATCTTATTACCTAAGGCGATACGAAGTTCGCCGTGTTAGCTCGTATTAAATAATGACAATAACACATCACACTCAGAGATCCTGTATCTAGGGTACCCGAAATACACACAGTAACGAACATTACACCCAACATTACATAAAATAAAATATATTGTAATATTTATTATCTTAATTTCAGACAGCGATTACTATAGGATGCCGGACCTGTATCAGTTGGACGACTACGACAAATGCATGGCGGACGCCGACGCGGTTTTCTGTCTGGTGGACGTCGACCTTTACTCCGACCAGCCCTCGCCTCTGCTCACTATGATACAAGTATGTATAGTGCTTTTATCAATATACCGGGTGTGTCTGACAAGGCGGTAATAAATCAAAGGAGGGATTCTGCTCACCATTACTAACAACTTTCCCAAAGCAACATGGGTCGAAATCTCAAAAAAAATAACAGCTGTTCCATACATTGGTTCGATCAGCTGGCGGGGTCAATGTACGGGACAGCTGATTTTGGTTTTGAGATTTCGACCCATGTTGCTTTGGGAAAGTTGTTAGATATGGTGAGCGAAGAGTACGATATACCGGGTTTTTCTGACAAGGCGATAAAAAATCAAAGAAGGGATTCAGCTAACCCGGTATATTCGTACTCTTCCGGTACTAACTGACTGACTACCTTAATGACTGACAGACAACGCAACATTTTTGCTTTTTAGTTTTTTTGGGCTAATTTTTTTGACCCCAGCCTTCACAGGGTGGTCGCACCCCACAAGGTGGCCTGGCCACACAGCCTGGTGAAGGTTGAGGGACTAACAGGATGAGGTTCGATCACGACCGGTCGGTGAGGTGATTTGTGAGGGCGGCCTATGTCCAGCAGTGGACGTCTTTCGGCTGATTTTATTTCATTTCCAAAGTTATTGTAGGTAGGTATCAAAAGTTATAATGTAACACGGAAATGCAACTTGTGAGTGGATAAATCGACCCGCCGACCAAAAAGTCACCCCTATTTTCCCACCCTTACGGTGGGAATTTTATTTCCAAATTTTTATGGGACCAATTTCAAGGTATACCCTGTCGATTAAAAAAAGAATTATTAAAATCGGTCCACACAATAAAAAGTTATGCGTGATCATACATAAAAAAAAAATACGCGACGAATTGAGAACCTCCTCCTTTTTGATTTTTCGTCGGTTAATAAAAAAGCGCGTGCGAAGCTGCGGGCAAAAGCTAGTAAACTATAATTAGTTCTAATAAGTCAAATCAGGATATGAAGCACAGCTGGCTCAGGCTTCAGCTGTTATTGCGCAATACCAGAAGAGACCACAACAGAGTGCAGCGTTTACTTTATCAAAGCGTTATTAAAACATTTCTTGGGAACAATTATATTACTGGTATTCTCTTAAATACAGTCGCAAATGCAATTATTTCAACTATGTCCGCTATATTCATAGATTTCACTGCGCTGCCTTTGGCCATGCAACACGAGATAAGCGATTATTGTATGGATTAGTTTTATAAAAAAAAATACAAAAAGAGACCCGCCTCCAATTAATTTACACATACATCAACAGAGAACTTCCTCTTTTCTTAAGTCGATTAAAATAGGTACTAAAACCTTCTCCTGAATCTAACAAATACTTTTGTGAAAACTGTATCAAAATCGGTTCAGCCAAAACTCGAGATAATCGCGGTCACACATACATACATACAGGTCAAACTGATAACCTCCTTTTTCGAAGTCGGTTAAAAAGAAAAAAATACGCTCACAGTAATTTCCTTTTACATATACATACTCTAGTAACGGAGAGTAGATATACCATTAGCAAAATTTTCTACGAAGCATCACTGCACATTGATTTATTTGCCTTTAAATAATCTTAATTATCTTTCGAGTCAGTAACTAACTAAAACAACCTTTTACAAAGTCTATTGCATCAATCGATCGATATCATAGCGGGATCGATCTAACATCTTCTTTCTTGTCGATTCCTCATGGCTGAGGGTCGTGACCAATCACCAACTCACCACAAACACAACCAATCAGACAAACACAACCAATCAGCTTGTTTAGTGAGCGCTTTCCAGGCTCTCCTGTTTTGAGCGCTTCTAACGGCCAAGGGGATGTTCATCTTGGTAACACATTTGATAGTGTCGGTCCACCGAGCTGGAGCTCTGCCTCTTCCTCGCTTGCCTTCGAACCGGCCCACAAGGATTAACTTTTCGAGGTTGTCCGGCTCTCTCCTGGCTACATGTCCAAACAGCTGCAGAACGCGTCTCATACAAGTCGTGGAAAGACGAGTTTTTATTTTCAATTCAGCCAGGATTGACTCGTTGGTGCGATCTAACATACATAAAGATAAAGATTTATTAATTTTCTCGCGCTGTCCACTCCTCAGTAGCTCAAACCGCTAGTTTCATAGCCTGAGCCTGACGTGGGAGACGCTAATCGCTTATGCCCGTGACCTCTGTGCCATACAATGCGTGTCTCCGCTGCAGTTGTAACTTGTTACTTACACCGAGGGCACTGGGGCAGCCCCCGCAAACTTTACGCTCTAATTGCTACGAGGAAATACTGCATAGGAAGCTAGACGCCAATAGAGCAGTAATGACGCTAAACTGGATAATAATTGTAGGTACTAGTTATCAGAAGTTGTTTTTTTTTTAAATCTTAGAACTAGATGACCCGGTGAACTTCGTACCGCCTAACCTAATTCTATAATGTGCATGTATATTACTTAAAAACCTCCCTCTCTCTTGTATCACACTATCTTTAAAAAAAACGCATCAGAATCCGTTACATAGTTTTAAAGATATAAGCGTATAGAGACAGACGCGGGAAGCGACTTTGTTTTATACTATGTATTGATATTGATTATGTTGGTTCATCATAGCTCGTAGAACAGAGGGTCGCTGGGTCCGAAAGGTTCTCGAGTCGCAAACCGGGAAACGCGGAGTAGGTAGACCCTCACAAAGTGGCCAGACGATCTGAAAGCTGCGGGATTACACTAGATGGGAGTCGCTCAAGACCAGTTGTTTTAGCGATTTATGAGGGAGGCCTATATCCAGCAGTAGACGTATTTCGGCTAAAATGATGACGATGATAGTTATGTTTTAATACGTATGTTTTGATACGTTTTTTTTGAGTTTGCCTTTCGGTGTTGGCACATACTTTTTAAAATCTTTGTTAGTATGTACCTACAGTGGCGATTTAGGACGGTGTAACAGATTTATCTATGTTCTCGTGAGGCCTAGACTGTATTACCAAAGATCAAGAGCTATTTTGCAATACAGAAAAACCGGAAGTGTTACGCCGCCATCTTAGTCTTAACCTAGCAACAAAGTTTTATACAAATCTTGTAGTAGGTGGTTGTAATATTTTTTTTTTAATGTGTATTGTTATCATTAAATATATTGTATCATAGAAAATCCTTGTAAAATTGTATTTATCTGAGAAGACCGGAATAGTACTAAAACAAGTACATAAATAATTCATATAATTTACGGCAACGTGCATCTGCCCAATGACTATATAAATCATCTAATTGGCCGGCGATCACTATGCCTGCAAAAATGCTAACAATTTATTGCCAGCTCGTAAAGTAAATCTTCGATTCTATTGAATTTCTGGAAACATTAATAAAAAAAATTATTTAAATCAATAAATAATAATAAAAATAACACATCACACTCAGAGCCCCTAACTAGGAAGAACCTGTATCTAGGGTGCCCGAAACACACACAGAGACGAACATCACACCCAGACCGGAAACAAACATCGATATTCATCATATCAATATTCGCCCCGCCCGGGAATCGAACCTGGGTACACACGTTTCTCAGTCCACATAAATATAAAACTCTTCCGTTACTGACAGACAACGCAGAGCCGAAACTACTGGGCGTAGAAAGCTGACATTGGCATGTACCTTGGAGAGTGTAGGTTAGCACTAAGAAGGGATTTCCCGAAATTCCCACGGGAACGGGAAAAAGCGGGATTTTTGTGTTTATGACAAATCTGCGCAGTAAAAGCCGCGGGGCCGCCTCTAGTTTGTTTAAAGGATTTAGGACTATACAAAAAAAATGTGGTCTTGGATCGTAATGAAATACTCGAATTCATCAATAATTTACTCAATAAAACGTGAAATAATGTTATATAAGTACGCCAAATGATTAAAAGTACGAAAACGTTTGCAGAACTAAGCAACGAAAAAGCGGCGTCGAGCTTTGCCACTTAGGTAAAATACACTTTGAATTTACTTGATACATTGTTAGTTTTGTTTATGTTTTCAATAACATTTTTATTACATTAAGGCTTGGTGGTTCAAAAATTTGTGTTTGTGTTTGAGATTTTTTTAAACAATCTGAGACATACAAAATTGATGTCTTCATTCTGAAAAAAATATATGTGTTAGTTAAGGATCTAATCTAGTCATCATACTAAAGGGAAATAGGATCTAATTAATTTTAGTTGATAGAAAAAAATCTCAAAGTTACCCCTTTTTGTTCCGTTTTTTCCATTTTATTTTTAAACCGCTGATTGTTTTTATTTGATTTTTGGAATGAAAATTGCTGACCTTAAATTTTAGAATTACTACTATAGTAAGAATTTTTAAGTTTAACGAAAAGACAAAAAACCAGCAAAAACTAAAAAAAAACATCGTTTTCGCGCGGTCCGATGCCATGCCGCGCCGCTCCCTACCCCGTCAGTACCCTTGTGGCCACGGCCGAGGCCGGTTCTGTGTCAAATTTTTGTTTTCGCGCTCTCGTATTTCGTTTTATTTTTATTCAAATGTAAACAAAATTTGACAACAGATGTCAAAACAATGAACCATAACATCTGATTAGGATCTGTATGGAGCTGAAAGAAACCAATTTTGATACCGATATTACATTTATAAAACCGTCGCATTACAAACTTACCTTTTTTATTCCCACAAATAAAACTTAAATCATAGGTTACTTATTATATAGTTATATCATATCTTTGTTAGTTCTGTGGCGCCGATAACACAATATTAATATTACATTAGCACAATATTACGTGGTATACTTACTCAAATTACTTTAAGAAGGCAGTAATTTATGTCTTAATAGAAAATGTTTCCTTTTTATTTAACGCTTTTCGGTTTTTTCGGCTGTTTAATTTTTTGATGAAAAGATTTTATTTTTTGCTTTTCAGTTTAATTTTAAGGAATTCCCCCCCCCCCCCCTCACTTCAAGGTTCACCTTCACCTCAAATCACCCTCCAAACGCTGGTCTCACACCCCTGAAGGTGGTCAGACGACCTGGTAAAGGTTGCGGCCTATGTCCAGCAGTGGACGCTATCGTGTGAGATCGGCTGCTTAAAATCAAAACCTAGTAACTCGTTTTAACAAAAATATTCAGGAGAGCCAAAAAACGGGTCGACCACTTTAATTCGTTGCCCCGAAGAAACCAGACGCAATAGCGATTTCGGTGTTTGACCAAAAGTTTGACTATATTGTTGACTATAGTCACACTTAAATCGATCCCACTATTTTTTTTTTTTAATTTACCCAAATATGACAATGAAAACAATTTCAAAACATAGTATTTCACACTTAGTTAATTAACTAAGTGTGAAATACTATGTTTTGAAATTGTTTTCATCTCTGAGTTAATTCTCTACTTTTTAAAGCAATTTATATGTTTAGTTGTACGTTTCGAATGAAAAATGTTATTTTTTGAAGTGCATTCATTTAAAAGTTATACAAATGATTTATTTGTGGCAGAATTAAGTTTTGTTTACTATTTGGTTACGACTCGTGGTTAATTCAGCCAAATTTGTATACTGTTTTTGTAACTTACTAAATTCCATCAAAATTTGATTGATTTTATAATCGGCGCCAAATTCAAAACATAGTAAGTCAGCTTTCAAATTCATAACCTAGTAAGTCGGTTGAGTTGCTAGGTTTTTTTATTTGTAATCCGACATGCGCTATGTTAAGAATATGTACTTCATGGAAATTTCAATAACTTTTCCAAATTGGGTAGACTTAAATTAAATTTTATTTTTAAAATTACGTTAGAAACTGGGTGTTTTAAGGTTCATATCAAATCTATACCGCCTAGTAAGTCGAAAAATGACAAAAATGGTTTTTTTGCAAAAACACCAGTTACTAGGTTTTGAATTTGGGCAGCCGAGATGATGATGATGATTATTATTATATTAGTCGGCGAGGCGCTTCTCCAGAAGTCCCCCAGAGTCCTCCAGAAGAAGGCAGGTAGTCGCCACTTACAATGGAACTGGTGGGGCGAGTGTTGAAAATTTTGCGGTTTTTGTAATCCAATCGTCGTAGGTCGCCAATTTAGAGAACTCCTATGTCCGCCCGCCTGCAGTAGAAATAACTCCAGAGGTTGAAGAAGGGATGATATATTTACACATGGTTAGGTACACTATTTACAAGAAAATGAATGCATGTTGATGTGTACAGCGGCTGAGATGTACTGCCTAGCGCACGCAGGGCGTTGCGCGAGGCGTCGTGCGGGGCGTGCTGCGCCCAAATCAAATGTATAGCAATAGTATGAGACCGTTTACGGAGACGCGCATAGGCCTATGTTCGATATCGTATAAGGAAACGCGTCGGCTCCCGCGGCGGCGCCCGCGGCGGCGGCGACCGTGGTGGCGCCTGCGTCGGAACCCACACGACATCCCGCACAACACGCCGCGTCTTCGTAAAGGAGGCCTTAGGGTGTGATTTTAGTTCCAAATAAAAAAAGTTATCAACTCAAACTATATCGTTATTTGTTTTAAATTAAAACAACCAGTAATGTTTTATTTATATTGAGAAAACACTACAAAAAGGGTTTACTTTGATATTTATTTCTACAGAGTGAAATTCATTACATCTTGTTACTTTTTAATAACTTGTCTAAACTAAATCCTACATCTATATTTTTCAGAATTAAGAAATCTGTTTTATATTTCTCAGATGGTTTAAAAAAAACTCGTTATTACAAATACCTTACCTAAACGCAAATTCTTGTGCGCTGAAACGAAAATCGGAAAGAAAAATTGTGCGGTAGGTATAAACATCTCGATTTAACTTCGGCTTGTATGAAAAGTAATAAAATTTAAAACTGCCGCGACATTTCGCATTTCGACGCGCGCATGTCACAGCTGCGAGGGTGGGGGACCCTCATACCTAATTAGGTAAGAAGCTTCAAAGTACAGGCCGTTAATCAATTTGCATAATTACATTAACCTTATTACATTCAAGCATCTATAAGTTATTTTTTTACTCTATGCTATGTTAATGAATTATCAAATAACTAGAGGCTGCCCCGCGGTTTCTTTCACTCACGCAGATTTCTCATAAACACAAAAATTCAGTTTTTTCCCGTTTCTATGGGAATCATGTGCTCAACTACACTCCATAAGGAACGTACATTACATGCAAAATTTCAGCCCGTTACGTCCAGTAGTTTCGGCTCTGCGTTTTCTGTCAGTCAGTAACGGAAGAGTTTTATATAATGTTGATTAATTGATAGTCATAAAGCAGATAATTGAGTTCGCGTTATGCTACTTACAGCAGAATTTTTTATCCCCATAGTCGCCTCTTACGATACCCATGGGAGGAGATTCTCACCTCGAGAACTACATAGCCGGAGGTGGCACAGGATCGGAAGGCTTGTGAGGGAGGCCATTGCCCAGAAGTGAGACACTTAACTTGGCTACATTAAAAAAAATGGGAGATGGGGTTGTAGTATTGAATGCCGACACCACATTGCCTGTATGATTCACTATGGCGATTCGCTCGCGGATAAAGTTCGTCGACGACCTTTTATGATAATGGACCCATTAACGGCAATTTGCGAGAGGACTTGATTATGATTGCTGTCTGTGACATATTATATTATAGTGATATTATTATTTACTTTATAAGTATTAAAATATCATATCTAGAGAACAGATGAATGTAACTTTGGTAGATAATAGAAGAGAACAGATTTATCTTATGTAAAAGGTGATGTACACTAACTAGGCGCACAAATAATCTTTGAATTTTTTTCGCAATAGGCCTATCATCAACATAGGTAGTCAAAACATTGTCAATACATAGTATAAAACAAAGTCTGTCGCTATATATGCTTAAATCTTTAAAAGTATGCAACGTATTTCGATGCGTTTTTTTATTGATAGTTTGATTCAAGAGGAAGGTTTATAGGTATAATACATGCAAAAAATACTAATAAGTTAGGCGGTACGAAGTTCGCCGGGTTGACTAGTATAAAATAAAGTCGCTTCCCGCGTCTGTCCCTATGTATGCTTAAATCTTTCAAATTTTGCATCGGATTTGGATGCGGTTTTCTTTAATCGATAGATCCAGCGGGGACGTTGCCAGTGGCTACAACTGGGAATATCCGATTCAGCGGTTAAGAGGAAGGTTTATAAGTATAATACATGCACAACGTACCAATAAGTAAGGCGGTACGAAGTTCGCCTGGTATATTTCATAGTTATTTATTAAAAACTTAAAATTTCTCCAAACAGGAATACTCAGCTTACACGGTGAAGCATTTCAATCACACACAAATACACCGCGGGATCTGCGCACAACGCAGCTGCGCAGAATTCGTCACGGATCTGCAAGATGACGCGAGCGTTGCAAAGTCTCTGGAAGCGTGCGTCAACGCGACGCTGTGGAAAGACTACCAGCTCAAAGGAAGATTGGCTCAGGTAAGCTCATGATAAATTAGTAACATTTTGTTTTTAAGGTGGTAACTCTCGCTATGGCGCGAAATTCAAATTTTTTCGTGTTTTTTATTTATTTTGGCGAAAGTATACATATATTTAAAGGTTTCAATGAATTCGCGTATGTAAAAAACCATTTGCCACATTGTAATACAACGTTTTTAGAAGACAGACCTACTGATTCTGTGCCTAAGGACATAAATAAATTTAAACGACAAAGACGCATGGAAACGACAAAGACGCATGGAAGTAGTCTAGCTCTGCACGATATTTTCATTATTTCATGTATGTACTTTAAAGCTTATTAATTTATGTTCTTTGTATTGTAAATTAAATTGTAATGTCACATAAGAACAAAAAAAAAAAAAAAAAAGAGAGATAAATTGTAAAGTAGAGTTTGTTACCCCTTTCTTCTCTACGCTGTAAAATCATTGCGAAAGGGAGTAGAATCATTTGACAGAGGAGGGCTCGTTTGGGGGCGTCTCCAGGCGACCATTGTCGTAAGGCAAGGCAAACATTTGTTTTCCTGAGCAAATTAGTGGGCACCCTGAACTACCTCGCCTCTATCAGTATAGGATACTTTACGAAATAAGGTATCAATATTAATTAGATAAGTCTAATTGACTTTCAATAAGCGATATCTTGTATCCTGTATTGAATAAATCATTTTTTACTTTACTTTACTTTAAAGGCCAAAAATCAAGTTAGGTCCTTAGACACAAAATTAGTAGGTCTGTCTTCGAAAAACGTTGTATTACAATGTGGGAAATGGTTTTTTACATACGCGAATTCATTAAAAATGAATACTTTATTAAAAATGAATACTTTCGCCAGAATAATTAAAAAACGCGAAAAAATTTGAATTTCGCGCCATACCGTGACTTACCGCCTTAAGTGTCTAAAATGTGTCCCACTGCTGGGCAAAGACATCCACGTCTCCCTTCACCACCTGAGTCCAGTCGGTGAATAGGAATCGATGTCATCCCTCAATCTCCTTTTCTGCAGGCCACGCTTACGATTTCCATCAGTTGGCTGGCACCCACTAGGTTGCGATTTTAGCCCACTGGTGGCAGACGACCACCTAATTAACGGACTTCAAAAAAGAAGGTTATCAGTTTTACCTGTACGTACGTATGTATGTATTTTTTGTATGTATGTATGTTTGTCCGCGATTATCTCGCATTGGTGAAACGATCTTGATGCGGTTTTCACATTTCAGATAAATATTTGTTACATTCAGGAGAGGGTCTCAGATCAGAGATCTCAGTACTGGTTAAACCGACTTCGAAAAATTACAGTTTTTTGAATGCGGGCTCCTTTTTTTAAAATAAATTATTTAACATTACGATTATTAAATCTCTATAAAACTTTTAAACAACTTTCCTGTAAATCTTTATCGTCTCGCCATCTCACCACATTTTCGCCATCCATCATTCGGAACTAATTCGGTGAAGATCACTTAACATTCTATGGGCACAGAAATAAGATTCATATTTCTTTAACTCGTTTCCTTAGCTCCAGTACTGCAAACGTCCCGGCGACTCTATTCCGGTGGACTCGCTGGACGTGAGCGTGGGCATAGTCTTCTTGCTGCTGATTTTGATGAACGCTGCTGGGACATTCTACGACTATGTCTTCTGTGACAAGGATAGCAAGGATGGTATGTGCTGTCTCTTTCACCCAGGTATTGAGAGCAGTAACGGGCTGAAGAATAGGACTGAGGTATCCCCTGCCAGTCGTAAGAGGCGACTAAGAGGGGACCCCGTGGTCGTTGGGTGCACGAGGAAGGGGGCCCCCAAGTAGCACTGAAGAATTTTGTTTAAATCGCATATATCTTAACAGTGCCTGTATTGTGATTTAACTAAATAAAAAACGATTTCATATAGTCACATATTTCTTAAAGGCTATATAGTATTCCAATACCGCTTTTTGAGAAAATAAAGATTATACAAATCGTAGTTAAATCATCTTAAACCTATTCAGTATTAATTAAGGTTTCAGATAAACCATAAAACTCTTTTCACTCAACTCTCATTATTTGTAAACTGAATTAAATCATTAAGGAATAGTTGTTCGACTTATACAGTCGCACTTATGCAAAAAAGATTTGCTATCCAAACTAAAAGCAATATTAAGACGTTTGTCCTCAAATCAGTTTTTGCTAGGCAAAACACAAATAAATTTTGTATTAATTATTATTTTATAAGTAATAATTGATTTAGAGGGACGGTTTGTACAAGATGGAGAAAAATTAAATTAGCAAAGACGTTGAAAAATTAAAAAAATAACCTTAAACACAGAAATGTCCCTTTCCCATAATTTTCCTTTTACATAATGTCCCTTTCTAAAATTGTATTTTCCCAAAATGACCCTTTCTCAAAATGTACCACATCGAAAAAACCTTTGTCGTTATGTCCCTTTTGCTTTTATTTTTTGTAGACAGTTTCGAAGAAATATTTGCGAACGGTTCATTATGGGTCTAAATTGTAGGGCCTTTCACTCTTAATCGATGCAAAGTAGGTAGGTATTTACGGTCACGGACTCGTTTAGCATAATACATTTTGTATGATTAGTCTTTGAATAAGTATTTGATACACTTAAATAAGTTAAAAGTATTAGGTTGCCAATGCAGGTAGTTTATATATATTTTCCGAACTAGCTCTAACACAGCTTTCTTAGCTAAACAAAATATGATAACTCGATGATATGACAACATTGAAAACCATTGCTGATTTTCTTATGGTATGTACTTTTGTGGTTCTTAAAAAGCAGCAAAAGGCAGTGAAATAAATTATTACAACAGTTTTTGTTTTGCCACAAGTGTGAGCAGAATGGTCTGATAGAAATACTTGCCACACACACTTGACTTTATATGCAAGCTCTGCTGTTGTTTAAATGCACTTTATTGCTAAAACACCAAAAAAAACATAATAACTTTCTTTGAAAACCATAACGCTTTTAAAGAATTCTCAAAACGTCCTTTTCGCAAAATGACCCGTTCGAAAAATGACCATTTCTCCACTAGCTCAAGTTTACATGTACAAAAGGGATACTATAAAAAAAAGTCATTTTGCGAAAGGAACTATAAGCAGAAGTGATGAATACTTACAAAAGCTTGAATTCGAAATTATCCTTTTAAATTCTGCCATATAGACATAGCCAAGTCACGTCACTTCCTACCCGAATCGCCAACATGCCAGCCACAAACATAGATCATATTAATTCGTTTGAACAACCTTGTAATGCATTCTGATAAACACAATTGTACATAAACATCTAATTTATGTGTCTAATAATATTGCATACGTCTATCACTTTCAACACTTACACTTGGTATTAGAAAAACTAACTCTGTTGCAAAACAAAGAAATCTTGATTTAAGAAATCAAAGTAAAGGATCAAATAAATCAGAAAAGTATTCATGAAATCAATTGGAAGTATTACTTAAATCGTTGAGGATTTACTTAATCAAACTAAAAGATCACTTAATACTGTGAGATAACGTCGGCTCCGTGCTTAAGTGTTCAAACTCCATTTTGGTCGAAAATGACTTTTTGATGCAGGATTGTTAACGATGTAATTAAGGTCCAGAAGATCAACTAAAAAAAGGCTTTTCCTAGAAAAAATACAATAAATTTCACGTTTTAAATTTTGAAGCCCACATCATCGTAACAAAAATTCCGTGCTTGTTTAGCCAACCTCCACAGCATTACCCAAAGTCCCGCATCGAAATATTTGTTGCGTGCTTGAGTGTTCAAACTCCAGCCGGCCGACCAATCACAGCACAGTACGTCACGCTACCCGGCCATTTTGTTTTTTCTGTGATGAACTTGGTTGCTCCTTTAGTTTGCTTGCAAAAACCTAATAAATTAGTTTTATTGTGTTCAAAACTAAGAAAACTAACTGCGAGTAACGTTAAAAGCTGCAGCAGGATGGCGAGTACCAATTTCAAAACAAGCAAAAGGCGTACTTTGGCGACTTTCGAGCAATAAGTACTTTTTAATAATGTTCATTTCCGAATAGAAACTTAAACGTACTGATACAGGATGTTAATAAATTCACTTTGTAATAAAACGGTTGAGAATTAAGTATATTATTATGTTAATTCTGTTTGATAGTCCTTTTGTCTGTCTTTCACAATGGTTCAACACAACTGGTTCATCACTGGTTTCACAATGGTTCATCACTGGCAACACTGGCGCCATCATGTAAACATTAGATTTTTTGACTCCGATCAATTAAATACCGAAATTATTAGTTTTTGCATTTTGTGATACAGTAAAAATAGTTCAAAGTTCTCCAGCTACAGCTAATTAATGTGTTCCAGTGTCATAAAACAATTAAATCACGACAAATAATACTTAACCTAAAAACTTAAACTGAACAGTGACAAAATTCAAAATAACTGTAGTAAAATCCTATCGTACATAGTCATATCTTCAATAAAAACATTTAAATGTCTAATATTTAGCTAAGAACAGCTGTTATTCTATGTTTTTCGACAAAGATTTCAAAAAATGACTCAATGCGCGGGATGTTTCCAAGAGTTGTCAAAACATTTTCTGAATTGCTCACTATGCAAAGAGTCATACGATTTGGAGTGTGGTAACGTGTCGGAGAAACGTTTCTTTAGTTATATGACTGCAGACCATAAACTAAACTGGAAGTGCCAGGCATGTATTTGTAAAATTCCCAAAACAAATAACACCAATACACCCCTGCCAGAGCAACATGTCACCATCAGAAAGAAAGTTATAGTCAATGATAGTGAAACAAATGACGAGACTAGCCTATTACAGCATACTACAAGCCTCTTGGAACTGTCAACATGCCAAAATTGTACTGGCACTCTCAGTAAACTTCTTGAAGAGATATCCAACTTAAAAGAAAAACTTAGCGATGCAGTAGCTGAAATAAGTTTAATTAAGCAAACTATGTTGCAACAGGGCCAACAGACAAGTGATTTAGACAGATCTTTTACAGAAATGACAACGCCTCGCAGCAAAAGCAAGAAAGCAAATAAAAAGAAAAAGCAAAAGCTAAGACTTAGCATAAGTCCAACTGAGTCAGATTCTGAGATTGAGCAGGTAAAGATACTAGAACCAAACCAAGAAAAAATAGCAATGAATACCTATAGCAATAACACAGACCATGCCATTCTCAAAAAAAATAAAATCTGTGTGCTAAGTGACAATAACCGAAATAAGATAATTGGCATAATGGAGAATAATTTTGACAACAGCTTCCAACTATGTCATTATTCAAAGCCTCATGCTAAATTATCAGAAATACTAGAGGGAATTGAAGGAAAACTAAAAGACTTCACAGAAGATGATTACTGTATAATTCTTATAGGCGAATCAGACTTTACCCAGACAGTGAATAATGAAAGCTTGGTCCACCTCATCCGAAAAAGCCTTCAAGCCATTGCACATACAAATATAATTATATGTGCACCTACGTACATATGTGGCAGACCTATATACAACTACAGAGTTGAAATCTTCAATAACCTTATAAGACTAGATATAAATTCATATAAATATGGTCATCTTATTGACACCAATGCCTTTCTGCCTTATGAGATGTTTTCGAATACAACTGGTAAAGTAATGAATAAAGGATTAAATAAAGTGTTTTCCCATATCGCTAATAGAATCAGATTTGACATCGATCAAACTTATGTGAAAGAAGGTGTAAAACAAGTGGAAATGACAAATAAAGAGAATCAGTTTTTTCTTTTATCAGTCAATTAGGGTCATGCACCAAAACATATCAGGGCTTATAAATAAGTCAGACAATTTAACAATACATTTACAAGAATTTGATGAAAATAATGAGTGTATTGATGTTTTGTGCGTAACTGAGCATAATATGTGTGAAAATGACATTGACCTACTATCAGTACCAAATTTCAAATTAGCAGCTTATTACTGTAGGAAGGAAAGAAAGGGAGGATCTTGCATTTTGGTTCGCAATATTCATAGTTTTAAAATGGTTTCCTGTTTATCGAATATCTCTCTTTTAGGTGTATTTGAATCCTGTGCAATTGAATTGCTAGAACATAGTATTATAATTGTTTGTTTATATCGTGTACCTGGTAGAAATAAGCATAATTTGAAATTTACCAAAACACAAATGCTAGATATATTTTTTGAAAAGACTGAATTAATATTGAATAAGTTAGTTCATAAGAACAAAAAAATTATTATTTGTGGTGATCTCAATATTGATATTTTAAAAAGTAATGTTTCTTCTGATAATCTTAAAAATTTATTTTTTCAATATAATTTACACCTAGAATTTAATGAACCTACTAGACTTATAAGTAAAGCTTGTATTGATAATTTTGTACACAATGTGAAAAGAAGTTCAAGTAAAATTGTAGAGCTGGGTCTTTCTGATCACACCGCTCAAATACTTAAAGTACCTGTAAAAAAAACTAGTGTCATTAAACAGTGGAAAATTAAGCGTAGAGATTATAGCATTGATAATCTTGAAAAGTTTAAGGAATGTATGAAAGCCTTGCGTTTTTCTGACGTTATGACTTCTAAATGTCCAAATGAAGCCTTCAATTTATTTATTGAAATATTTAATAGTTTTTACCTTCTATGTTTTCCTTTTAAAACTGTATATATTGCAAACAAAAAAAAACCGAAGTGGATTTCTAACGGTCTAAAAATCTGTTGCAAAAAGAAACGTCAACTTCTATGGTCTTTCAGAAATCATCGCAGTGAAAATAATAAAAACAAATTAAAAAATTACTCGAAAACATTGAAGAAAGTTATTAGTTTAACCCAAAAATCACAAAATAATTTTTACATAAATACATCTGATAATAAATCCAAAGCCACATGGTCAGTAATTAATAAAACTAAATTAAACTATCCAAAAGAACCTATTGTGAAAATAAAAGAGGGAATTACCATAGTTACTGATCCGATAGACATATCTAACTTATTTAATAATTATTTTATTAATCTAGTAACTCCGAATTCAATTCTAAATGACACCTATAATAATAGTAATTATCAATGCAATTCTATTTTTATGTGTCCTACTAATCCTGAGGAAATTTTGAAAATAATGAAATCTCAAAAAAATAAGAATTCGATAGGTCCTGACGGTATCAGCATAAAAGTTATTAAATATGTTGCAGACTATATAGCCCTACCATTAAGGAATATTTCCGGATAAGTTAAAAAACGCAAAAATAATTCCTTTATTTAAAAAAGATGAAAAAACTAATATGAAAAATTATAGACCCATAGCCTTACTTTCACCCTTCTCAAAAATAATAGAAAAGATTATATATAACAGAATTTATGAATATTTTACTAAAAACAACATTTTTGCTAATGAACAAAAAGGGTTTCAAAAAACTAAAACAATAAATATGGCAATATATGATCTTCTGCATCCAATTTTAAGTAATGTGGATCAGAGAAATGATATCTGCGCTTTATTTATGGACCTAACTAAAGCATTTGATTTTGTAAAACACTCAACTCTTCTTAATAAAATTAAAAGCTATGGTATCAGAGGCAACTCCTTCAAACTTTTAGAATCATATTTAACTAATAGAAAACAATATGTTGCTATATCAGGTATTGATTTAGCAACAACAACTGAAAATGAATACTGTTCTGATATTAAAAATGTAATTAGTGGCGTTCCTCAAGGAAGTGTGCTAGGGCCGCTTCTATTCCTTATATATATAAATGATTTGCCTTTAAATGTAAAGTATCCAACAGTTTTATTTGCTGACGATACAACAGTTATCTTTAAATGTTATAGTAAGAATAGTTATGAAAATGAAATCAACAGTACTCTTCAATCTATCATTGAATGGATGGAGAAAAACAACCTTAATGCAAATCTCGATAAAACCAAAATAATGCACTTTGCGCAGAGAAAAGCCAAACCAATACTTAATATAAAATTTGACAATAAAAATATCTTAGCAGTCAATAGCACTAAATTTTTAGGATTATATTTAGATGATGATTTATCATGGAAAACCCAATGCAAAGAATTATGTAAAAAAATAAGTAGAAACTCCTACGCTCTGCATCAATTGCAAAAAATTGCCAATTCTGAAACAGTTATTACAGCTTACCATGGTTTAATTGCTTCTTTCTTGCGTTATGGTATAATTTTTTGGGGTTATTCTGTTGATAAAGAAATTGTATTTAAACATCAAAAGCGTTGTATTCGTTATATGTTTAATAAAAGTCAGACAGACAGTTGTAAACCTTTATTTAGGAAATACGAAATTTTGACGCTTCCTTGTCTGTACATTTATGAAGTATTAATTTTTGTCAAAACGAATCAAACTTTATTTCCTAGTAATTCATTAAAATCTGTAAACGTAAAATTAAGAAACAAGCATAACCTATGTATACAACAGTCTAACACTACTTTATTACATAATAGTTTAATTTGCCTTGCACCTCAAATTTTCAACAAACTACCTGAACCATTCCAGAATTTAAATTTAACTAAATTCAAACAAAAAATACACAAACTACTTGTAAGTAAATGTTATTATAATTTAAGTGAGTTTTTGACTGATAAGAACATTTCTATATAGAGAGAGATTTTTTTGAAGAAGTTTTTGTTGGTTTATATAAAAAATATATATTTCATTTGTTAAGTAATTACCACTAAATATTAAATATTTGTCGGTTCCTACAGTTACCATTATCACATAAATATTTTAAAATGTTAATATTTTTAAGTTTTCTAAAAATTTGTATGCCTGAAAATGGCCTAACACAGTGATTCTAAATAATTATTACTCTACCACCTGTAACTTTTACCTGTGTTAACAAATAAAGTTTTCTATTTCTATTTCTATTTCTATTTCAACAACCAAATTTTTAACAATAATTAAGTAGGTATATTTTATCATTTCGTTATGTTTTTGTTATTATTACTTGAGTCTAAATTATTTTTTTATTTATTTCTTGATTTTAATTTCTTATACCTTTTATCATCTAAAAACAAGTTTTTTTACGAAGTAATTTAATCATCCTGTATATGGTATTAGGAGGTTGGACAAACAAGCACGCAACAATTTTAAGGAACACTGTGCTATCTCCATGGCAGGAGTGTTGTATTTCCATGACCGAACATTTTTATTCGCAGTGTTGTTCAACCTCCATTTTAAAAGTATGATAAAATACGTAAAATCACAGCATCGTAAACAAATTTATTGGCAATTCCATATATTAGACTAAAAACTATAAATTTGCATTTATCATTCCTGAAACTAAACATCTCGTTTGATAATAAGTAAAAAAACCTTCTCCTGAACAGTGTACAAATGGAAGTTGAACATTCAAGCACGGAGGCGGCGATAAGAAATCTTGATTTAAGAAATCAAAGTAAGGGATCAAATAAATCAGAATAGTATTCATGAAATCAATCGGAAGTATCACTTAAATCGTTTAGGATTTACTTAATCAAACTAAAGGATCACTTAATACTGTGAGATTTAAATGTTACTTACGTTTGATTTAGTAAAACGATTAAGTATTAAGTGAGATTTGAGGAAATCGTTTTTGAGTAAAACATTTCTAAAATAGCATTATTTCAAATCGAACTTATTAATCTTTGATTTAATTGATACTCAACTACCCTTTTGAATCCTTACTTTTCTAAATTCAGATTTCGTCAAGTAAAACAAGATTATACGCCATTTTGAACTTTTAGAAAACAAAACAACAAAACAAAATCGAAGTGATATCGTGAAAAAAGTGTGGATTTCAGTTAAATGTGACTAGTGTAATAGTTTTTACTGAAGAAATAAGTGATTATGTGATGAGAAAAGGTAATATTAATGACATAAATGATAACTTTATTTTTATTCCATATTACAATTATTCTTTATTTTATTGTTATTTCAAGCTATTTCGAGGGCCCGTTTGTTTTATGGCTCTTTCTATCGATTTTACACGATAAATGGTCATGCGTTTAAGATTTTTATTGCTTACGACGAAATAAAATGGATTTCTAATTGTCATATTTACTTGTAGTTTACAAATTCTTAACACTAAGTAAAGTTCTTGTGTTGTAGCATAAAATGTTCACCATATTTTCTTTATTATGATTACTTAAATTGAAAACGTTTTAAATTTTTCTTCGCTTAGCAAAAATTGCATTAGTGAAATAGATTATAAAACAGTTTTAATTTTGCATTTAAATCTATTTTGCTGCCTTAACTTAAACTTCAAGATATCGCGAAACCTTAGATAAGGAATCTGGAAAACCCTATTAAATCCCAATTGCTTAAGTAAGGTTAAAGTATGATTTAGCAGTAGTATTAACTCCCCCTTCGTATTCTCCTAAATACCGTGCCCACTTTTTCTTAACTGACCCTCCAAGCAAGTCTTAGGGATATCTTGAGGGACATAATAGTTTTGGCCAAGGCAATAGCTGGAATTAGCCATGTTGCCTTCAAGAAATCTTCAATACTCAGTTAAATCTATCGGTTGCTACTTGGCCGCGTGTAGTCATATAACGGCACCGAGAAGGACCAACGGAACGCGGTGTCCCGATTCCATCTTCGAGCGTTAAGAGACGCTCCGGGGGGACGATCCCTATGTCTCCCCGAGCTGGAGGGGGTCGCGGAGTTGAACATAAAGATCGAAAGATCTCTCGACCCGACCCGACCCCCTTGCTATTAGCCGAGATGGACACCGGCGGAGTTTTAGTGGGGCGAACCCCGCATAACCCTGCGGCTCCCCCCGGGGCTGCAGGGTACTCGACAGGAGTTTCCCCGCCTAAAAAAAAGAGGTTCTGCGTTCTGCCTAGTTACGGGCTCTGAGTGTGATTCGTTATTATTATTGTTTTATTTACAACATAAACTTAATTACAGCATAAAATATCATTGTACCTATAAGTGACTGTAGACATTTTTTTACAATGCCATTTACAAGTTTTCATGGGCATACGCAGCTGTCTCCGTTCAGTGTTCTGTTATTAGGGCTGGTCTGTGCTCCTGGAGACAGTCAGTTGCTCATTCGCTTGGCTAAAGCCGCGTTGGGAAGGACTCTGAACAATATGATACTCATCTCATGCAGTATGTATAGGATACTATATGTGTTTTGTAGAAAATCACACGGCTTTGCTAGTTAGCAATAAAATAAATAACAAAAACATAATGACGTAACACTTTGTGTCGAATACAATTAAGCTATAGCCGCTTAATAAAATATTAAAGCATCATCAATACATAGTATACCAATATTATAAAGAGGAAAGATTTGTTTGATTGTTTGTAACGAATAGGCTCCGGAAATACTGAACCGATTTGAAAAATTCATTCACTTGTAGGAAGCTACATTAACCCCGAGTGTCTCAATACTCAATATATTTATTTTGCCTTCTACAATGTTAAAGTACAGATAATAATGTACATTTAAAAGTTTCAATTGTAGACCCTATTGGGTATGCAAAAAATACAAAAATATAAAAGACATTGTTTTACATTTGTAACAAAACAATAGATTGTGTGTCATAGGCTATATGAGATTTTCAAAAAAATTAGGGATCCTTACCTAAACTCAAATAATGTAACCCAAGGTGCAATATTTTCTCCATTGTTTACTTACATATTTTGACAGGTGGTTTGTTGCTGTTGTTTGTTGGCCGGGAAAGCTCGTATAAAATAAAGTCGCTTCCCGCATCTGTCCCTATGTATGCTTAAATCTTTTAAACTACGCAACAAATTTTGATGCGGTTTTTAGAGTGATTCAAGAGGAAGGTATAAGTATTAATACATGCGCAAAATAATAATAGGTTAGGCGGTACAAAGTTCGCCTGGTCGACTAGTATATACTTACAATTTACAATAAGGAACCAACCTATTACGGTGGTAGGTAAAATCACGTCATTCATTATACGACGGTATTTGAAGAAGGCAGACCACCAGCCCGATGCAGATGGTCTGACGACATAGTGAATGTCGCCGGTAGGCAGTGGATCAGACTGGCGCAGGACCGTGGTGCGTGGCGTGCGAGAGAAGAGGCCTATGTCCAGCAGTGGGCTCTTACATGCTGATGATGATGATGTGAAGAAGGTGACAGGAATTATTTTCGGTATTATTAAATACTAGTCGACCCGGCGAACTTCGTATCGCCTATCATAATACGAGGTTGTGCATGTTCTCTATCTATTAAAAAAACCACATTAAAATCCGTCACGTAGTTTAAAAGATTTCAGCACATACACACCGACAGACAGACAACGGGGGACTTGTAAATACAAGTTTTTTTATAAATAATTGAAAATAAAACGTTGAAGAGCTTTGGATTCGTTGGCTAGTTTTGTTTAGTAGCACTAGCACCTCTATAAAGAGGTATTAAGAATTTAAGATACAATAAGTACATAATATTTTTTTATCGTCTGTAAAATATGCAAATTAACCAATTAATCTATTCCCAAACAACAGCCGAACTGTAAACTGGAGAACAGGCTTTGTATCCTGTTCGACAGGTTCTTGTGTTTTTTAATGTGTCGGCATTTATATATCTTAGATTTAGGCAATATGTATATTGTTATGTTATGGTACAATTAATTCTAATATCGTGCGAATAAAATCCATTCCACTGATTACATTTTATTTAAAAAATATTTAATAGTTCCTAGTTTATGGAACAGGGTGTAAAGTGATGTATTACGTATGAGGGTGGTCTGTTAAAACCCGAGCGCAGGGAGAGATGTACAAGGGTTTATTCCTAAACATAGTGATAAAGATAAAGATAATTTTATTCACTTTCTTAATCATAATTTTACAACTAGGAGTCTCCCTTTAAGTAATAATACCTGTGCCGGGAGACACCACTCTTCCAGTAAAGTCAAAAGTGTTTCTAAAACTATCATGCAAAGCTTACAAGAATATAATTTTATTAAAGTGAGGGAATAATGACTTTAAACTTGATCAGGCGAGGGTTATATATGTCGTAGTAAGATTTGAAAAGAAAAAGAAGAAACCTGCCTTAACTCTGATTGGCTAGATTATTGCTTGCTGCTTGCTGGTGAACTCTTATTCTGATTGGTTCTCTGTAGCGTCAAAGAATATTTTAACGAACCAATCAGAATAAGAGTTTACCAGCAAGCAATAATCTAGCCAATCAGAGTAAAGGCAGGTTTCAAATTTTTCAATTATACTAGGGTTTTTGCAAAAAAAAACTGCTTTATGTCAATATGATTGAAAAAATTTAATGCTTATATCAAATTGTCCGTGTTTTTGCAAAATCCCTAGTTTTTTTGCAAAAAACCTAATTATCAAATCTTAATACGACATATATAACGTCACCCGGCCAGTGAAACTTGGCTTTTTATTCCATCCGTCGAGAAAAAATCTCATATAAAAAGCAGAACTTATGTACCGACCTAATTTTATTGACCTTATCAGCAAGCTTGTTTTTAAACCCACTTTTTCATCATAATTGCCCTTTTGAAAATAAATAATATATTTTGATACTTATATTTTCGCAGGCAACCCATACTTGCTGGCATTTTCAATGCGCAGAAACTACGCAAAGATGGTGGCGCCAAGCGGCGAGGGGCCCGACCCCAGGCTTAGTCGACTCAGCTTGTTCCACGGAATGAGGTGCGACTGTGCTACGTAATCCCCATCCTTATTATCATCATCATTGTCATTACCATTAGCCTGTAAGAGCCGGAAACAGGCTAGGCCTCTTCTTTCAGGCATGCTGGATGAGCATCGATGTTCGTTATATCAAACATCTAAACACCGATTTTGCATCGTAACATCGATTTAACAAACACTTAATCGATATCGGGCCTCTGGAATAAATCGATTTTTCAAAGTTACCATCAACAAAATCTGTAATCTATAAAATAAACGCATCCACAAATTATTTTATCAATTTCTGAAAGCAACGAAACATGAAAAAATATAGCCTTTAAAATAATACCGTTTATAAAAATAATAAGTTTACTTATACATAAACTGAGACATTTTCTTTTCTAGAGTCGTTTAAAATAGATACTAAAACCGTCGCTTGAATGTAACAAATTCTTTTGTGAAAACCGCATCAAAATCGGCTCAGCCAAACTCGAGATAATCGCGGGCAAACATACATACAGGTCAAACTGATAACCTACTTTTTTGAAGTCGGTTACAAATATATTTTTTTCAGGACGGTGACCATGGGCTGCGTGATCTTCTCCCACACCGTGCTGGTCATGGCCTACAGCTACATCAAAAACCCCAAGTACATCGAGACGGTACGCTAATTAATAATAATTTAATACCCCTAGGTACTTTATCATTATCGTCTCAGCCGAAAGACAACCACTCTTAGACTCTTACCGTCTTATTCATAAAGATACAGTGGATTTTAAGTAGCGTTACTGGAGGTCTACTTCTCTGGTTTGTCGTATGGTAAATACGTGACATCCAGTCTAAATTGACATACGTCAAATAACTAAAATGCTCTTTAATTTTTATGAATAAGAGGGTTAGACCAAAGGGATTTTCGGAAAGTTTAACGTACCTAATCGCCACGCTTGGCAGTTCTCTAGTCTGCGTGCAAGAAACTTACGACAGCCGAGTAATAACGACAGCGGGGCGACAGCGATGCATACAAAAGCATCGCTGTCGCCTTGCTTCGCAAAATTTCGTGCCCGCAGACTTAGTGTTTTTTTTTTGTTCTGTAGTTTTCCTTTAGCTTGAAATTACAGTGGCAGCGGGCGACGTGGGTGAACGGTCGCGCGTTGAGTGTAAAACGTACATTTCAATAGATGAACACAGTAGCAACGGGGCGTTTGAGCGGTTTAGATACGGAACTAATCTTCAGTCGAGCGGGAAACGCAAACTTACTTGCGTCCACCCGCCCGCTCGAAACACACGCTTGCACCGCTGCAATACCCGCTCTTCCGCCCCGCGCTTGGTACATAACTATTTGTTTGTCTTAGCGTGTTTCTTCAAGAGGCGATATCGGTCGTGCGATATAGATTCGACAGCCAATCAGGCAGGCTTCGTCGATGTACGAGCGATTTCTATTGGCTGTCGAGCCCCTATCGCACGACCGATATCGCCTCTTGAGGAAACACGCTCACCAGCGGATTCCGCTACCCGCGCCGCTGCCACTGTAAATCTTTCCTTAGTCGCCTTTGACAATGCCTCCTGGAAGGAGATAGGATGTTGGTGTTCTATGGCAAATAAAATCTTCTCAAGGACAAGGACCAAGCGTGATTTGACCTCCTCATAATTAAAAAACTATGTTACAGGAACATATGCAATTCAGCTTATATTTTAAGACTCGCGAGATGAATTTGTCCGCCAGATTTAAACAACATCTCAAACGGTATATTAATGTCTTAAAATCTTAATGTTTACGACTATAACATTTTCTCCTCCCAGACCTACGAAGATCTGTCGAAGCAGATCCTGTTCAACGGCAACCTGGTCACGTCCACATTCTTCGTGATGTCCAGCTTCCTGCTGGCGTACAACTTCCTCATCTACAGCGAGAGGCACGCCCCCTCCTGGTGGCAGCTGCCTAAAGGGATCCTGATGCGTTGGTTGCGGTAAGGGAGGGTCCTGAAAACCCAATCTGCATGCGCAAGTTAATACAAAAAAAAACATCGATACAACCGATAGACTTCCCCGGCTGGACGTAGGTCTGGTCTCCCTCACAGATTTGTGGAGAAAATTTGTGGAGGGGTTGCCGTCATCGCCACGCTTAGCAGGCGGGTAGGCGATCGCAGTGTAGCTTCAAGTATTTCAGCAAAGGACGCTGCTGCCCATTTTTCGGCTGTCAGTTAGTCACGTCTCATGACATCCATAGGCGGAGATGGGGTTAGTGCGGTATTCTATATACCGACTCCTATATTACTAGAATAAGGTACTACGCCAAGTCTATGCAAATAATTGACTTTAGACTTAGCTTCCCTCCGTAAATCTACGTCATCATCATCATCTTCGCCGAAAAACATTCACTGCTGCACAAAGCCTCCCCCCCACGCATCGCCACACCGACCTCATCCAGAGTAATCCCTCAGTTTCTACCAGGTCGTCTGACCACTTCGTTGGGGGTCTGCCTTCTCTGCGCCTTCCGATGCGCGGTCGCTACTCAAAAACTATTCGGCCCCAGTAACAATAATATCTGTTCATCGAGCTATGTGCACTGCCCATTGCCACTAAGGCTGACTCACAGTCAAGGCCACTCGGTCGAGTATGACACTGGGACAAGTCTTTCCGGAGTACTGATTATCCCGACTCGAGCCGTTTTATACTGCGTCCAGCCTATCTTGAAGTCGAAACTCGACTGTGTATATCAATTTTGAGTTGAGAACGATTTAACGTTTTATATTGGAGTGCGAGTTCGAGCTGCGACTCGACTGCGAATGACAGCCTAAGCGTGTTTCCTCAAGAAGCGATAGGGGCTCGACAGCCAATAAAAATCGCTCGTACATCCACGAAGCCTGCCTGATTGGCTGTCGAACCCCTATCGCGCGACCGATATCGCCTCTTGAGGAAACACGCTTAGTGATTAGTTCCACCACTAAGTGGAGTACAAGTCCTTAAACATACCTAAACCTAGGTAACTACACACCAATAAGTCCAATTCTAGCGGTGGCCAATGGAAGACCAGTTGGCTTCAGTTCCTTGCAGCTGAGGTCGTAAGCTGAATTGGTGTAACCGTTTCACCATACACCGACTGGAAGACGCGCGTCGATGACGACGCGCAGGGCCCGTGTGACGAGTGACCGTAGGCATGCATATTGCTGTCTATGTTAACTGTACTTTATTTTATTTTGTTTTCACTTTATCTGTGTAATTATGTCGGTTTTGGTGAATAAATGTTTTCTATTCTACCCTTAAACTTATGTTTTTGTCTCCAGATTAACCCCAGCGTACATGCTGATAATGTGCACAGTGATGTCCCTCGGGCGGCACTCGGGCTCCGGCCCGCTGTGGGACAGCGTGGTGGTGACGGAGGCGACCGCTTGCCGCCAGTACTGGTGGTCTCACATGCTCTACATCAACAACTACATTTACGATAATAATTACTGCGTGCCTCAGGCGTGGTGAGTGGGTTACATTGTTACAGCGAGCGCACAGCCTCAAACTGCGGTTTTTTTTTTTTTCATAAATTTTGTACTTTCTGACACGGCGAATTTTTACCGCCTTACAACATAAGTTTAAAGAGCCAGTTTACAGCGATGCTAGCGCCATTCACGAAAAAAAAAAATATCTTCTAAACTAAGGCGAATATAAAAAATGTGGCACTGTATGACACTAGATAATCTTGATTAGTATTTTTTGAGCACAGTAAAGTAGTCATAACTTAAAAGAACAAAATTATAAACAGATTGTGGCTAAAAGTAGCCACTTTTAGTAACACTTTGTAGCTTTCTTTGGTCTTTAACTTAAAAGCTATACAACAGTGCCCTAAAAATACTAGGCTACATTACATGACTTGGCGCGCGGCCGTTGCTAAGTGAAGTTCATTTTCGTTTTACTGCCTCATAAAATTAATAAATCAGTGTACTAATACATTTAGAACGATCAAATTTTAAGGCTAAAACAATGTTCGTTTAGCAAAGATTTTAGTTACGGTATCAGATTTGCACTACATTAAAGGACAGGGAAGATATTACAGTGAAATATATACAGTGAATTGCAATCTTAATATTTTTACTGTGTTGCACTTGTGACTATAGCTCAAGGCCATACTAGGGTCGGTCACTCACCCGCAAAATCAGCGTGTCTACGAGTTGCACCGGCTAGCACGCACTACAAGCGACGCGATGGCGATGTGTTTGGCTTGCAATTCTATCGCGCTGGAAAGTGAGGCACTGTTATGTATCTTGTGCAAAGGTACATATCATCATAACTGCCTCAATATAACAACAGCACAGTTCCTGGAAAATGCACATAGCCTGAGGAGAACCTGGCAATGTCACGCCTGCGTAAATGTTAACCGTAGGAGAAGAGGCGACAATACTCCAGTGCGCGACCACTTAGCGCCTCCCCCACTCCCTACTGATATGTCCTATGAGGACTTGAACGAAGGCAGCCACTCCTTACTGGTTGAGAGTCCGTCCAGGGACAATACCAGTCTCTCGCTGCCTGAATTGACCGGCAAGCGTCAGGGCGAGCGGGTAGGGGACATGTCTTGTGCGGACTTCGCAGACTTCTTCGATTCTCGTTTTCGAGTGGCATGTGACCAGATAAAGCAGGAGTTTCTAGCCATAACCACATCGCTATCGACTAGACTCTGTGAAGTTGTCACAGAACTTGGTGTTATGAAGGATAGAATTGGGGAGCTGGAGAAGCAGAATGAGGAACTACGCACTGAACTCAGTAACGCCAAGGGGGAATCGAGCGACACTTCTGGACTACAGGACTGTATTAAGCAACTACGATCTGAGCTGAATGAGCGAGAGCAACAGTCTCTCCTTAATGACATCGAAATTTCCAATGTTCCCGAGTGCGAAGGAGAATCAGTTGGCCATATCGTTCTCGCTGCGGCTGCAAAGTTGGGCATGGTGCTGGAAGAGCGTGACGTCGTTAGCGCTTATCGCGCGGGTCCTCGCCGTGGTGTTGGGGAAGGAGCGGGTTCGCGTCGGCCGCGTCCCATCGCAGTTCGCCTAGCACGGAGGACACTGAGAGACGAAATGCTCAAGAGTTCCAGGGTGAGGCGAGGCTGTACTACGGTCGACATCGGTCCTCCTTCGCATGAACCTAAGAAGCTCTATGTCAACGAGCGTCTTACGCGAACGAACCGTAGCATTTTTGGCAAAGCTAGAGAAGCTGGCAGCCGCAACAATTGGCGGTTTGTTTGGACGAGAGATGGACGTGTTCTCGCCAAGCAGCGGGAGGGAGCGACCACTCACTGGGTACAGACGGAGGAGGATATAGAGCGGGTTTTTGGCAAGAGAACAGTTTCATCTGCATAGCAACGCAAGGTTTCACCTTATATCCCAATCTGATCTGCATGTTTACTTTTATTATTTTTCTTCTATTGCTTATATTATTTTTTTGTGTTCGCGCTTATTGTCGCACAACGACAATGTCACTCTTTACACATTTTTTGTTTGTCTGGTTTGCTGTGTCTATGCGTGTGATTGTGTATGTGAGGGGCTTTGACTATATTGCCTATTTTAGGGTAACTTACAGTGCTTCAGTCTTTGCGCTAACTTGTAATTATATATTAATACAAATATCTATTATTTTTATATTTATAGAAATATTTATTGTTTACATTATTCTACAAAGTATAAGAAACACTTTCTCTTATATATTTTACGTAACTGCTCACGCACACACACTAAACACAACTCATATGCTATTAATTTACAATATTATTCTTTATACACATTACATACACACTAAAAAAAATAACATGTTAAGTAATAATATTTATCTAACACATATCATTACACCATTAAAATTTATATACGCTGAAATAATATATTTCTCGAAAAACACATGTAACATCGTTCCAAAATTGCAAAATCAAATCCACATAATATCATTTTTTCATATCAGAGCATATTTTCTTTTAAACAACCTTGTAATGATTTCACATTTAGGATCGGTTAGTAAACTTAATTCGCTTACATTGATAATTCGTAGTTATCTTAAAAATGACTAGTAAACAATTTAAAGTTGGCCTTTTCAATGCCGGTTCACTGGGAACAAGGCATGATGAGTTTATTGCCGCTTTGGATCGGATAGCTCCGGATATCTTAGCGGTGAATGAGACGTGGCTTCGCGGAGGAGACGAAGCGCGCGCCCCACCCATAAAAACACATCGCTTACGTCATGCGCCTCGACCGCCCGATATACCGAAATCATCTGGTGGCGGAGTTGGTTTTTATATTCGCAAAGGCATTTATGCGCGCACAGTCACTCATATCGAGGCAAGTAATGTCGAACAAATGTGGGTATCAGTTAATATAAAACATGTAAAACTGATTATAGGGACGGCGTACCGACCTCAGTGGCTGGCAGCTGATACTTTCCTCGACGCACTAACCGAATCAATAACTTCGTTTTCTAACTACGACTACTTAATTTTGCTTGGGGATTTTAATATCGACCTCCTTGTAAATGACAGTAATAGTTATCGACTTCAGCAGTTTTTGCGATGCACGAACCTTGTTAATTCAATCGACGAACCCACACATTTCACATCGCACAGCGCAACCCTCATAGATTTAGTTTGTACCGACGCGAAGGTATCGCGGGTGAGTGTCGACTACATACCTACATTGGGAGCGCATGCAATCGCTACTGTGACATTAAAAATAAAAAAAGATAGACCCACACCGAGGAACGTAATTTGTCGGAATATCAAATCTATTAATTTAAGTAATTTTAATGATGATTTATTAAGTATAAATTGGGATAATATTTTAAATATTTCCAATGTGAATGATATGATTTTGACATTTAATAATTTTATTATATATTTATTTTATTTATTTATTTATTTATTTATTTGATAAACACGCTCCTTTAAAATTAATAAAAATACGTGGTAAACCGACACCCTGGCTTAACTCAAATATTAAGCTTATGATGAAGCTTCGTGACAAGGCTCATGATAGATATCGACGCAGTAATTCTGAAGCACACAAAGCGGAATATAAATCTTTAAAGCACATGGTCAATGTTAGTATACACACTGAAAAAAAAGCATTTTTTGATTTTAAAATAAATAACAATATTCGTGACCCAAAACAACTTTGGAACAATCTAAAAAGTAGTTTTCTGCCGCAAATCAAGACCAAACATGAGCTTCCAGAATGTTTTAGCGACCCTCACAAAATTGGCGATGTTTTTAGTAATGTACCGGGTGGTAAAGATGTCCCCCCAGCATTACTTTCATATTTTGCGCATAACAGGTTCGGCAACTCATCATTTGCTCTTCACTGTGTGGATGAGCAAACAGTAGCTCGAATAATCATGTCTATTAGAACCAAGGCTCAAGGCGTTGATGGTATTTCGATGGATATGCTTATTCTTACCTTGCCCCACACTTTGAATGTTATTGCAGCCATCATTAATCACTCGTTGCGTACTTCCACTTTTCCGGATGCCTGGAAGGTGGCAAGCGTTACTCCTGTTCCTAAAACAAGTGACCCCGTTGATGCCACTGCACTTAGACCGATTAGCATCTTACCGTGCATGTCTAAGATTTTGGAAAGGGTCGTATATAACCAGGTAGTTGCGTATTGTGAATCTAACAATATTTTGCCGAATCGTCAGTCTGGTTTCAGGAAGGGCTGCAGCACGAACACTGCCTTGCTTGATGTAGTTGATGGCATTCTATCAGCACAGGATTCTGGCTCGGGATCAATTCTCACCCTTTTAGACTTTTCCCGCGCTTTCGACTGCATTAATACAAAACTTATGCTTGCTAAGTTGCAGTACTATGGATTTGATTCGGCTTCGATTGCTTGGTTTGGGAGCTATTTAATGGAACGATCTCAGCGAATTGACCTTAGAAAATCAGATGGGTCTCTCAATAGTTCTCGAGAGTATCGATTGGAGAGAGGCGTTCCACAAGGATCTATTTTGGGACCCCTACTGTTTATTATTTACAGTACTGATGTAACATCAGTAATATCACACTGTAAATTTCACATTTATGCGGACGACCTTCAGCTATATCTGGATGTTGGTGATCGTCAGTATGCGGATGCTATAAACAAAATTAACGAGGACCTTGAACAAGTGTGTTCTTGGGCATCACGTAACTGTCTGGTCCTAAATCCAATTAAATCAAAGTATATGGTTTTAGGCTCTAAAAAGCAAATAGAGAAGATAAGTGCTATTAATCCAGTTGTTACAATAAACGGGATTCCTATTGAAAGGGTCGCGAAGGCAAGAAACTTAGGATTGATGATGGACGAACACTTAAACTTTGAAACCCATGTATGTGAGCTGGTGCGCAATTGTTTTTATCGTTTGAAGGTTCTGTACAACATGCGTCCCTACCTTAGTGTCAAACTGAGAATAAAGCTATGTGATGCTCTTGTGCTAAGCAAGCTAAACTACTGCATAAGCGTTTACGGTCCGTGTCTGTTAAAAAAAACTAAATGTCTTCTGCAACGGGTCCAGAATGCTTGCGCTCGTTTTTGTTTTAATATCCCACCACGTACACATGTTACGCCATACTTAAACGACGCGGGCATCCTGAAAATGGAAGGAAGACAGAATTTGTTTTTAGCGTGCCTGCTATTTGATGTGGTGAAATTTCATAAACCAACGTATCTATATGAGAAACTGACCTGGTGCAATGATCGACGAAACGTTAGGCCTAGCAGAAAACCACTCAGGGTACCACATCACCGGACCACTGCTTTTCGCGGAAGTTTCACTTATAGTGCCTCAAAATGCTGGAACAATATACCACCTCCTTTCTATAGTATTGTTGGTAAAGCTACTTTTAGGAAGTGCTTAAAAAAACATTTATTGAGTTTACAGTAGGCATTATAAGTGTTCAAACTTTTTATTCGTACGTTTACAAATCTCTTGTTAGTATTTATTGTATGTATAATGGTGTTTATTATTTATTTATTTATTGTTTAATGTATAGGTATTAAATATGTAGGTAGGTACCTACCTTTCTATCATAATATTATGAAGTGCAAAGACTTGATTGACTGATTGAGGTTGCACTACGATTTATTGATTGTGTGATGCTTGTGTGTGTGCCGCACGACTGTCTATGGTCTTGGCAGAATACCAGCGTTGCATTTTTTATTTTATTTAATAAATGCAACATATGCTGAGTCAAGGCCCTTTCACATCCACAATACATGCAATTTTTTCTCTGTTGTATTTTTTTTTTTATTTTTATTTTTTTATTATTGTTTAATTCATAGGGTATTGCTAAGGTTTTATTCATGCTGTAAATTTTGTTTGTATTATTGATGTGAATAAAGATTTGTCTATGTCTATGTCTATGTCTATGTCATTATCTAGTGTCATACTGTGCCACATTTTTGATATTTGCCTTAGTTTAGAAGATATTAATATTTTCGAGAATGGCGCTAGCATCGCTGTAAACTGGCTCTTAAGCAATGTTTTCTGCGGAACAGTAACAATCTTAATTTGAAAAGTGGTATTTTATACTTCCAATAGAGACTGAGTACCACTTTGTTATCCTCGTGCCCACCTCCACTGGAAAATTCGAAGGGTGCAACCGCTTATTAAGAAAAAAACATGTTTCGTTCAGCAGAGTAGAGTTTTGCAACCGTTTCGAACAATCAAAGAATATTTTTTGGCGTGTTTCGCCGCCATTCAAAAAGAAACTGACGATGATGTTGTCTTTTTCGCACGCATTGGTTTCGCTTCACAGCGGAGTTATGCTACCACCATAATCTTTGTAAGATCCGAAGTGTATTTAAGGCCCTGCCTACCCCCAGGTACCTGGCAGCGGACACGCAACTCTTCTGCCTCGGCCTGCTGGTCTGCATATCAGCTCGCACCAATTCCGCGCGCAAGCGTTGGCTCGCCGTGCTCTCATTCCTGTCTCTGCTACTGCCGGGTCTTCAAACTTACTTCCAAGGGCTGGATGCTGTTGTTCTACAGTCTCCCGAGTTAGTTTCTGCTTATTTAGGCTAAGACTAGACTTGTGGCGGCGGCATGGAATACGAACACCCCCTCTTCTCCCATCTATGTAATACTAGCTGTCCCGGCGAACTTCGAACTGCCTTAAATTTTAACTTCCCCTACATTTTTCCATATTTTCTCACCTTTTAAACCTTCCCTGGACTACTACGATCATTTTAAAACCAAAATCTGCTATAACGGCCTGACCGCTCCCGAGTTTTAGCGAGACTAACGAACCACGATTTTTTTAAATATATATACTTAGTAGATGGTCTTAGAGCATTGACCAACACAACATTTATTGGTTAAACATACACGTAGTAAAAGGAAGTTAAGTATTCACTCCAAATCCTGAGGGCTGGTCTAACCGTTGGAACAAACAATCTAGACCCAAAATTTTTATAAGTATTATAATCTTCTAGTTGACCCGGCGAACTTCATACCGCCTAACCTATTACAATTTTGTGCATGTATTATACTTATAAACCTTCCTCTTGAATCACTCCATCTATTTAAAAAAACCGCATCAAAATCCATTCCGTAGTTTTAAAGATTTAGGCATACATAGGGACAGACGCGGAAAGCGACTTTATATTTTACTAGTCGACCCGGCGAACTTCGTACCGCCCAACCTATTGCTATGTTGCTCATGTATTATACTTATAACCCTTCCTCTTGGACCATTCTATCGACTACAAAAAACCGCATCAAAATCCGTTGGATAGTTTTAAAGATATAAGCATACATAGGGACAGACGCGGGAAGCGACTTTGTTTTATACTATGTATTGACTATGTATTGATGAAGTAGAATAGTAGATGGTCTTACAGCATTGGCCAACACACCTTTATTGGTAAAACGTACACGTAGATCTACATTAATATAGTTAATCCAAATCCTGAGGGCTGGTCTAACCGAAACAACCAATCTACACCCAAAATTGTTATAAGTATTATAATCTATGAAATTCTGAATTTTGCTTACAATCTTAAACACCTCTCTCTCTCTACACACAGAAAATATCGTAACCTGTACAAAACTGATGATACGTTCCGTAAGCTTTACATAGCCGGGCACTGCAACCTGTCCGCGGCTACCATCGGCCTGGCCGGGGGCTTCCTCGTCTACCACTGGCAGAAGGAGGGGAAGAACCTTAATCAGTGGGTAAGATCTGCTCTTAGTTCATAACATAACATAGTCTCACGACTGTCGTAAGGCAAGGCAAACATTTTTTGCCTGAGCCAATTGGTGGGCACCCTGATCTACCTTGCCTCTCGCAGTATAGGATACTTTACCAAATAAGCTATCAATATTAATTAGATTAGTCTAATTGACTTTCAATAAGTGATATCATGTAACCTATATTGAATAAATAATTTTTTACTTTTTTGTTACTTTTACTATTCCCCGAAAAGTTAGGCAGAGGCACCAGCTCGTTGATTGAGGCCGCGAGAGGAGAGTCGGACCCACGTTCGTCCGAGTTTATGTGTATGTCGTGGCCAGATCGTTAAATTGGCCACTTCATGATATGGCCGGCTATTTCATGAAAAGTGATTTTTTCATGAAATGGCCGATTTTCGTAGGCCAGATCATTGAAATGTCAACGTTTAACGATTTGGCCAAGTAATAGCATGACTATTTCATGAAATGGCCAAATGTTAGCGATCATATCGTTGAATAGTTAAAAATTTCTCCGCTAGTGGCGCTGTTGTTGCATTTGTGTTGTGTGTTTTGATTAGTGATTTCAAAATTGAGGATGAGAGAGGGCCTCATTCTTTAGACATTCACTAATTTAGCAATATTAGCATTTATTGTATAAGTAACATACTTATATTTTCCAATTTAAATAATTAATATTAAAGTACCTACATAGTACAAACATAATTAATGTTAAGTGATTATTTGATGTAAGTAACGTTATAATAAATAAAAAAATGATTAAGTACTTATAATCTTTTTTTATTTCACCTTTATATATTATCACTCTACATTCATGATTTGGCCAAACGTGGTTGGCCAAATCGTTGAACGTTGTCATTTCAAATACATTTCAACGATCCGGCCAACGAAAATTGGCCATTTCATGAAAAAATCACTTTTCATGAAATGGCCGGCCACATCATGAAATGGCCAATTCAACGATCTGGCCACGACATGTATACCATCGTAATCGTAACAAGGGGCCAGTTTGTCGCCGCAGTTATAGCGACCACTACTGCGGCCGGGGCCAACTTAACTTAATAGTTCAAGAATAAAATTTCTGAAATCATCCATCACCATCATCAATCCATACTATCTACATCTCTTACATCATCACAAGAAGTAAACATATCGAATTAATGTTTAGTGTAGCGTTCCAAAAACGGTGTCTTGAGCTTCTATCCTAATTCTAATCGTACTTACCTAAGTTATATTATGACTGAATGCATAATTGAATATACCTACACCTCTGAAAGTCAATTTGACTACACATCTAATCTAATAGGTATTGATACCTTATTTGGTAAAGTATCCTATACTGCGAGAGGCGAGGTAGTTCAGGGTGCCCACCAATTGTCTCAGGCAAACAAATGTTTGCCTTGCCTTACGACAATGGTCGCCTGGAGACGTCCCCAAACGAGCTCTCCTCTGTCCAATAATTCTACTCCCTTTCGCAATGATTTTACAGCGTAGAGAAGAAAGGGGTAACAAACCCTACTTTACAATTTATGTCTTTTATCTCATCTTGTTCGTAGTGGTGCCGTTACTTGACCTGGGCAATGTTCCCGTTGGGCGTGGGCGTGATTCTGACCGGAGGGCTGTTCTACATGGACGGCATCGAGGTCCCCGTCTTCTGGCGCGTCCTGTACGCGATGACGTACAAAACTCTATTTCAACTCGTCTTAATAGTGCTGATAGCTACGATGATATTCAAAACTGAGAGTAAGTACTTAAAGCTTTTGATTTAGTTAGGTACTGTTGCGGTCTAGGACGGCGTAACAGATTTGTCTAAGGTCTCGAGCGCCCTGGACTGTATTTACCAACATTAACAAAGATCAAGAGATGTTTTGCAAGGGTTCCCTACTTGAGTTCGAAAATTCTTTATTCGAAATTCTGTTTACCGACGAATGATACATCGAAAGATTGATATTTCGACGACTTTTTTCTTCTATGGCTTGTTTGTTCGGTGCCTTGTTACTTCGAAAATGTTACACCGATGCCTTGTTACTTCAAAAAACGTTACACCGATGCCTTGTTTCTTCGGAAAACGTTATATCGATACCTTTTTACTTCGAAAAACGTTACACCGATGGCTTTGTACTTCGAAACACTTGTACTTGTGCAAACATTTCATTTAGATTTACAATACAATACAGAAAAACGGAAAGTGTTACGCCGCCCTAGACCGCCACTGTACTATTTTTACTGATCATTATTTTTTTTTTTTAAATAGTTTATTTGCATAAAAAAAACTTACATCTATTACATAGTGTCACCTACTAAAACCCAGTAGGGTTTGTATGAGGAGACAAGGTTCGGTTTCTTACGCTATTCAACTCATTATTCGGTAATAGTAATAGCACTAACAAATTAAAAGTAACAAAGACAAAAAAAAATGAACTACCTATATAGGTACATAGTCATAGTCAATGTTTTGGTCTTCGGTGCACTTCGTATACCGCTAACTCTATACATAGCAATTTTTAACTCTATACGTGCAAGCGTATCATATTTGCGTGAGTAAGATAAAGACGTGATATTTGTACCACATTTATACCACAGTATTATATTATTGTAACACTGTTTTTATACAGGGAGGTAACCTAGCGGTAACCGAGCGCAGGGGAGCCGCACTTGCAGAGGGAGGCAGGGAGTGCCCTTACCGTGATAGAGATAAATTGTAAAGTAGAGTCCTCTTTGCGGACGACACCTCTTTAACATTTAAAGTTAAACGAGGTGACTCACTCAACTTAGATATAAATAAAACATTAGTGGAGATTTCTCAATGGTTTACTTTTAATAATTTACTTTTGAACGCAAAGAAAACTAATTGCATTAAGTTTTCCTTGCCAAATGTGACTGCTTATGATACAGACATACATTTGGACAATAACAAGCTTAATCTGGTAAATCAAACTGTATTCCTTGGTATCACTCTAGATTCGAAACTTCAGTGGGGCCCCCATATCTCAAATCTTGCGGCAAGGCTCAGTTCGGCTGCGTACGCAATCTGGAAAATCAGAAAATTAACTGATGTTTCTACCGCGAGACTTGTGTATTTCAGTTACTTGCATAGCTTAATGACCTATGGCTTGCTTCTATGGGGAAGAGCTGCAGATATTAACGTCATTTTTATACTACAAAAACGCGCAATTAGAAACATTTATCAGCTTAAAGCTCGCGAGTCCCTCAGACAAAAATTCAAAGAAATTGATATTTTGACGCTTCCGTCCCAGTACGTCTTTGAAATTATTATGTATACTCGTAAAAACTTACATATGTTTGATAAAAAATGTGATAAAATTAAAGACCTTAGAACGCGTAGCAAAAACAAACTAAGTATTCCACAGAACAGACTAAAACGGACAAACAAATGCTTTATAGGAAACGAAGTAAGATTTTATAACAAGATCCCAGAAGAGATTTTGATCCTGAATGATAATGAGTTTAAAACTCGTATCAAAAAAGGTTTGATTAAGAAAGCTTATTACAATGTTGATGATTATGAAAACGACAAAGACGCATGGAAGTAGTCTAGCTCTGCACGATATTTTCATTATTTCATGTATGTACTTTAAATCTTATTAATTTATGTTCTTTGTATTGTAAATTGAATTGTAATGTCACATATATAAGAACAAAAAAAAAAAAAAAGAGAAATTGTAAAGTAGAGTTTGTTACCCCTTTCTTCTCTACGCTGTAAAATCATTGCGAAAGGGAGTAGAATCATTTGACAGAGGAGGGCTCGTTTGGGGGCGTCTCCAGGCGACCATTGTCGTAAGGCAAGGCAAACATTGTTTGCCTGAGCCAATTAGTGGGCACCCTGAACTACCTCGCCTCTATCAGTATAGGATACTTTACGAAATAAGGTATCAATATTAATTAGATTAGTCTAATTGACTTTCAATAAGCGATATCTTGTATCCTGTATTGAATAAATCATTTTTTACTTTACTTTACTTTTTTTACTTTACTTTAGAGTTTGTTACCCCTTTCTTCTCTACGCTGTAAAATCATTGCGAAAGGGAGTAGAATCATTTGACAGAGGAGGGCTCGTTTGGGGGCGTCTCCAGGCGACCATTGTCGTAGGCAAGGCAAACATTTGTTTGCCTGAGCCAATTAGTGGGCACCCTGAACTACCTCGCCTCTCGCAGTATAGGATACTTTACGAAATAAGGTATCAATATTAATTAGATTAGTCTAATTGACTTTCAATAAGCGATATCCTTTATCCTGTATTGAATAAATCATTTTTTACTTTTTTTACGTGCCCGTAGTACTCTTTATTTTGCTTGGTTTAGTGTAAGTAATAATATATCTGTTTTTCCAGCTGTATACAGCAGCATAGTGTCGTGGCGCGGCTTCACGTGGTCGGGCCGCGTGTCCTACTGCGCGTTCTTAGTCCACACGCTCTTCCAGCGCGGCATCATCGGCTCGCAGCGGGTCATGACGCACATGTCTACGCTTTATGTGGTATGTATAGTATAATCAATATAATATATATAAAACTCATAAAACTCTTCCGTTACTGACTGACTGACTGACTGACAGACAGACAACGCAGAGCCGAAACTACTGGGCGTAGCGGGCTGAAATTTTGCTTGTAGGTTCTTTAGGGAGTGTAGGTGAGCACTAAATTCTGTGCGTGTGAAATTCCTATGGAAACGAAGATTTTTGTTTTTATCAGAAATCTACACGAGTGAAACCGCGGGGCAGCCTCTAGTAATAATAATAATAACATATCACACTCAGAGCCCCTAACTATGTAGAATAGAACCTATATCTAGGGTGCCCGAAACATATACAGAGACGAACAGTACACCCAGACCGGGAAACAAACAGCGATATTCATAATAACAATGTTCGCCCCGCCCGGAATCGAACCCAGGTACAGGCACACCCTTCTCAGTCCACATCACTGCCAACTGAGCTACGAAGCAGTCAGCAGCAGCAGTATGTCTTAAGTACAACCTAGGCGAAACTACTTTGACCAACTTAAGGGAAAGTGTCGAGTCATATCAAGAGCTCGAGCAGCTAGCGGAGAGTTGAATTTAGCCGCTTTTGATCATAATCATCACAGCCTAGAGAAGTCAACTGTTGGATATAGAGACTTTATGAGGAGCGGGATTTCTCTTTCTTCTTCTTTTTCTTCTCTTCTCTCTCTTTTTTCTTCTCGTACTCCGCTACGGCCGGACGTGTTTCCTACTTTTACTCAATAGTTTTTGTATTTTTTTGAAAAATCTACGTTATAAATCGTGATTGGGCCAATTGGTGGGCACCCTGAACTACCTCGCCTCTCACAGTATAGTATACTTTACCAAATAAGGTATCAATAGCAATTAGATTAGATGTAGTCTAATTGACTTTCAATAAGTGATATATTGTATCCTATATTGAATAAAGAATTGGACTTTGACTTTGACTGACTTTGATTGGATGTTGGACGTGATTTCTTATTCCTGCTCTAACAACGATCGCAATATGGCTCTCTTCTTCGAGATTTTTAACAAAGGACGCTGCTGCCCGTCCTTTGGGTAATCCCTTAGTTGCCTTTTACTACACCCATAGATGGAGTAAAGAAAGTAATATGCCATCACCACGCGTCACTTCCCAGCTTATTAGTCTCAAAACTACTTACTTTTATCCAATCTCCGCTGGAGCAAAGGGCCAAAGCAAATCGCCGCAACACTCGACGGTCTTGAGCAATATCGCAGACTTCCTCCCAGGTGCTCTGCGTGTGCTCCAGATCCTCCTTCATAGCGCGCTGCCACGTGTTCTTGGGTCTGCCAATTCGCCTTTTTCCGCCCTTTTCCGCCTCAAAATCCACTAAAATATTTTATTCTACAGATGACAATATTGTCGGGGACAATATTCATGGCATACATCACAGCTGCGTTGCTCTGGGTGACTGTAGAGTCGCCGATCTCTCAAGTGACGCGCGCCATTATGGAACCACAACGCGGCAGCCATCTTGAAAAAAACATGGCGACCAACGGCCATACGAATGGCGTATTGGATGGACAAACAAAATTGTAGGTAACAAGTTGGTGTTAAAGTTTGAAATTTATTTTTTTATATTAGTTTGAAAGTCATATTTTATGTATTGTCTCAACATGTTGATATTATATATTTCCTGTTCTTTATATATATCTACTTAGTATAATATTTATAGTACAAATTCATTTAGAGGGCGTTAGGAACGAACTCAAATGTATAAGGACAGGTATTTTTTTAGGACATGCAATTAAAATAAATTGGCTTTAACAGCTACTCCATTTGTAATAACAAATTTTCAAAATTTTATTATGTTGTCACAGGCTTTCAAAAAAATTGAGATAAACGAACGGTCAGAGTGTCTGTTTTCAAGAGTTTTTCCCAGGTGAGTCAATTCAGGCGAAGGATTTGATTTTTGCACAAAAATTTGCTTTAGCTTCTGCAATTTACAGTTTTGAGGGGTTTTCTGTATATTTTTCTTTGCTTAGAATTTGCTTACAGAGATATTGGAAGAACGACGTTTTTTTAGGAGATCAATATCAATTGCAAAGTGTGATAAGTGATTCAGTCCGCGGACACCGCTGAGCGATGTCGGCAGAGCGAGGTGACAGCGATGTATAAAAAAATATTGCACAGTGATAAACGATGTATTCAAAGGTACTTACTTACTTTTGAATACGTCGCTGTTGCCCCGCCGCCGCCATCGCTTGGCTGCCGCAAGTTTCATGCCCGCAGACACAAAATATATTTAACTAGCTAAATGTAAATAGTAATAATTATCTTATTTTGATGGCGTGATGCGGGCTCTCAACATAGGTACAGTGGCGGTCTAAGTCGGTGTAACACTTCCGGTTTTCTGTATTGAAAAATATCTCTTGTTCTTTGGTAATACAGTCTAGGGCGCACGAGACCATAGACAAATCTGTTACGCCCTCCTAGGCCGCTACTGTGCTATACATTGATTTTTTCATAAACTTATCAAAATAACGAAACTAGATTTGGAGCTTACAACTGGCACACCACACAGATGTGATGGCGGATATGTTTGAGTGTATTGTATACCGTACCTTGTACTATATGTAAGCACTATAGGTCCATGGTGTACCCCATCTATACCTGCCGTTTGGACGCAATTTGGTTTGATGTGCCAGCTAATCGGCCGCTCTTTGTTGCCTTTACAAACTCCTTCAGTTTCGCTTTTACTTCTTGCTTGCTGTTGATGCTTGATCTGTTGTATATATTTTATTGTACTAGGTAGATTTAATTTGTATATATTTAACATTAATATAATTTTTCGGAAATACTAAATACAAGAATGTATTGTGATATAGAGATTGGTTTGGTTTGGATATTGTGCTCTCTGTTATTTTTAACATTAGCTAAGTAGTAAGTTTGTACGAATTGTCTTGCCATGTACTTTATTGAAATATCGTTGTATAGTATACGAGTCACTTGTAGCATACGTACGTAGTCATATGTAATTTTACTTAAATCAAACTAACATTCCTGTTAAATTGAATGAACCCTGTTAAAAAAAAACTTTTATGGGCGTAGAGTTTTACCCTCAAGGCTACTACTAGCTTAGGGTTCAACTGAGTCTTTAACGGAAACTTAGCTTGATGAAAAATTGTATATTGTACATTTGATTATTTTTTTCGCTTGTTGGCGTTAGTTTTTCTTGTACATTTGAAATAAAGAATAAGAACACAGAGTTATCCGTAATCTTCATAAAAAAAAAAAAAATTACAACCGGCCAGTATTTTCATGTCGGTGTTGGTAGACACAATACATCAGTCAACACAGTAGGTAAGCATACGCTCGATGGATTATGAGACGGCCCGAGCCACCATAAATCTAATCGAGAAGGGCCTGATCATGTTCAAACTTAGCAAGACAACTCAAAACATGTAAATGTCAGCCATAGTGTTTCTGATTTTTAATGTTCGCCATAGTTTTTTTTTTTTTAGTGTAAATCGAACAAGCTAGATTAATGTTACTTTACTGTAAGAGTCCGTTCCCATTATGCCGTGGCGACAAATAGTTGTCCTATAATAAAAAAAAAGTTATGGACGACAATTTGTAGAGTATCAAGTGAATACCTCTATTTAAATAAGCAAAGCAACTTAGTCGATTGTGAGACTTTTTACGTCATGTCATAATGGATTACGTTTAGTAACTTTTTCATATATGTATACATGACTTGTTTTGTTTGATTTGTAAAAAAAAATGTATTTTCGGGTCATTATAATTATTTTATATGTGTAAAGTTTTTTTTCCGGTAACTGGTTTACTTATTTGGTTAAATAATAAAATTCCCGAATGTTATTTAACAACGTTTATTTAATTTTGGTCTTCTCTAAAAAAAATAAAAAATATAAGACTAAATTATACTACTTAACTACTTCCTGACTGATGCTGATTTACTGTTAAGGTAGGATAAAGTTTACAAAGACAACTAAAAAACTTTATTGTGCTTAATTAAACAACAAAAATACTTTACTTTAATATTCTTAAAACTAGACGTTAAAATCCAATATCCTACCTACGTAAATAAATTAAATTTTTTAAATAAAAAAAACTGTATTTTTATTCGTAACCCTAAGGTCCAGCGCACATCAATGCATGCCCCGTATTAGGACGTGATTTTGGCAACCCTCGTAAAGGACTTTTTAACCTATTTTACGAATTTTTATAATTTCAAAATATCACCCAATGTTATAAATTATTCAAACTCTATCACGATTCCTACTAACATGCGCGACGAGATCAAAACTCTTGATCGCCACCGGCGCAGCGGTCACCCGCGCCGGTGACACGCGCGGTCTTGCATCCTTCTCGCACACCGCCTTCCACAGCTGGCTGCAAGGGATCTCTATCAGTAGACAGAGAGGGATGGAGACTAGGTAGGTCAGTACTGACACTGTGATCAGTAAGGATATCTGGAAAAAACAAAAAAGGTAGTCGTTAAGATAAATACGTTATAAAGTCACATAAAAATCACGCCATATCGAATGATAAGCTGTCATGAAACTTGTAAGTTGCCCGGAGGAAATCCCTCCTAGCGATTAGGTGGCCAATTGTATGCATGAAATTCAATGTATTTCGCAACTCACATCCAGTGACTTCCGCAACCTTTCGTCTCTACTCAGCGTAATACGGCGCTAAAATAACGCTTACTTTCCATCAAGTCTTAGAGCATGTACGCACAATGCGGTTAGCAGCGATGCGGTCAGCCTCATGGTTGGTATTTAGTATGCAACCGCATGTGACTGTTCACTCCCAACCGCACAAAATGACATATTAACGATCAATTGCACGGCTGACCGCATTGCGGCTAATCGTTTAGTGTTTCGCGCGCCAGTTTTTACATCAAGAGTGTTGAATGGCGACACTTTTGGTCATATTTTCGCTTTCGCATTATACTTACACAAGCGTAGCCAGACACGTGCAGTTCCCGCTCGTCGCCGCCCACCAGCACCCGCAGCAGCATGAAGTGCGTGAGGAACGCGCAGTAGGAGAGTCTGCCCAGGGGGTGGAAGCCGCGCACGCGGAACAGCGAGGCTAGGGCCGCTGGGGATACACAGATATTGTAGGGTGGAGAGGGAGGAGTAGAATCATTTGACAGAGGAGGGCTCGTTTGGGAGCCTCTCCAGGCGACTATTGACGTAAAGCAAGCCAAACATTTGTTTGCCTGAGCCAATTGGTGGGCAGCCTGAACTACCTCGCCTCTCACAGTATAGGATACATTACCAAATAAGGTATCAATAGCGATTAGATTAGATGTAGTCTAATTGTCTTTGACTGCTCCGTGGCTCAGTCGGCAGTGATGTGGACTGAGTAAGCGTGTACACCCGGGTTCGATTCCCGGGCGGGGCGAATGTTGGTATGATGAATATCGATGTTCGTTTCCGGTCTGGGTGTGATGTTCGTCTCTGTGTGTGTTTCGGGCACACTAGATACAGGTTCTTCCTAGTTAGGGGCTCTGAGTGTGATGTGTTATTATTATTATTATTAATAAGTGATATCTTGTATTGTTTATAGATTTTTTGATTTTGATTTTGTATACACATACAGACATTTGATTTAATTTCATATTTATATCGTGATCCAGCTCGCAGGACCAAAATGTGGGAGCGATTAAAAACATTTTTATGTTATGATGTTCAGTTAATGGGCAAATCGGTATAGCTCGAAAAACAGATGGTCGCTAGGGTCGAAAATTTCTCTAGAAACGACCGCGCACCGGAAGAAGCAGAGTATTTAGTGGTTCAGGCACCAGACAAACTACTAAGCTTACGGAGTATACATTGGAAGAGGGTCGCTATAGCGATGTATGGGGGAGGCCTATGTCCAGCAGTAAACGTCTTTCGGCTGAGATGATGATGATCATGATATATTTTCGTTTGCTGACCCGGCAAAATAAAAATAAAAAAATCATGATCTGTGTCTTTAAGTATTTGTGTGTTGGGCTACTTGCTTTTAACCTTCTATTATTTCATGTAAGCCTGTACTGTTTTTCTTAAAAAAATCGTTCACTCGAGGAAAAGTTTGTCGGCGAATGTTATATCGAGCTAAAGTCTATTCGAAGAAATGTTCGACCTTTCGTTAATCGAACATATGGCTTTCGACAAAAAGTTACCCGTTTCCTTATATAATAATAATAATAATAAAGCTTTATTTAATTCCATGCATAATAAAATTACATTTTCATTTTTAAATTAAAATTACATTTCATTTAAAATAAGTTAAAATTAAATAATTAATTGAATATAAAATCATGTTATCCATTCATTGTTTGCATGGACCCCTTTTCGGGTAAAAGCCTCCTCCAAGGAATTCCATTTCTCCCTGTCCCTTGCGGTATGTACCCAGCCTCGCCCCGCCACCTCGACTAGCTCGTCCGCCCAGCGCGCGCGCGGGCGCCCCCTGGCGCGCGTCCCGCACGGCGCGCGTTCCTTATACTATAAGTAATTTTATTTTTGGTTTTCTAATTAAAAAAAATGGTTCTGTTTGAAGACACCGTTGTCAAGCTGTAAGTTATTTTATTGTGTTGGTTTTTTTTTTAAACTATACTTTATATCTAGGATTATACCTAAAAGTGAAATAGTTTTTTAAATCGTGTCAGTTTTGAAGCCTTTTCGATTCAAACAAACAAATACACAAACAATCTAAATCAAATATGAAATTATTAATAAAAAGATTTAAAAAAAAACAATAGACAGTAGAAGTACTTACATCGGCACCGGCTCACACAGCCAAGAAGGAACACACTGAAGAGCACGGCAACAATGGTGCGGTCCAGTGCCGAGTAGACGGCACGTATCAGCCGCGAGGGTGGCTGGTCATTTAAAAAGACGGCACCAGACAGCACCACGCCGCTTGCCAAGGGAAGTGACAGGTGGAAGAGAAGATTGAACCACTGCAGACAAACGAGAGGAATTCGTGTTTTAATTTGAACATGAAAAAGGATTTATTCAAAACTTAGCTAATCTTACACGGCGAACTTCGTAATAATAACAATAATGACGCATCACACTCAGAACCCCCAACTAGGAAGAAGCTGTATCTAGGGTGCCTGAAATACAAACAGAGACGAAAAATACACCCAGACCGAAAAAAAACATGGATATTCATCATAACAATGTTTGCCCCGCTGTGAATCGAACCCGGAACGCCCCATCTCCTTGTCGTAAAAGGTGTCTTAAGGGACAGCCAAAGCACGAGCAGCAGCGTCCTTCGTTGATATACTTAAGACCCAACTCCAATCCGCCTTTCAGGCGTGGCAATTACGGCAAACGGCAAAAACCCTCCAAAATGTTTTTTCTAGCCCACCGAAATCCCAGATTCGGCCAACCTTGCAGTCATACGAACCCTTAAACTGGGAGACACTGTAGAGGTTGCCCACAGCACTCCCACAGCCGCACAGCGACCGTGACGCCACTTGAGGCGGGACGCCAGAGTGTCTATGTCACAAGAAACAATGTTTGTTCTGTGGGGGAGACATGTTGTATGTATAGAAGAACAGTGTCTTAAGTTGTCTTGCACAACTGAAGACAAATGCTGAATTGGCGAACCGGTTTGCCATAGATGGGCCGTTGGTCGGCGAGTGGTTGTAGGTATATACACTGATTGTGTTGTTTATAGTGTCACAATGTATGAGTACCTAGTAAACTTTAATCTGCATTCCGTCCGAGCTTAGTACCTTGCTGCTATATTTGTTGTATTTTGATGCCGCGCTGCGCCGCCGGCCTATCTATTGGCGAATAATTTTTTTTTTCTTTCTTTCTTTGTATGTAATGATACCTTATTCTGACTGAGGTCAATGTTCCTCTTCTGGTTGTGGTGGAGGATGAAAGCTGCGGCGAGTCCGGTGGAGTAGCCCGCCAGGTTCATGTAGCTCGGCACGTACAGCAGCGCCAGCGTGCGGCTGCCCGCGAACAGGTTCCTTACACTCCTGAAGGATCAAATACAATTTCCATGACATAAAAAAATCAAAATGAAAATCGGTTTATCCATTTGGGGGCTAGGATACAAAGTCAAATATAAAAAATGATTTATTCAATATAGGAAACAAGATATCATATAATTGAAAGTTAATTAGACTTATCTAATTGGTATTGATTTATATGGTATAGTATCCTATACTGCGTGAGGCGAGGTAGTTCAGGGTGCCCACCAATTGGCTCCATTGTCGTAAGGTCAGGCAAACAAATGTTTGCCTGGCCTTACGACAATGGTCGCCTGACATATACACAGACAGACACGCTAAATTTATAACACCCCTCTCGTTTTGCTTCAGGAGTTTTAAAAGTCCTGCGTAACAACATAATTCACGCCTATATTCCCCGAATGGTAAGGTAGAGGCACAGCTCACTGACTGAGCCCACGAAAGGCATCAGTGCATCGACACAGTATAATTAAGAGTACTACATACAGTATGGGCACTCCCTGCCTCCCTCAGCAAGTGCGGCTCCCGCGCTCTCAGTTACCTCTCAGTTAACGCTCTGAACAAATAAAGCAGCGTCGCACATCTTATCTCACTCATACAAGCATGATACGCGTACACGTACACGAGTTTCGCCTGTGCGCGAAACAACGCGCTTTTTCTATGAAGTGTCCGAGCTGGTGCATCGAGCTGCACACACATTTGGCCGAGTTTATGCTTAACCATCCATTCCTAACCATCGTGACGCAGGGCCAACGGATTAACGTGCCTTCCGAAGCACGGAATCATCTTACTTATAAGTCCACCATCCTATATAATACTTACTCAGGCGCCTGTACAGTGACGATAGGCATCAAGTCGTACAAGTAAGCGACGACCCCCGGCACCACGCCGCTGAGCACCAAAAGCCCGGCTAGCACGGGCGCGGCGGCGCGGCGCTGCCGGAGTAGCACGAGTGTGAGCGCCACGCCGAATATGTGCAGCTGCATGTCCACTGCTAGGTACCTGCGAGAGATTGTGAACATTTTGTAGTAAGTTTTGCTAGGTTTATAATTTTTTAAAGTCAAAAATCATTTATTCAATAAAGGATACAAGATATCACTTATTGAAAGTCAATTAGACTAATTTGTATTGATACCTCATTTGGCAAAGTATCCTATACTGCGAGAGGCGAGGTAGTTCAGGGTGCTCACCAATTGGCTCAGGCAAACAATTCTTTTGATAAGCGAAATGTTTAGGGCACATCATATCTGCTGTATATTGGTACTTAAGTGTCTTCTCTTCCTCTCCCTTAAGAGCTCTTGTCGGTGGAGACTCCTCCATTTATCCCTGTTTCCCAACAACTTCTACCATCTGATATCACTCTGGACCATCTGAGTGGTACTCTGCTCTGACTGGCTCCCTGATTTAGTCAAAATAGCTTCCCTTTGGTCGTCCACGCAGTCGCAAATGCTTCTCTTTCTACTGCCAGTCGAAAAAGTTGCTGATAACTCCTGACCACTTCTTAATGTTGGCGAGCCACGATTTTCTTCTTCTACCAGCGCGTCTTTTACCTTCTATCGAGATAAACCACTAACCCTTTTTTACCTTTTTTATCGTCTCGTTAGTTATAGAGACTTAAATAGAAAAGCTACTAACCAAGTGTGTCCCATACAGAACTTCCCCAATGGCAGATGGTTGTGCACATAGAGAACGTGGTACCACCAGCGCGCGGAGCAGTCCTCGGCCTCGCGCGCCGCCGCCCACCACCACGCCCCACCCCGCCCCAGGTCGGGAAGATACCACATCGTGAACAGCAGCGCGAATACTGCTGCTGGGGTTAATCTGGAATTATAAGAATGAAACTTTGTAACATTCATAATTACCTAACTTGAATTCTTAATGCTTATCGTAGTTTAAGGAAGATTTAAACGTAGAGAAAATATGGAAAACTATTTCACGTGGAGGAAGTCGCGAGCACAGCTAGTGTACCTTAAGAGGCATAGCACAGCTAAACTAGCGCCACCTCCGAAAAAAATTAATATCTTCTAAACTAAGGCAAATATCAAAAATGTGAAACAGCATTCCACTAGATTATGCAGCCTAGTATTTTTAGAGTACTGTAGTATAGCTTTTAGGTTAAAGACCAGAGAAAGCTATTGATTGTTGCTAAAAACGGCCACTTTTGTCAACAATCAGTAGCTTTCTTTAGTCTTTAATCTAAAAGCTAAAAATACTTGGCTGCATTATCTAGGGGAATACTGTTTCACATTTTTGATATTTGCCTTAGTTTAGAAGATATTTATTTTTTTCTCGGGTGGCGCTACTTTAGCTGTAAACAACTAAATTCAATTGGTCAAGAGCACGTGTCAAAATATATGCCTCATTTTTTAATTTGATTTGAACGTTTTAACAATAATGCAAGGAAGATTATGGATATAAAGAAAAAATGGGTTTAAAAAAAATAAGGAGGCTCATTCATGTGCCACTGCTGGGCGAAGGCCCGCTTGTTTTAATGTCTCTGCTCTTTCGAGTCTCTCGCCACTCAGTTCCCAGGTCGTCTAACCACCTTGTGGTGGGTTCGCCTCCTCTGCGTCTTCCGGAGTGAGGTCTCCACTCGAAAAGTTTTGAGTCCAGCGATCATCTTTTATCTTACACGAGCTTTCCCGGCTTACTTCGTTAAGCCATAGAATATAAGATACTACAAAAGACTTGGCTCTATAGACTATGTTCTTTTGACTGCCCAGAATGGCCGAATAAAAAACAAACAACAACAACAAACCAACTGTCAAAATATGTAAACAACGGAAAAAATATTGCACCTTAGATTATATTATTTGAGTTTAGGTAAGGATCCCTAATGTTTTTAAAAATCGAATATATCCTATGACACTCGGGATTAAGGTAGCTTCCTACCAGTGAAAGAATTTTTCAAATCGGTTCAGTATTTCCGGAGCCTATTCGTTACAAACAAACATACAAATCTTTCCTCTTTATAATATTGGTATAGATTATTTGTGTCACAATTACATTACAATACTGTCTTACCTGACCCATCTACTGCAAACTGTCAAGAACCCTTTAAGTACACTAAAGGGTCTTTTCTCGCTGCATATCAGCATGGTGTAGGCTGTGAGGAAAGCCGAGAGGGAGAAGAAAGCCTGCAGCCACAGCGGAGAGTTCATCACGGACTGCCAGAAGAATGAGTCGTACATCTGGAATGAAAGAATAGGTGCTGTCTTTGTACTACTAACTATAACAACCGATAGACGTCCGCTGCTGGACAGATTGCCGCAGTTGTGTGGCGAGTTTGCCTTTATCGCCACGCTTGGTAGGCGGGTTGGCGATCGCAGTATGGCTCTTCAAGTATTTCAAGAAGCTGCTGCCCGTACATTGGGGGCGTTTCTTTAGTCGGCTTTTACGACACCCATTGCATGAGATGGGATGATGGTATTCTATTTTGCTACCACACGGCAAGTATAATGTCTGCCTTAGTACATTTAACTGTTATTCGTACTGTTTTCTTAAAATCACGGAGCCGCTTAGAACTAAATAAAACGTAGTGATTTACCTTCTCTCTGGAACGAAATCTTATGAATCGTATCTGTAGGTACTCCGAAAAGGATTTCTAGAGTCTGAGATTTACTATCTTACGTTTCGTCCCGGAATTATAAGCCTTAGCAATATATATGTCGTGGCCAGATCGTTAAATTGGCCACTTCATGATATGGCCGGCCATTTCATGAAAAGTGTTTTTTTCATGAAATGTCCGATTTTCGTAGGCCAGATCGTTGAAATGTTAACGTTTAACGATTTGGCCAAGTAATAGCATGACTATTTCATGAAATGGCCAAACGTTAGCGTTCATATCGTTAAATAGTTAAAAATTTCTCCGCTAGTGGCGCTGTTGTTGCATTTGTGTTGTGTGTTTTGATTAGTGATGGGTAACTCAGTGATTTCAAAATTGAGGATGAGAGAGGGCCTCATTCTTTAGACATTCACTAATTTAGCAATATTAGCATTTATTGTATAAGTAACATACTTATATTTTCCAATTTAAATAATTAATTTTAAAGTACCTACATAGTACAAACATAATTAATGTTAAGTGATTATTTGTGCCATTTTATAATTAATGTTAAGTCATTATTTGTGCTATTTTAATCAAGATACATAGATCTCTTAATGTAAGTAACGTTATAATAAATAAAAAATGATTAAGTATAATATTTCACCTTTATATCACTCTACATTCATGATTTGGCCAAACGTGGTTGGCCAAATCGTTGAACGTTGTCATTTCAAAGACATTTCAACGATCCGGCCTACGAAAATTAGCCATTTCATGAAAAAATCACTTTTCATGAAATGGCCGGCCACATCATGAAATGGCCAATTCAACGATCTGGCCACGACAAAGACCGTGGTTATTTCGTATAATGATAAGAAATTAGTAGTATCAAATTTTACGGGATTCGAATTGCAATTAGAGTTACCGGGTAATTAACAGTTCTTAAATTTCAAAACAGTATCAGTCAGGTAATGTATTGTATGTTATTTATCGTGCCATTGAAATAAATGTATATTCTTTCTTTTATTTTTTCTTTTATTGTACATACCTTCTCGACGTACTGCGGGTTGTCAGTAAACGAGTAGATGTAAATGAACATCACATGTGAGAATATCACACACTGCATCGCCAGCACTCTGAAATCAAAAGTATATCAAAGTTCAGTATCAAATTCTAATAAAAATTATTAAGAGAAATATTTTTTTACTAAAGTGCAACATAATATGCGGCCGCACGTTTAAGACAAAGTTCTTTAGGCTTTGCGAGTCACATCCGAGCACATGCCAGGAGCCGACAAGGTGTCGCCGTCGACGGATACGTCGTGGAGGACATCATCATCATTCTACGATAGCCTGTTTGTTTAACAAACGAGTACTGAGTATATGTCTAGCTGATGATTGGTTATTGGACTATTATTAATGATTGGCAAATGGACTTTATTTGAATTTCGTGGTCCAAAAGGTATGCAAATTAAAAAATATTTTTTTAACCGCTTTATCCAAACGTTTTAAAGTAAATCATGTGATTCTATTGGTTTTTAAAAACGCATCTCTCGTAAAAACGCACCATTAAGCTAAAGACTAGTAAATCCGTCTTGTAATCAAACAACTCTTCCGTTACTGACTGACTGACAGACAACGCAGAGCCTAAACTACTGGGCGTAGAAAGCTGAAAATTGGCACGTGGGTTCCTTGGGGAGTGTAGGTGAGCACTAAGAAGGGATTTCCCGAAATTCCCACGGGAAGGGGAAAAAACGGGAATTATGAGGTTATGAGAAATCTGCGCGGGAAAAACCGCGGGGCAACCTCTAGTCAAAAATAAAATTGCAGCAAATAAAAACTTAAGTATATAGGTATGTCTTTTTTTTTGTACCTGATTCCCTCCAGCACAGCCAGGTCCTTCATGCGGTCGTCAGTCATGGGCTTCGTCCTGTCGAAGGTCAGGATGGCCCAGCTCTGTCGCAACGAGAACGCCAGGAGATATTTGTTGCCTGTAATAATACATATTTTTTTTATAACATATCACACTCAGAGCCCCTAACTAGAAGAACCTGTATCTAGGGTACCCGAAACACACACAGAGACGAACATTACACCCAGACCGGAAACAAATATCGATATTCATCATGTCAATATTCGCCCCGCCCGGGAATCCAACCCAGGTGCACACGTTTACTCAGTCCACATCACTGCCAACTGAGCTCGGAGCAGTTACATTCTGCATACATAGATAATTTAGTGCATAATAACATCTAGCTACATCCTAACCACTATGCTCGGATTTTCCCTGCGTGATCGAATAAGAAAGATGATCGGATCATTGACGTCGACTGAGGCTCCGCAGGTCCAACAAAGTAGTACATTTGACCAGTCCAATTTTGAACCGTAAGTTTTGTCGTTTTTTGATCCATTCCTTACTTTTTTTTTTGAAACTAAGGACGGGTTCATCGGGATAATGTAGTTTATAGAACAGTAGTGTCAGAGTCTACGCGGTTGAAACAAACAAACAGTCAACGCTTTCGTCTTTATAATTCACGAGCTTTCCCGGCTTACTTCGTTACGCCATAGAATATAAGATACTACAAAAGACTTGGCCCTATAGACTATGTTCTTTTGACTGCCCAGAATGGCCGAATAAAAAACAAACAACAACAACAAACCACCTGTCAAAATATGTAAACAACGGAAAAAATATTGCACCTTGGGTTATATTATTTGAGTTTAGGTAAGGATCCCTAATTTTTTTGAAAATCTAATATAGCCTATGACACTCGGGCTTAATGTAGCTTCCTACCAGTGAAATAATTTTTAAAATCGGTTCAGTATTTCCAGAGCCTATTCGTTACAAACAAACAAACAAACAAACAAATCTTTCCTCTTTATAATATTGGTATAGATAAAGATACAGTAGGTTTTAAGTAGTTTTACTGGAGGTCTACTTATCTGGTTAGTTGTATGGTAAATACGTGACATCCAGTCTAAATTGACATATGTCAAATAACTAAAATGGTCTTTAACTTTTTTTGAATAACAGGGTAATACTTTACCTTTCTTCTTAGTACACTTCTCTCCAATAATATGGAAGCCAGTAGCAATGGCCGTCAGTACTAGAAGCAGGAGGCAGGCGACGGCGAGTGCGCGTGCGCCGGTCGACGGTGGTGCGCGCTGCGTGGTGAGCGTGCAGCCGCGCACCGATATTACTGATGCCTGTTAAAACGATAACTGATGAGTTATAACGAAAATATGAATTAAGAGTTTCCTAGATGCCTAATCATCTTGCCCCGTCTGGTCTTAATGGTCTTTCACATATTTCATCCTCCTTTATTCTCCAAATAGGAGGTGTGGAAGACGCTCCACCGACAAGAGAACGTAGCTCTTAAATTCGAAGAAAAGGAGGACTTTCCCAGCGTGATCATATCAGAAATTATGAGATTCGCAGAGAAACTACAGTCACCGACATACCACTATGGCACATATACAGTAGAATCATTTGACAGAGGAGGGCTCGTTCGGGGACGTCTGACGTAAGGCAGGGCAAACGTTTGTTTGCCTGAGCCAATTGGTGGGCACCCTGAACTACCTCGCCTCTCGCAGTATAGGATACTTTACCAAATAAGGTATCAATAATAATTAGATTAGTCTAATTGACTTTCAATAAGCGATATCTTGTATCCTGTATTGAATAAATAATTTTTACTTTTACTTTTTACTTTTACTTTACAGTCGAGACGTAGCTCGGACTCGCACTCTAAAGTGTCCAAATGTAACTTTAAATCTTTCTTCACTCAAAATTGATTATACATAGTGTAGGGGGGCACACTAGCGCCACCTAGCGATGCCTTGTGAAAGCGGAGATCGCTCGATCAGCAATTCCTACATCGCGCCAACGAAGTTTCTGACGCAGCTAGCATAAATAGAATTTACAAAGTAGAAGCATTGGGAGGTATTGGCCAATTCCTCTTTGCTCTACCTAAAATAGTACTGAATTCATGGCAGTGAAACATACGTTCCAAAGAAGACGGTGCGAAACGAGTCAACTCCAAAACTAAGTATTTCAAAACTTTAGTGGCAATGGGCAAATTCATAGCGAAAAACAAATGATCTGGCTGGTCGCACCGGTGCACTGGAGATGCAGAGTTGGCAGGCCCATCACCCGAGGTCAGATCCTGCTTAAGCAGAGGGACTCAGGATGAGGGTCACGCAATACCGGTCGGTATGGCGATCGGTATGCCTATGTCCAGCACTGGACTTCTTATGACTTAGAATATTTTAAAATGGCTTGAGCAAAACATGGGATAAAAAGTAAGGTTACTATAAAAATTATAACCTGTAGTCCATATCTCCTTGCCTCCTCATCAATGCACGCCTGCGCGGCGTGTCGCCAGCCATCCTCGGCCTCGCTTGCTTCGCTCACTCCGCTTACTTCGCTGACTGCGGTTGATTCGCTCACTCCGCTCACATTGCTCGCTGCGCAGCGAGTAACGCACACGCCTCGGTGAAGAAGCGTGCGATTGTAGTGCTTCAAGGTTTGAGAGGAGTATTCCTGAAGGGGAAGACAATGAAAATTATTTATTAATTGAAAAAAATTAAATAAAACCTACACGGCAAACTTTGTAACGCCTATGCTGTATTGTGCATGTATTATAAATATACCTTCCTCTTCAATCACTTTATCAATTTAAATAAAACTCTTCCGTTACTGACTGACTGACAGACAACGCAGAGCCGAAACTACTGGGCGTAGCGGGCTGAAATTTTGCACGTGGGTTCCATGGGGAGTGTAGGGGAGTATTAAGGCATATTTTCCCGAAATTCCTATGGGAACGGGAGAAAATGGGATTTTTGTGTTTGAGAGAAATTTGCGCGGGATACCGCGGGGCAGCCTCTAGTCTATTAAAAAAGACGGCATCAAAATATATTTCTTAGTTTAAAAGATTTAAGCATACATACATTAACACAGACAGCGGGAAGCGGGACTTTGTTTTATAATAACTAGTCGACCCAGCGAACTTCGTACTGCCTAATCTATTTACTATGTGCCGCATGTATATTATACTTCACCCTAAATCACTCTATCTATAAAAAACGCATCAAAATCATATGCATAGTTTTTAAGATTTAAGCATACATAGGGACAGACGCGGGAAGCGACTTTGTTTTATACTATGTACGTATTGATATGTACCTTTTAAAAATATTTGAATTTGCATGTTTTACATAGTTTCAATTTTCAATCTTTACTAAGTTCTACTTTCATTTTGTTACTCGAAATAAAGTATTTAAATAACTGCGTGTGGCTTGTGGTGATGGATGTGAGTATGTTTGTATGCGTCTTTGTTTGTGTATTGAGATTAAAATAACTAAGAAAAGTATCACTTTAGTATTTCTAAATAAGGAGTGCTGTTCCAAAGCCTAGTTGCGTGTAAATAGACTTTAAAATGCGTTAAGTTACTTAATGCTCGTGACATAATTTGTAGAACATGCGCTTGGAATATTAAACACTCAATTTACTACCTAACTTACATACCAGAACTGAATTTAAAACTTAAAGAAAAAACGAATTGAGAACCTCCTCCCCTTTTCCGTTGATTCAAATCAGCGAAAATAAGTTACAATAAAGCTTTTTTTGCGTTCATAAACAGAATTATACATTACACAAGAATAAAAACTATTAACATTATGAAACATAGGTTAATAGTAGAGCATTAGTAGGGTAGATAATCAAACGTCCTGCAGTACCGGGCCGAAGAATAGGACTGAGGTATCCCCTGCCTGTCGTAAGTGGCGACTAAGACGGGACCCCGGGGTCGTTGGGTGCACGAGGCGGGGGCCCCGTGTAGTCATATAACGGACCCGAGAATGACGGCGGAACGTGGTGTCTCGATTCCGTCGTCGAGCGTAGGAAGAGCACTCCGCGCTCAGGGGGGACTACCACCACCTGTCCCCCCGAGATGAGGCTAATCAGCCAATGCTGGAGGGGGTCGTGGAGTTGAACATAACCCCCTTGCCAACAGCCGAGATGGACACCGGCTGGGGTTTTAGTTGGTGCAAACCCCACATAACCTTGCGACTCCCCCCCCGTGGTCGCAGGGTACTCGTTAGGAGTTTCCCCGCCTAAAAAAAAAGGGTAGGTAATCAATAATCATTAGAACTATAGTAACACCAGAAGTAAGTATAGCAACGAATGAGGGACAACAGCATCCTTCTTGCTATACTTGCACAGCCATACTGCGATCGGCAACCCGCCTGCCAATGTTTCCACAATGTTTGTCATTGTGGCAGTCTGTGGGGGAGACCTACGTCCAGCATTAATAATCAATATATATAAAACTCTTCCGTTACTGACAGACTGACTGACTGACTGACAGACAACGCAGAGCCGAAACTACTGGGCGTACAAAGCTGAAATTTGGCATGTAGATTCCTTAGGGAGTGTAGGTGAGCACTAAGAAAGGATTTCCCGAAATTCCCACGGGAACGGGAAAAAACGGGATTTTTGTGTTTATGAGAAATCTGCGCGGGTGAAACCGCGGGGCAGCCTCTAGTAATCAATATATATAAAACTCTTCCGTTACTGACTGACTGACTGACTGACTGACAGACAACGCAGAGCCGAAACCACTGGGCGTAGCGGGCTGAAATTTTGCATGTAGGTTCCCTAGGGAGTGTAGGTGAGCACTAAGAAGGGATTTCCCGAAATTCCCACGGGAACGGGAAAAAACGGGAATTTTGTGTTTATGAGAAATCTGCGCGGGAAAAACCGCGGGGCATCCTCTAGTAACATAATAATATTTAATTTATTATTATTATATTACTAGATTTAATTCAAGCAATATTTACATTGGACGACTAACGGTTGTTATAGTGATACTCTTAGCATGAGCCTCGCGGCGATGATATCACGACGATTCCCTCAAGGAATAGAATTGTCGCGATTCTCTCGCTCCAGATACTTAAAGCGTAACTAGTGTGTAAAAGACATCAACGCGCTCGATGAACTTGTTTTTTTTTTATTTTTACCCTGTTATAGGTAAACCGTGTTATTCATAAGGATACAGTAGGTTTTAAGTAGCTTTACTGGAGGTTTGTTGTATGGTAAATACGAGACATCCAGTGTAAATTAAAACGAAATAACTAAAATGATCTTTAACTTTTTATGAATAACAGGGAAAACGTTAAAGTAACGTTATGTCAAATTTAGACTGGAAATCTCGTTATTTACCATAAAAAAAACCAGAGAAGTAGAACTTAAGATGTACTGGTTTTTTAATGAATACGGTTAGTTTAAGGATAATGTTAGGTGCGTGGATATAACATTCATAATATTAGCGTAATTGATCATAAAGAGCGTCTACTTTCACCTATAATATTCATTCATGAAGGTATTTGCTTAGATATAGAAAAATTACAGTAAAAAGATTACCTAACAATCAAAAGAAACTTTAGTTATGTACTCATGTAGGTAATAATAATTTATTTTTTACAAAAAAGGAACCCGCCTTCAATAAACTGACACATACATTATAACTGAGCACTTCCTATTTTTCGAAGTCGGTTAAAATAGGTACTAAAACCTTCTCCTGAATGTAACAAATACTTATCTGAAAACCGCATCAAGATCGGTTCAGCCAAACGCGAGATAATAATCGCGGACAAACATACATACATACAGGTCAAACTGATAACCTCCTTTTTTGAAGTCGGTAAAGAAGTCGAAGTGAATTCTAATAATAGGTAAATAAGACGTGTGTCATTTCAGCATTTCAAGAGTTTTTGAGACTCTAGCGTCTAAAGAAACCGGCAGTGCTTTACTAAAAATAGCAGAGCGCTTACAATTCTATCTCAATAGTTTACTATACTTACCTACTATCTTTATAATTACATAGCTCTTTAAAAAAATGGGACAATAAAAACCTCATATCACCTACTTAATAGGTAGATTTGTGAGCTTGTGTCGCAAGCCGGCGCCGGCGCAAGGTCGCATTGGCTCAGAATTGCCGAAACACTGGTTATCATTGGAAAACGGTGATTGTTGACATATTATATTAAATATTAACTTTATACTTAACTTGATCACTTGATACTAAGAACTTTAGTAGCTTTACTATACTCTATTTTCTATTATTTAACTAGTGCGCTAAAATTTCAATAACAGACAGATAAGACAGACAGACACACAGACAGACAGACACACGTTAAAATTATAACACCTATGACATCTACCTACGCAAAGAATGAATCAATCAATATATATAAAACTCTTCCGTTACTGACTGACTGACTGACAGACAACGCAGAGCCGAAACTACTGTTTTAACTTAGTTTTTCATTCTTTACTTAGTTTTAGTTTCATGACATCTACCTACGCAAAGAATAAATAAATCAATATATATATAAAACTCTTCCGTTACTGACTGACTGACTGACAGACAACGCAGAGCCGAAACTACTGGGCGTAGAAAGCTGAAAATTGGCACGTGGGTTCCTTAGGAAGTTTAGGTGAGCACTAAGAAGGGATTTCCCGAAATTCCCACGGGAACGGGAAAAAATGGGATTTTTGTGTTTATGAGAAATCTGCGCGGGAAAAACCGCGGGGCAGCCTCTAGTTAATACATACCTACTATAAAGTATATAAAAACTTTTTATAAAAAAATTAAACCGCCGAAAAAACTGAAAAGCATTAAATAATAGGGAAACATTTTCTATTAGGCCTTAATTTACTCACTTCTTAAAGTAATTTTGGATTACCCAGAAATTTTAAGTCGGTGCCACACCACACAAGCAAATTCATTATCTACGTAAAGCGCGATGCGCAGCGGTACACGTTTTTCGGTTATTTCTTTGAATTTCAGGTAATTTAGTGATCTTTATTCGTTGATTCTGTGGCACCGACTCAAAATTTCTTGGTAATCCAAAATTACTTTAAGAAGTGAGTAAATTAAGGCCTAATAGAAAATGTTTCCCTATTATTTAATGCTTTTCAGTTTTTTCGGCGGTTTAATTTTTTTATAAAAAGTTTTTATTTTTTACTTTTCAGTTTTTTTGGGCAAATTTTTTTGACCCCAGCTAATCACCCTTCACAGGGTGGTCGCACCCCACAAGGTGGCCACACAACCTGGTGAAGGTTGAGGGATTAACAGTATGAGGTTCGATCACGACCGGTCGGTGAGGCGATTTGTGAGGGAGGCCTATGTCCAGCAGTGGACGTCTATCGGCTGAGATTATGATTATTAACATTCATATAAAAAAGACTCATAATTATACCTAGCAGTTTTCACGTAAATCACAACACGGCAATACAATCTGTGAGTGAACAATAAAGTCACCCCTATTTTGCCACCCTTAGGGTTGAAATTTTATTTCCAAATTTTTATGGGACCAACTTCAAGGTATACCCTGTCGATTAAAAAAAGAATTATTAAAATCGGTCCACACAGTAAAAAGTTATGCGTGATCATACATAAAAAAAAAAAAAAAAAAAAATATACGCGACGAATTGAGAACCTCCTCCTTTTTGTTTTTTCGTCGGTTAAAAACAAAGTCGCTTCCCGCTTCAGTCCTTATGTATGCTTAAAAAATCATTAAAACTACGCAACGGATTACGATAAGCTTTTTTTAATAATAGAGTGATTCATAAGAAGGTGTATAAGTAGGTTAGTATAATTAATGCACAAAATAGTAATAGGTTAGGTGGTACGAAGTTCGCCGGGTCGACTAGTAAGCAATAATTTAGTGCCCATTTATGAGCTATGAACTATCTTGGTTATGATTTTTCTTCGTAGCTAAACTTCTTTCACTGCTGAACACATACCTCCCCCACAAATCATCACAGGCACCATGCTTGGCAGGTACATTCGATATTGCAGTAGGCCTGTTTAATTTTTATCAATGGCGACTATTGTCGTGAAGCAAGGCCAATTTTGTTTACCTGAGCCGCTTGGTGGGCACCCTGAACTACCCTGCCTCTCGCAGTATAGGATACTTTACCAAATAAGGTATCAATACCAATTAGATAGATACTCCAATTTACTTTCAATAAGCGATATCATGTATCCTATTTTGAATTAATAATTTTTGACTTTTGAATGCGGACGCTGCTGGATGCTGGCCATCATTTGGACATATTATAGTCCCCTTTTACGAGAAGAGAAGATATAGAGAAGGTATATGACTGCTCCGTGGCTCAGTTGGCAGTGATGTGGACTGAGTAAGCGTGTGCACCCGAGTTCCATTGCCGGGCGGAGCGAATATTGATATGATGAATATCAATATTTGTTTTCGGTCTGGGTGTGATGTTCGTCTCTCTGTGTGTGTTTCGGGCACCCTAGATACAGGTTTTTCCTAGTTAGGGGCTCTGAGTGTGATGTGTTATTATTATTATTATTATATTATTCGTTGCCTCAACCGTATCAACATGGCCCTGGTTATTTATTTTTAAAATATTTTTCGACTGAAGGTTAAACTCGTGAAAGGAATTCAAATTTCAAAATGCACTGCCGCGCATACGAGTTTATCCATTAGGCGTGTTACAAAACTTTAAAATCTAGGACTCGGTTGTCTCCAGATAATATATCATAACTAGATGGCTGCAACAGATATAAATTACGTGTATACAATGCAAGTTAAGTCCTAAATGCCTAGTATATTCATTAGTGTTTATATTATAAATGTGAAATAAACTCTGTTTGTCTGTATGTTACACAATCACGCCTATGCTACAGAGTCGATATGAATGAATATTGGAAAATTGGTAGCTTAGAACTACTAGACGAACATATAGATTTTTCATTTTGAAGGGAAATATGCAGGCGAAACCTTTAAATCAATAATTTTTCATCCATATTGATTCAGAAGTTAAAGAGTGATTTCGTAATGAACAAATAGAGTAAATTTTGCATATAGTGTGGATTTACATATTAATCTTCTAATAAATCCACACTAAAAAATAAATTGCTGTTCGTTTGTCTCGCTAAAAGTTGAGAACGGCCATGCCGATGTTTGCGGTAGTCGGGAAAGTTAAAACGGTGATTTTGAAGTCTCGTGCACAGCTAGTCTATACCAATATTATAAAGAGGAAAGATTTGTTTGTTTGTTGGTAACGAATAGGCTCCGGAAATACTGAACCGATTTGAAAAATTCTTTCACTGGTAGGAAGCTACATTAACCCCGAGTGTCATAGGCTATATTAGAATTTCAAAAAAATTAGGGATCCTTACCTAAACTCAAATAATATAACCCAAGGTGCAATATTATTTCCGTTGTTTACATATTTTGACAGGTGGTTTCTTTGTTGTTGTTTGTTTTTTATTCAGCCATTCTGGGCAGTCAAAAGAACATAGTCTATAGAGCCAAGTCTTTTATAGTATCTTATATTCTATGGCGTAACGAAGTAAGCCGGGAAAGCTCGTTACTAATAAATCCATAGCAGCTTATTATTATTAGTTACTACGTTGTTAAAGATTACCTTGCTAACAGAAATCTTCCAAAGGTCATTAACACCTGTCACCCAGCCGTCAGCTCGTGTCAGTCTCGTGACCGACCGACACCGACACCGACAGCCGGCAGTAGGTGAAGGTTACACGCAATACCGCACTCACAATCGTCGCGAGATCGCGCGAGAAAAGTAAAATAGTAGGTAGCGAGCGAGCGTCTTTCTTTGACCCATCATTAAATAACTTGAAAGGAAGCCATATGTATGCCTCCGTGAGACTTAGTTATATAGGGTATCGGGCCCATAAAACACAAGGCAAAATCCACTATCTATCTACTATATACATAAAAATGAATCGTGGTTCGTTAGTCTCGCTAAAACTCGAGAACGGCCGGTCTGATTCAGCTGATTTTGGTCTTAAAACGTAGCAGTCCAGGGAAGGTTTAAAAGTTGAGAAAATATGGAAAATGGGTGAGAAGTTTTTTAACAATTGCAAGGCGCGATACGAAGTTCGCCGGGAAAGCTAGTAAAATATAAAATCTATAAATATAAAATACTAGAGCAGCCCGCGGTTTCAACTGCGTAATCTCCTTTCAAACCGAAAAATACCAATTAAGTTTCATGTGGGATTTTCAGGCTAAAAAGTAGCCTGTGTCTTATGGTCTTAGATCACCTCTCTACCAAATTTATTTTTCAGTAAGGTAGTTTTGTCGCGAAAACGAGGCAGACAGACAGAGTTACTTAATGCATGGATGGATTTTATGGAGTATCGCTAGTGTTTAAATAAGCTTCATTGGGTGCGCGAGGTCAAGAATGGTAGTTCAAAACAACATGGGGCAAGGTTAGCGTCGGGTGGAATGTTGTCGAAAATTCGGTTTCGAAATCGAAGCGTTTCGGCTTAATTGATTTTGGTTCAACATAGAAATTTACTAAATTAAAAAGTAAATTATTATTGGACACTATTTTATATACGTTTTGACCTAAGGTTCGCTTATATCTCTAAATGTATTAGCATGTAGCAGTTATTTGTAATCATAACTGCATTTTGCACCATTTCATTTTACATTTTTCTGATTCTGATTCTGATTCTATGGACTGTTTTAATGTGTGCTCTTTTTGAGCCCTTAGTAACATCATCATCATCATCTATCATTAATGATTATATGATGTTAGTAACTAGAATCTTCTTTTTCTTCTTATAACTAAAATAGGTAATTAAATAATAGGAAGCCTGCTGAGCACCGTTCCGACCAGTGGTGGCAAGCGATGGACGCAGTATTTCATTTGTAGGTTTTGATTTTCTTTTTTAAGTTTTCTTAGTCCTTTTGTGTAACATTTTGGTTTTATTCTAACTTTAAATATTATGTGTAGATAAGTTGTAGATTTATTCTACTTTAATTCCCAATAAAAAAAAAAAAAATTCAATAATTGAAACTAAAAATAAATTCAAAAATCTACCTTACCATTCCTATCAGGAAAATTGCCTATACTTACGTCGCGGTTAATGTTACTGAAAGAGTTACTCATCTTAACCATTTCCCTTCATTAGTTTACTATTTCGGCCAAAATATAGTACTTACTTCCCGACGAAAACCGAATTCATGTAGGTTCGAATTCGAACTGGCCAACACTAAAACATTATTTAATGCACATGTGTAAGGTGTCTATGAATGTTAGATTTGTATGAAGTTATAATTCAATCACCAAGGCTGTGGCACCGATTATGCGAGTTCACCTCTAGTCGACAGGTATTGATTAACTTATTAGCATGTCTTATTCATATTTGTACTCCTATTCTATACAAAGGTCTACGTGAATAGATTTATAATAACTAGAAGCCCTTCCCGGCATGTAAATTGTAAAAGTAAGTAATCAAGGTCTTGTTATTTCTGGATTGTAATGCTTTTCTGAGACGCAGAGAGTTTTAGAGTGTGATAATTTTTAAACTATAACTATTTCAGCACTTATGGGGCAAAGAGTGCTATACTAGCGCCACTTCGATAAATTATTAATATCTTCTAATCTAAACCATGGCCGAAATAAAAAATATGCGTATTTGAATCCCTAGATAATCTAGCTTAGATTTTTTAAGGCTCTGTTGTGTAGCTTTGCTATCTTAGAAATATTATTTTATGAAACTAAAAGTGGCCATTGGAGGCAGCAAAAGAATATTTCTAAGATCATTTTCCTAAAAGCTACAGAACACAGCCTTAAAAATTCTACCACAAAAAGAGTTCTAAATCACTAGACAGGGGGTCAAGTTTCTTAACTAAAAACGATCGACTCATAATTGTCTTGTTAGCGACTTCGTTAACTATTGCTGTTTTCTTTGGGTGTGCAACAAAAATTGCAGTTGTTAAAGTGGCAATGGTTAACGAAGTCGCTAACAAGACAATTACGAGTCGATCGTTTTTAGTTAAGACGATATACGAGGAATAAAGCAAACGACCGAGAAACAAAGGATGTCCTTTTCCCTCAGACATACTGATGGAAAAGGACAGTCATATGTCAGTCGCCCACATCGGTTACTACATTTTATTGGAAAAAGTAATAAATGTTAAATATCTTTTTAATTATTACTTTTAAATCAAATTTGAATTACCAGAATTTAATATACTTTATTATCATTATTCCTTTGTAGTTGCAACAAAAACAAGTTAGTAATTTCGAAGAACTAGCTATTCCCGTTTTTTGGAATGGTTATCTTTGACGAAATAATGTATCGAGGTTTTTTGATTCCACTAGTGTTTCTCAATTATAAAAAACTTTGTTATATCCTCAAAAACGTTATATTAAAATACCAGATTTTTACCTCTTATAGATTAATAGAATTACTTGATCTACAAAACCTTCAAAACTCATATAGCGTCTTAAGAAACATGCCCCCCGGTTTTACCCAAATACCTAATTCGTAAAACAAATTGGCGATTTAGAACGACCAGTCTAACTTTTTTGTGGTTATGTGGTTTTGTGTGGTTGTACTTTACCTCCAACAATTTAATAATGTCATTGTCTCCCCCAAGTTTGGCGTCAACAGTACAGTAGACATCGCCGTCCCCCTGACACGCTGCCCAGTCGTCCAGCCGGTTGAGTGGAGGTAGCTTGGCTAGGGTCGTATCTGGATGGGTTTAAAATAATACTAATAAAAGCATCACACTCGACAATATCTCTTGTTAATACACTCAGAAACCCTAATTAGGAAGAGCCCGTATCTAGGGTTCCCGAAACATATGCAGAGACGAATAGTACACCCTGACCGGGAAAAATACATCTGTACGGGAATCGAACCCGGTGAACAGTCCACATCACTTTCAACTGAGCTAGAAGCAGTAATTTAAAGTAGTCAGTAATTTATATAGTCATATTAAAATATACTTAAGTATTATAGATCAAAGTAAATTACTTATGAATTATTAAAAGCCTGTAGGAACTTTGGCGAGGCGCGGTTCATCTTCGAGAAGATAGGTAACAATTAAAACTGCTCTGTAAATAAATCTGGGGTTGGCTGCTCCATTCTTGACCACACTTCCTATTATTGGCATGGTCCATCTTAAGGCTGGATCGAATCAAATTAAATAGAGATACTAGACCTAAAAACAAACATCTCTATCGATCGTAATAATGTTCGCCTCCGGATGGGAAAAGAACTAGGAACTCTGCAGTCACAATAAGATTTTAAAAAAATATTCTTACCATTTAATTCAATAAAACTCCCATGGGCACTAGCTGTGACTAGCAACAGAAACAAGGTATGGCACTGCATATTTTTTTCTATAAAACAGGGGACTAGGAAATACACTTAAAACTATTAAATTAAACTAACCACATTTTTTTTAATAGGCTGAATAGGTTTGAGGCTAAAACGAAACAAAAAAAAAACTTGTTTCGAAAATTAGTTTTTAAAGTTTTTTTTGGCGCGCTTTTAGCTTTTTTTTATTCTAGTGTTTTAAATTGGCGGGCGTATTCGCACGAGTTCGCGCCAGATCTAAAGGATAAGCTGGATTTGCGTAACTGCTGCGCCAGCGCATGTGAGGTCGTCCGCCCTTCTTTTAGTTTACAAGTTTTACTATAGGCTTTTTGCTACTAAACTTAGACATGCATGTGTTAAAAACGCAATAAAAAATCGCTATTTTTTTATTTGTTTCATATTTTTGGGTCCAGATGCAAACTCCGCAGTTCAGATGTACTTACCTAGTGATGTTGGTTGTAACTCCGAAGGAACGGGTTCGATTCTTGGCGAGAAAAACATAAATAACACATAACACTCAGCGCCCCTAACTAGGTAGAACCATGTATCTTGGGAGCCCGAAAATTATTATTCGAAGAATTCGAGACTAACAGTACACCCAGACCGGGAAACAAACATAAATATTCATTATATCTATATTCGCCCCGCCGGCAATTGAAACCCAAGTGAAAACGCTTCTCAGTCCATATCACTGCAAACTGAGCTACGGAGCAGTCAAAACATTGTTATGTTATGATATGAACCTTAATCAAGAAAAGAACATCGGTTTGTTTTCTTGCTTTAGCTTTGTCTTCTTTACATAAGTATTTTGCGCACTTTGATAGGTAGATACCTAGTTAAGACTATGTATATGTCGTAGTAAGATTTGATAATTAGGTTTTTTGCAAAAAACCTAGGGATTTTGCGAAACACGGATAATTTGATATAACCTAGTAAAATTGAAAACTTTGAAACCTTCCTATAATCTGATTGGCTAGTTTATTGCTTGCTGGTAAACTCTTATTCTGATTGGTTCGTTAAAATATCCTTTGACGCTACAGAGAACCAATCAGAATAAGAGTTTACCAGCAAGCAATAAACTAGCCAATCAGATTATTTCAAAGTTTTCAATTTTACTAGGTTTTTTTGGAAAAAAAAACTGCTTTATGTCAGGATGATTGAAAAAAAAGTAATGCTTATAACAAATTATCCGGGTTTTCGCAAAATCCCTAAGTTTTTTGCAAAAAACCTAATTATCAAATCTTACTACGACATATACAAACATTAAATACGGTTCAATAAAGTACTTATTTAAAATTTTAAGATGGGTTTTGTCGATCATCTATGTGAATATCGCTATTTCTAGCAACTCTATAAGTCACTCACGTCGCGTCTCTAGTTTAGGCAACCTACACGCGTGCTTCGCTTATTGTATAGTTTCGAAAGAATTGCTCGCGGTGTGGAGGATCACTTTGAATTTACATACATCTTTGTGCTGTTGTGACATTTTTGCGCATATTTGTCATGTACTTACTACCGTACAAAATTAAACAAACATAAAACTTTTAGGAGGTGAGTAAATTTTAATTATATTTCAATTTTTACTATTTTGACTCACTACTTAAATATTTTATTTTTTAACAAAAATAAATAGCAATGCGAGTCACATCAAATATTAAAAAGACTAGTAACGAAATTGTTATTACGTACTTTTTTTTGTCGGATTTGATTTTGAGCAGGTAATCCAGTACTTATCCAGTAGATAAAAAAAAAACAAAATTTATTGATAATAATCTTATATTTGTATGAATTTGAAAATTCATAATCTATTTACATAGGTAATAGGTTTAATGTAAAGTTTAAATTACAATAATAGTTAAACATTGGAACAACCTAAAATAAATATATAAGGTGTAAGCTCTTTGCCAAGAAAGTACAAACTAAAAACTATTTTAAAACTACTATGACGTTGGAATAAGTGATAATCTTAGGTGATCTAAAAATAATTAACCTAAAAAAAATATTTAAAGTAAATTTCATAACTTTACCCCTATATAACGAAATAAATACATAGGCACATTATACAGGATGTTAATTGACGAGAAAAAAAAATACACTGTCTATGTTTACATGTGCGCTTTTATGTTCAACTTGCGTCTTCATCTTCATCATGACGCATGCCCGAGCGACCACAGCGCCTAGCGCTAGCCCTGTGGTGGGTTCGTGTGAAACGAGATGAACATAAAAGCGCAATTGAAAGCGCACTCGTGTATATGTCGTAGGAAGATTTGATAATAAGTCTTTTTGCAAAAAAAAAACTAGGGATTATTGCGAAAACCCGTATAATTTAATATAAGAATTGTTTTTTTCCAATCATTCTGACAAAAAGTAGTTTTTTTTGCAAAAAAACCTAGTATCATTGGAAATTTTGAAACCTTCCTTAAATCTGATTGGCTAGATTATTGCTGGCTAGTTAACTCTTATTTTGATTGGTTCGTTAAAATAGCTTTGACGCTACAGAGAACCAATCAGAATAAGAGGTGGACTGCAAGCAATATAATCTAGCCAATCAGCGTTAAGAAAGGTTTGAAAATTTTTAATTACACTAGGTTTTTTTCAAAAAATAATCTGCTTTTTGTCAGGATGATTGGAAAAAAATAATCGTTACTTATATCAAATTCTCCGGGTTTTCACAAAATACCTACCTAGTATTTTTGGAAAAAAAACCTAATTATCAAATCTTCCTACGATATATACATCGCTATGCATAAATCAACGGATGGATCACACTGACACAGTGCAGCTCAATATTTTACACATGACTCGCTCGCGTCGCGCCAAATTTATATACATGCTGTTTGCCGATTAAGAAAATATATTATTTTATATATTTATTTTTCAATGGTATAAACTAAATAACTAACGTGTTTTTATTTTCTTTCTTTATACATATACAATAGATATCGGACGCAAATAATACCCAAAGCAAGAGTAATGGGTCCTTCAGCGAGTTCGACTAGAGATGCGTAGCGAGGGCTGTGTTTTTAAGAACCAATGGAATCACTTTAACTCGTTGCTAGGTAAACAAAATGATTCTATTGGTTGTTTAAATCACGCTCTTCTTAGCGAATCTCTAATGGAAATGCTCATAAGGCTAAAATAAGGCCATTTTAGCTTCACTCTCGTTAAAAATGTATAACTTACTTTAATGGCACAGGGTTTAGTATGTATAATCACGGATTTATCAGCATAACACTTCTTTTTTGCAATACAGAAAAACCGGAAGTGTTACGCTGAACGAGACCGTAACTGTACCAATTGCGTACCGTTTCTTACGGTAGCTTAGAATATGCCAACCATGTGCCATATACATACATATACAGGATGTTTCTGACAAGGCGGTAATAAATCAAGGGAGGGGTTCAGCTCACCATACCTAACCAACCTCACCCAAAGCAACATGGGTCGAAATCTCAAAACGAAAACCAGCTGTTCCGTAGATTGACCCCGTCTGCTGATCGAACCAATATATGGAACAGCTGATATTTTTTTGAGATTTCGACCCATGTTGCTTTGGGAAAGTTGTTAGGCATGGTGAGCTGAATAGCTCCTCTGATTTATTACCGCCTTGTCAGAAACACCCAGTATAAGAGACCAATTCGACCTAAGCAGGGAGCTGGTGTTAAGAATAGGGGAGCCCTAAAATTACTTTTTTAACTTCTTAAGTTCAATCTACTATACACACTAATATTTGACTCTTCTTAAGGCAATTGTTTTTCTTTTTAATTAATAATTTAACATTTTCACTTCAGATTCAGATTATGTGTCTTGATCAATAGTGAAATTAAGTTAAAACAGTTTGAAGATTTAAAAAAATATATTGTGGAATTTAAATTCTTTAGCAAAATACATTTTAAGTAAATGAAGGTGTTTTTAGATGAAGCAAGAAGTTATTTTTAAGTGCTTCAAAAATATGTAATTTTAAGTAAGCACAATAAATTTAAACAAATAATAGCATTCAAGCGAAAATTCAGTCGAAATAAGAAATAATTACTAGATCTAACATAATACATTTAAATATCACCAATATAACTTTAAATGCGCCAACGCAGATGTAACCCAAGAATTATTACTATCCAATTATTGCAGGTAAGTAAGTAAGTAATTAATATTAATCTTTAATACCGGGGGGCGTCGCTTAGCTAAATCTATACCAATATTAAAAAAAAGAGGAAAGATTTGTTTGTTTGTAGCGAATAGGCTCCGGAAATACTAAACTGATTTGAAAAAATATTTTACTGGTAGGAAGCTACACTATCCCCGAGTGACATAGGCTATATCAGATTTTCAAAATAATTAGGGATCCTTACTTAAACTCGAATAATGTAGCCCAAGGTGCATTTTTTACCAGTTGTTTACATATTTTGACAGTTGGTGGTTTGTTGTTGTTTGTTATTTTTAATTAGCCCATTCTGGGCAGTCAAAAGAACAGAGTCTATAGAGCCAAGACATTAGCCCTGTTACCACAAAAAAGTTAGACCGGTCTAAATCGCCAATTTGTATGAAGAATTAGTGATTTAAACCTAGTCTTGTGATTTAGACCAGGTTTTCCTGTTTTTGTGGTTGAGCCGTAGTAGTATATTAAATTCTGTGGCGTAACGAAGTTCGCTGTGTCCGCTAGTAAGCAATAAAAATTCGATGTCAATGAAATTTTAAAACCGATGCTGCTTTTAAGGACCACAGCCGCACAGCTTGGCAACGGTGTCTTGAAAACGGAACCATTTTTGTCTTAAGTTGAAAAACCTAATAAAAAAATTACTTATTGTAAAGAAACAGATAATAAATTTTTAGATTTTAGATTTTTACTAACTTTGGGCTTAAGACGATATACGCGAAATAAATCAAACGACCGAGGATCAAAGGCTGTCCTTTTCCCTCAAGCATACTGAGGGAAAAGAACAGTCATATGTCAGTCGCCCACATCGGTTACTACATTTTTTTCGAAAAAGTTATAAATATTAAATATATTTTTAATTATAAGTTTTAAATCAAATTTAAATTACCAGAATTTAATTTACTTTATTATCATTATTCCTATGTAGTTTCAACAAAAACTAGTTAGTAATTTCGAAGAACTAGCTATTCCCGTTTTTGGAATGGTTATCTTTGACGAAATAATGTATCGAGGTTTTTTGATTCCACAAGTGATTCTCACTTATAAAAAACTTTGTTATATCCTCAAAAACGTTATGTTAAAATTCAAGATCTTTACCTCTTATAGATTAAGAGAATTACTTGATTTAAAAAACCTTAAAAACTCATATAGCGCCTTAAATTGTTTTTTATATTTAGAGACGCCGCGGCGACAAGCTGGCCCCTTGTCACGTTAGTAATAAAGCATAAACTCGGCTAAACGTGGCGTCCGGCTGTCAAGCTGGTGCCTCTGCCTAACCCTCCGGGGAATAAAAGGCGTGAGATTTTGTATGTGTGTATGTATGTAGAAAATAAATAAGGATTTCTTACTCCATATACAAAGAGGCGCCCCATTATTTTCTAGTTATCAGTGCCAAGCAGTACATGACCTAAGAAAGGCAGCAATGGTAATCGAATGATCTCATTGACATCAAATTCCCAATGTTTATATACTCAAGCAACATACCTAAGGTGTTATAATTATATAACGAGTAATTCATAAGTAAAGACACCGAATTTATGTCAAAAAGTGATCGTAAGCATGTCCATTGTACAGTCACGGACTAGGAGGCCGTAACAGATTTGTCAATGGTTTCGTCAGCCCTAGACTGTATTACCAAAGAACAAGAGCTATTTTGTAATACAGAAAAACCGGAAGTGTTACGCCGACCGTGTCCGCCACTGTACCTTGTAATAATATAGCACCATCAAGAAAATTAACAATCTTAAAACAAAGTTACACCTATCCTAAATCGCTAGGCAGGGTTTGAACCTCGTCTGAAAATGATTAATTTAGACCGGGTTTAAATTTAATTTAGTACTAAAACCCTAAGTTTACGTTTCAACTTCTCATCTGTCGGGAAAGATTTAAAATCGGGTGTTCCAGTAACGGAACATCAATATCATAGTAATATACATAGTATAAAACAAAGTCGCTTCCCGCGTCTGTCCCTATGTATGCTTATATCTTTAAAACTATGCAATGGATTTTGATGCGGTGTTTTTTAAAGGATAGAGTGATTCAAGAGGAAGGTTTATAAGTATAATTCATGCACAATATAGTAATAGGTAAGGCGCTACGAAGTTCGCCGGGTCGACTAGTTTTATATAAAGTAAATATACACACTTATCGGACAATAATTTCAATGCAAATTGTACGACACACGATTTGACAGACTACACGTGGTAACGGAGTGTTAAAGTTTTGTCTGCGTTCGCGTCTACCACACCAATAAAATCTCGATTTAGATAAATAAGCTTTTCTTTCACTCGCACAGCATACTGTGAGAAAAGGACAAAGAATGCATTAAAGTATAAAACTAAGACTACGTGCCAGATAAGTCTGCACTGTGTACGTACTTCACCCGTAATTCAAAACAAATGAACGATTAATAATCTATACCAATATTATAAAAAGGAAAGATTTGTTTGTTTGTTTGTAACGAATAGGCTCCGGATCCGGAAATACTGAACCGATTTGAAAAATTATTTCACTGGTAGGAAGCTACACTATCCCCGAGTGACATATGCTATATTAGGTTTTTCAAAAAAAATAGGGATCCTTACTTAAACTCAAATAATGTGACCCAAAGTGCAATATTTTTTCCGTTGTTTACATATTTTGACAGGTGGTTTGTTTTTGTTGTTTGTTTTTTTATTCGCCCATTCTGGGCAGTCAAAAGAGCCAAGACTTTAGTAGTATCTTATATTCTATGGCGTAACGAAGTAAGCCGGGACAGCTCGTTGGTTCATATTTCGACCGCGTGCAGTCCTATCTGGTACGAACTTTACATAAAAAGATTTATCGGGCGAATATGCACGTTACAATTTCTTCGTTGAAACGCCGAAAACACAAGAACAATTCCATTTACATCTTTGACCAGATAAACTACTTTTGACATAAAAGATAAATCGCATCGTGTGTTGGGGCGCCATTTTCAATTGCTTTATTTTAGAGAATAATAATATAAGTAATTTAAAATCTCTACCAGTAAAGTGTACGGAGGAGCAAACCACTACTAACGATTTACAAACACTCTTAGGGCCAGAGCACATCTAAAAACTATCATTTATTTTCTGTTACAGTTTGTATGCCTAAAACACATAAAACCTTTAAACAAGGTTTATCGGCTCTACCACATTACCAAACCTATACCCGCAGCATGACGGACCATTTGTCGAATCTTTCTGTCACTTTTCATCGCTTTTCGACAAATTTTCGTCATGTTACCACTGCAGCAGTGGTAACATGACGAAAATTTGTCTAACTTGTCGTATCTATCTGTCACTTTTGTCGATCGTCTCCATACATTTTCCCGCATTGAAATGTCAAATGCGATTAAAAGTGACAGAAAGATTCGACAAATGGTCCGTCATGCTGCGGGGGCTGGTCTAAATCAAGACGAAGTTGAAGTTGTATCCCTCATACAGCGATTTAGAGCTGTGTAACAACGTTTTTAACCGACTTCAAAAAAGGAGGTTATCAGTTTGACCTGTGTGTATGTATGTATGTTTCTCCGCGATTATCTCGCGTTTGGCTGAACCGATTTGGATGCGGTTTTCAGAAATGTATTTGTTGCATTCAGGAGAAGGTTTTAGTGCCTATTTTAACCGACTTCAAAAAAGAGGAAGTCTCAGATTATATATGTGTCAGTTTGTTAAAGGCGGGTCTCTTTTTGCAAAAAAGAAATCATTTGTGGTATATGAATTTTAGTTTCAGAAAAGAAATCTTAGTTTTGAGTATTCGGGTCTGTTTTTTTTTTTAATAGGCACTGTCGCTTAGAACTTGCGAACTTACTTTTTAACGTTATAATACACACCCAAATATATAATAAACCATCGCTTTATCAATTACTTACTTTACATAATTACAATTTCATTTTTATATTTAACTAGCTGTCCCGGCGAACTTCGTATCGCGCCTTACAATTTTAACTTCCCGCTACTTTTTCCATATTTTCTCACCATCCCTGAACTACTACGAACATTTCAAAACCAAAATCTGCTATAACGGCCCGGCCGCTCTAGAGTTTTAGCGAGACTAACCACGATTAATTTTTATATAGATTTAAATTGTACATTATCCTAAGCACAGCTATGCAACAGTGCCCCCCCATCCTCTTTCGAAATTTCAGTGTGTTTCTATTATTAACCGACTTCATAAAAGGAGGTTATCAGTTGGAACTGTATGTATGTTTGTCCGCGAATATCTCGAGATTGGCCTTACTAGTTTTGATGCAGTTTTCACAAAAAAAAAAAAACTTACATTCAGGAGATGGTTTTAGTATGACTCCAGAAAAAAGAAAATTTATTATTTATGTATGGCTCTTTTAAAAAAAAAAATTGAATTATTTATTGACTTATTTTCATTATAAAGCGCATGGGTATTTCTGACAAGGCAGTAATAAATCAAAGGAGGGCTTCTGCTCACCATAACTAACAACTTTCCCAAATATATTTCCCAACATAGGTCTAAATCTCAAAAAAAAAAAACAGCTGTTCCATACATTCGATAAGCTGACGGGGTCAATATACAGGACAGCCAATTTTTTGACATTTTGACCCATGTTACTTTGGGTAAGTTGTTAGGTACGGTGAGCTAAATCCCTCATGTGACTTATTACCGCCTCGTCCGAAACACCCTGTATTATCTCATCGATAATGAAATCTTATATAACCTGCGCACATAAAGAAACGATCTCAAAATGGCGGCCGTTGTATGGGCTGTCTCTCTTCTTTACTCTCTCCTCATACTAACTAACAACTTTCCCAAAGCAACATGGGTCAAAATCTCAAAAAAAAATAACAGCTGTTCCATACATTGGTTCGATCAGCTAACGGGGTCAATGTACGGGATGGCTGATTTTTGTTTTGAGATTTCGACCCATGTTGCTTTGAAAAAGTTGTTAGGTATGGTGAGCAGAATCCCTCCTTTGATTTATTACCGCCTTGTCAGAAACACCCTGTATACGAGATAGCATGCGTTCGGTGGACATTTTCAAATCGGTTCTTTATCTGCGCGGCTTATAGCATCAATTGTAAGACAGTTTGCCGCATGACGTGCTTACCCTGCAGATAATGTCAAATATAGTGGTTCCTCGAGTGACAATTTAACATAGAAAATAGTTGAAAGTGGTTGAAAGTGGCAGCTTCAGTCGACGCCCGCGAATCCCTGCGACCCCTCGATAGCTTTCACGAGTTTCTCGCGAAGCTGTTGGTACGATTCGTAGGGAGGCAGGTCTATGCGATTGAAACTGTTGGTAGAAAAGATTAACAAACGTTAGTTAGTTATAGTCTATCTTAGAATTCGGGACTTTTTGACGTTTCATAGGTGTTGCTACCAAATAATAATAAATAAAGCATCACACTCAGAGCCCCTAACTAGGAAGAACCTGTATCTAGGGCGCCCGAAACACACACAGAGACGAACATCACACCCAGACCGGAAACAAACATCGATATTCATCATATCAATATTCGTCCCGACCAGGAATCGAACCCGGGTGCACACGCTTACTCAGTCCACATCACTGCCAACTGAGCCACGGAGCAGTCAAAATGGTGGCGTAAAATAGCGACTCAGGAAACAACCAAAGGACGAGTAACAGCATCTTTCGTTGAAATACTTGAAGGACCATACTGCGATCGCCAACCAGCCTGCCAAGCGTAGCGATTAGTTCAAATTCACAATTTTTGAAGTCCTTGTGGGGATCTCTGGGGGAGGCCTGTGGCCAGCAGTGGACGTCTTTCGCCTGAAATGATGGCCTTTGAGTTTTCCAGGGCGCCTCAGCGTTCTATAGTGAACCACTGCTGCCCGTTGGAGCCCTACAACTCCATTAACAATATACTAGGGCTGACATCCACAGTATTTTTTGAGTTTACTCGCTCAAGTTTGAACTCGGACAAGTCGTTATCGAGTAAAGATTATTCTGTTTCGCTGGCCGTCTTATACTCCGTCGAGCGTATACTCAATCTACTTACTGATTCGAATTCAAAACTCGACTGTGTACAGCAAATAGCAGCGGAGAACGATTTAAAGTTTCCTTTTGAATTGCTACTCCGTTCTTTGACTCGTGTACTTGTGTATACAGGGTGTCCGGGGAAGTTATAACATAATTTTAAGGGTGTATTCTATGACCGATTTCATCGACGAAAACACCCCATATGGGGGGGTCGCAGCCCCAAACCCCCCTCCCCTCAGTATGACGTTTTTAATTTTTTTTTGCAAAAGTTGACCCAACCTACTTGTAAATTCACAGTTAAAGATCTAAGGCTCACAGAACCTTCATTAAGGTCTTGATCAGAGGCTAACCGTAGTATTCATAAAGATACAGTAGGTTTTAAGTAGCCGTAATGGAGGTCTACTCTCTGGTTTGTTTTAGGGTAAATACGTGACATCCAGTATAAATTGACATACGTCAAATAACTAAAATGCTCTTTAACTTTTTATGAATAACAGGGTAAGTAGTTAGGCTACCTAAGTTACTAACAAAATAACTAAGTATTGCTTTTACTTTTTTTTTAAGAGGGTGAAATAAAAATAAAAAAATTTTGTGTGCATTTTTTACGGTTTTTCAAAGTTACCACAAAACAATGCAGATATACTTTTTTTTATTTTTGTGTTTTATTGTAAGCTTTTGAGTTGTTCTCCAAAATGGCATTAGATTTATTTCTCTACGTCTATTACTTCAGAAATTATCAACTATCAAAAAGTCCCTTCGCTTTTACCTTTTAATTTAAGATTTCAGTTAAACCCACTTTTATTAAAAAATGTTTTCATCGATGAAATTGATCATAGAATACACCCTTAAAATTGGACGCTCCGGTTCGTAAAATCACTAAGTCACAGTTAGGGATTTTTTCAACTAGCTACACCATTGAAAAGAGCGCATTTTTATCTATATTTCTGTATTTGAAAATATTTGTTCAGTAATCTCTAAACCCGATTTTCAAAATGTAAAAAAAATAAATCTGTTCGAATTCCAGTTCGTAAAACCGCTAAGTCCATAAAATCTCTAAGTCCTCTTAAAAACTGAATAAAATCACTAAGTTCAGCTACCTTCTTAAGGAATTTGTATGCAAAACAAATATTATTTGTTTCACTTAAGTATAATTACGGGTTACCTTTTTTTTATTTACGCTCGTTTTTTTTGTTTTTTTTTACATTCAAGTACTAAATAAAAAATTAAAACTATCATAATTTATTTAGGCCTAAAAAAGTGTGGGATATAAATTTTTTTTCGCGGTGTAAAAATAATAATAATATAAGTTTTTTTTAGCAAGTATTGCAGGTTTGAACCTATATTTATTTTTTCAGTCATATGGAGGTGTGTGGAATATACATAATGAATCGTGTTGACTCATTAGAAGGGAAAAGTATACACAGCTAATTTACTAACAGTAGCAAATTATTTTGGTATATGCAGCAAAACTGTTCATTAGAATTAGTTTTTTTTCAGTACATACTCATTATAAAAACTACAATAAAAAATAATTGTAATGGAGAAAAGCCTAAAACATGTTTTTTGCCTAATTGCTATGATACCTGCTTTTGCTTTAATAATTTATTTTTGTTTAGAAAAACTTTTTGTATCGTCGATTTCGGATACACTTACTGACATAAATTATATTGGTATCATGCCTAATTTGTCTGGAAAGTAAAAAGTACCGAAAATATTGTGTTTTTGTTATCAAAAAAAAAGCACGTGTTTTCTCATAGTAAAAGTACTGAATACTATTGAAAACTAACTAAGTCCTTACAAAACTGCTAAGAAACCTCTAAGTCCTAGAATTTGAACTAAGTCCAGAAACTTTCATGATTTTTAATAAATTTGTTTTCAAATATTACAGTTTTTTGATCTTGGCAAAACAAAGTTTAGGATATTTGCCATATATTTCAGTGGTTATTTATTTTTTAAACTCAAAGAGAAAGTTTCACGATTTTTTTATAACACAAAAGTGCCCGTATCTCAAAACGCAAAAACTGGACTTAGTGATTTTACGAATTGGTGCATCCAATTATGTTATAACTTCCCCGGACACCCTGTATAATACTCACCAAGTGTGAGCCCGAGGGTAGTTCTCCGGAGCGCCCCATCGTTCAATAGTGAACAGCTGCGGGCCGTTGGAGCCGTACAGCTCCTTGAACCCGTTCATCGGGACTCGCGAGGTTCCTGTCACGAACTGGAGCAGGCGCGAGCGCATCTCGTTGCTGAATGATAGCACCACCTGGGGATATGTTGTGACGTTAGAAGTGATCTAAAAGAGACGAACCTGAGATAAGGTATGCACTAGATGAAACCTATTTTAGCAGAAACGGAGAACTACTACTCTTATTCCTTCAACAATAACAAACTAATCATATTAGAGACAGAGACAAACTCATAATCTCTATATAGCCTACGAATGCCCGCGATCCGTTTTTATGGTTTTCTTGTATATGTTTTTGCTATTTTGCCTAATATTTTGAGAACAGCTGGACTGGATTAGCGCACACAAAACATACATTAATGGCTCCGTGGCTCGGTTGGCAGTGATGTGGACTGAGTAAGCGTGTGCACCTGGGTTCGATTCCCGGGCGGGGCGAATATTGATATGATGAATATTGATGTTTGTCTCCGGTCTGGGTATAATGTTCGTCTCTGTATATGTTTCGGGCACCCTAGATACAGGTTCTACCTAGTTAGGGGCTCTGAGTGTGATGTGTTAAAAAAAAAAGTGCTTTATTAGGGCATAAGTGTTGAGAACAACACATAATTTCTTTTTTTTACTAAAAAGAAACCCGCCTTCGAAAAACTGACACATACATTAACTGACATCTTTTTCTAAGTCGGTTTAATTGGTATAAAATAGTACTAAAAACTAGAGTTGGGGGAGGCCTATATGTAAAACAGTAAACGGGTTTCGGTTGTCATGATGTAAGGCATAAAAAAATATATATAAACTAAAATAATATACACTGTATGGTGTATGATAAGTAGACAAAAGGGATGCTACATTTTAAAAAGTATGATGATTTTTAACTCATCACACTCAGAGCCGCTAACTAGGAAGAACCTGTATCTAGGGTGCCCGAAACATATACAGAGTCGAACATTACACCCAAACCGGAAACAAACATCGATATTCATCATATCAATATTCGCCCCGCCCGGGAATCGAACCCGGGTGCACACGCTTACTCAGTCCACATCACTGCCAACCGAGCCACGGAGCAGTCAAATTGACAGTGTGTGTGTGTATATTTTTTATCCGCACAAAGGGAGAGGGTAATGAGGAAATACATTTACGTACAGTGGCGGTCTAGGGCGGCGTAACAGATTTGACTGTGGTCTCGTGCGCCCTAGACTGTAATATCAAAGAACAAGAGCTATTTAACCGTCTTCAAAAAAGGAAGTTATGTTTGTATGTATCATTGTCCGCTATTATCTCGAGTTTGGCCGAACCGATTTTGATGCGTGCGGTTTTCACAAAAGTATTTGTTACATTCAGGCGAATGCATTAGTAACAATTTTGACCAACTGGAGAAAAGAGGAAGTTCCTAATTTATGTATGTGTAAATTTATTGAAGGTCCCTTTTTGTAATAAAGAATTATTTTTAATACGGAAAAACCGGAAGTGTTACGCCGGCCCAGACCGCCACTGTACTTGTTTGGCAGCAAAGTTAGTAAATGGCAATCCGTAAGTGTGTCTGTGTGTGAGACTGACCCTCCAGAACCACTGCACGACGACCTGGTTGGCGTGGTAGTCTCCCTTGTAGAGCGTGTTGGCGCGCCAGTCGCGTAAGTGTGTCTGTCTGTGTGACTGACCCTCCAGAACCACTGCACGACGACGTGGTTGGCGTGGTAGTCGCCCTTGTAGAGCGTGTTGGCGCGCCAGTCGCGTAAGTGTGTCTGTGTGTGAGACTGACCCTCCAGAACCACTGCACGACGACGTGGTTGGCGTGGTAGTCGCCCTTGTAGAGCGTGTTGGCGCGCCAGTCGCGTAAGTGTGTCTGTGTGTGAGACTGACCCTCCAGAACCACTGCACGACGACGTGGTTGGCGTGGTAGTCGCCCTTGTAGAGCGTGTTGGCGCGCCAGTCGCGTAAGTGTGTCTGTGTGTGAGACTGACCCTCCAGAACCACTGCACGACGACGTGGTTGGCGTGGTAGTCGCCCTTGTAGAGCGTGTTGGCGCGCCAGTCGCGTAAGTGTGTCTGTGTGTGAGACTGACCCTCCAGAACCACTGCACGACGACGTGGTTGGCGTGGTAGTCGCCCTTGTAGAGCGTGTTGGCGCGCCAGTCGCGTAAGTGTGTCTGTGTGTGAGACTGACCCTCCAGAACCACTGCACGACGACGTGGTTGGCGTGGTAGTCGCCCTTGTAGAGCGTGTTGGCGCGCCAGTCGCGTAAGTGTGTCTGTGTGTGAGACTGACCCTCCAGAACCACTGCACGACGACGTGGTTGGCGTGGTAGTCGCCCTTGTAGAGCGTGTTGGCGCGCCAGTCGCGTAAGTGTGTCTGTGTGTGAGACTGACCCTCCAGAACCACTGCACGACGACGTGGTTGGCGTGGTAGTCGCCCTTGTAGAGCGTGTTGGCGCGCCAGTCGCGTAAGTGTGTCTGTGTGTGAGACTGACCCTCCAGAACCACTGCACGACGACGTGGTTGGCGTGGTAGTCGCCCTTGTAGAGCGTGTTGGCGCGCCAGTCGCGTAAGTGTGTCTGTGTGTGAGACTGACCCTCCAGAACCACTGCACGACGACGTGGTTGGCGTGGTAGTCGCCCTTGTAGAGCGTGTTGGCGCGCCAGTCGCGTAAGTGTGTCTGTGTGTGAGACTGACCCTCCAGAACCACTGCACGACGACGTGGTTGGCGTGGTAGTCGCCCTTGTAGAGCGTGTTGGCGCGCCAGTCGCGTAAGTGTGTCTGTGTGTGAGACTGACCCTCCAGAACCACTGCACGACGACGTGGTTGGCGTGGTAGTCGCCCTTGTAGAGCGTGTTGGCGCGCCAGTCGCGTAAGTGTGTCTGTGTGTGAGACTGACCCTCCAGAACCACTGCACGACGACGTGGTTGGCGTGGTAGTCGCCCTTGTAGAGCGTGTTGGCGCGCCAGTCGCGTAAGTGTGTCTGTGTGTGAGACTGACCCTCCAGAACCACTGCACGACGACGTGGTTGGCGTGGTAGTCGCCCTTGTAGAGCGTGTTGGCGCGCCAGTCGCGTAAGTGTGTCTGTGTGTGAGACTGACCCTCCAGAACCACTGCACGACGACGTGGTTGGCGTGGTAGTCGCCCTTGTAGAGCGTGTTGGCGCGCCAGTCGCGCACGTCGACGTGCTGGATGCCGCACAGCAGCAGCTCCAGCTCGTGCTCGTCGAAGATCTTCAGCAGCGGCAGCGGCACCAGCGCGCCCAGCCCCTCCAGGAACGAGAACATCTGCTCCTGCACGCGCGACACGAACCGCCACGCTATCACCAGGCTGGAAGGAATAAAACGTTTTATATAATTATAATGGGTTCCTCTCCAGACGACCATTGTCGTAAGATAAGGCAAAAATTTGTTTGCCCGAGCCAATTGGTGGGAACCCTGAACTCTACCTCTACTCTCGCAGTATAGGATACTTTACCAAATAAGGTATCAATAGCGATTAGATTACATGTAGTCTAATTGACTTTCAATAAGTGATATCTTGTATCCTATATTGAATAAAGAATTTTTTATGTTTTATGTTTTATACAACGTATAATGTAATACCACACCTCAGACACGTCTAAGAAATAACAAAATAAAAAATTTATAAACCCCTTGACCAAATCAGATCATCTAAACTAGACACTTATCAACTAAAATAGAACTAGAGCTAATCATCTTCAAAAAGTCATGGTTACCTTACCATATACTTTCAATATCATTGAAGTAACATGGTACAACATTTAAAATCGATAGGACATATGGAAGGTAGTTAGATCCTCTTATCCACCAATTAAGAGCTGATCATCTTTAGACCGCTGATCTGAAATTATCTATGTTACAAAAAAAATAAGCGAAAATCGGTAGACACACAGACAGAGACACCCCTCTGAATTTTTTCGTCATTAAAAAGCGCATTGTTTCGCTCACAGCCTCAATACAACTCGTGTACGTGCACGCGCACCATACTAGTGTGAGTGAGACGAGACGTGCTGCTTGCACTGACGTCACCGAGAGGAGCCGAGCGCCGCCGAGCGCGGCCGAGCGTGGCCGAGCACAGCCGAGCGCGAGTCGCACTGCTGAGGGAGGCAGGGAGTCCCTGTACTAGCCCACCGCCATCCCAGATTCGACCAACTTTCCGCTTACACGAACCCTTAAACCGAGAGACGCTGTAGAGGTAGCCTGCAGCGCTCCCGCAGCCGCACAGCGACCGTGACGCCCCGTGAGGCGGGAAGCCACAGTGTCCCATCTTCACTCTCCCCCTTCTGGGGCATGACACCACTAAAACAGCTCGCTCGCTGGATTAGCCAAAACCACACAGCTGCTCCCAGTTGCGGACTCCCCTTATTTTTTTGAACCGGGGCAGAAACAAAAACAAAGAACCTTGTTGAAATATTTATTAACTAGAGGCTGCCCGCGGTATTTCCCGCGCAGATTTCTCATAAACACAAAAATCCCGTTTTTTTTCCGTTCCCGTGGGAATTTTGGGAAATCCTTTCTTAGTGCTCACCTACACTCCCCAAGGAACCTACATGCCAAATTTCAGCTTTGTACGTCCAGTAGTTTCGGCTCTGCGTTGTCTGTCGTCAGTCAGTCAGTCAGTCAGTCAGTAACGGAAGAGTTACATATATATTGATTATACTCTAATACCCACTGTCCCCATCTTCCCCCTTCTCCCTTTCATCTCCCTTCCCTTCCCCATTCTTCCCTTCTCCCCACCAATTTCCCTCCCTTCTTATATCAACCGCCTTATTATTATTTTTTTATTTCTTCCCTTTGAATCTCCATGAGTTGTATTCTTTTAACTCTGACTCTTTTCCCTCCTCTCCTTACTTCCTTCTTTCCCTGTATTGTACCCCCAGTACTCTTTGTTATGATGTTATAACACAGACCGTATATACTCATCCTTGTTGGTCTGGTCGACGGGCGTGGCGGCGCCGCCGGGCTTCAGGTCGCGCGACAGCGTGGCGCCCAGCTGCTCCTCGTCCACCGAGAATGTCAGCTCCAGCTCTGTCGGGTCGTTCTCCTGTACAGAGCGAAATTCAAAAAATTCTAAAAATTCAAAAAATTCAAAAAAAAAATTCATAAAAAATTCAAAAAAAATCATAAATTTCATAAAAATTCAAAAAAAATCATTAAATTCAAAAAGTTTGTCTTTACGTAATTAAATTTATGTCTAGCTTTCCCGGTTAACTTCGTATTACCTTACAACTCAAATTAATTACCAGCTTTTCCAGATTATTACCTTACAACTTTATAAGTCAAATGTTTTTTTTTTTTTGACTAAGTACATTGCAATTTTTTCATCTTTAATAATTTTTTAAAGTACCACAAACATTTCAAAACCAAAAGCTACTAAATCCACAAGAATAGGAATTAGAATGTAAAAGCTTCAACGAAAATTAAAATTCAATTAAAGTAATTTAAAATTTGAAACTTTTAGGAATTATGTATTTCCCTTGACTGAAGTTATAAAATCTTTGATGTTTTGATTCTGTAATTTTGCCTATTACTTGTTTTTTTTTTTTTTTTGGTTGCGTGAAACGAGCACTTTTCTTCTACACTAATGAAGATGACTTTAAATCATTGATTCCCAAAGTGGTCCAGGTGGACCCCTAGGGGTCTACGCGAGCCCGACAGGGGTCTACGCTTGCGTGGAAAAAAAATGGGGGTCCACAACTCGATAACGGGGGTCTATAAAAATGTATTAGGTGACCCGACTAGACTTCTTAAAGTAGCATTCAAAAGAGGGTATCAATCATTTTGGCTGCAGGCACAAATACCTGAAAAATATCCAGGACTGTGGGGAATTGTGCAAAAATTTCTCATAGCGTTTCCTTCGTCATATTTTGTCGAACGCAGATTTAGTGCCGTAACAAAATTGTTGACAAAAAAACGGAGCAGATTAAATATTACAGAGCGAGGAGATTTACGGTTATACTTAACTAAACTCAAGCCAAATATTAATAATTTGCTGTCAATTCACCAAGTACATCCCTCCCATTAAAATTATAACTTTTATCTCAGATTACAATGGTATAATTTTGGTAAATTTTGATTATATTGCGACTGTTTTTAAAATAATAATCATTATTAGTTTTGATGTTAAATTTTAATTCTACTAAGACTGTTATAACAACATAATTTTAACAGTGTAGTAATTTTTGTGTTTAAATAAAAAGCTACAAAACAAGAAAATATTTATTTTTACTTTTTACCACTCCGAAGTGGAAGCTTATTGGTTTCTTGTACTGTGAGTCAATCTTAGAATACAAAAAAGTAAAGTAGGAATCCAACTGTTGGATGAAGACGCTTTTTAGACTGGCCTTGAAACTTAGCTTAAATGACAATACTCACAGCATAATCAAAGCTATAGAATAGAATAGAAAACACTTTATTGCATACAATACAAAAGTACATTAATACATACAGGGTACAAACAAACTGAATTTGCATGCAATGGGCGGCCTTATCGCTAAAAGTGATTTCTTTCAGGCAACCCACAGCAATATAATATAAATTCAGCAAGGCAGCAATATAAATTCTCACCTTTTTTTTCGAAAACTTTTAACTCATAGTTGATTGAAAAATAGTCACAACACAGACATATACTTTTTTCGGCTTTTGGTCACAACACAGACATATACTTTTTTCGGGTTTTGGAAGTAAGTTAGTAGATGTAATAGCTGCAGGGGGTCCACCAGATCCAGCAAAATGTTTAAAGTGGTCTATGAGAAAAAAAAGTATGGGAACCTCTGCTTTAAATCTTAGGCTACAATTGATTTTAATTAAAAACCGAGCTAATGCTACGGTTTGTAGAAACAATGTGAAAATGATGGTCACAGGGTGTTGATTTTTAAATAGCAAAAATATTTTCATCACAGAATCCAGTTTTTATTTAATTATTCTGCAGTAGGTGTAATGACTTGCTCTATCTCCTGCTTCCGGTTTATCGTCGACCTTTGGGACACCCTGTATACCTTGATCCACATGAGCGAGTTGTAGTACTCGAGGTCGACGGACTCCATGTCGCGCAGCTCGATGGGCTTGCCCAGCATCATCTTATAGAACGGTCTGATGAAGAACGCTGGAACAACACAATTTTAACTTACTAATGCTGTAAATTGATGCTGTGTAGTTGTCACTCACTCACTCACTCACTCATCTATACCAATATTATAAAGAGGAAAGATTTGTTTGTTTGTCTGTTTGTTTGTAACGAATAGGCTCCGGAAATACTGAACCGATTTTAAAAAAAATCTTTCACTGGTAGGAAGCTACACTATCCCCGAGTGACATAGGCTATATAAGATTTCCAAAAAAAAATAGGGATCCTTACTTAAACTCAAATAATGTAACCCAAGGTGCAATACTTTTCCGTTGTTTACAAATTTTGACAGGTGGTTTGTTGTTGTTGTTTGTTTTATTTACTCGCCAATTCTGGGCAGTCAAAAGAACATAGTCTATAGAGCCAAGTCTTTAGTAGTGTCTTATATTCTAAGGCGTAACGAAGTAAGCCGGGACAGCTCGTACAGTGACGGACACGGTCGGCGTAACACTTCCAGTTTTTCTGTATTGCAAAATAGCTCTTGTTCTGTGGTAATACAGTCTAGGGCTGACGAAACCATAGACAAATCTGTTACGGCCTCCTAGTCCGCCACTGTACATGATATCAGGCAAGTTACCGTCCAGCAGCTTCCCGTGGTAGATGGCCATGCCGGCGACGCGCCCGATGAACTTGAAGTAGCTGAGGTGCTCCTCGTTGCAGACGCCGCTGTTGGGGTTTATTTGCAGCGTGTAGTTGTCCATTGCCGAATATTCGAACAGACCGTAGTATGGGTTGAACATCTCCTTTGATAGGAGGAAGAACCACTCGCGCGCCAGCCCGCCGTAGTCTGTGCAGTGCAAACATTAATATATTAATAAAGAAAGAAAGAAAGAAATCATTTATTTACAGCAGCCTGTGTCACACAAACAAAACATAGCATAACATAACAATGAGACATACATTCAAACATATTTACACAGAAAACTAAAAAGTAAAAATAAACTATAACTAAAAAAAACTGTTTGTGTGTTGCAGCTGCCGTAAAATGGCACTGACTCAGCATGTACTGTAGGTTTTCACCTACAGCGCTGATTTTCAGTCAATAACGCATCAATCTCAGAGTCGCGCGATATCTTGTATCCTGTATTGAATAAGTCCTTTAACTGGGTTAACCCTTGAATACGTGACGCGAGGCGCGCGAAAAGCCCTAGTCCACGGCGGCGTTTCGCGAAAGCATCATGGCGGCGTGCATACAACGAATTACAATCAAAAAATTTGACACTTGTTTTTTTTATATTTTGTTGAGAAGCTGTATCCGATTTGAATGTCAATCAATCCGGTTTTTATCAATCTTTCAATCATTCATAGAAGGCAAAGTCATCCGGTCGATGAATAATTCATTAGAACTTAAAAATCGAACACGGAATTTTCGCGTGAGGCGTGCACCGATCGGTGCACTCATTGGTCTGATAGTAACAGTTTTCCTGGTACCGATCGATGCACTAATTGCTATGAAAGTTAATCTTGCTAAAAAAAAGTAATTTTGTAAAATTCAAATCGTTACAAAAGGATAAGTTCTCCAATTATTATTTTTATCTTTGATGCAAGTCGTATGACGTCCACTGTTCCAGTGTACTCCTACAACCTTCACCAGGATATCTGACCAGCTATTGGGGTCTGCATACTCTGCGTCTTCCCTCGAAAACTTTCTGTTATTGCTAGTCAAGAAACTACCTACCTAATAAGATTTTAGGCACAGCTGAACCGATTTTCGTTTGCTTTTTTTTGTGTCATAGATAATTTCAGCCGGAGTGTTCTTAGCAATGTCTGATGAAGATCTGATCAGCGCTTTGAATATGATCAGCTCTTTTCTACGTGATGAGGGGATCTCACTAGCTTCTTTATGTCAAATAGATTTGAAATCTGGTACCGCGTTACTTTAATGATATTGAAAGAATATGATAAGGTAACCATGACCTGATCTGCCGTTTGAAGATGATCAGCTCTAAAATAGTGGATAGGAGGATCTCACTACCTTCCAAATGTCCTATTGATTTTAAATTTGGTACCGTGTTACTTCAATGATATAGTAAGGTAACCATGACCTAATCAGCCGTTTAAAATGATCAGCTCTTAAATAGTGGATGAGAGGATCTAACTACCTACCATTATGTCTATCAATTTAAAATTTGGTACTGTGTTACTTCAATGATATTGAAAGTATATGGTAAGGTAAAATAAATAAAATAAAAATGTTTTTTTGTTATAATTGACTAGACTCAGACGCCCTGGTAAAGGCTGTGGGAGTATACTGAATGAGGGTAGCTCAAGACCTGTCGTTGTGGCGGTTTTTGGGGTAGGCATGTGTCAAGCAGTGGACGTCTTTCGGCTTAAATTAGTCTAAACTGACCTAATCCGACCTCGGACTCGAACTCGACCCAGAGCTTGGTCTTCAGCATGTCGACCCTGGAGACGGAGCTGATGATGCGGTACGAGTCCTCCAGGATGGAGCCGCGCCGGACCTTGATCTCGAACTTGTTCGGCACGTTGCTCTGGAGAGGGGAAGGTGGGGATTAGTATAGCTCATAATCACTTTACACGCTTGTTGAATGAATGAATGAATGAATGAATTAATTAATTAATTAATTAATTAATTAATTAATGAAATATTTATTCAATGTAACAGATACGAAAAGTTATGTTGCAGAAACTACCATTATTTTATTTGTAGTTAGTGTAAGTGTGACAGAGAGTGTGAGAATTGGGTAGTCAGTGCTTGTGCGAGTTAGGCTTCAAACGCACAGGTGGATTTTTATCCGCGCGGTTGGAAAGGTTGTTATTCCATTTTCAACCTTATTCTTAGTCCCCGAACGTAGAGGTGAATTTTTATCCGCGCGGAAAAAAAACCGCAACAGCGGATATTTATCGCTGGTGCGGACACTTCCATAGGATTCAATATGTTACATAAAAACCGCGCGGAAAAAATCCGCCTGTGCGTTTGAAGCCTTAGGGACTTGAGAAGTACTTGAGAGCCAGTTTACAGCGATGCTAGCGCCATTCCCGAAAAAAAAAAAATCTTCTAAACTAAGGCAAATGTTAATAATGTGGCACAGTATGACACTAGATAATCTTGATTAGTTTTTTTTTTAAACCCAGTAAAGTAGTCCTAACTTAAAAGAACAAAATTATAAACAGATTGTTACTAAAAGTGGCCACTTTTACCAACACTCTGTAGCTTTCTTTGGTCTTTAACCAAATAGCTATACAACAGTGCCCTAAAAATACTAGGCTACATTATCTAGTGTCATACTGTGCCCGATTTTTGATATTTGCCCAAGTTTAGAAGATATTAACTTTTTTCGGGAATGGCGCTAGCATCGCTGTAAACTGGCTCTTAATGCGTGTGGCGTTCTAGGTCACCGTAACACTTCCGATTTTTCTGTATTGCAAAATAGGTCTTGTTTTTTTGGCAATACAGTCTAGGGCTGTTGGAACCATAGACAAATCTGTTACGGCCTCCTAGACCGCCACTGTGCGAAATGAGAAGTAAGTGCGAGAATGAGAAACATTTATCAGCTTAAAGCTCGCGAGTCTCTCAGACAAAAATTAAAAGAAATTGATATTTTGACGCTTCCGTCCCAGTACGTCTTTGAAATTATTATGTATACTCGTAAAAACTTACATATGTTTGATAAAAAAATTGATAAAATGAAAGACCTTAGAACGCGTAGCAAAAACAAACTAAGTATTCCACAGAACAGACCAAAACGGACAAACAAATGCTTTATAGGAAACGAAGTAAGATTTTATAACAAGATCCCAGAAGAGATTTTGATCCTAAATGATAATGAGTTTAAAACTCGTATCAAAAAAGGTTTGATTATGAAAGCTTATTACAATGTTGATGATTATGAAAACGACAAAGACGCATGATAGTTAGTCAAAGTCAAAGTCAAATTCTTTATTCAATATAGGATACAAGATATCACTTATTGAAAGTCAATTAGACTATACATCTAATCTAATCGCTATTGATACCTTATTTGGTAAAGTATCCTATACTGTGAGAGGCGAGGTAGTTCAGGGTGCCCACCAATTGGCTCAGGTAAACAAATGTTTGCCTTGCCTTACGACAATAGTCGCCTGGAGAGGCCCCCAAACGAGCCCTCCTCTGTCAAATGATTCTACTCCCTTTCGCAATGATTTTACAGCGTAGAGAAGAAAGGGGTAACAAACTCTACTTTACAATTTATCTCTTTTTTTTTTTTTTTTTTTGTTTTGTGATATTACAATATTTACAATACAATTAGGTGACAATATGACTATGAACATTATACAGATAAATAAAAATGAAATTACATGAAATAATGAAAAATATCTTAAGTGCTTTAGTGTACTCACAGGCTTCCTGAGCTGCGACTTGAGGTACTCGTACTTGCGCTTGTAGTCCCGCGAGTAGGGCACGGCGGGCCCGGCCAGCTGCGGGTTGGACAGCCGCGGGTCCTCCCACTGGGTCGTGCGGGTGTCTGTGGGGGGGACACGGTACTAATTGTAATTGTGTCTTGTATTTTTTTTTTTATGTTTTCATCTTTGTTATTTTTGTAATTTTCTTAAGTTATGTTTTTGTTTAATTTGTTTTGTAATGTGTGTCGTTGTTGTTGCGAATAAATATGTTTTCTTTCTTTCTTTCTTTCTAATTTTAATATTTTTCGTGATACCAAGCCCTACTGCCAAGCGTAGCTAAAACCGTAAAATTTCCAACAGTAGTATTCCAAATTTCCAAGATACTTTTCAGTATCAGTGATACTGAAACTGAACATTTTAAAACCCGAAGCAGACTAACTTTACGCCAGAGTATTATGTTCTGCTTTTTATTCTATCCGACGAGAATTTTTTTTCTTTAAAAGATAACTGATTTTGTTGACCTAATCAGCCAGCTAGTTTTTAAATCAACTTCACTTTATTCATTTATTTTATTAGTAAGCACTACTAAAAAACATGTTAACAACAATTTTGCATCATAATTGCCAAGAGGACAATAAAGAATATATAGAAATTTACTAATTGCCCGGCTATAAAACAGTAATCATAATAAAGATACACTTAAAGATTATGAGAACAGAAACCAAAAAGTTATCTTTTCAAGCGAATGGGCTGAAACAATATTTTATTAAATTAATTTGTCTAATCCTCCATAGTCTTACCGTCGTTATAGAAATCCAGAAACTGTTCCACCGACAAGAGCCAAGCTCTAATTAAAAAAAAAAGAATTGTAAGTATAATACATACTGTGGTCAATAAAGAATATCCTCCCGTCAGTATGCAGTCGCTCTTCCCACCCTTCCGGTAGCGGACCTAACTCGTCGCCGCCCGCCGCCGCCGCCGCCGCCGCGCGAGGGAGCGACGACGCCGCTCCTGTTTAGATAGATACATAGATATAATTAAATCATACATACCGTTAGGAACCTCCCGAATTGAAACTTTAAAGGACAGTATAACGATCTTTATTGCTCGAAGATCACTCAGATACAGTGCCCGCGCTCAACCTGCAGTCGGTTTTTTTCCTCGTTTGGCCGTTAGTTCAAATGGTCGATATACTTTAAATCTTATTAATTTATGTTCTTTGTATTGTAAATTGAATTGTAATGTCAAAAAAGAACAAATAAAAGAGATATAAATTGTAAAGTAGAGTTTGTTACCCCTTTCTTCTCTACGCTGTAAAATCATTGCGAAAGGGAGTAGATTCATTTGACAGAGGAGGGCTAGTTTGGGGGCGTCTCCAGGCGACCATTGTCGTAAGCAATATTAATTAGATTAGTCTAATTGACTTTCAATAAGCGATATCTTGGTATCCTGTATTTAATACAACCATTTTTTACTTTTACTTTACTTTACTAATCACAATATTAAAATTACAATAATTCTTAGAACAACTAGATTTACCCAACATGCAATCCAACATTGGACCCAACATCGGATCCAACTTTCAATAATCAAATTGATTGACAGTGCCAGCAGTCGCTTGACGGGACTGACGCTAACTCGGAATGACACTTTGGAATCAATCAAGCGAGGCGGCTGTCATAAATTTACAATTGTACTAAATCAACAAAAACAATGCAATCACGCCGGACACAATACAGGATATTTCTATCAATATACCTTTACTAACTATACTTAATATTGACTTAAAACCTGAACAAGCGAGGTTTGTACAGCACCCGAAGCCGAACAACTTTACACCCAAATCGTATAATTTATTTTTCATTCCATTTGACGAGTTTTTTTATTTATAAAATCAAAAAATGCAGATACCAAAGTTACCTACCGCATACGTAAAACATCATGTACATTATTGTAACTTTTTAAATAAAAAATTATGTAGCCAAGTCATCTAAGTATACAGGATGGAATTGGAGGGATTGAACTCTAAATACTGGAATAGTCAATTTTAAAAAGAAAAAAATCCTCTTTTAATAAAATTAAAAAAAAAACTGCATTAAAACCTTTTTAAAATGTTCTTGCCACTCCCGGGACTTAAAACGGTAAAAGACTAAAAAATCATCCTCCACTTTCAAAGGATATTATGGCAAGCAACCCCAAGACTTTTTATTTTTTCATTGTATCGAAATGTGTAAAAGCCTATAATCCAACAATCTTCTTTCTTTCTTCTTCTTTCTTGTCGATTCCTCATGGCTGAGGGTCGTGACCAGCAAGATCAGCTTGTTTAGTGAGCGCTTTCCAGGCTCTCCTGTTTTGAGCGCTTCCAAAATGGACGTGGAAAGCCTAAATCCAACATTGAACGTGGGCGAATTATAAAAGAATCTGACCTGATCTCGGGTCTATCCACGTGGTGGTCTTCTTGTTGTGGTCTATGAAGAATATCCTGCCATTGGGGGCGCGCTGCATACTCCAGCCTGCTGGCAAACCTGAAACGAAACATATTATTACAAAGGGATAAATGCAGTTTTACTAGATTTTGATACCAAAGTTGACGCCTGCGTCAAGTGAAACGTTTTATGCGCACGCGCAGAGGCAGAGCCTAATTGGAGATGGACCAATAACAGCGAAGGAAGAGCTGACAAAATGACAAGTGTGAAGTGACACATATACTTTATTTTTTAATATCCTTTCGACGCTTGAACTACGGCTTGCAACTGAGCAATTCAACAAAGTTCACTACTATTTTTAACTGACATCAAAAAAGAAGGTTCTCAGTTTGACCTGTATGTATGTATGTTTTTTTGTCCGCGATTGTTACGCAAAAGTATTTATTACATTCGGGATAAGATGAAGTTCCCAGTTTATGTATGTGTCAGTATATTGAAGAAACTAGTCGACCCGGCGAACTTTGTACCGCCCTATTGGTATATTATACTTATAAACCTTCCTCTTGAATCACTTTATCTATTAAAATAAACCGCATCAAAATCCGTTGCGGAGTTTTAAAGATTTAAGCATACATAGGGACAGACGCGAGAAACGACTTTATTTTATACTATGTATTGATTATACTATATTTGTATTTTTTTAAGTCTTTATGTAGGGTCAGCACAAACCTTCGCTACTGGGCAGGTTCTGGCTCTGGTTACTGCTGGCGCTACTGCTGCGCGTGCTGTCGGTACTTCCGTCCGTCTCCTCCTGCGAAAGTCACTTTTATCAGAGTATAGTACAGTTAGCAAAACAACTATATTTTATTATATTTTTTGAGTACTGTAACCGCATAAATTATTTTACAAAAAAAAACTGTTAGCTTTAAGTACGTCCCGCACTTCAAGCTAACAGTTCACAAAACACAATATACATACAGGGTGTGTACACAAAGGTTATTCGGCACATTATACCTAAAAACTTTCACTAAGCAAAATAGGTCCAATTCTCAAAAAAAAAAAAACAGCCGTCCAGTACATATTGACCCGCCAGCTGATCGGACAAATGTATGTAACAGCTGATTTTTGTTTTGAAATTTCTACCCTGTTACCTTGGGAAATGTTGTTTATTATGGTGACACTTAGCTAGGCAGGGCAGGACCGATAGGTAAGTGCACTATCAAAAGCTGGGTCTGTTACCCATCCCGCACCTAAACCTTACCGAGTGTTGTTTAAAGTTTCGTATCGATTCATCATAACATATACCGGGTGTTTCTGACAAGGCGGTAATAAATCAAAGGAGGGATTCTGCTCACCATAACTAACAACTTTCCCAAAGCAACATGGGTCGAAATCTCAAAAAAAAAAGTGTTCCATACATTGGTTCGTTCAGCTGATGGGGTCAATGTACGGGACAGCTGATTTTTGCTTTGAGATTCCGACCCATGTTGCTTTGGGAAAGTTGTTAGAAATAGTGAGCTGAGTCCCTCCTTTGATTAATTACCGCCTTGTCAAAAACACATTGTATAACTTGCGCAGATAAAAAAAGTTTTGAAAAACCATGACAATCATCATGCTGTCTCGCTTAGATATATATTCATTTTAAGCGAGAAAGCATGAGGCTCAAGTATTTCTTCACTTTTCTTTACCTTTTAAGTAAAACCAATACAAGATACGCAATGGTATGTTCTAGCGATAGGTATCCATCAGGTAATGCTATATCGGATCGCGGACCAATGAAATTTGACAATTCCACCGGAATGATACTCCTACTTAAGGCCGTATTTAGGGGCACGCGGGGCGGCGTGCTGAGATTAAATCAAACGTATAGCAATGTCTCAGCAAGCTCCGTTTACGGAGACACGTTGGCACAGTCAATGCGGTGCCTGCATCGTTCAACGCTTCAAGATCAAAACATAGGCCTATGTTCGATATAGTACAAGAAGACGCGTAGGCACCCGCGGCAGTGCCTGCGTCGTCGGCGCCCGCACGACGCCCAGTGCAACGCTCCGCGTCTCCCTAAATGAGGCCTTAGGTATGAAGTTTAGTTTAGTTATGGTTTGATACACCTGCTCATGCCGCCATATATCAGTGCCTAGTTTTATCATTCACGAAATCATCATCATCACCAGAGATGTACAAGATACCTTGAATAAAGTATCTGAATACAAGATACAAAAACCTTTTTAAATAAGTATTTCAGATACCAGATGCAAATACCTATCTAAAATAGTATCTGAAATACAAGATACAAAATACGTATCTTAAAGATACTTTTTTTTATAGATAAAATACTTTTTACATACTTAACTTTTTTTATGAGTTTTTTTAAAGAGTAAATCGCGTTCATTTCGTATATTGGACAAACAACATTATACAGTATGTCCGGGAAAGTTATAACATAATTTTAAGGGTGTTTTATTCTATGATCAATTTTATCGACGAAAACACCCCAAATGTGGGGTCGCAGCCTCACCCTCCCCCCCCTCCGTATGATGTTTTTTTTGCAAAAGTCGTCCTCTCTTACTTTTAAATTCACAGTTAAAGATGTAAGGATCACAGAAGCTTCATTAAGTACTCGATCGAAGGCTAAGTAGTTAGGCTACCTAAGTTACTACCAAAATAACCAAGTATTGCAACCACCTTTACTTTTTTTTAATGTGGGTGAAACAAAAAAAAAATCTTGCATTTTGTACGGTTTATCAAAGTTACCACAAAAAAATGCAGATACATTTTTTATTTTTTGTGTTAAAGTTACAGTGGCGCCACAGTTCGCGTAAAAGGACTCTTAATTTAGGTCTTGATCGAAGGCTAAATAGGTAGGCTACATAACTAACAAATTAATTAAATATTGACTTTTATTTTTTAATAAAAATGGGTTAAACTGAAATCTTAAATTAAAAGGTGAAAGCGAAGGGTATTTTTGGTAGTTGATAATTTCTGAAGTAATAGTAATAGACGTTAAGAAATAAATCTAGTACAGTGGCGGACACGGTCGGCGTAACACTTCCGGTTTTTCTGTATTGCAAAATAGCTCTTGTTCTTTGGTAATACAGTCTAGGGCTGACGAAACCATAGACAAATCTGTTACAGCCTCCTAGTCCACCACTGTACCATTTTGGAGAACCACTCAAAAGCTAACAATAAAACACAAAAAAAAGAATCTGCATATTTTGTGGTAATTTTGAAAAACCGTAAAAAAATGAAAAAAAAAAATATTTTTGTTTCAGCCACTTTTAAAAAAAAGTAAAGGCAATACTTGGTTATTTTGTTAGTAACTTAGGTAGCCTAACTACTAAGCCTTCAATCATGACCTTAATGAAGCTTCCGTGAGCATCTGATCTTTAACTGTGGATTTTAAAGTAGGCGGGGTTGACTTTTGCCAAAAAACTTAAAAACATCATACTGAGGTGGGGGGTCAGGCTGCGACCCCTCATATGGGGTGTTTTTGTAGATGAAATTGATCATAGAATACACCCTTAAAATTTTGTTATAACATATATCCCCGGACACCCTGTATAAAACAAGCTAGCACGCCGAACTTTGTACCGCCCTACAATGTAAGTTTACACAATGTTTGTGTTCGTTTGCATGGAATAGGCTCATAACTACCGGACCGTTTTATTTTTTCATCTTATGAATCCTACATTATCCCTGATGATCATAATAATAGTATAGAATATTCGCAAAAATTCAAAATAGCACAAGCAATAGTATCAAATATTACATAAAGAAATAAATAAATATTAACATTTACATAATTAAAGCCTATCGCTATTTTGAATTCTTGGGAATATTTTTTATCTATAGTCTATTGAATAGACTCTATTCTAAAGGCTGTGTTAATTAATCTATCTCCATCTACTATATATCTATGAAAAAATATCGTGGTTCGTTAGTCTCGCTAAAACTCGAGAACGGCCGGGACGATTTAGTTGATTTTGGTTTTGAAATGTTCGTTCTAGTCCAGGGAAGGTTTAAAGGTGAGAAAATATGGAAAACGGAGGGGCAGTTAGTTAAAACGACATTTAATTTTTTCCATATAAAATTGTGTGTGAGGCACGATACGAAGTTCGCCGGGAAAGCTAGTCAGGAAATATTCTCGATTCTAATGTTTTTTTTTTTAAATATCGGTCTAGTTAGTTATGGACAGAGTTTATTCTAAACAAAGAAACATTTATTTTTTTCCTCTGAACAAGAAAAAATTCAAACGCCATGCACAAACACACCCTCATAATCCAATCTAAAAGTATTTTGCAAACAAAGTATTTTCAAGATACTAAGATACCTAACAAAAGTATTTAAATACCAGATACAAAATGCCTTTTAAAAAAAGTATCTAGATCAAGATTGAAGATACGTATTTTGTATCTTGTATCTGTATTTAAGATACTTTTATCTTAGATAAGTCACATCTCTGATCATCACCTAGTTTTTTTTTTTCAAAATTGGTGTTTAACATAAACTCGGCCAAACGTGGGTCCAGCTCGATGCACTGATGCCTCTGGTGCCTCTGCCTAACCCTTCGGGGAATATAGGCGTAAGATTATGTTATGTTTAGCCCGAAAAAATACCTGTCAAGTCAGCCCTGTGCATTCATTTTATCATTTTCATCTACTTGAAACATAAGTTTTATAATTCTTTGAGAAATGGGTAAAATCTTGTACGAAAAAAACATATAAGTAAATCATTTAAACGTCTCTATCTTTAGTATTTATTGTACTTAAATTTTTCTCATTTAGTTGGTAATAAAACACACAAAATAATTAAAATATTAAATCACTAGCAAAACAAAAACAAAACTACACAAGATGCAATTAACACAAACTACTCTATTTTCTAATGCATGCATAACATTCCCTGTCCTTTTCTAGCATAAACAAAAACACAAAGAAAAGAGCAGGATAGCAAAAGCGATAGAGGAACAGAAATGAGTATAAGCGCATAAACATAAAATATAAAATATGGAATGGCGAACGAATTTGTACCTTATTAATATAGACATAAAACACGATTTTTAATAATTAAATTTCTGTCTGACTGATATCAAGTGTGATCTGTTCGGAAAATGTTATTTTTAATTTAAGTAAGTATGTACAGTGGCGGACTAGGAGGCCGTAACAGATTTGTCTAAGGTTTCGTCATCCCTAGACTGTAATACCAAAGAACAAGAGCTCTTTCGCAACACAGAAAAACCGGAAGTGTTACGCCGACCGTGTCCCCCACTGTACTATAACAAAACAGTTTAATATAATCCAAGCAAATCATTTTGTTTTAAAACAATACATTTTCCTTAGAAAAATCGGGGAGTAAGTCGCCTATACAAATAATTAAAATTCGATGACAATGACAACATTCAAAAAGTATTGCTGTTTTTTAAGGACCAAAATTAACAATAAGTACATAATCTAAGAAATGAATCAATGGTTTTCGAATTGAAATGTTATGAAAACTTTGAAAAATAAACTTTATTTATTTATTATCAATACATAGTATAAAACAAAGTCGCTTCCCGCGTCTATGTATGCTTAAATCTTTAAAACTATGCATCGGATTTTGATGCAGTTTTTTTTAATAGATAAAGTAATTCAAGAGGAAGGTTTATATGTATAATACATGCACGAAATAGTAATAGGTTAGGCGGTACGAAGTTCGCCGGGTCGACTAGTTTATTATTATCGAATTATATTGACCCCATTTTTTTTTTCAGATTAATAAAGCGTGTTTCCTCAAGTGGCGATATCGGTCGTGCCTGATTGGCTGTCGAACCCATATCGCACGACCGATATCGCCTCTTGAGGAAACACGCTTAGGGTAAGCACGAGACACAGACAAAATTATTACACAGAAAACAAAAGCATGAATATAGTGTTAGTAAACGCAAATGATTAGATATAACTCGCGCAGATAAATAAACGTTTTTACAAGACATGACAGCCTCATGTTTTCCCGCTCGAAATGATAATATCTAAGCGAGACAGCATGTTGTTTGTCATGGTTTTTCAAATCTTCTTTATAAGCGCATGTTATATAAGATGTGCTGTGCGGGACAAACTATAACGGAATCACATGAGGGAATCAACATTTTTATCTTTCTCATTAAAATATAAACTTAGGTATAGCTGTTAACAACGCCTAGTACTTATTATGTTCAAGATCACGGGATACAAGTCCTTATAGGGACAAAGCTAGTCTAACATAGCTCATAAACCTATTTCAGGTCTGAATCAACCATAAAACTGTCGAAACTGTATGGTTAGATCGACACACTAGCATTTCGTTCATAAGTCCGATACTTATAAAATAAACCAAAAAAAATCAAGATGCCTCACACAAAACGACAATCTAGCTCCACTATTTGGGGTAAATTATAAACCTGTGCAATTAGGGACGTCACAACCAAAAAAAAAACAAAAACTATATTCTGGGCACTGGGTTCTTACCTCGGTATCCTCAGAGGTGGTCCTGCGTCGGCCATGGTTGTGCTGAGGCTGTGGCCCGGGGGACCCTAAACGTGGCGTACTAAAATGGTTCTCATCGAATGTAAGTACTTCTTCAAATTCAGAATCCGCAGAGTCACCATCTTGGTTCTCTACGGCTTCTTGTTCTGTTGCATTCTCATTTGGCTGCTCCAGGTTTTCTCTGTTCTCGTCTGGCTGCTCCGAGTTTTCTCTGTTCTCCTGTGCGGTTTCAGAGTTTTCCGCAGCTGATTCTGAGCTTTCATTCGTAGCAGCACTGTCTAGATTTGCTTCAGAATTATCTTGAGTCGATTCGGATGTCACGTGATTGGATTCGGTGCTGTCATGATTCGACTCTGATACATCATGATTGGATCCTGTCACTTCTATATTGGAATCAAAATTCACCTGATTTGATTCAGAATTCTCTGGATTAGATTCATAATTTTCATGATTATTTTCAGAATTCTCTCGATTGGATTCAGAATTTTCATGATTAGATTCAGAATTTTCAGGTTTCGATTCCGAATTATCGTGACTTGATTCTGTACTCTCTTGAGCCGCCTGCGGATCGTCTTGAGCAATAACCACATTATCTACAAGGCTTTCTGTTTGCTCTGTAGTTTCGATTTTATTATCAGGCCCATCTGTTACGTCGCCATTCTGACTAATACCACTATCTCGATTATTATTTTCGTTGCTTATTATATTATTATCACATTTTTGAGCTGCCTCGTGGGCACAAACGACGTCATCCTCCTCTATGAGGCTATCACAGTTTCCGTTGCTCTCATTGGCTGGAGATCGTAGGGGCGTGGCGTAGGGCGTGGCTTCGGATGATGCTGTCTCGCTCTCATCCTCCTGTTAGACAAAAAAATGTTGGGCTATCTGCGCAATGGAAGGGGATAGATGCGCAGACTTATCCCAATGCTGTTTTTGGTAAGAACTCTTTATAATAAGTAGTTATTTATATAATTTAAAAATGACGATACTTATCTTTTATTAATTAAACTTTAGCATAAAGTGTTCTTGCCAAGAGAAAACAAAAAAACAATAAATTCAAACAGAAATCCCGTAAAAAACTTAAGTCAGTGCCAGAATTGTCTATAAATTGTCTATAAACGAAAGAGACGTCCTGATAAAAAAAATATCTACGTTTGAGCCCGGAGTAATAAAATTGTTAGTTTGCTGTAATTTAAATATGTGTTAGTATAGAAATAATAATATTAATAATAATAATGAAGCGCATGCGCTGCAAAAAAAAAAGTTAATTACAAAAAAAATGCATTCACGTCTCCTATGCGAAACAAAGCCGTACATTGTTCCAGAAAAAATCAAGGACCTGAAATTCTTAGCTCAATGAACCGTTTACGCAACGCTCACATATCAGAATTCGGCAAACAACTGAAAAAGTTTTTTTAGCTTAACATTACGTACATGCCCTAAGAAAAGGTACATGCCCTAAAAAAAAAAGCAGCTGGTTTTTGAATGCGATAATTTTCATGTAATGTTATTTACTTGCGCAGATAAAGATAAGTTTTGAAAAACCATGCTGTCTCGCTTAGGTTATATTCATTTTGAGCGAGATAGCATGAGGCTGTCATGTCATTTCAAAACGTTTCTTTATCTGCGTTTAAATGATTAATTAAGCTAAGAGTATTCAGGCCTTAATGAATAACAACCCAACCAAATTAAAATGAACGCATGCTTCACACTTTTACGGAGCGTTTCCAGCAACAATGCGTAGCGACGGGTGTGTTTTTAACAACCAATGATATCACTTCATTTACCTAGCAACGAGTTAATAAAATGTTATTTGTATTGTCGCCAAATTGTATTGATGTCACAAAAGAACAAAAAAAAGAGAGATATATTGTAAAGTAGAGTTTGTTACCCCTTTCTTCTCTACGCTGTAAAATCATTGCGAAAGGGAGTAGAACCATTTGACAGAGGAGAGCTCGTTTGGGGGCCTCTCCAGGCGACTATAATTGTCGTAAGGCAAGGCAAACATTTGTTTACCTGAGCCAATTGGTGCGCACCCTGAACTACCTCGCCTCTCACAGTATAGGATACTTTACCAAATAAGGTATCAATAGCAATTCGATTAGATGTAGTATAATTTACTTTCAATAAGTGATATCTTGTATCCTATATTGAATAAAGAATTTATTGATTTAGTTTGATTTCATTGGTTTTCAAAAACACATCCCTCGCTACGCCATATCTCTGGTCGCAAAGCTCAAAAAAAATCAAATATCAATTATCTTTAAAAAAAAAAGCAATGTGTTTTTTTTTTATGATGGATTTATTAGAAGACCTTAGCAATGCAAGTCAAACTAAAGCAATAACCTAATATACATTGATATATATTGTTTTGAGATTTTGATCCATGTTCCTTTAGGAAAGTTGTTAGTTATGGTGAGCAGAATCCCTCCTTTGATTTATTACCGCCTTGTCAGAAACACCCGGAATATTGTATATTAATTTCCGAATTGAGTTCCTGTAAGAAATCGCTTTTAGTGATAAGGCTGTCTTATGCATAGTTCAATGTCATTTACTTTCTCGGTATTTGATTTTTATAATAAAGAATTCTTTAAAAAAAATAGTACTCGATCTTCTAAAATAATATGCTCTAGCTCTGTTATTTTTTCGTCAATGCACCCTGTGGGTTTTCCTGTAAGAAATCCCTTCTAGCGATCAGGTCGCCCCTATTGCACGCAAATTCAATTATTTGAACCCAAAATTGTATTATGTGTTCTGTATTATACTTGTGTGTCCAGCCTAAAAAGGAAGACGCGACATTAATTTTTATTTAAAAACCTATTGCGTGAATACCGATACACTCTTCAAACCTACTACACCACCGTTACAAGCGCCAATCGGCAAAATTTATATCTTCAAGAGCATGCCCAGATCAACAAAAAAAAACCGAATGTCGCCGACAAGTTCCGACCAGCTCCGATAAGCGCCGGGGACGCCCGCCGTGATTCGCTTCTTAATTAACAAGGGAATAAGGGTCATTTTGCGCGCTACTAAACCAGCCAGCCAGCGTAAAGTAAACCCGCTTTCTCTATAAAGTGGTTACAAGCTCGGAACTTATAAACGCTGGTAGTAGTAAACAGCTTTCTAGGCCGGATTTAGGGGCACGCCGGGCGTCGTGCGGGGCGTGCTGCGGTTAAATCAATCCTATAGCAATGTATGAGACCGTTTACGGAGACGCGTTGGCACAGTCGATGCGTGCGCCCGCGTCGTTCAACGCTTCAAGATCAGAACATAAGACCCATGTTAGGTATCGGCGCCCGCACGACGCGACGTTTCCCTAAATGCGGCCTAACCCTGTTATTCATAAAAAGTTAAAGAGCATTTTATTTATTTGACATTTACCGTCTTATTCATAAAGATACAGTAGATTTTGAGCAGCCTTACTGGATGTCTACTTCTCTGGTTTGTTGTGTGGTAAATACGTGACATCCAGTCTAAATTGACATACGTCAAATAACTAAAATGCTCTTTAACTTTTTATGAATAACAGGTTTAGACTGGATGTCACGTATTTCGTATTTACCATACAACAAACCATAGAAGTAGACCTCCAGTGAATCTACTTAAAATGTACTGTATCTTTATGAATAACACGGTAAGTGTATACGCACTTAGGTATTCCTGTGGTAAAAGAGGACAAAAACATCCGAACACAAACTTTCTTACAACACTAGTGACGTACCTGAGGCTGCGGGCGGGGCGGGGCGGGCGCGGGGGCGGGCGCGGGGGCGGGCGCGGGCGGCGGGGCGGGGTCCGGGGCTCGCTCAGCACTAATGTGAAATCTCCTTTGAAACTCTGTGGCCGCGTTCTCCATTCTTTCCGCCTGGGATTCCGTGCTTATGTTGCGGCTGTTGAAAAAATTGTAGTTAAGAGCCAGTTTACTTTTAAATTTTTTTGTGAATATTCTAAAGTAAAGCCAAATTTCACTAGTGGTGTTTTTTTTTTCTTCGAGTAAGTAGTTTTTTTCCAAACAATCAATCAACTCTGTTCTCTTTTTAAACGACATTAAAGGAGGAAAAAAAGGAGTTCATCAGTTTGACCTGTATGTATGTGTGTATGTATGTTTGTCCGAGATTATCTCGAGTTTGGCTGAACCGATTCTGATGCGGTTTTCAGATAAGTTTTTGTTACATTCAGGAGAAGGCTTTAGTACCTATTTTAACCGACTTCGAAAAAGAGGAAGAGCTCAGATGATATAATTGAAGGCGGGTTCCTTTTTTGTAAAAAAAATAAATATTATTAATGTTAGTGTAGACTAGGTACTCACGCGAGCGTCGGTCGCTCCCATTGCGTGGAGCGTGCGATGTGGTTCACGTAGTAAGTCCTGCCGTTCGCGTCCTGACGCTCCTCCCAGCCTGACGGGAGCGGCTCCCCGCCTATCACCTGGGAGACAATGCAAAATAAATCAATACATAGTACAAACAAAACTACGTCCCATCCGCTGTCTGTCGCTATAAATGCTTAAATCTTCAAAACTACGCAACGGATTTTGATGCAGTTTTTTATAATAAATTGAGTGATTAAAGAGGAAGGTTTATATGTATAATACATGCACAACAGTTATAGGTTAGGCGGTACGAAGTTCGCCGGGTCGACTAGATAAGAATAAAATAAAAAATATTTTTTTCAATATAGGATACACGATATCACTTATTGTACGTCTATTAAACGAAATATCTTAAAAACAAAGTATTCTATACTGCAAGAGGCGAAGTGTTTCAGTGGCGCCCCTCATGCGGTCTCAGGTAACTGTTAAACTAACTGTCCACAGAAGAACAGAGCAGTCCGAATACCAACACACTGTACGGTAGCAGCACACCTCGGACACTTCATAGAAAAAAACGCGTTGATTCGCTCACAGCCGAAACTCGTGTACGTGCACGCGTATCATGCTTGTGTGAGTGAGACGAGACGCGCGACTTGTACTGAGCGATAACTGACAGGTAGCCGAGCGCGGCCGAGCGCGGCCGAGCGCAGCCGAGCACAGCCGAGCGCGAGGCCGCACTTGCTGATGGAGGCATAGTGTGCGCATACTATATGTAGTACTATTAAAAACCACGTTACGATTTCTCAAAATCCCAAACATATATGAAGAATACGTACCTACGTTCCGACCTATAGCACTATATTTAAACCTGCTGTCTCCCTTACTCCCATCGCTCCGTCTCTTTTACACCGCCTTCAATCAGTATTTCTGCGTCAATCTTTTTTGCCATCTCTATAAAAGGGATGTGCAAAATTGCGCGCGCTCATTGGCGTCTTGTGTTCCGACCTGTACACAGCTGCAATACAACTTGCCGTTCCGGGTGAGTCGTATCGTTGAATTTTATTTTATTTTAACGGAATTTCTTCCGTTCGATTTGAAATTTATTTTTCTGTCTCCCTTTAGATTTAAAAATGAATTCACTAGTAGGAAAAGGATTAATCAAAAGCATGTTTATCACTCGTTTAATTAAACTCCCAAGTGAATAACATTCAGGAAATTTTAAATCAGTTTTTAGCTCAGGCACAGCTAGGGGGACTTAATGCACCAGACGGGGACGTTTTAGATCTTGAGGCTAGCGAGGAGTTGTTTAATAATGAGCAAGTTAGTATTGAACCATATGAGCAATAACAAGCTTATTATGCCCCGTCTGCTGCAGTGAGTCAACGTCTACCAACCCCAAATGTCACGATTAGTTAAGCCTCAAGCACCTGCTAACTCTGCGGGAACAGAAAATGTTAATGACGAGGCCGGGTTTTCTATGCCGATAAAGGCGATCATGAAGGAACGCGCAGTTCCACCATCAGTGCCTGAGCATGTTGCGTAGCTCACATAATTTCAAAATTTTGTCCGTGAAGAGTGGACTGGTGTCCGTTATTCCGAAGTTCAAAAGAATTGTTGTTCTACCCCCGGTTTTGTAGAACTAGAAACAAATGACGAATTGAAACCTTTCGATACCTTTCCCAACCTTAGTTTGACAGAACGTGGTTTCGCGGCCATATCGCAAGGTCTGATCAAGCAGAACGAAATTTTGCTGCGAGGATTTGATCAGATCACTGCATGGCTCGGTTCAGTAGAGGTATTAGATACCGTTACGTTTAAATTTAAGATTATCGAAATAATCTGTATGGGCGAGTATCAAAAGGTTTCAAACGATTTGATGCAGTTGGCATGCGCATGCGGTCATCGAGCCGACTTAGTTGAGAAAAGATGGGACGGAATTTTGCGTAATACAAAGAACAAATTCATTAAAACTGCTCTCAGGAGCTGCTGATACCCTCTTGTTCAAATATTTTTAAGGTCGATGCGCCAACGGCTACAAAAAAAAAAAAAAAAAAAATAATAATAATAATAATAAAGAATGGGGTAATGAGCAAAGTTTTCTGGCAGCCCAAAAGCGAAAGACGGCAAAACAAACCGTTTAGCGAAACTGCCTAAACACATGCGCCTGCGCAAGGTGCTCTGGTCAAAGGATCTAACTCTTACATATTCGGTACCGACTATGCGATTATGCATTAAATGCAACCCCCGCAAGATATGCAATTCTTTGCGCCAGTACAACATGGCACGTTTCCCGGCTTTCCTACCGGTCGACAATTTGGCAGAAATTATATGCAAACCCCAGGGATCCGACTGAGAGCGCCAGCCCCTACATACCCGAACGCGCAGTTTGGCACAAGACCATTTCGCAGTGGGCGAGGGCGCGCTAGGGGTGGAAAGAGATTCTGACTCCGTTCCAAGCGGGTCAGTTAAATAAATCTTACCGCAAGTGGCAACAATTGTATGCCCATTTTAGAGAGGATTTAGGGATACCGTAGTATCCTTTTGACCAACTTCAAAAAAGGAGGTTATCAGTTTGACCAGTACAGTGGCGGACACGGTCGGCGTAACACTTCCGGTTTTTATGTATTGCAAAATAGCTCTTGTTCTTTGGTAATACAGTCTAGGGCACTCGAGACCATAGACCAATCTGTTACGGCCTCCTAGTCCGCCACTGTACGTATGTTTATAGATATGTATGTATATTTGTCCGCGATTATCTCGCGTTTGGCTGAACCGATTTTGATGCGGTTTCCGAAATGTATTTCTTACATTCAGGTGAAGATTTTAACCGACTTCGAAAAAGAGGAAGTGCTCAGATTATGTATGTGGCACTTTGTTAAAGGCGGGTCTCTTTTTGTAAACAAGAAATTATTGTACAAAGGCCCAGCCTCCAGTGCCCAGATCTGATTGCGGGAAACTAATTGAATCCAACTTGAGAAACCGCTAAATCACAAAGTTTGTATCAAATATGTTCTTGGGCCAAAGGAGGTAGCTCGTAGTGTAGAGTGTAGGTAGTTTGTATCTCTGAAAAGTTTCATCATATTCATAATCATATTTATCTAAGTGCATACCTAATTATTATAAGACGGGTTCCGTCGTGCTTTTAACACAATGGTGGAATGGTAAAAACGACATTTCAAATTCCTGCGTTAATCTGGCTGTGTCAGAGAGCCACCACAAATGTCTTTCCTACGGTTATTTTATACGAAAATAATTTGTATACTGAATTTGCTGCGCAAGCAAGCTCAATGTGCACTGGCACTCCTCAGACAGCTTGGGTGGAAGGTCAACCTAGAGAAATCGTTAGAACCCCAAAAAAAAAAAACAACTTCAGTATTTAGGGGTTATGTGGAACATATCAATCAATCTCAATGGTTGCCTTCAAATCAAAACAAAATCGAATCTTGGCGGAAAAATTCATAATTGGCTTGTCAACAAACAAAAGGAAAAGAAAAAGCTAGTTTGAAAACTGTTTGAAAATAAAAGCCCTATCTATGTGAAGATATTTAACTTAAACTTCGGCAGTTTCTGTGTGCCGAACATAACAACAACAGCCAGCTCTGGGACGCGCAGCCCTACAAGCCTATATATAAGAATTAAGTTCTTGATTTCGTATGGCTTTCGATTATAAAAAGAAATGCTGGCCTTAAGATAGGTATTCCAAGCTCAGCGCGGCGCGAGATGCTAAGATACTCCACAGTGTCGTAACAATCAGAAAACCGTACAGTCCTGTCCGTTTTCCACAACGAAAGTGAAACGAAGTCCTAAGCATTTGGCTCTCCTGACCAAGCAAATATATGCGATCCTGGATCGATATAAATCTCAGGCGGATCTATGTTGAAGTGAACCCCAGAGTAGCATTCGTTCTAGCGTTCAGGCGTTTAAGAAATGGAGTCTGCATCCTAGCTCATGTAGTAGAAGTACTTATGTAAGTCTAGACCTCAGGGATCAGTACGCCCGCTTTCACAATACATTCAGCAGAGGTTGGAATTTCCCGTTGGCAGGGCAATACCCTTCGCCACTTCTAATACCACGTCTGATAAAAGCAACAAGGATGTACTTGATAATATTCTACAATGACTTTTGACTAGCCGATAAAAAGTGCATCTCTCCACCTCAGCTTTGAAAGCTGAACCTACAAGTATGGAAATATGAGGTGGAGAGAGTATTGACTGAATGGAATTCAGATCAGTTTCACTGTTAAAAGATGGATGGTGGCCGTCTACGAGGAAATCCTTCCAGCCAGCTTGACAGCACTGCATTGCCTGGGCTATGAATAATAAATAAGGAAAAACCATCCTCGCTAGACTGCTCAGACCTAGCAAAAGTTTTTATGCATTTTATTTGAGATTGTTAAAGCTTATATCAGAACTAGAGCCTGCCCCGCGGTTTCACTCGCATAGATTTCTGATAAACACAAAAATCCAGTTTTTCCCGTTCCCATTGGAATTTCAGTAACGGAAGAGTTTCATATATATTGGTTATGGTTTTTTCTAAATCTGTAGTGTTTTCTCTGTGCAACCCCAAAATGGGAGTCTTGTCTGATTTCTCATATTCTAGTCGAGCAGGTCTTCTATTCTAATGACTTAAAAGTTCTTGTGTGGTTTGTGAATGTCTTATAATCCGGGTTGAGTAATATTTTAATTTAAAGCACTCATTCAATGAAAACTTGAGACGTACAGCCTGTATTTTATTATGCTCACGTCGCAAAGAACCTATGCGACATTACTAACTTACTTTCTGTAAAGTAAACATTTTGTTATAGATAAGTATAACCTCTTCTTCTGTCAAAACTGATTCGGATAAATATAGACAAGAAGACAAGATTGAGACATAACTCAGGGCAAAGAGGTTCAGCTTTGAACCCAATTTTGTGAATAGAAAGGCTGATTTTATTATAACAACAGTGTTAAAAGGATAACTTGTGCCTTACGGTATGCGGGGAACCACAGGCAGTATCAAACACCACTTTGGCAATCTGTTTATGCTGGCTCATTCAGGTTGGCAGGTGTATCCCAGATTTGGATCCAACCAAAACAATGATTTGGATGATATCTTAAAGAAGGGAAATTAATGTCTAAAAATACCTTCTTGAAGTTTTTACTTGAATAATAGCCATAGTGTAGCCATATAGCCTAGTTTTCTATTATTTTTTATTTCAGAAAGAATTTACTAATAAATTTTGCCTACTACTAAAACTAAGGAAAAGGAGTGATATTGACTATTTAATGGAAATAAGATTGTACACCTATCATTGTGTTGTTTTTTAAACATTATTATGTATTACCTAAAACATACTTGGAAAGTACTGTGTTTACTCTAAAATAAATAATAATATTCGGTTTGCATCTATCTGTGTAAAATTTTAAGGTAACTTTAACACACTGTACAAGTACTAAATAACTGTAAGCTTGGTCTCTGTTTATATTTAGAAATATGTTTCTAAAATAATAAACAAGTTTTCTTAAGTTTGTACCTCTATATAGGTTTAAGTATAAAATTAATAAACCAGTTATCATAAAAATAAAACAAAATAATTTATTATTTCTGAATAATCATATTGTGAATAGTAAGTACAATAATTATAATGAAGTAAAATATAATAATAACAATAATAATTTATATTAAAGTGATCACATTGGCGTCTTCTTTTACACCAGGCGATAACAGACATGTCTCTCCATATATGTTTGGGATTTTGAGAAATCGTAACGTGGTTTTTAATAGCAGCGTTTTACCAACCAATAAAACGCTTATTAAAAATACTTACATTTCTCAAAATCCCACAATCTAATTCTGCCTGGTGTCAGGCTACGGAGAGATCCAATGAGCGCGCGCAATTTTGCACATCCCTTTTATAGAGATGGCAAAAAAGATTGACGCAGAAATACTGATTGAAGGCGGTGTAAAAGAGACGGAGCGATGGGAGTAAGGGAGACAGCAGGTTTAAATATAGTGCTATAGGTCGGAACGTAGGTACGTATTCTTCATATATGTTTGGGATTTTGAGAAATGTAAGTATTTTTAATAAGCGTTTTATTGGTTGGTAAAACGCTGCTATTTATTATACTATGGTAGGTCTTTGACCGCGTAACACTTTCGGTTTTTCTGTATTGAAAAATAGCTCTTTTGTTCTTTAGTATTACAGTCTAGGGCGCACAAGACCATAGATAAAACTGTAACGCCGTCCTAGACCGTCACTGTACGTAGACAGCTGTCATGCCACGCGACCCAGACCGGATCAGACTTATCGGCAAAGCCAACAATAATAATAATAATACTAGTAAGAACAAAAAAAAAAACACCTGTATCTAGGGTGCCCGAAACACACACAGAGACGAACATCACACCCAGACCGGAAACAAACATTGATATTCATCATATCAATATTCGCCCCGCCCGGGAATCGAACCCGCGTGCACACGTTTACTCAGTCCACATCACTGCCAACTGAGCCACGGAGCAGTCAACAATGCAGTCGGCAGGGTCCCCAAACGAGCTCACCTCTGTCAAATGATTCTACTCCCTTTCCTAATCAATACATAGTGTAAAACAAAGTCGCTTCCCGCGTCTTTCCCTATGTATGCTTTAATCTTTAAAATTATGCGACGGATTTTGATGCAGTTCTTTTTTATAGATAGAGTGATTCAAGATGAATGTTTATAAGTATAGTACATGCACAAAATAGTAATAGGTCAGGCGGTACGAAGTTCTCCGGGTCGACTAGTGATTTTATAAAAATGCAAGCAATAGTGACAAAAGTTACAAGCAAGGAGACAACCCATAACCCCAGTTATAAAGGTAAACGTACACAGGTGTCTGTATCTACAAGCTCCCATTCCTCGTCCGGCGCCACCTAGCGAGCAAGGGGGTGAAACTTTATCGATTTGCGTGAAACTATAAAAAACCCCCCTGGGGGCATACCAAAAGTACTCTAAAAACTTGAGTGAGAACATTTTTTATTTTTTACGAGCTTTCCCGGCTTACTTCGTTACGCCATAGAATATAAGATTATAACCTTGGGTTATATTATTTGAGTTTAGGTAAGAATCCCTAATTTTTTTGAAAATCTAATATAGCCTATGACACTCGGGGTTAATGTAGCTTTCTACCAGTGAACGAATTTTTTATCGGTTCAATCGGTTCAGTATTTGCGGAGCCTATTCGTTACAAACAAACAAACAAACAAATCTTTCCTCTTTATAATATTGGTATAGATAGAAACGACACTAGTTTAGAGCACTTTCCTTCCGGCATTACAAAATTCCATCCTGTATAGAATAGTGTATGTACTCACAGGCAGAACATCCCCAGTTTGCGGGGGACTGTATAGAATAGTGTATGTACTCACAGGCAGAAAATCCCCAGTTTGCGGGGGACTGTATAGAATAGTGTATGTACTCACAGGCAGAACATCCCCAGTTTGCGGGGGACTGTATAGAATAGTGTATGTACTCACAGGCAGAACATCCCCAGTTTGCGGGGGACTGTATAGAATAGTGTATGTACTCACAGGCAGAACATCCCCAGTTTGCGGGGGACTGTATAGAATAGTGTATGTACTCACAGGCAGAAAATCCCCAGTTTGCGGGGGACTGTATAGAATAGTGTATGTACTCACAGGCAGAACATCCCCAGTTTGCGGGGGACTGTATAGAATAGTGTATGTACTCACAGGCAGAACATCCCCAGTTTGCGGGGGACTGTATAGAATAGTGTATGTACTCACAGGCAGAACATCCCCAGTTTGCGGAGGAGGCTCGACGAGCTCCCAATCCTCGTTGGAAGGCGGCTGGTCACCATTAGTTTCCCCCACGCGACCCACCAGAGCGTAGTATATGTCTATGTGGCCGCGCACTCTGGAACGGGCGCTGAAAACAATATTTAACACTCTTACACAGTTTTTATTCCAATTTATGTTTTACTGTTCAAGAAATAAAGACTATAATGCAAACATATTGCACGGAATTCTGCTATACGGTCTCGTCTGTACTCCCGCAGACTGCTGGTTTGACATTCCGCGTTGCTAAATGTGGGCGTAGCCTATAACAGGATAATACAATCAAATAAATACAACAACAATTAACTAAAGCTACAGCGAAACATCGATATTACTGTAAAGGGTGTTAAACACACATCGACGACTACACACACATCAACAAAAAAAAAGATTAAAAAAAATATATATTACAAACTTTAAGTAACTAGACTAAAATGATAACTGGGTTTATAAATACAGGTTTCAAAAATGTGATACTGTAAATTTAGTGTAAAGTAATACTGCTTCGGGTGCTGTTACAACCCTCGCTTGTTCAATTTTCAAGCCATTACTCAGATACTATTGAACACCACGTCTCTTATGTATTAACGTTTGCATTATGATACCTATGAGATGAAATTGTCTGGTATATACTATAGAATCTATAGGTATACAGAGTAAATAACAAAAAACCTATAGATTCTATAGTAAAGAGAGTAAAAAAAAAAACAAAAAAAAAACTGTGAAGTATACAGACTAAAAAACTAAAGAAACTCAATAGTAAAAAAGCGTCCCTGCGCAAGCAACACTCACGCGGACCTGCGCGCGCGCAGCGGCAGCCGCGCGGGGGCGGGGCGCGCCGAGCCCTCCCGCGGGGCCGTTGCTAGGGGCAGCTCCACAAGACCCAGGAAGTCGTCGCGAGTAAGGCGGTTCTCGTCGAACACTTGGATAAGGAGCTTGTGCTCGGCTGGACGGACCTGCGAAGGTTAATGGTTAATGGTATATTTTTTTTTTGTATGCATCTGTTTGAACCTAATAATAACACATCACACTCAAGAGCCCCTAACTAGGAAGAACCTGTATCTAGAGTGCCCGAAACACACACAGAGACGAACATTACACCCAGACCGGAAACAAACATCAATATTCATCATATCAATATTCGCCCCGCCCGGGAATCGAACCCAGGTGCACACGCTTACTCGGTCCACATCACTGCCAACTGAGCAGTCAATTTCAAAAATAACACATTCAAATTTATACTAGTTTAATATTATTACTATACCGCATAAGGTTTTGAGTGCAAAAAAATGTAAATATAACAGAGAAATGAAAATAAAATCTAAACATATTATTCAAAAAAAAAACAAAAAAGTTTTAAAAAAGCTTTACTGGAGGTCTACATCTCTAGTTACTTGTATAGTAAACTAGTAGACCCGGCGAACTTCGTAACGCCAAACTTTTTACTATCTTGTGCATGTATTAGACATACAAACCTTCCTTTTGAATCATCCTATCTATTTAAAAAAAACTGCATCAACATCCATTGCATAGTTTTAAAGATTTAAGCATACATAGGGACAGACGCGGGAAGCTACTTTATTTTATACTAGTCGACCCGGCGAACTTCGTACCGCCTAACCTAAAACGATTTTGTATATGTATTTTACTTATAAACCTTCCTCTTGAATCAATCTATCTATTAAAAAAACCCGCATCAAAATACGTTGATTAGTTTTAAATATTTAAGCATACATAGGGACAGACGCGGGAAGCGACTTTGTTTTATACTATGTATTGACTATGTATTGATATTGATATTGATACGAGACATCCAGTCTAAATTGTCATACGTCAAAAAACTAAAATACTATTTAACTTTTTATGAAAAAAACTAGTCGACCCCGCGAACTTCGTACCGCCTAACCTATTACTATTTTGTGAATGTATTATACTCATAAACCTTCCTCTTGAATCACTCTATCTATTAAAAAAAACCGCATCAAAATCCGTAACATAGTTTTAAAGATATAAGCATACATAGGGACAGACGCGGGAAGCGACTTTGTTTTATACTATGTATTGATATGTTAACATTGATATGAACTTACCCTAAATATAAATTCCTGATTCCATACTGGATTTAATGTCTGAAAATTAAAGAGAACATACCTTAAGACGTTTATTCTACACTAGTCGACCCGGCGAACTTCGTACCGCCTCACATTTAAGTATTTTGTGCATGTATTACACTTATAAACCTTCCTCTTGAATCACGATAAAAAAACCGCATAAAAATAGGTTGCGTACTTTGAAAGATTTAAGCATACATAGGGGCAGCGACTTTATTTTATACTATGTATTGATATAAATGATGATGCTGGAAAAACTAGCTATCTCATTTTTAACAGGATTATCGACAGGAGTAGGCATTTATTTAGATATCATGATTTTTTTTTTCGGCTACTATTTTCACATTTATGTTTTCTTAGGATACCTTTTTCTTAGTCTTTGTCAGGAATGTCTCAATGGTGACGTCGCCATCGACTGTCTGCAGCTCCACGCGCACATATGGATCACTGAAACAAAATACCACTGCAAATTAATACTAAGAACAGAACAAGAACAAAGAAAGTTATGGTTTTCAAAATTTCTTTACTTAATACAGGATACAAGATATCACTTATTGAAAGTCAATTAGACTACATAACAATTTGGTATTGATACTGCGAGAGGCGAGTTAGTTCAGGCTGCCCACCAATTTTGGCTCAGGCCAACAAATGTTTGCCTTGCTTTACGACAATGGTTGCCTGGAGAAGCCCCCAAATAAGCCCTCCTCTGTCAAATGAATCTACTCTCCATTCTCATTGCCGTAAATTAGCTGCCGCTATCTAGCGTTGAATGACATCAGTAGAATAATGACCATATAGAATTCAGCTCAAAAATGTAGAAAAATTAAAAAGTGACAACACTAGAAGTCATTTTTTAAAATACGCAGAAGTCAGACCCCTAAAGGTGGTCAGAAAACTCTGTTAAGGTTACGAGCATGCACTGAATAGACCAGATGGTATGGTGAGCTGTTAGGGAGGCCTATGTACCTGTCCATCAGTAGACAATACATCTAATAGCTTCTATAATAAGGGCATGTACATAGGTTCTGTTGTTTTTAATGATCATGCAAAACATTAATGATAAGTGAGTTTAAATACAGATAAGTGATTTATGTGATTGATTTACTGAATTTATTCTTCATTTCACAACAAAATAATAATAATTGTTCTTTTGTTTGTAGTACATTTCAGAAAACAGAGATAAGTACAATGTTTGCTTACATTAATTTTATTTTATTTTATTACCTTGCACCAAAGATGTCCTTTTTAGCAAGAGAGTAGGCGCCGAGGATTTTAAGACGAAGCAGATAGCTATTTTCGTCCGTCTGAAAAATGAAAACATGGTAAATGGATAAGAGACTGCAATTTACTGAAATTACAACAATAATCTTCTCAATCAACACTTTTGGCAATGTCTAAAATTTGGCACATATTGTTTAACTAATCCAACAAGAAAAGCCTTGTGGAGCAACACAATCCCTTGTGGACCATTTTCTTTTTCATACAAGCATTAACCACCCTTTCTTTCACGGTTTTGTATTGAACCATAAGTGGTTATATTGGTTACCAGGTTGAGTCAGTGGAATAAGATTAAGTTAAGATAACATGGAATATAGAAGACAATCTGTTTTGAAAGGCTAGCACAAGATTTCTGATAAGTTTGTAAACTAAGTATAAAAAGTATCATAATATATTCCTCCACTTTTTAAATATATATATACAATAACATCTGTAAACAACTATGATAATAAATAAATATTCTGATTCCTTATTTAAATTACTTTGCACTGAGCATAAAGTTGTAATTATAAAGTTAGCTTTCTATACTTATTTTAATTTTAAGTGGTTTTTTAAATATAAGCATGGCACTAGAGGCCCTTTATTGATTTGCTGGGAAAAAAGTTAGTGTTATAAACATCCCCGATTATTGTTTGCGCAGCAATGTCTTTAGAATTGCATTTTGTATTAGATCTTTGCAAATAAGATAGCTACAGGCTTATCGGATTAACCCTTCAGTTTTTATATTGTTTGTTAAAAAAAAACAATTATGTACAGTTTGTAAAATTTATTGAGTCCAAATACTAACTGTGTTGATTTTGATGTGAAACAATGCTTGTGTTTGTGTTTAGATAAATTTATTTACAAGAACACTTTTGTGCAGAAGCATATTTTTACTGTAGGTACCTACATAAAATGTGTTAAGAACAACATTAAATAAAAACAAGCCTAAAGCCAGCTCCGGTTGCTAGGAGCACCAAAAACTTAGTTTAGAATGCAAATCCTATTAGCAGATTAGCCTAACAGGCGCCCACTCGTGCTGAAGCAACCACAACTAGCCTGAATGTGAATCACGAGGCACGGGACAAAGAACGAGTCTCCTTGCAAACAAATTTCTTACAAAAAATACTCAATCAATCGCCAATACAAGGACATACTGTCGGCAGTAATGGGAAACGCAAAATACTTTCGCTGCGCCGCCATCGATGACTAATTGACTCATCTAACAAACTTACACGTGTGTCCGACTGCCAAGCCATCACCCATGTGAAAATAAACTATTTTTAAGGCACAAAACAAACAGTTTACATTCCTACAGAATAGAGAACAGTTGGAATAACAGTGTAGGAAATTATTGACACGTTTTTCTGGTAAATTTTGGTTCACATTCAGCTGCCGACACAGAGTGCTTCATTACAAAGAATCATGAAGAATGTCCACAAATGCAACTCATGTATTCGAATTCAATAAATTTAATCACTAAATTCTGGATAATACCAAATGAAAAACAACAAAATTACAAATTGAAATAAAAATAGGCGATGCGAAATCAAATCACAACTTTTTTGACAGTGATGACAGTGACAGGTGGATGACGATCGAATATTTTTTTGTTAGTGATTGCGTGAGTGTATGTATAATTTGTCTAAATCGATCGATTTTAAATATGAACATTGTAGTGGTAATACTATTAGGGTCCGCCCAAACCACACATTTTCTAGGAGGATATATTTTGTTTCGATAATCTAACTAGTATGGCCTGGCACCTGGGGCCTATTACGGCTGCAACGACAGGCAACGACCCACTGACCGCAATATTGTTTTGATGGGAAAGGTCATTCCCTACTTTCCCCTGTGCACACAGATTGTCGTAAACCTGCGTAAACATATAGATTGATTCACAATTATCCTTACTAATAATAATAGTCGACCCGGCGAACTACGTATGTACCGCCTTACCTATTACTATGTTGTCTGTACATACATGTTATAGACATTCAGTCGTCTTGAATCACTCTGTATTTTGAAAAAACCGCATCAAAATTCGTTGTATAGTTTTGAAGATACTTAAACATAGGGACAGACACGGGAAGCGACTTTGTTTTTATACATATTAGATCGCTAGTTTTATACCATGTATGTACCTACCTATGTAGGTATTGATATTAATAAATGCGAAACTAACTCTGTCTATCTGTCCGTCTGTCTCGCTTTCAAGCCAGAAACCACAGAACCGATTTAAATAAAATTTAGTACGCAGGTTAGTACAGAGCTTGAGAGACATACATAAGGAACTTTTATTCCATAAATCCCACAAACGGAAAATTGGTATTTATTTATTTTTCAATAAATCGCATGTCGTGTCGGTAGACCGTTGAGCATTCAACCAACCAATCAAGTTGGTTGATTTCCCTGAGCGATACACAGACAATACCTAACTTAGGTATACCTACCTAGTTTGCAATCCTCACCTCGTACTGCAGCGAATATCGTGGCTCCGATATTTGGAGACCATTGTGCCGTCTCCATGACCACGAAGAAGACCGACTCCTCCGCGGCGTCTCCGTCGGCCCACCCTCGTAGGGCCTTACGGAAGTAACTCTATCTCTCATTTTTGTCACTTATTAACTTTAGAATCATATTATTTATCTTCAAAAATGTTTTCACTGCACAAAGAAAGTTCACTGACTAATTAATTAAAGATGAGCGGAATGCAAAATTTTGATATGTTGATAGGCCACCTATTTCGACGTTTCCATATGACTGGAGCAATCTTATCTTGAACGATAACACGGTTTACACTGCTTGCTAGGTATCTGTGAGTTCATAACTGAAATAGAGATCACGCACGGACGACTAAGTACATTTATTTTGTTGAAGCACGATTCCGCAATATTAAACAGGCGAATATTTTTCATTCTGACTTGTCGATTTAACGTCGAAATTCAACATCATCTTTTTCTAAGCCGAAAGAAGTCGACTGCTGGAGTCTAATTAGTGGAATACCTACTGTTGCCCAATTTTTGATATTTTCCTAAGTTTAGAATAATATTAAAAAAATCGCAGGTGGCGCTACTTACGCCCTGCAGTACCGGGCTGAAGAATAGGACTGAGGTATCCCCTGCCTATCGTAAGAGGCGACTAAGAGGGGACCCCGTGGTCGTTGGGTGCACGAGGTGGGGGCCTCTTGTAGTCATATAACGGCCCCGAGAAGGGCGGCGGAACGCGGTGTCCAGTTCCGTCGTCGAGCGTAGGAAGAGCCATCCGCGCTCAGGGGGGACTACCACCACCTGTCCCCCCGTGAAGAGGCTACTCAGCCAATGCTGGAGGGGGTCGCGGAGCTGAACACAAAGTTCGAGAGATCTCCCGTGACCTCCTTACAAACATCTGAAATGGACACCGGCGGGGTTTTAGTGGGTGCGAACCCCACATAACCTTGCGACTCCCCCCGGGGTCGCTACTCGTTAGGAGTTTCCCCGCCTAAAAAAAAAAAAAGGTGGCGCTACTTTAGCTATGCTATGCCTGTATGATATGTGCTCGTTGGTAACTATGTACTTACATACCTACCTACAAAGTTTCTTTTTATCATCTCTGCGGACGATCTGCGTTGTTCTGTCTCCTACACGGTCGTTTGGTTGTTTGTTAGCCAGTCGAGTAAAGTCATTGACTTGAGATGTGCGCGTCTAATCGCCTACTTTGTTTAAGCATTTAGCACGACAGTGTTACCTTTGATATTCGCTGTAAACGGTTTCTTAAGCTATTCGAATAATAATGACCTAGTTTAAAATTTTAAAGCCTTCTACGGTTATTAGGTATATTAAAAAGTTGTGGGGCTAGCAGTAACTTATAATACAAGTTTTGTTATTTACATGCATAAGGTTTTGTATCTTTATGTTTGTTTTATGGGTTTCAAACGTGTTTTTAAACTTAACGGGGCGACAAAAATCAACAACTCCCAATTTGAGAGTTTTTTTTTTTCTAAATTCGACACAATCCATGGTCAGACGACCTGAAAAAAACTGCGGGAGTACACCGAATGATGGTCGCTCAAGACCGGTCGTTGCATTGCGGCGATTTATAGAGGAGGCCTATGTCCAGCAGTGGACGCCTTTCGGCTGAAATTATGATGCGCCGGTATACCTATACTGCTATACCTACAGAAAAAAATGAATTTGCATGCAATGGGCGATCTTATCGCTAAAAGCGATTTCTTCCAGGCAACCCACAGTAGCTTACCTATCTTATTCGTTGTATGTACCCACTAGAAACTAAATAAGTTTGAATAAATATTTTCCTGTTTAATCTTTCACTTCGGAAAGCAAAATAAAAATAGGAAAATAAAATAAAAGCTAATTATGTAGTAAGACCAGTATTTTTATTACATTATTAAGCTACAATTAAATTAATACACATGTAATATTTGACAGGTTTACTATCAACATGTACATTTACATAAAGTTTGAAGTAGGTAGGTATTTAGTTTTATATTTTATATATCAGCTTTAAGGCGTCCCGTCAGTATTATGAAAAATCTATTTTTTTTTCTGTTAACTATCATGATTAACTATGATAATATGTCAAGATAGAAGTATTATAAAATTTTGTTAGTAATGCACCAAACGCATTCATGGAATTACAAATAACACTAACCTAGAGAACCAGAACCTAAACCTTTTATTAACACTTTTAATGACAGGTTAATGGGTTCCATGTTCCATGCTTTGGTTGGCAATGATAAATAATATTCAAGTGTTCACCTATCGGGCATTACAAGACTGGCTCACAGACACACGGCCGGGCCGCTCGCGTAGAAACACTCGTAAACTACCCGTAATCTAACAATATACAACACAGGCAAAGAAGTTATTTCCATCATTTTTTACAAACTCATTAAATTTATTTGCTTTCCAAATCTTTCATAGTGACTTCATTCGACTGTAGTAGTAATAAAATGATTATGATTAGTATAATAATACTTTTACTATTCATATACCTATTTATATAGTTTACGACTTTGTTTTATACTATGTATTGATTTAAATGAACAAAAATAATACTATAGCTTCAACGAAAAGTAAGAAAAATATTTCTTTCTACTCCATATTTCTATGATTTCTTTTCCTTTTTTCTACTAGTAATTTTATGACTCACTCCTACCATTACTCAAGCAAGTATTACTTTTACAATTATCTTTCAAAGTGTCCACATCTTTGATTTGACTCATACAGAGATCTAGAACTCTCTCTAGTGCCTTTGCAGTAAGTTCTGATGAGTAAACAGCTAAGTCAGGAACATGGATAAAGAGGGTACGCGTGTTGTCAATACTCAGGGATGTGTAGTAGATGTACTCGCAGAGATATCTGAAGAATTTAAAAAAATCTTAAATCAATAAGTAAAAACATATCACAATAAATATCTTTTATCCTGATTTCTTGTAACTTGTTGAACAAGTTTTTAAACCTAGTCGCCTCTGCCTATAATTTTTTTATGAGATAAGAAAATACTTTTTGGTAACCAAGATAAAACATCAAAGAACAAGAAAATAAATGACATTGAACAATGCAAAGGTAGCCTTATCACTAAAAGCTATTTATTCAAGTTAACCCAGTAACAAGTACACACTATATGTGTGAAAAATCTATAGAAATAAAATTTATTCATTTTACCATCAAATTATTAGGGTTGACTGGTTGACCAAAAATTTTTGGTTTGGTGACAGAATACCATATGGTGCAATAAATGTAAATACAAAACATTAAATTATATACAGATGGTTAATTAGTGTTAAAGCTTACCTTCCTGCATCAAGTGATGGCACAGCGCTCATTTCCTCTGGACATCCGTCATTAAATTCTTTGCACAGCTTCTCAACATTAAGTTTAGTTTGTATCCTAATTGCCCCATCAGCAACACATGTGTGGTTCGCGGGACACTTGTCTAGGTAGTCTATCCGTTGGTAGCCTTTCCTGTGTGCTTGGCATTCTATGGTCAGCTCCTTGGCTATGCCGGAAACTCCTACATGTATCATGAGCTGAAATGAGGAGAGGTATGTGAGGCTTTCACAGGTCCCTCAGATGTTTAAATGTTTAAAATCTATCAAAACATACAATCCACTAAATATTAATATTATGTTCATAAACCAAATAATTTTTAGGCATGAGTTCTGTGTTATAATAAATAATAATAAATAAATAAAAAATAAAATGTTTTTTTTCCAGACAGATAAGTCCGTAACATAAGCTTTATCTAGGTACATATTTACATAATGTACTAGTCCACCCGGCATTCTTTGTACCGCCTAACTTTTTTCTATCTTGTGCATGTAATAAACTTATAAACCTTCCTCTTAAATCACTCTATCTAATAAAAAAAACTTCATCAAAATCCGTTGCATAGTTTTAAAGATATAAGCATACATAGGGACAGACGCGGGAAGGGACTTTATTTTATACTATGTATATTGATGATAATTGGTACATATCTGAACCCAGGTTTAACGAATGGATTATTAAATATTATAATGATGTTTGCTGAGTAATGTCAGTAAACATAGGTAAACATTTACATGCACTTTCTGTGTGCTGCGAGTGTCAGTTAGTGTCAATAACATGCACTTTCTCACAAAAACTAATTCGATCATAATGAAACTTCACAATATAATAGCTTATCCATCAGGATAGCATATTATGGGCTATCATTATAATGATAAAGCGGAATTTTCGCCGGATCTGAAAAATTCTTTACTCACTTTTGGCGTGTGTGTCTCCCACAAAGCAGGGACAAACTCGTCAACATTCTCGTAGGTAACTGGTAGCTCTATAAGAACTAGCTCCACATTATGCTTTTTCTCAATTTCATCACGATCCAGAAGTTTAACCGCCTCCCAGCTCGCGTTCACGGGATGGTTTGCAAAGGGACCGAAACCAGTTACAAGAACTATAGGCTTCATGAAGGAGTCCCAGCCTTCTTCCATATCGGTAATTAATAATAATTATGATTTATAAAGAACTGATGAAGAATTCAAATTAATTCTCTCTCAAAACACTTTTGATAATTTTGTTTACTTTTTTTTATTTGACTGACAGATCGCGGGCGATCAGTCAGCTGATTTTTTTCGTGAGGTTGGTATTAAAGAAACTTAAATCGTGGTTGGCGTTCTTCTTTGTCTATGGGTTGCTGTATGTAAGCTTCTTGGATAATGTTGTATATTTCGTTTAATCTGGGCAGGCAAAGGAACGTAGTCCATACAACCAAGTCTACAAATATTTCTAAAGGGCCACATTACGTTACACATGCAAAGTGATTTACCTTCGCTCTGACTGAAGTTTCTCTTTATATTTCATACTCTTCCTCCAGTCAATAACCAGACGATCTCCCTTTTAGAAAAATCTAGCCATTTTCCCATCATTCATTTAATCTTTAATCCAGACGGCCCCCACCCGTCTTTTAACTCAATCTAGCAGCCCTTTCCCAAAAAATAAAATGCAAAAAGTTAGAACAAGACGTCTTTTATTATCTAATCCTCGTCATCGTCAGCGGCCGCGGCGCCTCCCTGTCCCTTGCGCAGGTTCTTCCTCTTGACGCGGCCAGGTCTGCCGCCTCCGAAGGGCGACTTCAGAGAGAAGTCGATGTGCTTGCCCGAGTCCAGGCGGACGATGAATGAGGGAATGTTCACCACTTGCTTGCGGACGCTGTGGATAAGAATATTATTTATTATGAGTTGAGATAAAGCTTTTTATTTATTATGAGTTGAGAAAAAGCTGTTTATTTATATAGCCATCAAAAATGGCTATAGGTTCTTGACATAAGTATCGTAGACTAGGATTGTCTCAAATGCTCATTCATTGAGACATAGAACAGCACACCATTTTATGCACTATGCACTCATAGTTTCCAGCATTACAAAATTTAGAACGTGAGTTTCTCAAAGTATACTATGAGTTTCTCAAAGTATACTTGTGCTTCAGCTTTACACTAACCAATAAATATTAACACAATGATGCAGGACAATCATGGTTTGGATAAATTTGGTATATAAGAAAAATACAAGAGGCATCTAGAACTTAAATTTTAGAAGGAAACCAAATAATTAGAAATCCAAGATAGCATACATTACCTTCTCAGCTCAACAAAGAGCAAGTAACAATTTCGTGACATTGAACCCATCACAAGGATGGGCAAGTGGTCAGTATGAATACCGTGGTATCATCATTTAGTCAGATCACAGAGCTAGGTGCCATGCTCCGCTGGTGTCACCTGCATTCATTTGTATGATAAGATTGGTTTTATTTTACAATACGTTTGCAAATAGTGTTTGAATGACATTCATCACTGATGTTGGTAGGATGTTGCTTTATCTAAGCAAACATATGTACACTGCAGAGCTATTGATATGCAAAGCACATAGGTTGTTTGCATAGATATAGCTACCACCAACTGACATCAGAGCTGACCACTCAAGCACTATTTTCAGGCTTAAAGAGTTTATAAATTTAGAGTTCAAATAATTTATTTAAATGACAAAACAGCTAAAAATCAATTATTTTCTTACCGGATATGTCTTTGCCTGATGAGGATGCGGGCGTGATGGATTGACTTGGCAAGACCAGCCTTGAACACCTGGGTCTGGAGACGACGCTCCAAAAAGTCCTCAATCTTGAGACCGAGCACGTAATCGAGCTTCATCTGCTTCTCATCCAGCACTCCAATGCGGACCAAACGACGGAGCAATGCATTACCTAAAATATTATAAATGAAAATTTAGTTTCACAGTAAAATATTGGGAAAAATTTAAATTAATTATCTAACAAAATAGGATCAGATTCTATTGATTGTTATCAACATTTTTGGATGTCTGACAAGAGGTGCTAGTTTTCTTCATCATTTTAAGTAAAGGCCTGCCAGTACTTACTGACCATTTGATGGTTGACCATACAATATCGAAATAACCAAAAAGCAAAGGTCCATAGTTTTGGAGGCAGAAACATTAGAAATTTTTATAGGTTATGTTTTTATAAAATTCACCACATGATAACACCTAAATATTACCTTCGAACAGCCTCTTGGGGTCCTTCTCTTCAAGGGTCAGCAGCTCACGAGCAGCCTTACGGATCCTGGCCAATGTGTACTTGACCCTCCACACTTCACGCTTGTTGCGAAGACCATACTCTCCAATGATCTTCAACTCCTGGTCAAGACGCGCCTTCTCGAAGGGACGACGCGGCGTCACGTAGGTCTTTGAGAAGACCGAGGGCACTCGGTTGTTCACCATCTTGGCGAGCTGGTGGATTTATTTAGAGGTTAGGTCAGTGGGTAGTTTTGGGTGAGGTTTTAAAGGCGTTGTGGTTTTAACTATACTTATAGCCACCAACCCCATTATTTTATATTACTTTAGGATCTAGCACCCAGGACTTAGCAACCTAAAGGTGCACTAGTGAAGTTGAAGCATACAAAACTGGAATACTACTACGAAGAGGTTACTTTTCAATCGGTTTCCATCAAGAGTAAAAAATAATATTTACCAATAAAAAGATCTACACACAAACAGATTGTTAGTTCTGATTTTAATTACAGATGTATTTTTAAATTATTTTAACCGAAAACTACTGAAATACAAGGAAAATAACTCACCGTTTCACGACACGGCTCGCCGAAAAAAAAGCACCACAGAAAAGAAAGTATTTGATTGACTGTACTGTCACTTTTGACTTGATGACAATCAAATAAACGTCAGAAACTGCAAAGCACAGATCACAAAGTTATATAAAATGTTGCCATTATAATTTTTTCGTTGGTGCAAGGCAGTGAGGTGGGGAAACGCTATGCAAGGAGCATAGCCTCAATAGCATAACATTTCCCCATAGCACATATACCTTGCATAGGTATTTTAACCACAAACCAAACAAAGTAAAAAGCTGATCGATTATCTAAGAACAACAATAACTATAGCAGCGGTTTACTCTTGAGATACATAGATACATACTCAGAGTAAGGAAACCTCAGAGCTCAGAGTAAGGAAACCGCCGCTACGCTTCCTCAGAGTAAGGAAACCGCGTAGGAAACCGCCGCTACATATAAGCCGCGCAGATAAAGAACAGAATTGAAAAGGGCGATGTTTTTTTTCTTTCCGTAATTTATGGTAGGAAAAAAATCTTCGATTAATATTTCTTCTACCGACTCTTTGTTATAAATAATTCTTTTTTATTATTATTAATGAATGATATAATAGTATTTACAAATAATATCATAATAAAATAAATTAGAAGCAAGGGTAAATAAAATTTTCTTTTATTTTTCTCTATTAGTTGTGATTTGAAAACATTAACAAGAAAGATATAACCTATGTTACAACATGCTTAATACAAGTAATCAATATTATAAAACATTTCCGTTACTGACTGACTGACTGACAGACAACGCAGAGCCGAAACTACTGGGCGTAGCGGGCTGAAAATTTGCATGTAGGTTTCTTAGGGAGTGTAGGTGAGCACTAAGAAAGGATTTCCCGAAATTCCCACGGGAACGTGAAAAAAACGTGATTTTTATGTTGAAGAGAAATCTGCGCGGGAAAAACCGCTGGGCAGCCTCTAGTCAATCAATATATATAAAACTCTTCCGTTACTGACTGACTGACTGACAGACAACGCAGAGCCGAAACTACTGGGCGTAGCGGGCTGAAATTTTGCATGTAGGTTCCTTAGGGAGTGTAGGTGAGCACTAAGAAAGGATTTCCCGAAATTCCCATGGGAACGGGAATAAAATGGATTTTTGTGTTCATGAGAAATCTGCGCGAGTAAAACTGCGGGGCAGCCTCTAGTAAATAATAAAATTGCTATCGTTAAAAAGCGATGGCAATATTAAATGGCTAAATGTGTTCAGCGTTAATTATTCTTTTTTTGCAGCGTGTACTTCTCTGTGTGAGCGAGATAGCATGCGGATCGACACCATATTTAAATTTGTTCTTTATCTACGCAGGTTATACATATTGACATCGGTTCAGTAGTTTTTACTGTTGATCGCGCACTCTAAAAAACAACCATTTTAAACCATACAAATGGGATCTTTCGAAAAAAACGCATTTCAATCATTTTTGTTTTTTATCTTCAATGCAGGATTAAAACAAACTACGAGTAGCTCCTCCCTCTGGTAAACTATTTATAGTAAGATTATGAAGTGTTGTTTGCCGCGGGCGCCGGCGTTAGAATGTCGCCCTCCCCTCTCCTCCCGTGGGAGCCGTAGGACCCGGCTGAGGGACAGCACCAGAAGACGGGCAGCAGCGTCTTCTGGTTTTTAAACAACACCATACTGCGCTCGCCAACCCGCCTGCCAAGCGTGGCGAGTATGGCAACCCCCCCCCTCATGAATAGTCAGCATGTGCCCAGGCCCCTAGTCCCCGGCAGCCCCGCTATTCCTGACCACAGTAGCGGTTACGGTAACGGCGGGGCAAGGGGTGCTAAGAATCCCCGGACGGTCGGCTACCACCCCTTTAAACGACAACTGGCCCTGGCAACACACAACGTCCGCACTTTGAGGACTGACGATATGATTGTTGCGCTGGAAGAGGAAATGAGCAGGTTACGGTGGGATATTCTAGGGCTATCAGAAGTCCGTAGACAGGGACAGGACACGATAACCCTGAAATCGGGTAACCTGCTCTTCCACCGGGAGGGCGACCAACTGTCCCAAGGTGGTGTCGGGTTTCTCGTCCACAAGTCCCTCGTTAGCAACATTATTACCATCGACAGTGTGTCGAGCAGGGTCGCATACCTAACACTCAGAATATCTAAAAGATATTTGCTGAAGGTCGTTCAGGTCTATGCACCGACCTCGACACACTCAGATGACGAAGTAGAGTCTATGTATGAGGACATTAGTCGGGCCATACATACGCATAAAACTCACTTCAATGTTGTTATGGGGGACTTCAATGCGAAACTAGGCAAGAGAAGCGAGCATGAGTTGAGAGTGGGGAACTTCGGTTATGGGCAACGGAACCCTAGAGGTCAGAGGCTGGCCGATTTCATGGAGAAAGAAGGACTCTTCATGATGAATTCTTTCTTCCAGAAGCCACCTCATAGGAAATGGACCTGGATGAGCCCTGGTGGTTCTAGGAACGAGATAGACTTCATCTTGACCGACAAGAAACGGATATTCAATGATGTCTCCGTGATTCATAGGGTAAAAACCGGCAGTGATCACCGAATAGTAAGAGGCACATTGAATGTGAACGTTAAACTTGAACGGTACCGCCTGATGAAGTCTACGCTCCGTCCTACCCTCGCTCAGATCGAAAACCCCGAGAGCTTTCAACTCGAGCTCTCTAATCGCTTTGATTGTCTAGACGACGCATCAGTGGACGAGATCAATAACAGGTTCGTAAAAACTGTCCATACGGTCGGATCTAAATTCTTTAGGACTCGCCGTACCGCTAGAACTCAGAAACTCTCTGAAGACACCCTCAAACTTATGGCTGAACGACGCTTGCTTAGACTGCAGTCTCCCGATGATGCTGCGTCATATAGGCGGCTCAATAGGCAGATCTCGAAGGCCTTGCGACACGATATCCGTGTCTTTAATACTGCGCGTATTAAGGATACGATAGAGCGAAATAAAGGCTCCAAAGTGTTCGCAAGAGATATGTCTGTTGGGCAAAGCCAAATGACCAAGCTGAAGAGGGATGACGGCAGTATAGCGTCGACGAAAGCGGAAATTTTGAGGGAAATCGAGAAGTTCTACGGACAGCTATACGATTCGGTCACTAAGCCTGTTACTAGTGCGGCTAACGACCCTAGAGCCAAACTAACCCGACACTATACCGAAGATATCCCGGACATCAGCCTGTACGAGATAAGGATGGCCCTGAAACTGCTTAAAAACAACAAGGCACCGGGTGAGGATGGAATCACGTCAGAGCTTCTGAAAGCGGGTGGAACACCGGCACTCAAAGTCCTTCAGAGGCTCTTTAATTCTGTCCTACTCGAAGGGACCACGCCTGAAGCATGGAACAGAAGTGAGGTGGTGCTTTTCTTTAAGAAGGGCGATAAAACCCTTTTGAAGAATTATAGGCCCATCTCGCTTTTGAGCCATGTTTATAAGCTGTTTTCCAGGATCATCGCCAATCGTCTCGAACGAAGGTTTGATGACTTCCAGCCTCCCGAACAAGCCGGCTTCCGAAAAGGCTTTAGTACCATAGACCACATACATACGCTGCGGCAAGTTATACAGAAGACCGAAGAGTATAACTTGCCGCTATGTCTAGCGTTTGTGGACTATGAGAAGGCCTTTGATTCGGTCGAAACATGGGCGGTGCTAGAGTCCCTCCAACGATGCCGGATTGACTATCGGTACATCGAAGTGCTGAAGTGTTTGTATAGCAACGCCACCATGTCTGTCCGAGTACAGGAACAGAATTCGAAGGCTATTCCCTTGAACAGAGGCGTGAGACAGGGAGATGTTATATCTCCGAAACTGTTCACCGCCACTTTAGAAGACGCCTTCAAACTTCTAGAATGGAAAGGGCAGGGCATCAATATTAACGGCGAATACATCACTCACCTTCGGTTTGCCGACGACATCGTAGTCATGGCAAGGTCGATGGAGGAACTCAGCACGATGCTCGAAGGCCTCAACCGAGTCTCCCAACAGGTGGGCCTTAAAATGAACATGGACAAGACGAAGGTCATGTCTAATGTCCATGTTCTGCCTACCCCAGTTATGGTTGGGAACTCGGTTCTCGAAGTTGTCGACGAGTACGTATACCTAGGACAAACCATCCAGTTAGGTAGGTCCAACTTCGAGAAGAAGGTCAATCGCCGAATCCAGCTCGGATGGGCCGCGTTCGGGAAACTACGCAACGTCTTCTCGTCCAATATTCCTCAGTGCCTGAAGACGAAGGTATTTAACCAATGTGTGCTACCAGTGATGACATACGGTTCTGAAACGTGGTGCTTCACTATAGGGCTTATGAACAGGCTCCGAGTAGCTCAACGAGCCATGGAGCGGGCTATGCTCGGGATTTCTCTGCGGGATCGAATCAGAAATGAGGACATACGCAGAGAAACCAGGGTCACCGACATAGCCAAGCGGATAAGCTCGTTGAAGTGGCAATGGGCAGGTCATATAGCCCGCAGAACAGATGGCCGCTGGGGCCGAAAAGTTCTCGAGTGGAGACCACGGATCGGCAAGCGCAGCGTAGGACGTCCACCGACCAGATGGACGGATGATCTGCGCAAGGCTGCGGGTCCACGCTGGATGCAGGCCACCTGCGATCGGTACAGATGGAGAGCCTTGAGGGAGGCCTATGTCCAGCAGTGGACGTCTTACGGCTGAAATGATGATGATGATGATGAAGTGTTCACACGTAATAATTTGTAATTTCTTAAGGATATTTTGTTGGCTATCATTGTATAATTAATTACTAAATTAAACTAAATTTTCAATTTGAAAGATTTTATTTGATTTGTAAAACGATCTTTTATAAATATAATTAAGAACTTAACGATAATTTAAAACTTTTTATATTTTAAGAAACTACGGTATTTTTTCGGATTCAATCCGTAAGCTTTCAATCTTTCATCAGACAGCTTGCTCATCAAATCTTCTTTGCCGTTTACTTTATTTTTGTTAGTATTTTTCCCTTTCATTTTATTATTTTTGTTTTTGAAATCCTTTTTATTGGCTGGGTTGAATTTATTTTTCTTTTTCAAAGGACCATCTCTGGGATTTTCGTCTAACTTCCTCTTTAGCTTAATAACTTTATTTTCTCTAAGTTTACCTTGTAAATTTTCTTGACTGGTATTACCTTGTTGGGTTACTTCAATATTATTAAGCGTCACATAGTTTTTCTTTTTCTGTTTTCTAGCTACAGTTTTATTATCTGTAATTTCAGTTGAAATTTTCATTTCAGTTTTCGATTTGGGTTGAATTCCTTTGTTGACATCTGAAGAAACTTCTTTAGCTTGACTAGTTTGTTTTGTTTTACTTTTATTTGTTTTCTCTTCATTGTTAGTATTTTTGTGTGAATTAGTTACAGGTTCAGGGTCACTTGTTTTCAGATTATTTTTTAGCGGACCTTTGTTTTCGTTTTCCGATTTTTCACTAACAAACGCGTTACTATTTAATATTTTTTGTTTCTTTTTCTTTTTAGTTTTAATTTCTTCAGATTTATTTAATTCTTCTGCTTTATTTGATGTTAATTGATCTTCGATATCATCATGTTTTATATTATCTACAATTTCACTATCCGGCTGGTAATCTACTTTTGCATCAGTTTTAGTTTTGTTCTTCTTTTTCTTCTTCTTCTTCTTCCCTTCGATCGGAACTACTACTTCTGGTTCTCTGTTGATCAAAGTAAAGTAAATTAAACATTAAACCATTAAATAACCTACCTCAATTCACCAAACCCATCCATTCAAGTAGAAAACCTAACAAAAAAGGTTACTTACTCAGGCAGATCCTTGAACAGGCTAGGCAGTATTTTCTTCTTCAATTGCACATCCGCTGCTTTAGCGTTGTAGGTCTTGACCTCGCATTTTTCTACTTGCTCCGGCCTCTGCTTCACTGTTTTCTTTAGAGATGCCCATTTGTTTAGCTCTCTGTCGTCGGCTAAGAGGATCTGTAAGATATATAAAATAAACATTTCTTGGACAAACTGTCGTCTCTGTATGGTAATCGATTGTTTCCAATTAATGCCTAGTTATCAAAGTACGACTTACCTCTTCAATTGTTAAACCAAAACTATTTGGCACTGTCTCGCGATACTTGAAACGTGTAGGCAGATCTCCACCAATCACATCCTCACAGTCCATCTTGTAGTACTCATCCATGAACTGATCGTACGTTTTGTCCATCACATCTGGTACGAATTTGGGTTTTTCTGATTCCAGAAGTTTTGCTAGTTTCGACTTGCGTTTGCGATTGCGTCGCTTTTTGCCGAGGGTTTCCTTGATCTCTTCTAGGAGCGTGGTTCTGGCACGTTTGGGGTCATATTCTGCGTCCATCTAGAAACATTAATTTCGCCTTTTTTGGAACTTGAATTTGTGGGATGAAGAAAAAAAAAACGAAAGTATGTATTACATTTTATATACTTACATTGAAATCCTCATCTTCGCAATGGGGCCCGTCGGTTCCTTGCGCTGGTGTATCTTCGGCTTCTTCATAGTTTTCCCAATTTTCTAGAATAATAAAATTGATTTTATATGTAGAGCTAACTTACCTACGAATGACAAGAATGTAACAAATAGATAGATATAATAATGCGATTTCATCCAAGTTATTTTAGATGCTTTTTAAAATTAATCTGCTTTAGTTTATACAATATTACCAATCTCCAACTCTTCATCTAAATCAGGGAATACAGGTTTCTCGTTATCAGCGTCTCCGTAGTACTGCTCGTCAAATATAGCTCGCATGCGCCGATCGTGCTCCTCCGGGTCAAAATCGCCTTCGATATCTTCATCCTACAAAGTGAAAAACCGTAAGAAACAAATAAAAAGGCGTATCCTAACAATGTCTTTCCGCGAAATACTGCCAAGTTAAGCATTGAAATGTGGGCCCACCATTGAATTTCAATTCAGTAATTGTAGTAGAGATAATCAAGAAAGTAAATTAATACTATCAAGAACATATATATTTCTCAAAAATGGCTGAATGGGATAAACGCCTTTGCCTTCCCAGAATTAGGTAAATAAAAAACATACAAAATCATTGCCATACTAAAAAAGCAATGTAATGTAAAATGTAATGTAATCTGTGCCTTTTCATGATTTGACAGATTTTGTTTGTTGTTGAAAAAATAACCTCAGAAATATTATCGACGAGTTTCTTTCTCGTATTTATTATAATAAAACAAAATGTCTAACATAAATTTACAGTGCTTGCTGGGCATACAATGCAACGATTTTGTTATGATCGCCGCCGATCAGAGCGTCAGCCATAGCATTATGGTTATGAAAGACGGTAAGTTTTGTTTTACCGGTTTTTATTGTGGTTCTAATCAAAAAACTATTAGAAGCTTTAAACAACTCGCTGCGTAAATAAACAGTAATCATCAACAATACATTTCCCTAGAACAGAACAGCTGCAACCCGCACAATCTTTGTCAGAAACTTTACCATAGTGTTCCATTCATCATTTCAGATGAAAATAAGATCTACAAGATATCGAATAAGATAGCAATGGGCGTCGTAGGGGACACGGGCGACTGCAGCCCGTTCGCCGAGTACATATCAAAGAACATTCAACTATATAAGATGCGCAATGGGTACGAGCTTGGCCCTTCAGCAGCGGCGTCCTTTACTCGCCGTAACTTGGCTGAGGCACTACGGAGCAGTGTGAGTTTGTCTCAGAACAACCCAAAATGTGAATTCGGTCCAATTTATTGTTGTTTTAATAAGTTTTCAAATTTGCTGCATCATCTATGATTTATTGCTAACTAGTGCGCAAAGTTTTTCTGTTTCATGCTTAAATTTTTAGGATTAAAGGTCTAAGCTACACTCTAGCTAGGCACAGGATTTTAGCGTGTAATTTAATTTATCATGAAGCTAAAAAATGGGTCACCAATACCATTAGCATATGAAACTCACTCAAAACTCAAAATAATATAAAACATTTCTTGTTTTCAGAGTCCATACTTTGTAAACGTGTTGATGGCAGGCTACGATGACGAGAATGGGCCCGAGCTACACTTTATGGACTACTTGGCATCGTCCATCAAGGTTCCGTATGCAGCACATGGCTATGGAGGCATGCTTAGTTTGAGTATCTTGGACCGTTATTATAAGAAAGGTTAGTGAATATTTTTATAGTCACTTGTTTGGGTATAAGTAGTAAAAATCTTTTAACCCTCACTGCGTCGTGCACACTTGAACTGTGCATAATTTAAGAAAGACTTGATTTCTGTGGTGTCATGTGGACATGAAAGCAACTATAGCTGAAAGTAGGTTTTGTTATACATCAGAGAGCCCTAACAATCCAAGAGGAAGGGGTATTTTTTGCAATGATTTTTTGAGAACCCTGTGAAATTGCAACTAGATTATTTTTGCAAAATTAATTACATGGGTCCATTACATTTTTGATTTGCTTTGTTGTTCTTGTTTCTTACTCATAATAATATTAAGGCAACACTACAACACTGTTTTGAAGTGTGGACGCTTTAGTTGCCTCTTTTAGGAAAAAGTAATGCATTTTGTAGCTTTACAAATTGTTACAAATGTAAACTAATAACAAATTCTTTTTTGCACCAGATGCTACAATGGAGGAAGCCTATGAGGTGTTAAAAAAGTGCGTCCGCGAGGTCAACAAGCGTCTCTTTGTCAGCCAGCCCAACTTCCAGGTCACTGCAGTCACCAAGGACGGCACAAGGGAGCTGCCGGTCATTAGTGGATTGCCTTAGATTTGTCTCTTATTATTTGTATGCGTATATATTTTTTAATTAAACTTTAAATTCTATATTGTTGTGATTCTTATTTTATAAACATAGAGGGCCAGCACCTACGCCAGCACACTGTAACTTGCAATCGTTGTGGAAGTTTGATTAGTCTTTGGTTTTAGTTTTGTGCTTAAATTATTGATAACAAAGCAATTAAAATCATATAAATAATTGTTTTTCTTGAAAATCACACTAATATTATAAAGACGAAAGTTTGTGAGTGTGTATGTTTTTTACTTCTTCACGTCTAAATGGCTGGAGCAATTTTATTTTAATTAAAATTTTGAATGGAGTTAGCTGACACCCTGGATTAAAAGTATGCAAAAACTAGCCTTTAGTGAGCAAAAGCACATTTGTTAATGTCATATAATTTTTGTTAAAAAAGGACTTTTTTTATTAAACAAGTCTTTGAAAGTCTGGCTTCTATTCCATCATTCCGTTCTATTATTTTTTTTAGAAACTTCAACAAAATAAGCCAACAAAAGGTTTCAAAAGCCATACCTTAAACGCCAGTTCATCATTCCCAGTGACCTCCTTGATCTTGGCAAGTTTTTCTTGGATCTCCTTCAGCTTGAGAGCTTTGAGTCTCGCAATCTCCTCCATTTTCCGCATTTTCTCCTCTTCCTTGCGCGTGCGCACCTCGACGCGCTTCTTCGCGCGGCTGTCGTCTTTCGGCCGGATTGAGGCCATTGTTCGAGGGTAGCGTTTTAGCTAGGACATTTTAAAGGAGAAACTCACATGAGCATATAATATGACAAAAAAAAACAGTATTTTTCTTAGTCCTAGAAAATTGATAAAATCAGGGGAATTATTTTTGTTAAGGTTTGTAAGTTGGTACAATTACCTTGCGGTTTAACGAGATGACTATTGGGGAGGAGTTCAGGGGAGGGTGGCGGTTTTTTTTCATATCTCGACATTATGAATAGTTCGTAGTTAGTTATTAGTTCTTTTACTTACTTAAAATTCCTGTCAAATTTTGTATTTTTTTTTTAGTTTACGATTAATACTTTATGAGCTTATAGCGAAGAACGTGTAATAATGAACTCACATATTCCTGATCGGGCTCTTCAAAACGGAAGTTGTAGGCCCTCTCGAAGCGTCCCTGCTCTTCCACCAGCTCCTCGTCGGCTGCCAGCTCGGTGGAGTCCAAAAGCTTCGGCCCCGCCCCCCCAGCCACGCCCACTGACGAATCCGGCTCTAAGTACCTTTATTGAGTAAAATTTTCAATTTTTTAGTACTTAAGAGTATTTGATGCATATAAGAGTAAATAAATAATAATTTCTTAAAAAAAAAAAAGACCCGCTTTCAATTAATTGACACATACATAGAACTGAGAACTCACTCTTTTCTGAAGTCGGTTAAAATAGGCACTAAAACCACAGAACAAGGAAGATGCTCTCTCCCTCTAAATAGAAATCGCGAGTAGGCGGAGCCCGCGTGCCTATCATTAGCTCTGCAGAGCCTATTCGTAGTTTTTGACAGATTTGATAAGCTCAGTTGCTTTAAGCTTCTTGTAAACAAACCACCAGGAAAAATATGAAAAAAAACCCACTAAAATGCCATATTGTGCTGTGTTGGAATGCAAAAATTAAAGTCGGGGACTTAAAAGTACTAATTATGCCGTATCATTACATCGGTAAGTAATATTTCACTGTATTTTTAAATAAATTTGAAATTATACATGAACAAGAAAACAAAACCATAAGTGAGAAAATGAAAACACCCAAATTACGGAGCAGTAAAATTGAATTTTCATTGAAGCCTGTGAGTCCTGTGACTGTGACTGTACCTTCTTAGCGGTCTTCTTTATCTATGGTATTAGACTCATGACTTTTTCTAGAACATTTTGACAACAGTATAATGGAAATCAGTTAGAGATTGCTCAGCATGATGAAAATCTATCGATAATTTTCTATGATAAAAATCTATCGATAATAATAATTTTCAGTGAAAAAAAAAAAGGTATTCGCTTCGACTTGAAAACCTCTACCTTTTTTTCGGTTTAAAATGTGATTTCTTGAATACGAATGATATTATATGAATCTTTCAACTTAGACTCTTGCGTATGAATGAAATTATATTAGCATCATCATCATATTACAATAATGTTGTAATATGTAAAAAATAAAGTCGCTTTCCGCATCAGTCCTTAGGTATGTTTAAATCTTTAAAAATACAGCGGATTTTAATGCGGATTTTTTTAATAGATAGAGTGATTCAAGAGGAAGGTTATAAGTATAAAACATGCACGTTCTAATAATAGGTTAGGTTAGGTTAGGTTAGCCGGGTCGACTAGTATTGTATAAAGACAAGTCGTCACTCTTATAGTGTGCTATATTTTATTTTTCTTTTCATTTATTTACAGCCTGTGTTACTGGATCACCTTGGGCCAAGCTCAGAACCTAATACACTTAAGCATAAACTTGAAGATGGAGCCATCATGAAAGCTTTTTAAGCTAAGAGGAGTTTCAATAAACAATACCTAGAGAAGAAAAAATGCTAAATATTATGTATTAAAAAAACCAAGATTAGTTAAGAGTTTAAGGCAAGTAATAAATAAGCAAGTACTTCGATATTAAATAAGATAAAATAATATAAATATAAAACCCATCTTGTTTTATTGGTCTATCTACCCATCCACCTAAATTGTTTACTTTGGTTAAAATAAAGCTTCATTTAAAGTACAGTACTTACTCCAAAATTAATAATGCGCATGCAGATTCGCTAATTGTCGATTTCACGGAAACACCTGAATCAAAAATCATAATTCTACTAAATTACGCATGCAGAAAATGCACTTAACCTCCTTAAATACATATCGTCTTACGTCGCTTGGGAATACGACCGTTGTCGAACAGTGACGAAGATTTCTATGCGCATTATAACTTTTGCAGTACTGTAGGTATATACAATTTTATAACTAAACACATTTTTATTTCTGAATCTCTATTTATGCGAAGCATAGCTGTTGAATAAAAAACGACATTGGAAATAAATAAAAATTAAACTGTACACAAAAATAAACTTTGTTCTATGAGCGACTGGTTTTTTCATATGATAATACCAATACATCGCCAATCACCAAGAAGGCCGTTTGCGTAGAATACACATAGATTTTCGTAAAAAAAAAGTAATTGTTACCTGTAGCCATATGAAAGAATGTTGTATATCGATAGGTTTTCTGGTAACTTTCTCCCGCAATATGTACATCCCTAGCTTAGTTTTTCATTTTTCGACGTAGCCACCTAGTGTTTAGTAGCGGTAGTACAAAAGCTATAGTTCCATCTAGCGTCGAATAGTAAAACTAGGAACAATGCGTGAGGATTTTAAAGCAAAGAGGATGTATAGCTTTCTACCATGTCTTTGGAAAAACCTAATTTCATTCTTTTATCATATGTATGTCATCATTATCTTAAGTATTTCATAATTGTTATTTGATTTTGATCTTTGTTTATTTGTAAAAAAGGTTCATAGTCTACTTCAAAGTTTTGTAATGTAGATCTTTTCGGCTTTGTCGTTAATCACCAATGGTAGCTTGGATTTCATAGTGAGCGTTTGGTTTATATGTGTGAGTTTGGACACACTGGTTTTAGTACTAAAAGCTCATGATGCTATTTCTATTGTATTCTCTTGTTCTGTGACTAAAACCTTCTCCTGAATGTAACAAATGCTTTTGTGAAAACCGCATCAAAATCGGTTCAGGCAAACTCGAGATAATCGCGGACAAACATACATACAGGTCAAACTGCTAACCTCCTTTTTTGAAGTCGGTTAAAAACCCTCATCTTATATTGCAGTAACATTTAGCTTTCATATCAGTCTTTCTTTCAGTAAAACCATCAAGAATTATGAGTTGAGATTTGCATATTCAAAAATGTAAGTACATAAGCTTACCGAGCGGCGTAGCGAGATAGCGGCGGAAAGGGAATGACTCATTTCGTCTGACTAAGGCTCCCGAAAAAAATTCTAGTGATTGAAATTTAAAATTTTGTGGTTTTCTCCAGAATTATAAGGCACTGGGTCTGGGTCACTAGGGTCCTAAAACTGTGCGATATAAAATTATGCTCTATTCCGGAATCCGTAAAGAGGTTAAGAAACTGGCTAATAACACTAACGTATGATGAGACTGAGGAATTGCTACTCTCGGTAACCTGATTATTGTTTTTTATATTTTTTATTCACGACATTATTACGAAGGCCTTCACTTAGAACAAATCACAATACTTTTATTTCAATTAGTTTAACTGTTCACTCTTATTTGCATGTTTTTTTTTTTTTATTATTTTTATTTTATTATTATAATGTACTAATTTGCATGTTTAATATTACGGCTTTTCTCATATGTAAAACTCGGCCAGGGCTCCAACGATACAGGCTTTGCCTAGTGTTGGAACCCTTATATGCTCACTAGAATATAACAGGGGGCAACACTTTGTAAGCTAACTTCATATTATTTACTTTATTCATATTTACATTTTCTTATTTAAAATTGTTACATTGTGTTTTTAAATAAATATTTTTCATTTTTTTCATTTTTCATATAACCTTGGACTGGATTGATTCTGGTAGTTCTTTATGTACTTAATATCAGAGTTACATTATTTCACAAAAGAAAAAAACTTACTTCTTGTTTAGTATATAGTCCCTGAGAAATGCCTCATCCTGGTTAAGTTGAGGATCAGACCAGAGTGCCCGCAGCGGAGCCAGATCCTTCTCCTCATCAGGGTCTACGTGGTCCACCTTCCCTGATAGGTACTCCTTGATCTTTATCTCCTAAAATATAAAAAAGGTGTAGTAAATTAAGTTTGAAAATACTATGTGTGCAATGTTTGCTATTATGAATGTTTTCTTTTTTACATTTTGATATGAAAATTAAAAATTATTAATTAAATGTAGGATACAAGGTATCTCTTAATGTAGGTCAATTAGACTATTTATATAATTAATATCTTTTAAACCATGGGCGAAATCAAAAATATGCAACTTTGACTCCCTAGATAATCTTGCTTAGAATTTTTAAGGCCCTGTTGTGTAGCTTTCAGTTTCCAAATCTAAGAAAAAAACCGTTTGTTGCCTCAAGTGGAGTTTCATAAAATAATATTACCAAGATCATTATCCTAAAAGCTACGCAACAGAGCCTTAAAAATTCCAAGCAAGATTATCTAGGGAGTCCAAGACGCAAATTTTTTATTTCGGTCATGGTTTAGAAGATATTAATTATTTATTAAAGTGGTGCTACTATTGCACCCGTTTGCCGTTTAAGGCGCAACAATGCCTGATTAGAAACATTAAAAGGAAAATGTATGAGGCAGATTACCTTGCTCTGTTTCTGTGGTTCCGGAGCTTTCTTCTCCACCTTGAAGATCTCCCCGTCCTCTTCATCATCATCACTGTCAGCAAAGGCTGCTGCAAGACTGTTTACTTCCTTCTTAGGTTTTACTTCTACCTCTGAAATAAAATAAGTGATTTTTAAATAATTCATAAGCTAGGGATCCAACAATTTTTTTTAATAAATATTCCAGTGACAAATGAAAAAGGAATATTCTAGTATAATAATAATTTCTTGCATATAGGCAGTTCGTTTTTTTTACTTTGTAATGAAATAAGGTTAAGAATGCAAATGCTACACTTTCTGCTCTAAAATTATCTTAATTAATAAAATAAATCCATCCTTCATCTCTTTAGCTCTTTACATAAAAAAAAATTACTCCATTTTATGAACACTTGAGATTCTGAATATGGTGTTGAATATTACCTGTTTTCTCTTCCCCTTTGATATTGCCAACTTCAGCAGAATCAAAGAACTTAAAACTAGGGTCATAAATCCTCGGATCCTTAGTTTTAAGCAGGGAAAGAGTTTTCAGGAACTGAGCCTCCATCTCCTCGGGCATATCTGGAGGCTCCTCATCCTCATCCTCACTGTCAGATGATATGGGTGCATTGAGGTCCTTGTCTCCGTACTTTTGCTCAACTGGAAAAGTATAAGGTTAGGTTGGTGGGTCGTTTTAAGGGCGTGAGTTGGAGTTATACTTACTTATTTCCACCCTTTTTTTTGTTAAATTTTTTTTTGGCAATTAGGATTTTTGACATAGATGATGGGGTAGCGTTTCATTTTTACTACATGAATTTTTTTTATAGTAAATCTGAATTAATTTATATTATGTAGGATTACACAAAAACTAACCTAAAACCACACTGAAAACAAGTGTAATTTTATAACTGTTATATAATCAATAATAAATAAATTTATACAGCATTTTGATTATTAGATGTTGGAGAGGGTCTGAACCTACTTTTTAAGAAGATTCAAGTATTTTAATAATAAAAAATTAACAAAATAAAGTTGAATGACTTACGTTTGTGCAATTCTTCCTTCTCTCGCCAATTATCATAACGCTTGGCGTATTCGTTTTCAGTTTTGATCAAAACAGATTCTTCTTCAGAATCGTTATCGTCGAAAAGCTTATTTTTAGGCATTTTAGTTAGTTTTCAGCAATATATTTTCAAATCAAAACACGTCGTCCGAGCATGCTTTTGACAACACGTCAAAATTCCATTTTATGCTTATCCAGCGCTTTCAACAATAACAAAAAAAATACATTATTCAAAATCTAGAAACCAATGGATATCCTTTCAAACGAAACGTAATTTAAGTGTTGCAAATACAAAAAAATACCTTCTTTCTACGTTACGTCGGTCGTGGTCTCAGAATAAGGACAAGCATAGGAGTCCTAAAATAAAAAGTCACATCATTGTGTTATGCTACTTACTCAACCATTGAATATGTTAAAAAGAGACCAATATACTTTCTCCACTGGGTCGTATGACTCTTCCGCACCTTGCCCATAGCTGGGTTCGACTTTTTATTTTTAATTTTCTAAAAAGCTAGTGATGGCAAAAATAACTTGTTCTAAATCAAGTTGTCTATACTTTTATACAAGACATGGTTCTTTATTATAGAACTTATCATAACTAATTCAGGAGTAATTGTATGGTATTATAATAACAAGAAAACAAAGACAAAGATAAAAACGCTTTATTGCTATAAAAATGCAAATAAAAATACAAAATTAAACAAACCCTATAAAATTTTTAACAGAAAAAGAATAAGGGCAATGGGTGGCCCTATCGATTAAAGCGATTTCTTCCAGGAAACCCACTGCACACAACACAATAAGTTATTTTAATGAATAAAACGGGTGTCTTGATAAGAATATAATAATACTTACCTATTTCTAAAGATTTTCCGTTCATAAAAAACTCTGTCACTTCAGATATTAGCACAGCTCTAAAATAATTAAAACTAAAAGATGTGTGCCTATAATAATATGTAAATATAAAACAAGTAAAACAAATCTATTTTTGGAAATTTCATAATGTATGATATGCGCTTCTTTCTTTACACACTCATTTTCAATAATCTTGCTCTGCACTCTGCACCTCAAATGTTTGTTTTTGCCTGGGTTGATCTTGATCATCACTTCGTGATGGAGTGTTTGTATGTGAAAAATCCCTGCTTGTGGTTTTTTTTGAGACCTATAAATATAATATGTTTTAATTAAAACTTATAAAAGAGAGTAAGTATTATAAAACCCTTATAAAAGAGAGTAAGTATTATAAAATCTGGAAGTAAACAATTTATACATACGTAAGTGATATCCTGCAGCAACAATAGCGCTTTTGTTTTTATGACAAAGTGAAATTTTCATGGAATTTTATTTGTTTACAGTTTACAGCATTGGTTTACCCAAATTTACGGTTCATATATTCTGTAGCTTTTTTTATCAAAGTATTTTGTGAGGCCTGTAAGGAAGCAATAAAAATGTTCTTAAATATTATATTCAAGACAATAATAATAATTTATTCAAATATATATTAATTAAAGCCTTCGTCTTTTTTTTTAGAAAACAGGTAGGGGAAAGTGGGGAGGATTCGTACAAAGGGAGCATTCGTACAGTAGGCATATCTCCTTCACCTAAAACGTTGACACGCTCGTATTTGTGCGTGGGACTCCTAATATTAGGCATAGGCTTCCCCCGGGGCGGGGGGTAAGTGAGTTCACCAACATCGCCAGGACTAGACAAAACGTGATTTCGCGACGCCTAAGTAATTTTCCGATTGGCTCTATAACACGATTTAACCTTATATTTTTTGTTTTTACTGCATAACCGATATTAACTAAGTTCAAGCTATTTCTGTAGCTTATTTTATTTATATTCATTTGGAATAGAGTTAAATGGTTTTTTTTATTTTGAATTAATGTGTTGGTTTTTTGGTTTGGGGTACATTCGTACAGTGATAGGTGGGGTACATTTGTAATCTTAGGCTTAGTTGAGACAATTTAAAAGTACTTTTATTTTAGCAACGGAAATTATTTATGTAAATAAAATACAGAGGAACACTTACATGGTATTTATTCACCCTCTAAATGACAATCACTATATTTTAATACGAAATTACGAACACTTGTGAAAACTTAATATTCTGCTTTATAAATTTTAGACTTTTTCACAACCACTGCGAAGTTCCGACTGGGCGCGCTCGTGCTTGGCGCGCCACTTTTATTCCAACGTACCAGCGCGCCACGCACGTTATTTAATGATAAAACTATTATTTATGAGGATAATTTCTACATAACAATAATTACCTATAAATTAAAGTATACATATTTAAATGTGATTTGCATACAGATATTAATAAAATCTTATTACGAAAAGTGAATAATTAAATAATTATAAAAGCCGGTGGCGCCATCTTTTAATGTGGTGGCACCCGGAAATGGACTAACAGCAACCGATAGAATGTAACAATGTAATGATCAGTGTATGTTTCTATAACTTTTAATAATCGGTTGATGACAGTCGGCCATCCAAAATAAATCGTACGTCCTCGTACGCAACTAAAAATTATACAATCCAAAATTGCCTAACTTAACTCCATCTACAAATAATAAAATAAACAATCACAAAAAAAAAACAAATGATATGTTATAATATATCAGAGACAATAAATAAATTTATGAGATAAAGTAACTTAAGGTGGTAACAGGCCCCATACCCTGATACAGGCGTCAACATTTAGTCGACGGCAGTAACAAGTCTCGTGTCCTGAATATCCAACGAAATATAATAAATCAAAAATGGCAACAGGCCCCATACCCTGAATACCATCGCCGATATTTATTTATCGACACTGGCAACAGGTCACATGTCCTGAATACCCAATAATCAACAGTTGAAACGGCAACAGGCCCCATACCCTGAATACCATCGCCGATATTTATTTATCGACACTGGCAACAGGTCTCATGTCCTGAATACCCAATAATAAACTGTTGAAACGGCAACAGGCCCCATACTCTGAATACCATTGCCGATATTAATTTATCGACGTTGGCAACAGGTCACATGTCCTGAATACCCTATAACAAACCATTAAAACGGCAACAGGCCCCATACTCTGAATACCAGTGCCGACACCCAGGTGTAGACAGTGGTAACAGATCTCGTGTCCTGAATACCATCAAAGTAAGTACATTATCTGTTACATACAATAAAACAATTTAATTAAACAGATTTAATCATCTTCGTGTTCGCTAATTAAATTATCATCACTGAAGCTTGAGTCATGTGGCCTGGCAAACGTCAGCCATGGCTTAATCTTGTCAACTGCAACTACGTTAGAGTATCGTTTACCACCTTTTCGCGTAATTGGGGTATCTTCCACTTGATAGCGATCATGATCATAAATTCTAACTATTTTGTATGGTCCTTGAAATTTTGGAGCCAACTTCCTACTTTGTCCCGTAGCTGGTATTTGTCGTTCAACCCGAACTAGATCACCGATGTTATATTTATATGGTTTACAACGCTTTTCGTCAAACGCTTTCTTTTGGGTGGTTTGACACGCCTTTATATGCCCGCTTACTGATTTCCTAATTTCACTTATGCCTTGTTCGGTTGCATTATTACTAACGTCATCCCCAATTTCTGACATCATCCTTCCTTCAGCAGATCCTACTGGCCTAATACCGAACAGGACCTCTGACGGCGTTCGGTTGATCCCTTTATTAAAAGTATTATTAATTCCCCACTGCACATCGGGCAGGTGATCGTCCCATTTGGATTCAGATGTTCCAATAGTTTTTGCCGTAAGGGCATCAACAATTGTTTTATTGTAGCGTTCCACCTGTCCGTTTGCGCGAGGAGTAGCTACCGCATTAAGAATGTGCTTGATTCCCTTTTCTGACATAAAACTTTTAAAGGAATTACTTGTAAAGGATGATCCTCTGTCTGAAATAACCCTCCGCGGAACCCCAAAGAGACCGAAGTATTCGCGTAAGACCTTAATAGTTGTACTTGACTTCGTATTTCGGACAGCTTTCAAATAAATATATCTAGTGAATGCATCAATGATGACTAAAATATACATATTCCCCTTGCTACTTCTGACAAATGGGCCTACGTGGTCAGTATGAACGGTGTCAAAAGGGATTTCAACCTTTTCGATTGGGTGAAGAAACCCTGGGCGTTTACCACCTGAGGATTTAGAGTACGCGCACTCTAGACAAGACTTGACGTACTTTTTTACAAAATTACGCAATCTAGGAAACCAATACGTTGCTGTGATCTTTTCGATAGTCTTTTCCGTAGCAAAGTGCCCTATATCGTCATGGTTCTGCTTGACAACTTGCCATCTAACGCCCTTTGGGACTACCCACCTATCTCCGTTTGCCGTAATTCTAAATAGTTTCCCATTTTTTAATTTAAAATTAGTTTTTATATCAACAACATTGTCAAGGTCAGGATTTTTAAGTATACCGACGATTCTTTGAACCTCCTCATCAGCGCTCTGGACAGTGCTTAACCAACTAACTTCTTCTATTACTAAAACATTGGGCACTGACAACGATTCAGTTTCCGCGATCGGGTTGTGACTCAAGGCATCGACATGTGCCATGGATTTTCCTGGTCTATATTCTATACTAAAATTGTATTCCTGCATTAATTCCCACCACCTCGCTACACGAGGTACCATATCGCGTTTTTGGAAGGTAGCTTTTAATGAGTTGCAATCAGTTAAGATCTTAAAGTTGACGCCAACTAAGTATACCCTAAATTTTTGTAAAGATGCTACTACGGCAAGAGTTTCTAGGTCATAAGAGGAATAATTCTGCTCTTCTGGCGTAGTTTGACGGCTATAATACGCCACTGGTCTAAGACAATTCTGAGAGTCTTTTTGCAAAAGAATTCCCGCAACACCGAACTTGCATGCATCTGTATGTAGTTCTAATTCAGCATTTGGATCGTACAAAGCCAATACCGGTTTTTGCGACAATTCTTTTTGCAAAGTCCTAAAAGCCTGTTCCTGATCTGGTCCCCATTCCCAGACAACGTCCTTTTTTAATAAATGTGTGAGAGGCTTAGCTATAATTGAAAAATTTGGCACAAATCTTCGGAAAAAACTTGCTAACCCCAGGAACTGCCTAACATTGTGCTGGTTTTTGGGAATGGGAAATTGTTCGACAGCTTCTATTTTCCTTGACCCGGGTCTGATTCCCTTCTCGGATACCTCAAAGCCCAAGTAATCTACAGTGCGCCGAAAAAAGAAACACTTAGAAAGCTTTAGAGTAAGCCCTGCGTTCGACAGAATTTCTAAAACTGATTCCAAACGAGACATTCCTTCGGTAATGCCTTTTGAAGGTATTATTACGTCATCTAGGTACACTAACGCCTCTTTGTATCTGGCGGATCCTAACACCTGATTCATGATCCTCTGAAACGTAGCAGGAGCATTAGCTAAACCGAAAGGCATACGATTAAATTCATAATGTCCTTCTGGTGTTACGAAACCTGTTTTAAACTTGTCAGATTCGCGAATAGGAATTTGATAATAGCCATTTGCTAAATCCAAGGTTGTATAGAATTGGTTACCAGCTAGCTGGTCCAATTGATCGTCTATAAGGGGTATCGGATAATTTTCCTTCAAAGTTTTTTTATTAAGTGCGCGATAATCAATACATAACCTTAGGTCGCCTGTCTTTTTCTTTACCAGCACTATAGGACTAGCGTATGGGGATGTGGACGGTCTGATAATGTTATGCTCTAATAATTCTGAAATCATATCACGTACTTTTGATTTTTCGCTTATGGCTAATCTGTATGGTCTGTATACTACAGGACTATTGTCATGAAGATCAATGTTCATTTCCCCCGTAGTTGACACACCTAATTCCCCTAAATTGAAGGCAAAACATGACCGATACCTATTCAAAAGTCATAATAGTTCACTTTTATCTTTTGTAGACAACTCCTGGTCTACATTTATGTCAGATTCTGTAATTGGGTCTAACCGTTCTGAGGTAGAGGAAACCTGCATGACATAAGAGCTAATTTCTTCGTGTGCTACTCTCCCGCGAGCTATTAAACTTCCCTTTTTTAGAGTGAGGTTTTCGGAGGACAGGCAATTAATTACAATCTGGCCCAACCCCTGATCATCAACCCTATAGACTCCTGAAGATACGGAATACCGAACGTTTTTGTTTACGCGAAAGCCCCCTTCCACAAAGATATCGCCCTGATGACCAGGTTCAGTATAAACATCTACAACGGTGAGCCCTGATATCACTACATCATCTTTGCAAAAAATCTTTATTTTGCTCGACACAGGTTCGCATTGATCTCGTAACAAAATATCGAGTTTATCACACGTTTTGTTTATTAAGATATGAGGTTGTTCCGTAAATGACTGGCCTACCATAAACAAGAACGGCATGGAACAATCTGGCACCATAAGTAAGTCTACCTCAGCCTCTACCCCGTCAACAGTCACTCTTACTTTCGATTTGCCCAAGGTGTTAACGAATGAGTCGCCAAAGCCCCTGAGGGTTGGCAAGTCATCCGTTACGTACTGCGTGACAATTTTTCTAAATTCCGATTCCCGCATCAAACAGCATTCACTCCCTAGGTCAATGAAAGCTTTAATAGGTACCCCATTAACTTGCGCGATTTTGAAATATTTGCCCGTGTTTGTATCTGAGTTATCCCCAGACACGCTGGCTTGAGCCTCAGACTTATTCTCGATACTCATTACAGACTTCTCCGTGAGGTTTGATTTTGAAAAGCACTGTTCGGTTAAGTGCCCTACTCGTCCGCATTTTGAGCATTTTTTTATTGGGAGTGTACATTGAGAAGCAACGTGACCATCCTTCTTACAGTTAAAGCATTTGTTGACTAGTGTTTTATTTTGTAATTTTGACTGTGAATCATAGGAGGATGATCTCGGTGCTTGAAAACGATTAATTTTACGATCGACGGCTGTTTTTAGGTTGCGTGTATTTCTCAAATATGGTAAGAGTTTGTCGGGGTCCTCAAATTGGACTGCCTCTGCTCCTAATCTCACAGATCTATCTTCTATACCGTAAAGAATACATTCGACCGCTCGTTTTCCAGTTATTCCGCACCTATTTATTAACGCAACCTTTTCATAGAAGTAATCTTCAAGTGAATCTGTGAAACGCGCTCGTTTTGCTAACATGTCAGTCAACATTTGACCATAATTTTCTTCTGAAGGGAACGCGGTTCGCAGCTTCACTTGCCATTCATCCCACGTAAAGAGAACAGACGAAAGCCCTTCATACCACCGCTGAGCCACGCCTCTTAATTTAGGCAATGCATAATGGACCGTTTGTTTATCGGACCATCCATATATGGTTGCGCATTCGTTCACCTTATGCAACCACATAGTCATCGTCTGTTCTCTCTTCGATGGGTCGAATTCAGGGACCGTATTTTGTAGCGATCCTAACTTTTGAAGAGAGTCAGTTTGGTTATAGGATTTTAAAATACTAACTAGTTCAGCTAAGGTATTATCGGGGTTGCTATTGGCATGCACAGTTGGTGTTGACTCACTTGTCTGTTTCGCTCGCCTTGGTTTTTCAACTCCTTTTTGCATTGGTGAGCGGTGCCGGCTCCTACTGCGCGATCCTCGTGTAAGCTGACGGTCTCTCCCCCAGCTGCGCTCATCAAGAGCGCGTAGACCCAGTCGGCTGCGTGAACGCGAATGAGCGCGATTACGCCCATGCATGGCGCTATCCTCAACCAGCGAGTGCCGACCCAGGCGGCTGCGCGATCGGTTGACCCTGCGCCCGTGAATAGCGCCAGTCGCGGCTGGCGAGCGCTGACTTGAGCGACTGCTCCGCCGCTCGACGCCGCGCTTCTGTAAGGCACCAGTATCAGTTGGCGAGCCTCGACCCAGGCGGCTACGTGACCGCTCGTTGCTCCGTCTGTGCCAGGCGTCAGCCTCGACCAGCGAGCGCCGATTCAGCCTGCCGCTGCGCCGCTCGACGGTGCGCCGCCGGTCCGTGCTGCGCCGCTCGACGCTGCGCTCCTGCAAAGCGCCAGCCTCAGCCGGCGGGCGCCGACCCAGGTGGCCGCTGCGCCGGTCTGCGCTGCGCCGCTCCACGCTGCGCTCCTGCAAGGCGTCAGCTTCAGCTGGCGAGCGCCGACTCACGCGGCCGCTGTGCCGCTCCACGCTGCGCTCCTGCAAGGCGCCAGCTTCAGCTGGCGAGCGCCGACTCACGCGGCCGCTGCGCCGGTCTGCGCTGCGCCGCTCCACGCTGCGCTCCTGCAAGGCGCCAGCTTCAGTTGGCGAGCGCCGACCCACGCGGCTGCTGCGCCTGTCAGCGCTGCGCCGCTCGCCGCTGCGCTCCTCCGCACTGCGCCGCTCGCCGCTGCGCTCCTCTGCGCTGCGCTCCTCCGCGCTGCGCCGCCCGCCGCTGCGCTCCTCTGCGCTGCGCCGCTCGCCGCTGCGCTCCTCTGCGCTGCGCCGCTCGCCGCTGCGCTCCTCTGCGCTGCGCCGCTCGCCGCTACGCTCCTCCGCACTGCGCCGCTCGCCGCTGCGCTCCTCTGCGCTGCGCCGCTCGCCGCTGCGCTCCTCCGCGCTGCGCCGCCCGCCGCTGCGCTCCTCCGCGCTGCGCCGCCCGCCACTGCGCTCCTTCGCGCTGCGCCGCCCGCCGCTGCGCTCCTCTGCGCTGCGCCGCTTGCCGCTGCGCTCCTCCGCGCTGCGCCGCCCGCCGCTGCGCTCCTCCGCGCTGCGCCGCTCGCCGCTGCGCCGCTCGCCGCTGCGCCGCTCCCCGCTGCGCTCCTCTGCGCTGCGCCGCTCGCCGCTGCGCTCCTCCGCGCTGCGCCGCCCGCCGCTGCGCTCCTCCGCGCTGCGCCGCTCTCCGCTGCGCTCCTCCGTGCTGCGCCGCTCGCCGCTGCGCCGCTCTGCAATGCGCCGCTCGCCGCAGCGCTCCTGAAGGGCACCCGCCTCCGCCAGAGATCGCTGACTCAGCCGGCTGTGTGAACGGTATCGTGCCGTGCTCGCTGACCTGAGACGTCTTGTCCTGCTCCGAGGACGGCGGCTGCGTTGACTCGGGAGCACAGGGCTGGTTGAACCGTGTTCTTGGAGCTCTTCACTTTCCCTAAAACAATACATTAATCGCACACTTACTGTTCATAAAAAAAAACAATTTATGTTTAATTGTTTTTAAAGAAAGCGTAGGGTAGATAAAACAAAGTAAAGAAAATTTTAATAAAAATAAAGAGATAAGATACACTAAAGGCGCCTTCTAACTCTAACACAATTTAAAATTATTATGAAATTACAGCAACATTTTAACTAGAGAGAGAGAGGCAATGGGCTACCGATGTTATAATAATAAAACATACTAAATGGTTGTTATTTTATTCGCGACAAGAAAAAAAGAACAAGAAAAAGAAAAAAAAAAATGTAGGTAGACGTGAATTATTCAAATAAAAATTGCAGTTAAAAGCACTACACTGGTGTTGATAAAAAGGGAATTTATCTGTTTAGATAGATGTTTACAGCTATGGACGTTTAGTGGTACACCATCCCACTTCTGAATTGTAATCTTAGGCTTAGTTGAGACAATTTAAAAGTACTTTTATTTTAGCAACGGAAATTATTTATGTAAATAAAATACAGAGGAACACTTACATGGTATTTATTCACCCTCTAAATGACAATCACTATATTTTAATACGAAATTACGAACACTTGTGAAAACTTAATATTCTGCTTTATAAATTTTAGACTTTTTCACAACCACTGCGAAGTTCCGACTGGGCGCGCTCGTGCTTGGCGCGCCACTTTTATTCCAACGTACCAGCGCGCCACGCACGTTATTTAATGATAAAACTATTATTTATGAGGATAATTTCTACATAACAATAATTACCTATAAATTAAAGTATACATATTTAAATGTGATTTGCATACAGATATTAATAAAATCTTATTACGAAAAGTGAATAATTAAATAATTATAAAAGCCGGTGGCGCCATCTTTTAATGTGGTGGCACCCGGAAATGGACTAACAGCAACCGATAGAATGTAACAATGTAATGATCAGTGTTTGTTTCTATAACTTTTAATAATCGGTTGATGACACATTCGTACGTTATTATGTATGCAAAAATTACTGGAAAGTCAAGGATACTCCTGAAAACCTGCTAGGTTGGGAGAAATTGAAGAAGCACATTAATAGTTGCCACAGAAATCAAAATCACTGCTTTTTACGAAAGTGATCATCCATAGTCATCATCTCATAAAATACGTCCACTGTTGGATATAGGTAGGTTTTAATCAAAAGGTTAAACTTTTGAGGCTGGTTCACTATACAGTTCAGGTTGACATGTTAACTTGAACAGCAGTTTTTCAATTAATTTTGATAACAATAACATATTGTATTTCTAATAAATTGCATTTTTAACACTATATGTACGAAGGTTCCCCACCCTCTGTACGAAAGCACCCCACTCGTGGGGTGCTTTCGTACGAATTCCCTTTTTTTTTCAGACGAGCAAATCTTGGTCAAAATGGGGTTATATCTAAAAAAAACTTTTGTAATAATATACCCAGATAAGTTCATTATACATTAGCATTAAACTCATTTTGAAAAAGCTGTTAGTTTATCTTTGAGAAGCCTCGTAGTAAAAATTGTACGAATCCTCCCCACTTTCCCCTATCTTAGAGAATATCTACTTAAACGATGACATCCCGCAACTTAAACTTGAAATTTTCATATACAATTATGAGGATCTGCAGAAAAAAAACATAGATAAACTTAAACCTGTTTTATCCAGAATGGGCAATTTGTATGTCACGATATTATCTTTAAGGCCTATATCCAGCAGTAGACGTTTTTAGCTGAGATGATGGTATTTTCTGGTTGCATTTCTTTCTTAGATATGAAATATGAATTGTCCACTGAATGTCGCTGTCCTATTTCCTTTAACATTAAGTTGATAACGATTAACATTTAAATAAGTTGATATAAAATAAGCAATTGAAAGGGCAATATTTTATGACTACCACCAACCAACATATTCAAATTGCAGCAGCAAAACTGTTGTTACAGTTTCAGCTTATAATCTTCACCATCTTAAATCTTCTTTGTTGATAAAACAGTATGTTGTGAATGTTTATAATCTTGTCTCTTTAAAGCATCCAGTCATTTTGTTTTTAGTATATAATTTACTTGAAAACTGAAAAAAATACAACAATTAGCATATTATTATGTCTGATTTTTATTTGTCCTTAAGTAAGAACGGATGATTTAGGTTCGATAACTTTTGTCTAAACATATTTTGGCACAACACTATCATAACCTTTACAGAAGGTGTTTTACCGTAATAATTCAATAAATTTAGGTACGAGTTCGACAAACAGCGTGTAAAATAGATGTTCTTGATAATTTATTAGTCATAATTGTGCCCAGAAGTCTACAATGAAACAAAATGATTTACCGAATGGTAGGTGACCAAAACATCAAGATTTTGATTCCTTGACGCATTTGATTCATATCCCGTCACTACACAAGAGATTGTTATACATTAAGTTAAACCATTCACAATCACAAAACCAATTTATCACACCTTTTTCATAAAAAATAATCATAAAACTTTTGGAGCTGCTACCGATGTTTACAATGTCATATTATACGTCAAAATAAAACAAACCACCAAATATGTACCAAATTATTGGTTTTTAATTTTGTACGGTACTAATAAACCAGTGTCATCAATAAACCACTTTGATGCGACAAGAAGAAAACTTGCAAAGAATTCTTATATTTTATCTCACTCTAACTAATAGTCTTTTTGCCGTTTAGTAAGGAGCGTAACAATATGAAAATAACTTTTTATTTTAGGACTCCTTCTATGCTTGTCCTTATTCTGAGGTCGTGGTCGACCGGGCATGGCAACATTAAACTAACCTCAAACTGCATCCGGACGGATTGTTTTCGTTTCGATTTTAGCGCTCGCTTTGTGTTTTTGTTTAGTATTTCTTTGAAATCACGAATGACTACTTTGTTTTAATAACAAATACAATCATGACGACGAATCCTAGAAAAGGCACCGACTTGGCGCCTGCAGAGGAAAGTGATCAACTAACTATACGGCCGTTGTAAGTTTGGTTTCTGTTTATCATCTTTTTTTCAATAGGTTTACTAAAATACGTTTAATCTTTCGTTTTTAACTTGCAGGGGAGCTGGTCAAGAAGTTGGAAGATCATGCATCATGTTAGAGTTCAAAGGAAAGAAAATTATGGTAAGCTTTTTACAAAATTTTTTTTGTAAATTTATCTTTACAATTCTTACATTTATTTGATGCTTGTTAAGTGTTTTTTGAAACTACTATAGTAAGTATTCTAAACCTAATTTATCACTTTATTATAGTTGGACTGTGGAATACATCCTGGTCTTTCCGGGATGGATGCGCTACCATTTGTGGATCTAATAGAAGCTGATGAAGTGGACTTGCTACTTGTCTCTCAGTGAGTAAAGTTGAAAAACTTGTTTCAGTCAATAACATGTTTTAATCTAATTCAGATCTGAGTTAGAGCCATTTTACACCCAACAAAAGTCAAAGGAGTTATTTTTTCAAAAAGACAAATGTTAACAGAATTACAATATTCTTCCTGCTTTAAATTTTAGAGCTCTGCTCTTCTCAGTGGACCCTCCGCCAAACCTCCTGTGTACCCTTCAGCACCTTGACCTCTTGATATTTTGTACTTAAGTGTAATTAAAGTATGTGCTACAATAAAAACAAATGCTATAGCACCCCATCCAAATTAACTTTTAAAAGCAATCCACTCCTTTCGGCAGTAGGCTGTCAACAGGGCGACCCACTCGGGCCAGCTATATTCAGTTTGGCAATACACCCGGCAATTTCGAAATTAAAATCAAAATTTAATGTTTGGTACCTCGACGACGGTACCCTAGGAGGCGACGCAGACACAGTTTTGGACGACTTATCAAAATTAATCGATATGTTTGGCAAAATTGGTTTAGAATTAAATTTCTCTAAATGTGAACTATTTATTTCGGAAAACCTAAATTCTACTCAAAAGCAATCGATCTCTACAAAATTTAACCTTTTGGCTCAAAACATCAAAATTTTAAACAAAGAATCGCTACGCCTCCTCGGCGCGCCGTTGTATAACGAGGGGATCCCAGGCTTCGTAGACGAACAGGCCTCTAAATTTGAAGAATCACATGAACGACTGCTTACCATCCACCCCCACATGGCTTTTTTCATTATTAAATTCTGTCTTTTCGTACCAAAACTTATGTATTCACTCCGAAGCGCACCCTTTTGGAAATTTACAAATTCTCTTAATAAATTAGACAATATCATTGAGAACACTCTTACCGAAATTCTAAATTGTCCCATTCATGACAGATCTTGGTCCCAAGCTTCGCTGCCTGTTCGTCTAGGTGGCCTGGGAATCCGCAAAATTTCCAGTGTTGCGCTCCCGGCTTTCCTTTCCTCCGTCCACAGTACGCACGTCCTCTTCGGTAAGATAATTAACCCGTCACTCGGTGACGTTGAGGCGTCGTACGTGGACGAGGCAAGGACAGCCTGGAGCGCAGCTTGCCCGGGCGAGGACCACCCTGCCAACCCTAACATACAAAAACAATGGGACGAGCCGCTCTGCAGGGCTGTCCAACAAAATCTTCAAAACTCTGCCAGCAGTTCTGTAGAGCGCGCTCGCCTCCTTGCCGCCTCGGATCCGGTGTCGGGGTACTGGCTGCAAGCTGTTCCATCGGCAGCGATAGGGACCCTGCTAGACAGGATTACCCTATCGCTGTCGGTGTGCCTGCGGCTGGGGGTACCGATTTGCGCTCCACATCGCTGCCACTGCGGTGGCATGGTCGATCGATTCGGCCACCACGGACTTTCCTGCGCGCGCAGTGCGGGGCGACTGCCGCGCCACGCCAGCCTAAACGACATAATCCGCCGGGCCCTAGCCAGCGTCCACGTACCAGCCATACTGGAACCCAATGGGCTGGTGCGTGACGACGGCAAGCGGCCCGACGGTATGACTGTCATACCGTGGAAGCGCGGCAGGCCCCTTGTGTGGGACGCCACATGTGTCGACACACTGGCGGCCTGTCACGTCAGACACACGGCAGCTGGCGCGGGCGCGGCAGCCGCAGCTGCTGAAGACCTCAAACGGCGCAAATACGGCACCCTTAGTGGGGAGTACGAATTTGTGCCGTTTGGGGTCGAAACCCTAGGGCCGTGGGGGCCGGAGGCGCGCCGATTGTTTAAAGAACTGTCGACGCGCCTGATCGACCAGTCAGGTGACCAGCGGGCCGGCTCATATCTTGGCCAGCGTTTAAGCCTGGCCATCCAGCGTGGAAACGCAGCCAGCCTGCTGGGCACGGTTCCGACCAGTGGCGGCGATTTGAACGAAATATTTTACTTGTAGGTATATGTTTTATTTAAATTTTTTTTTTTTTTTAGTTAACCGGAATTTTATACTGTAAATATGTACATACATTACTTTTTAATTATAACTTATTTCTAATTAAATAAATATGTATAATAAAAACAATTTATTTCCAGTTTCCACTTAGACCACAGTGGAGCCCTGCCGTGGTTCCTCACGAAGACCTCCTTCAAGGGGCGAGTGTTCATGACGCACGCCACGAAAGCCATCTACAGGTGGCTGGTCTCAGATTACATCAAAGTCAGGTAAGATCAATTTGTAAGATCCACCTCTCTGTCAAATGATTCTACTCCCTTTTGCAATGATTTTACAGCGTAGAGAAGAAAGGGGTAACAAATTCTACTTTACAATTTATCTCTCTCTTTTATTTGTTCGTTTGTGATTCAGTGTACTCATGCAACCTTTATTTATCCATCTAACCACCTTATGGAGGGTCTACCTACTCTGCATATTTAGGTGCGGTGTCTCTACTCTTTATTTATTAGGCGAAAAACAACCATCTGTTTTTGAAGCTGTGTGGCCTCCCCTTTCCCACTTAAGTTTTTTTATTCTTATGTAGTGGCTACTTATTATTATTAATGAACCAGAACTTTTATGAGCTAACCGAGCGGCGTAGCGAGAGAGCGGCGGAAAGGGAATGACTCTATTTTAAACAGGCAGCTTTATATGTGTTTAAATCTTGAGTGTCTTTTTACTTTATTTCTTACAAGAGGCTGCCCTGCGGTTTCACTCGCGCAGATTTCTCATAAACACAAAAATCCAGTTTTTTCCCGTTCCCATGGGAATTTCGGGAAATCCTTTCTTAGTGCTCACCTACACTCCCGTAGGAACCTACATGCCAAATTTCAGCCCGCTACGCCCAGTAGTTTCGGCTCTGCATTGTCTGTCAGTCAGTCAGTCAGTAATGGAAGAGTTTTATATATATTGATTTTTTGTTAGATAGATTTCTTCTTTCTTTTTTCACTTTATTTATTTATTAATGAATATTTCAGCAACATATCAACAGAGCAGATGCTGTACACAGAATCAGACCTGGAGTCCTCAATGGACCGTATAGAGACTATAAACTTCCACGAAGAGAAAGACGTCCGTGGAGTCAGGTTCTGGGCCTACAACGCTGGGCATGTGCTCGGAGCAGCCATGTTCATGATCGAGATTGCTGGTGTTAAGGTATGTTTTATTATATACGTACTAGCTGTCCCGGCGAACTTCTAATCGCACTTGTTGTGTTTACTAACTTCCTCTTAATTTTTCCATATTCTCTCACCTTTTAAACCTTGCCTGGAATACTACGAACATTTCAAAACTAAAATCAGCTAAATCGGCCCCTTTGACGCTAGAATTACGAAGCGCTCAAGCGCGACGCTAGGACGCTCTGTCGCCGGGTGTACAAATTTGTTTCGCGTGTACAAAGAGCGCTCTAGCGCCGCATAAGACTTGCGCTCTAGCGCGACGTTTGACAAAACCTTTAGAAATCAAAAGGAAATGTTTTTATGAGAGTACTGCAATAATTGTAACAAATTTCTTTTTTTACAAAAAGGAAAAGCCTTCAATAAATTGGCACATACCAATATAAACAGAAAACTTCCTTTTTTTCTGTAGTCGGTTAAAATAATTACTTTAACCTTCTCCTGAATGTAACGAATACTTCTGTGTAAACCGCATCAAAATCGGTTCAGCCAAACTCGAGATAATCGCGGACATACATACATACATACATACAGGTCAAACTGATAACCATTTGAAGTCGGTTAAAAGGTGTATTATTTCAGGTGCTGTACACGGGGGACTTCTCTCGTCTCGAAGACAGGCATCTGATGGCGGCCGAGATCCCCACGGAGCACCCCGATGTTCTTATCACTGTAAGTAGCAATTTTTTTAATATGTTTCACTTAATTTATTTAAACTAGTCCACCCGGCGAACTTCGTATCGCCTTACCTATTACTATGTTGTGTATGTGTCGTAGTAAGATTTGATAATTAGGTTTTTTGCAAAAAAAACTAGGGATTTTGCGAATACCCGGATAATTTGATATAAGCATTACTTTTTTTTCAATCATCCTGACGTAAAGCAGTTTTTTTTGCAAAAAACCTAGTATAATTGAAAAATTTGAACTTTAACTCTGATTGGCTAGATTTATTGCTTGCTGGTAAACTCTTATTCTGATTGGTTCTCTGTAGCGTCAAAGGATATTTTAACGAACCAATCAGAATAAGAGTTTACCAGCAAGCAATAATCTAGCCAATCAGATTATAGGAAGGTTTCAAAGTTTTCAATTTTACTAGGTTTTTTTTGCAAAAAAACTGCTTTATGTCAGGATGATTGAAAAATAAGTAATGCTTACATCAAATTATCCGTATTTTCACAAATTCCCTAGGTTTTTTGCAAAAAACCTAATTATCAAATCTTACTACGACATATCTATACCAATATTATAAAGAGGAAAGATTTGTTTGTTTGTAACGAAAAGGCTCCGGAAATACTGAACCGATTTAAAATATTCTTTCACTGGTAGGAAGCTACATTAACCCCGAGTGTCATAGGCTATATTAGATTTTCAAAAAAATTAGGGATCTTTACCTAAACTCAAATAATGTAACCCAGGGTGCAATATTTTTTCCGTTGTTTACATATTTTGACAGGTGGTTAGTTGTTGTTGTTTGTTTTTAATTCGGCCATTCTGGGCAGTCAAAAGAACATAGTCTATAAAGCCAAGTCTTTTGTAGTATCTTATATTCTATGGCGTAACGAAGTAAGCCGGGAAAGCTCGTGTATTATAAATATGTCGTAAGAAGATTTGAGTTTTGCGTTAATCGCCACACTTGGCTGGCGGGTTGGCGATTGCAGTATGGCTCTTGAAGCTTTTCAACAAATGACGTTGCTGTCCGTACTTCGTTTGTTTCCTTAGTTGCCTTTTACGATACCCATGGGAGGGCGGTGGTGCTACGCCCTGCAGTACCGGGCCGAAGAATAGGACTGAGGTATCCCCTGCCTGTCGCAAGAGGCGACTAAGAGGGGACCCCGGGGTCGTTGGGTGCACGAGGCGGGGGCCTCGTGTAGTCATATAACGGCCCCGAGAAGGACGGCGGAACGTGGTGTCCCGATTCCGCCGTCGAGCGTAGAAAGAGCCATCCGCGCTCAGGAGGGACTACCACCACCTGTCCCCCCGTGAAGAGGCTAAACAGCCAATGCTGGAGGGGGTCGCGGAGTTGAACACAACGATCGAAAGATCCCCCGAGACCCCCTGGCCAACAGCCGAGATGGACACCGGCGGGGTTTTAGTGGGTGCGAACCCCACATAACCCTGCGACTCCCCCCGGGGTCACAGGGTACTCGTCAGGAGTTTTCCCGCCTAAAAAAAAAGGGCGGTGGTGCTGGTATTCCATGCCACTATACATACATCTAAGATAATAGAAAAAGAAAATCTTTATTGCCAAAATTTAGTGACAAATTATAATAATTTCTGTTTTGCAAAAAGAGACCCGCATTCAACAAACTGACACATACATAATCTGAGAACGTCCTCTTTTTCGAAGTCAGTTAAAATATGAACTAAAACCTTCTCCTGAATGTAACAACGACATTTCTGAAAACCGCATCAAAATCGGTTCAGCCAAACGCGAGATAATCGCGGACAAACGTACATATGTACAAACATACATCTTCTTCTTCTTCTTTTCCTGTTATCCCTAGCGGGGACCTAGGGCTTCAAGAATTTTCCTCCAATTTTGGCGGTCTTGAGCAACAGTGGGTAACTCCTCACAGTTTAGTGCCACACTATTTGCTTCTTGTAGCGCGGACCGGGGCGCCAGGTTGCCTTCGGGCGTCCCCTTTTGCGTCTTCAAACAACAAACATACATACATACAGGTCAAACTGATAGCCTCCTTTTTTGAAGTCGGTTAAAAATACACAAGCAAAAGCTAACAAACTAAGAAACAATGACCGTAACGATATGCCACAGCAATTGCTATGGGTTTGAACCCAAAGCGCTGGTTTTCAGTCAGTGCCGCTACTGTAAATAAAGTGCGTTCACGATTCAGGAAGAAATTGTGTTTGACGGCAATCAATCAATATATATAAAACTCTTCCGTTACTGACTGACTGACTGACTGACTGACTGACTGACTGACAGACAACGCAGAGCCGAAACTACTGGGCGTAGAAAGCTGAAAATGGGCACGTAGGTTCCTTAGGGGGTGTAGGTGAGCACTAAGAAGGGATTTCCCGAAATTCCCACGGGAACTGAAAAAAAGGCTGCCCCGCGGTTTTTCGCGCGCATATTTCTCATAAACACAAAATTCCCGTGTTTTCCCGTTCCCGTGGGAATTTCGGGAAATCCCTTCTTAGTGCTCACCTACACTCCCTAAGGAACCTACATGCAAAATTTCATCCCGCTATGCCCAGTAGTTTCGGCTCTGCGTTGTCTGTCAGTCAGTCAGTCAGTCAGTCAGTCAGTCAGTCAGTCAGTAACGGAAGAGTTTTATATATATTGATTGATTGTGTCCTGGCAGGAATCAACCTACGGCACCCACATCCACGAAAAGCGAGAGGAGCGAGAGAGCCGCTTCACTTCCCTAGTGGGCGACATCGTGACGCGCGGCGGCCGCTGCCTCATCCCCGTGTTCGCTCTGGGCCGCGCGCAGGAGCTGCTGCTCATACTCGGTCAGTGGGAAAATAAACCTTATTTATGTGAAATAAGGTACAAAATTGCTCGGCGTGCGCGCGAGCTCGACCTAAGCAACTCTAATTAGGGTGCGAGCAAATGTACCCGTTTACACGAGCGCAGAGAGTCGAGAATTCTGTGCGCATCGCACACCCCGTTGTCTGACGTGAGTGTCGAGTTCTTTACATCCACGAAAAGCGAGAGGAGCGAGAAAGCCGCCTTAACTTCCCTAGTGGCCGCTGCCTCATCCCCGTTCGCTCTGGGTCGCGCGCAGAAGCTGCTGCTCATACTGGGTCAGTGGGAAAATAAACCTTATTCATGTGTAATAAGGTACAAAGTTGCTCCGACCTAAGCAACTCCTCGGGTTAAGACTTTAAGAGCCAGTTTACAGCGATACAAACGCCAAAAAATTAATATCTTCTAAACTAAGGGAAATATCAAAAATGTGGCACAGTATGATACTAGATAATGTCTATAGCCTAGTATTTTTAGGGCACTGTTGTATAGAATTTATGTTTAAGACCAAAGAAAGCTACAAAGTGTTGCTCAAAGTGGCCACTTTTAGCAACAATCTGTGTATAATTTTGTTCTTTTAAGTTAGGACTAATTTACTGTGCTCAAAAAATTCTAAGCAAGATTATCTAGTGTCATACTGTGCCACATTTTTGATATTTGCTTTTAAGATATATTTTTTTCGAGAATGGCGCTGGCATCGCGGTAAACTGGCTCTTAAGGTGCGTACCCGTTTACACGAGCACAGAGAGTTGAGAATTCTGTGCGCAATCGCACGCCCCGCTGTCTGCTTACGTGTGTCGAGACAAAATAGTGTTGTAAAAAACTGCTCTGTCTCTCTTCTTAAGGTGTCAACTCTCGCTATGGCGCGAAATTCAAATTTTTTCGTGTTTTTTATTTATTCTAGCGAAAGTATACATTTTTAATAAAGTTTAAATGAATTCGCGTATGTAAAAAACCATCTCCCATATTGTAATACAACGTTTATTGAAGACAGACCTACAGATTTTGTGTCTAAGGGGTAAAAGGCCAAAAACCAAGTTCCTTGAATATACACAAAATCGGTAACTCTGTCTTTCAAAAACGATGTATCACAATGTGGGAAATAGTTTGTTACGTACGCGAATTCATTTACACTTTATTTAAAATGAATACTTTCGCCAAAATAATTAAAAAACGTGAAAAAATTTGAATTTCGTGCCATACCGTGAGTTACCGCCTTAACTCTTCCCTCATATACGCGAGATAGCATACGTTCCGCCGCCATATTTAAATCGTTTCTTTATGTGCGTGGGGCGAATCAGACATGTAGGAGCGGAGTTAGTTTCACAAGTAACATAGCTGCTACTCTGCTTATACTGGGGTAAGAGTGGGGACTTGTGGGGACACTAGTCCTGTATATGTAGGGGCGCTAAGACTAAGCAGAGATGGTAATATAGGAACTTAACCTTTTGCACCATAATACAAGAATTATTGAAATGGCGCAGCAGAGATGGTAATATAGGAACTTAACCTTTACACCATAATACAAGAATTATTTAAATGGCGCAGCAGAGATGGTAATATAGGAACTTAACCTTTTGCACCATAATACAAGAATTATTGAAATGGCGCAGCAGAAATGGTAATATAGGAACTTAACCTTTTGCACCATAATACAAGAATTATTGAAATGGCGCAGCAGATATGGTAATATAGGAACTTAACCTTTACACCATAATACAAGAATTATTGAAATGGCGCAGCAGATATGGTAATATAGGAACTTAACCTTTACACCATAATACAAGAATTATTGAAATGGCGCAGCAGAGATGGTAATATAGGAACTTAACCTTTTGCACCATAATACAAGAATTATTGAAATGGCGCAGCAGATATGGTAATATAGGAACTTAACCTTTACACCATAATACAAGAATTATTGAAATGGCGCTTTTATATTTTTTGTTCTCTTGTCATATATCTTAGTAAGGACGAAAATTAACCGAATGTATGATTTACTATTAGTTTAGTATTTAATCAATACATAGTATTAATTAAAGTCACTTCCCGCGTCTCTACCTATGTATGGTTATATCTTTAAAACTATGCTACGGATTTGATGCGTTTTTTTTTAAAGGATAAAGTTATTCAAGAGGAAGGTTTTTATGTATAATTCATGCACATCATTGTTATAGGTAAGGCGGTACGAAGATTGCCGGGTCGACTAGTTATTTATATTAGAAACATTTTTTTTTGTTAATTTGATCTATTTACAAAAGGAAATTATACCGAATATTTTCTTTAAATTTTAAGAAAATCCAATTTCCATATCACGCTATTGATTTGGATGTTCGTTGATGTCTTTTGTGTTTATCGGCATGTAACTCGACGTAATTTTCGCCATTTTCCTCAACGACTCCGTGGCGCAACGGTAGCGCGTCTGACTCCAGATCAGAAGGTTGCGTGTTCAAATCACGTCGGGGTCAAAATGTTACTTTTTATTTTATTTTTATTTCTTTATCTTATGATATTTTATATTTTGTCGTTTTGTTTTTATATTTCTTTGAGATAAAAAAAAGTAAAATAAATATATGGTTAATAAAAACCTGCGTATAAAATTAAGAGGCATAGCAAAGGTAAAGAAGCGCCACCCGCGAAAAAAAAAGATATCTTCTATACTGAAGCAAATATCAAAAATTCGAAACAGTATTCCACTAGATAATGCAGCCTATAATTTTTAGGGCACTGTTGTATAGCTTTTAGGTTAAAGACCAGAGAAAGCTACTGATTGTTGCTAAAAACGGCCACTTTTCCACTAGATAATGCAGCCTAGTATTTTTAGGGCACTGTTGTATAGCTTTTAAATTAAAGACCAAAAAAAGCTACTACCTTACTGTGCTCAAAAAATACTTGGCTACATTATCTAGTGTCATACTGTGCCACATTTTTGATATTTGGCTTAGTTTAGAAGATTTTTTTTTTTTCGAGAGTGGTAAACTGGCTCTTAATGGTCTAGGAATGTTTTTTTTAGAGAGCTAAAGAACTCTTTTAATTATTTAATTTTTTTTTCAGAAAAAGCCTGTTGATGGCGCTGTTGTTCAAAAATTCAAAAGCATAAACTCAAAATCGATTTACACTTTTTTATCGTGATTTACCGCGTTGTTTGTTTTCTCGCGTCCAAAATCTAGTTTAAAATACCCAAATCAAACAAAGAATCCCCTTCGCAGACGAATACTGGTCGCTCCACCCCGAGCTGCAGGACATCCCTATATACTACGCGTCGTCGCTCGCCAAGAAGTGCATGGCCGTCTACCAGACGTACGTCAACGCCATGAACGACAAGATCCGCCGCCAGATCGCCGTCAACAACCCCTTTGTCTTCCGACACATCTCCAATTTGAAGGTCAGTTCAGTTACACTTACAGCTTAGAAAGAAAGTCTTGAAACGGGACTTTTTTATATTGAGTTGGAAATGGAAACTCTAAAAAAGTTTTTTTTCAACTTCCTCATCATTTGAGTATTTGATCATTTGTGTATTTTCGTTTTCACTAATTCGGCTTAATCTGTAATTTTTGTATGGAGATAGGAAATAAAAATAAGTCATTTCAACTGCAAAGTGGTGCCCTCATTTTTTCTAGGCTTTCTTGCCAAGCTGTATCCACTCTCATATCATTAAAAGAAAAAAAAATTGGTTGTCTGTTTGTTTGAATCGAGAAATATATGTATAGGTTGCTTTTAAGAAATAGCTTTTAGTAATAAGGTCTAGGTATTGCCTTTCTCACACATTTTATTTTATTAAGTATCGTTTATCTTAACTTATCCCGCTCTTCACAAATATAATAGGTACTTGATATAATAAATAAAAGGACTTCTTAGAAAAAGGATTTAATAGAAACTCATTTAAAAATGAAAAAAAGGCGAATAAAAGGCGTGATTATGTTATGTTAAATCTTATTCTCCTCGCCAATAGCAAACACATCAATTTCCGGCTTGACTTTATCATACAAATGCGGGAAAGCCCCTTCTGCCTTATACTTGCTTCTGACACTCTCATAGAGCGTCAAATCGAACATTTCTTCAAACTCCTCTCTATTCATGAAAATATCAGCGTACAGAAAACTATACCCGCCAACTTCCCTCGTAAACTTTTCCATTTTACGCATAGCATCGACCGGATTATACGACTTTTTCTGTTTAACCCTCTCTGGTACCCCGTAGACACCCAAATCGTTGTACATTGCGTAATCAGTACCTGGCACTAGGTATTTCTTCTGCGGTCTACGCAATTGACCTGAAGCTGGCCCGTGGTCTATGACTTTACACGGATAGACTAAAAGTGGGAACTTTTCGAATAGTTTGCTAGAAATTTCGATTTGTTTCTCCAACTCCTGAATGGGAAGAACAATGTCCTGGAAGACTTGTTTCGTGAAAGTGTAAGCTCGGACTCCTGGTGTGGTGGTGAACTTCAAAAATGCTGGCTTCGGTGGAAGCAGCCAACCGAATAGGACTCTGAAAATGGGGTGGTTTCCAAATGAGATCATGTCCTCAACAACCCAGAATATCGCTCGGTTATGTCGCAAAAGATACTCTCTTAAAGGTATCAGTTCTTCACTTTCACCTCTTTCAAGAAAACTCTCAACATGCTTATAGAACCACGGCTTGTACCATCGAGCTACGTTGTTGACTCTTACATTACTGTCGTAATCAGAGTAATCGCCGATCATAATGACAGCTTCGTCCTTACTGAATATTGTACCTTCAATGTAATCCGGACAAATTGGGGGCGTATGCTGGTATGTTCCGGAAAGTTGTCTCAGTTTTTCACAGTAGTTCTTCTGACCTTTGATAGGAATGTACTTCATACGGATGTATGGTTTTATCTTGACTATTTTCAAGGTAAGGCCGACAAGGAAGCCTAAGCTCCCGTGAGACCAAGGCAAGGTTTTGAACAGGTCTGAGTGCTCGTTGTCTGCGGTCGCGGTGACTAATGAGCCGTCTCCGAGTACGACTTCGTAGCTGAGTATTGTTTCGTGGTAGAGGCCGACTTTGTGAGAGTGGGTTGACATTCCAGTGCCGAAGGCTAGACCTGTAAAATATTTGGAGCTCTATAAGTATTGTACATATAGGAAGATGATCAATAAACGCTTCTAAATGAAAGTTTAAAAACCAGTAATATACACTTACATTTGTGGTATGATTATTCTATTCTATATTATATCCTCACCTCCAAGAGTAGCATCCACCAGCTCGATGGTGACAGCCAGGGAATATCCCCTGGGTATGAGGAACTCGGTGATCTCCCCAATAGTGACCATGGGCTCAACTTGCACTGTCATTTGATCCTCGTCCAGCGATAGGATCTCGTGGAGCGGTATGGGGACCTAGAATGAGATTAAATAAAGAGTTCATAATCTTCATGAATTTGGATGTTAAAAGTAAATAGGGAGTTTCCCTGCGTGATCAAATCAGAAATAATAAGATCCGCAGTCGAACTAAAGTCACCGACAAGTGGCAATGGGCAGCGGAAATAGCTTAAAGAACAGATGGTCGCTACGGCCGCAATCTTCTGAGTGGCGACCGCGAAACGGAAGACGCAAAGTAGGCGGTTAAGCCAGACGCCCTGGTGAAAAATTATAAGATTGTTGCGGTAAATAAAGATGGAGAGAAGGCACTAGAAGTTTTGTCCATAATCGGCTTGGTGATATTCAGAGCAGACGCAATCCAGTAGTAGACGTCTGTTGGGGATATCTATACTAATATTATAACGAGGAAAGATTTGATTGTGTGTGTTTTAAACTTTTTTTTTTTAATTCTTTACCGTAGCTTCAATATCCCTGGGTTATATTATAGTTATAGGCTATAGAATATTCTTTAAAAATCAGAATGCTGGGCGGAACGAAGTTCGCCGTGTCCGCTAGTGATAGATATAGTGACTGATTACCTGATGATGCAAATGTTTCTGGAAGAAAGTGGTCGACAATGAGAGCCAGTTAGGCCTGGCGGTGCAGAGCAGGCGCCTCGTAGATTCCGGCAGCTTGTTCCAGCTTTGGACCTGGAGAGGAAATACAGATTTTGGTTCATTTTTGAGTCTAGTTTGTTATATTTTTTCAAGTATATTCAGAATAGCTAGTCTTCTTAGGCCCTAATATCCAAATCGGTTTTAGCTGCGTTGGTGGTTTAAGCTGCAGTTTTTACTTGACATGACAAAGAAAGTGCCAGATGCAGCTTAAACTAATGAAGCAGTTTAAAGCGAGTTATATTACGGGTCTTAGCCGTTTCCATTGCAAGTTGCAAGGGCCGATAGCCGTTTATAATCCTTTACCACATAACGTTGTAGTAAATAACTGAGTTTTACCGAGCTAATGACTACAAAGTGACATTGCGCTTTGGGCAAAAGTACACTATAAATTATTTTATTCGACACTTCCTGGAATACATCTATATATATAAAATCCAAATACCACTGATCTACTCACTCACTCACTCATCATCGCCCAGCCGAAACCGCTAAAGATAGAAAGATGGAATTTGGACAGTAGCTTCTTTACGTGACGTAGGCACCCACTAAGACGGGATTTTGGGATAACTTAACCGGGACGCCGTATACAGGGTGTAACAGTTTGTATGAAACTCCTAAACTACTGGGTTTAGAATGTTGAAATTTAGAATGTGGATTCTTTTTGTATCACCAACATCATAAATGATTTAGTTTTTTTTTTATTTTGCCCCTGAGGTCTTATACAGGGTGAAATATCTTTTTTGCTAAAATCTAAACTAATGACACTAAAGACTTGAAATTTTCAAAATAAGCTCCCTATAATATTACAACATCAAATATGATATCAAAACTGCGTTTATTAGTCCTGAAAGCCTTGATACAGGGTGTTAAAGTTTGTATGAAAAACTGAAACCGCTCATTATTTTTCTTAGAAATTAAAGTGGTCGATGTGTCTAGATTGTTGGGGGTGCTACTTACGAAAAAAACGGGACGCCGTATACAGGGTGTAACGTCTGGATTTAGAAAGTTGAAATTTACACTGTAGATTCTCTTTGATTCAAAATGGGTGATGTTTCGAGATTGTTGGGGGCGCTAATTACGAAAAACAAACGGGACGCCGTATACAGGGTGTAACAGTGTGTATGAAACTCCTAAACCTCTGGATTCAGAATGTTGAAATTTACACCGTACATTATCTTTGCATTAAAAACATCATAACGAGTTTTTCTTTTTGCCCCTGAGTTCTTAAGTTCTTATACAGGGTAAAACAAGTTTATCGCTAAAATCTAAACTATTGACACTAGAAACTTGAAATTTTTAAAATAAGTTCCTGTTAATATTAAAACATCAAATATGGTATCATAACTGCTTTTATAGTTAATGGAGTCCTTGATAAAGGATGTTAAAGTTATGAAATGGAGTATAGTTAATGGATATAGTTAATGGAGTCCTTGATAAAGGATGTTAAAGTTATGTGTATGAAAAACCGAAACCGCTTATTATTTTTCTTACAAATCGAAATGGGTGAAGTTTCTTTTTGCATCACCAACATCATAATTGTTTTTTTTTTTTATATTTTGCCCCTGAGTGAAAGGTGAATACAGGGTGAAACAAATTTATACTAAAATCTTAACTAATGACACTAGAGACTAGAAATTTTTAAAATAAGCTCCTTATAATACTCAAACATCAAATATGATATCCAAACTGCGTTAATTAGTCCTGAAAGTCTTGATACAGGATGTTTAAGTTTGTATGAAAAACCGAAACCGCTAATTTTTCTAGAAATCGAAATAGGTGATGTTTCTAGATTGTTGGGGGCGCTAATTACGAAAGACAAACGGGATGCCGTATACGGTGTAACTGTGTGTATGAAACTCCTAAACGTCTGGATTCAGAAAGTATAAATTTACTCTGTAGATTCTCTTTGCATTAAAAACATCATACAAAGTACAAGTTTTTTTTTTTTGCCCCTGAGTTCTTAAGGTAATACAGGGTAAAACAAGTTTATCGCTAAAATCTAAACTATTAACACTAGGAAACTTAATTTTTTTTTTATGAAAAACCGAATCCGCTTATTATTTTTCTTACAAATCGAAATGGGTGATGTTTCTAGGTTTTAGAAATCGTTATTACAAATAATACATCATCATTTTAATTTATAAATGCAAATGTAAATCGATATGTGTGGAGTTTTTTAGGATATTGGGGGTTCTGATTACGAAAAAGTTAGAAATTTTAAAATCGAACATGGTGGACATATGCGGACGCGGATACAGGGGTTAAAAGTTTGTATGAAAAAAGTTATGGTTGTTGAAGTATACTAGATAAGAGTCGCGCAAGACCAATATACAGCAGTGAACGTCTATCGGTAGCGAGCGACGATGATGATGAAAGTAAACGGAGTATACCGGGTAGAAAAACTGGATTTTTTTTTTGAATCGTCTGAGTTATGCATATAGGCTAAGTTTAGTTTGTGTATTCAGAACAACGGTTGCCCAAACAGCTAAAGATTTTTGTATTGTAAAAAGGAAACTGTTAGATATTGATTTCTTTATGGGTTTGGATTAGAAATGATTTCCTGATATTTCTGAGTATAACCACAGATTAGAGAGTATAACAAAACAAATGAACAAGTAATTTACATTTATTATAAAAAAGCGCTTGCGAAGCTGCGGGCAAAAGCTAGTAATTTTATATAGTTCATATTGTCCATAATTCATTTAATATTTAAGGTTTTTCTTACTTGTATTCTCATTAAAATAACTTTTATTCTAATACTCGCCTGCCTTTGCACCGAAGCCACCTTCTCCTCATGGCTGCCCCCAGGGTTAAGGTACCTGGAGACAGCCCTGCTGATCCTCAGCAAGGCATCGAAGACAAACGAAGCTGGAAGGCAGAAGAGGACCACGACCAGCTCTCGATGGTCCTCCAGCCATCGGATTAGTGCGTCTTTCATAGCCATTTCTGAGGGTTCTACTTTGTTTTGTAGAGTTTGGTTGAGTGGTTGAGTGACAGACGAAAGGTTGTCCTGTGGAAACGATCTCAAGACAAAAAAGACTAGGCTCGGATTTGGACGCAGTAATTTTATGTTTGGCACTTTCACACTAAGGTTATGTCTTTCATATTTCGTAAGCTTGCCCGTGCCGTCGAATTAACGCGTTGTTGCACTAAAGTAATGGAATAAGATTTAGTTTTTGGAAGTAACGACTTGTTTGTCAGTAACACTTGTAATAAATTACTTCGTCTGTTTTAAAAGTATGAATTAAAAAAATCAACGTCCGCCACGTATGTGGCCGGCGCGACTGATATCAATATCGAGTCGACTGCCACAGTGACCGCTATCTATCTGTAATGATTACAAAACACCTGCAAAGGATAGGTATTAAATAATTTTTGCTGAGATAAGAATGACGTAATAATGTTTGAGAGTTTTGATAATTGATACAAATTATATTTATTTTGTAAAGAGGCCTTTTACATAGATTACGGTCTAACTTTGGCAAATATCAAAAATTTATACTATATATAACACTAGAAAATCTATTTAAGAGCATTTATATATAAAAAAAAATATATAACACATCACACTCAGAGCCCCTAACTAGGAAGAACCTGTATCTAGGGTGCCCGAAACACACACAGAGACGAACATCACACCCAGACCGGAAACAAACATCGATATTCATCATATCAATATTCGCCCCGCCCGGGAATCGAACCCGGGTGCACACGCTTACTCAGTCCACATCACTGCCAACTGAGCCACGGAGCTGTCAATCTTTGTGCGTTCGGTACCCTGAAAATGAATTTTCGATAAGTATTTTATTAAAAACTAGTCGACCCGGCAAACTTCGTACCGCCTAACCTATAACTATCTTTAGCACGTGTGAATAAACTTATAAACCTTTCTCTTGAATCACTCTATCTATTAAAAAAACCCGCATCACAATCCGTTGCATATTTTTAAAGATATAAGCATACATAGGGACAGACGCGGGAAACGACTTCATTTTATACTATGTATTGATATTGATGATGTAGGTTCTTTACTATTTCGTACTCTACCTACAGCTATAACCTTGATCTTGATTATACGAATATATTGTTGTTTATGCATATTATACTTATTTGTATTGAGATAAGATCCTTTTTACAGTGGCTTAGTTTTTAAGACGTTTGATTTATCTAAATTCGGCACATAAGCGTTCATTGCTATCCTTTTCTTGTGCCAAATTGTCCTTTGACTTATACAAAGAAGATTCGACATCAATTTCATTTTAATGTTCGTTTAGCCGTCGTTTTTCGGGAGATTCATAACCATTATGTCAAAAAGATGTTCATATTCATAGTATTTAAAAAAAGGCAATACTTACCGTATTAACAATAAAAATAATAACAATAACACATCACACTCAGAGCCCCTAACAAGGTAGAACCTGTATCTAGGGTGCCCGAAACATATACAGACACGAACATTACACCCAGACCGGAAACCAACATCGATATTCATCATATCAATATTCGCCCCGCCCGGGAATCGAACCCGGGTGCACACGCTTACTCAGTTTACATCCCTGCCAACTGAGCCACGGAGCAGTCAAATTTATACCATACCTATAGTATTTTACAAAAAGATGCAATAGGTTTAAAATAGCTATACTGGAGTTCTAATTCTCTGATTACTTGCGTAGTAAATACGAGACATTCAGCATTAATTGACATACTTACATCAAATAACTAAAATGCTCTTTAACTTTTTATGAATAATAGTTAAAGTTTAAATTGTTATCCTCGGCATATTCTTAATTCTAGTTGAACAGAGAAGTAAGGTTATACAAAAAAAAAACAAATATCTTTTTTTCCACAGGGCATAGACCACTTCGAGGACATAGGTCCGTGCGTGATCATGGCGTCTCCGGGCATGATGCAGTCTGGGTTGTCACGCGAGCTGTTCGAGTCCTGGTGCACGGACCCCAAGAACGGGGTCATTATTGCAGGTAAGGTCGACCTGACCTGCCACCTTTAAGCTACGTTTCTACTGGAACTGCGCGAGTTTTTTACACCAGAGTCACAGTATAATAAATAGTACTACATACAGTATGGACACTTCCTGCCTCCCTCAGCAAGTGCGGCTCCCCCGCGCTCGGTTACCTCTAGGTTACCGCTCAGTACAAATAAAGCAGCGTCGCTCGTTTCATCTCACTCACACAAGCGCGATACGCGTGCTAGTAAACGAGTTGCGGCTGTGAGTGAAGCAACGCGCTTTTTTGTATGAAGTGTCTGAGGTGTGCCAGAGTTGAGCTTTATGGATTGGTTATGATAAACACATCCGTCGCACATCTGCGGTGGAAACGCAGTTTAAAAGGTACGTTTGGAATTCGTGTGCACGTTTGTATGATGCGTTAACAGATATGGTGAGATCGATCACTACATTACCGACTTGTTGTTAAGTGCTTGTTAATATTTGAACCAGCATGTATGGCTTTGTAAATGGTTTTGATCAGCTGCCTGAATGCGAAATCGATGACGATAGAAATAGGAAATTTGAACAGTATTGATAGTGATAGCACAATTCCGTAGCAGTGAAATTTGTTTGGAAAGAACGTTCCTTGAGCAAAATTTCTCGCTCTAAGTTCTTTGTGTTTTTGTGTCTTTCTCCACAGCGATTTTGCCCTTTGGATATCCTAGCAAAGGTGTGTTTATAAAAAATATTATATGATTTTATTTTGTTATTCTCTCCAGGTTACTGCGTAGAAGGCACCTTAGCCAAGACGATCCTATCCGAACCTGAAGAGGTAACCTCCATGTCCGGACAGAAGCTGCCTCTCCGGATGTCCGTCGACTACATCTCGTTCTCCGCTCACACGGACTACCAGCAGACCTCCGAGTTTATAAACATACTGAAGCCGCCCCATGTGGTCAGTACATAAATCTAACCCTGCGGAGTTCGTATCGCCGTAATTTTTTTTTTGAGAAAGTGAAATCGTTACTTTTACGGTCTCCCTTGAAATTTTATCAAATTTTCACACTGTTTACTTCTTTCCTGGACTACTACAAACATTTTAAAATCAAAATAATATAATTTGGGCAATTTATTGTATTTTATATGGAAGATAAAAGGCCCAAGCACGCAGCCCTGAGGTACTCCAAAGTTTATTTTCAGTTCAACACAACAGTAGCGTTGTTTAAGTTTTGATACTGAACTCTGTCTGTAAGGTAGCCGTGGGCAAGTTTAAGAGGTTTACCACGAATACCTAGCTTTTCTAGTTCGGTTAATAAGATCAGTATCAAATGCTTTAGTGAAATCTAGAAATATTGTGTTTTTTTTTCTGTTTTACTAAAATTGTTTTTTTTGCTCTAGCTCTACCACTAATGGTTTGATATGTGCAGGTATTAGTCCACGGCGAACAGAACGAGATGTCCCGCCTGCGAGCCGCGCTGCAGCGGGAGCACCGCGCGCGGCTCACGGTGCACACGCCGCGCAACACGCAGCGGCTCGCGCTCGCCTTCCGCGGGGACAAGACCGCCAAGGTATGTATTCTTGATTAGGCAGTAAGAAAGCGGGAGAGGGATTCAGCTCACCATACCTAACAACTTTCCCAACTTACATGGGAACATTACATTACAACATTACATACATTGGTTCGATCAGAGAGTAGAGTCTTACCTGTTCTGTGGTTCGATCAGCTGACGACGGGATCAATGTACGGGGGAGCCGCTGATTTTATTTTTCTGATTATAGCTTATGTTGCTTTAGGAAAGTTGTAAGGTATGGTGAGCCGAATTGTTCCATTGATTCATTACTGCCTTTTCAAAAACATATAGTGTATATAGAGTGGAATTTTGTAGACTCTAAAAACTGGAGACAGAACACTTTAAGATTAGGCAAAACTACTTTGTTAATGACAAGAAACAAAACAGCATCATTATTTTGAATTCCCTTCCATTGTTTTAGCTTAACCTGTTGAATTTCTACTTTTCTTTTAATTTAGTTAATGCTTATTCTCTTATGTGATGGTTTATTTGTAACTCAGGTGATGGGTTCCCTGGCGGAGCAGCCGCCGGCGCCGGGCCGCCAGCTGCAGGGCGTGCTGGTCAAGAGGAACTTCAACTACCACGTGCTCGCTTCTGAGGATCTTAATAGTTTGTTATACATTGTGTTTTGTCAACTCTGCTTAGCAAGGGATCTTTGAGGCTTACCGCTTAATCTATTACTTTGTTGTTCATGTTTTATACCTATAAACCATCCTCTTGAATCACGTCGTTCTCAGATGCAGAAGAGTTGTATTCAGTTTTTTTTGTCTGGTCGTAATGTTTCTTTTTATTCATACCTTATTTTTCCTTTCCTAAGCTCTTCATACCTTACCACTCTCTCCGTATTCTTCTTCTTCCTGCTGTCCTTCTTCCTTACTTCATTCTTCCTAACTTTCTTCTTCATACCTTAATTCTTCCTACCTTTAATCCTTGCGCATATCGTGTACTATTTTATTATTATTTATATATTTTATTAAACATTTTTTATTTTACCAAGTTAATACATAGTCCCGCTAAACCGAAAAGAGTCTCGAATCGAATAATTAAATACAATTTTATGGCTAGAAACAGACTATTGGTGTCATGCCCTAGTGCAAATTATAGACCACGCCCATCCTACCATTTTAGAAGGCTTAATAAATATATTTAGTATTGAGTTAAACTAGTTTTTAAGTGTTAGTAGAAAGAAAGTTCTAGGAATATTTTCATATATAACCTGCGCACATAAAGAAACGATTTGAAAATGGCGGCCGTTGTATGGGCTGTCTCTCTTCTTAACTCTTCCCTCGTACTAATATACGCGAGATAGCATGCGTTCGGCCGCCATTTTCAAATCGTTTCTTCATCTATGCGGCTTATACTAACTAAGCAATTCATTACTGTTTTATTTACTTTAAAGTCACCTTCCTTACACAGAATACACGGAGCTGACTCAGTCAACAGTCACACAGCGTCAATCAATCCACTACGCGGGCTCGCCGGCGCTGCTGCGGCACACTCTCGTCCAGTTGTGCGGCGCGGCCGAGTTCAAGGACGAGACGCACGCGAGGCTGTACGACTGCGTGGACATGACGCTGGAGAATCAGTGCATCACGCTCGAGGTTAGTGGTGTAACTTGTGCGAGTATGAATCTGCTATAGGATATGAACGCGACCACAGTATAATAAATAGTACTATACATACAGTATGGGCACTCCCTGCCTCCGTCAGCAAGTGCGGCCCCGCGTGCGGCACCTCTCAGTGACGTCAGTACAGTGGCGGACACGGTCGTCGTGACACTTCCGGTTTTTCTGTATTTCAAAATCGCTCTTGTTCTTTGGCAATACAGTCTTCTTCTCTCTTCTTTAATTTAAGAGCCGAGCTCTTGTTCGTGTAGCCTCCTCCACTCCAGTCGTCTCTCCACTGCTTCTTTCACGTCCTTGTAGGTCTCCACTCCAACCTTCTCCTTTATCTGCTTCATGTAGCTTCCTCTCGGTCTGCCCGGCCCTCTCCGTCCTTCTATTTTCCCTTCTATAATGTTCCTTATATAATTGTCATGCCGTATTAAATGACCTATCATTTTCCCTCTTCGGTCTTCTATCTGTTGCATGATGTTTTTTTTTCGTATATCATTTTTTACGTATATTCAATACAGTCTAGGGCTGACGAAACCATAGACAAATCTGTTACGGCCTCCTAGACCGCCACTGTACAGTCACGGACTAGGAGGCCGTAACAGATTTGTCTATGGTTTCGTCAGCCCTAGACTGTATTACAAAAGAACAAGAGCTATTTTGCAACACAGAAAAACCGGAAGTGTTACGCCGTTCGTGTCCGCCACTGTACAAGCAGCACGACTCATCTCACTCACACAAGCATGGTGCGCGTTGTCCGAGGTGTGACGCGAGGCTGAGTGAGCATCATTGCATCACGCTCGAAGTTAGTTTAGTGGTGCAACTTGTGCGAATCTGATATTGGTGTGTGATTGCGTGTGTAGTGTGGTTTAGATACATGTGTGACAGATGTAATCGTGGATCTGTTAAGTAAACATGGTGTCTCACAAGAAATCGTTTTAAGCACTAAAGCCGCCTTTTCTTTTTAATGTCTGTTTGTAATTTTATACATATTTTTGTGTGTTTTTTTGGAAATAACTCGAAGACCGACTGCAGATTCAGCTTTTTTCATTCACTAATCAACTTAAAAAAATTGTTTAGTTTATTAATCACGAGCTTTCCCGGCTTACTTCGTTACGCCATAGAATATAAGATAGGTACTACAAAAGACTTGGCTCTATAGACTATGTTCTTTTGACTGCCCAGAATGGTCGAATAAAAAACAAACAAAAATATGTAAACAACGGAAAAAATATATTGCACCTTGGATTATATTATTTGAGTTTAGATAAGGATCCCTAATTAGTTTGAAAATCTAATAATAGCCTATGACACTCGGGGTTAATGTAGCTTCCTACCAGTGAAAGAATTTTTCAAATCGGTTCAGTATTTCCGGAGCCTATTCGTTACAAACAAACAAACAAATTTTTCCTCTTTATAATATTGGTATAGATCGTTTAGTCTACATTTGACAGATTCTGCTTTTGACACCATGCTTTCGTATGGACAGATTCTACATACGACAGATTCTACTTATGACAGATTCTACTTTTGACCGATTCTACATAAGAAGGATTCTGCTTTTGACAGATTTTCCTAGTTTATAAAGTGTGTATCTGTATCTGCGTGCCCCCCCCCCCCCCCCCCCCCGCAGTGGCAGGCGTCGCCGGCGGCGGACATGTTCGCGGACGCGGCGGTGGCGGGCGCGCTGTCCGCCGCGCTGCTGCCCGCGCCGCGGTCGCTGCCGCTCGCGCCCAAACTTGACAGGATGCACTACAAGGTAAATCTATCTGTACTCACTCCGCACTTTACATATAGAACTGCAAGTACAGTGGCGGACACGGTCGGCGTAACACTTCCGGTTTTTCTGTATTGCAAAATAGCTCTTGTTCTTTGGTAATACAGTCTAGGCCTGACGAAACCATAGACAAATCTGTTACGGCCTCCTAGTCCTTGACTGTACGTGCTGCGGCCCGACGGCCGAGGCCTGTGAGCGGCGGGTTGCCACCGCTCACGCGCTGTTCGTTGCGCTCGTTTTTGTGTCTAAGGACTAAACTTGATTATTGGTCTACCAAAAACGTTGTATTACAATGTGGGAGATGGAAACAATTTGAACTTCACGCCATACCGAGAGTTGCCAACTTAAGGTGGTAACTCTCGATATGGCGCAAAAATTTTTTTTTTTTCGTGTTTTTTATTTATTCTGGCGAAAGTATACAGTTTTAATAAAGTTGAATTCGCGTACATAAAAAACCATCTCCCACATTGTAATACAACGTTTTTGGAAGCCAGACCTACTGATTTTGTGTCTAAGGGATAAAAAGCCAAAAATCATGTTCCTTGAATATACACAAAATCGGTAACTCTGTCCTTCAAAAACGATATATCACAATGTGGAAGATAGTTCTTTACGTACGCGAATTCATTTAAACTTTATCAAAATAAATACTTACGCCAAAATAATTAAAAAACGTGGAAAAGTTTGAATTTCGCGCCATACCGAGAGTTGCCAACTTAAATTATAAAATTGTGAACATTGTAGGAGTGCGTAATAGAGATGCTGACGGAAATGCTCGGAGCGGACGCGGTGCCCAAGATGTTCCGCGGAGACAAGCTCAGCGTGCTGGGCGCGGGCGGCGCGCGCGCGGACCTCGACCTGCACGCCATGGTGAGACTCTACACTTAGTTGAAGCAAATATTATTGTGGGAAAATTAGGAGTGCACTGAATGTAAGTACAACTCCGCTAAAATTGCCCGAAGGATGAGGCTTCTGACCGCCGTAGTAAAGCTGAACATTTATGTCTATGTCTTCCATCTTAGATTTCAGTGGTCACTGGTTACATTATCTTTTTTATGCACTAGGTTAGGGTTTATGCTGTACGATGAGCAGAATTACCCCTTTAATTTATTATCGACTTACCGTAGATTGTCACCTATACAAATATACCTATTATCCTCGACAATCTTAGTTCCGAATTTCGAAAAACAAAATTAGAAGTGCACTAAATGTAAGTACATTTCCGCAGGAGGTGTCATGCCCGGAGGACGAGGCGTTTGGCCGCTCCTTACAATCAGCGATCACAAAACTTTACACCGCTTTGGCCCCTGTCAAAGCCCCTCCGGCCCCCACCTCAAGCTCTGCACCTGTCATGACAGATGTTGACATGTGACAGGTCGGTGAAGTGACAGAAAAAGTTGGGACTGAGTAGTGGGATCACAGGGTAGTTTGTTTCTCAGAATAAGGACGCTTGCTTGTCCTTATTCCGAGGTTTGTTTTAATTGTACAGTGGCGGTCTAGGTCGCCGTAACACTTCCGGTTTTTGTGTATTGCAAAATAGCTCTTGTTCTTTGGCAATCCTTACTTTTGTATTAGATTAAGGCATGTTAGTTTAGTCTATTTGCCTTTCAATTTTTTTATTTTTTTTATTTATTTATTTAATACAGTCTAGGGCTGACAAAACCATAGACAAATCTGTTACGGCCTCCTAGTCCGCCACTGTACTTACTTATACTTGAAAGTCGTTTGAAGAGAAACAGCGGGCCATTAAGAAGTTCCAGAAGTTTCGCTTTCCACTATCTTTGAAGCCCTAATAATTAAAATTTAAGTATTAGTTTAAACAACTAAAGAACTGTGTCTAGTTTGTAATTGAATTGTATGTATGATAAATTGATAACAAATAACTGTTGGTAGTATGTATTTGTAAAGAATAAATGAAAATATGATTTCCAAAGAACCATTTTTTGCTCATGAAAATAAAAGTTAAGACTTTATTTTAAAATACTTTATTTACAGTCTTATACGTATAGGTTCATATCACATATCATAGTTACATACATCAGAAAATTAAGGAACAAAAAGTTTAACAAGAGAGCTAAGGGACCATTTCCATGAGCGAGATAATCGCCGCTATATCATTGCCGTGTAGAAATATGCCAAAAGAGCATTTTAATACGTGGCATGACGATAAAATCGCTAAGATTCTCTCGCTCGTGGAGCCGTCCCAAAGGTACACGAAAATTTGCAAATGTAATTCTTTTACTAAATGAAGTGAAATATATTAAAGTTATTGTTAACACAATAAAGTTTAAGATTTGCTGCAAAGCGGTGATGATAGATAGACATACAATTGAAATTAATCAATTTAACGTAATTACAAAATTTTCTTAAATTTATACATTGATTGCAATGGGCGAATAAAGATACTGTGAAGAAAACAATTTAAACTCTGAAAACAGCAATCTAACTTAATATGGCACGGGGTTGAGAAATCGCGTTGTTTACGATAGCTTAGAATAATTTTGGACTGAAATCTTATTTTGAACCATGTGCCATAGAATTTAGAAGCCAGTTTTTATTGAAATCTTCTCTGTATTTTCACTTCGCCATTCAACTTAAAAACTAACCTCGAGTTGCAAACATCAAGCTGCCGCCATTCCATAGAAGTTAGGACTAAGGAAACCTTTAATTCACTGATACATTCAAATGATGCCATTCCAATGTTACATAAGTTTCATTATCTTAAATCATGCTTTGAGGGCCCTGTTATACTAATAACGCCCTCAATTTGAGTTCTCCTAGTAATTATCAAGTAACTTTTTGTTTTGGTTTGAGCTAAGTATGATAACAAGAAAATATTTATAAATAATTATCTTAAAACCATTTTCACATAGAAAAAATAACAAGAAAATCATATACAGGGTGTTTCTGACAAGGTGGTATTAATCAAAGGAGGGATTCTGCTAACCATAACTAACAACTTTCCCAAAGCAACATAGGTCGAAATCTCAAAAAAAAAATAACAGCTGTTCCATACATTGGTTCGATCAGCTGACGGGGACAATGTACGGGACGGCTGATTTTTGTTTTGAGATTTCGACTAATGTTGCTTCGGGAAAGTTGTTAGGTATGGTGAGCAGAATCCCTCCTTTGATTTATTACCGCCTTGTCAGAAACACCCTGTATAAGTCATTGCGTTTCATTCAGACCATGTTTCCGTGAGCCTATTGTGATATATGGGACACCTTAGTTATACATATAGTTGCACACAAAAGATGGACTTTGAGACAAGCAATAGGTGAGAGTTCAAGGTGGATTCAGTAGCCTCTCCTACCCTTGAAGAATTTTATAGATTTCTTAGAAACATGCTGATAACCTCACAACAAACGATACAGAGCATGGCAAGTCTAGCCTCCTGAGTACATTCGTCCGAAATAAACAAATTTATAAAATACATATTTTGTTGGTGACAATAACTTGAACAAGAAAATTCACCTCTTTCATTTCTATCCATGCTAATAACTAAGCAAGTTATCGACGATCGATGGTAGCTTAAGGGTAGGTTCAGATGACGGGCGTTGAACGCGCGTTTTGATAACGTGCGTTTACAACTACATAACAACTATTCAGGGCCGTACACATGCTAACGCGCGTTTTATTAATACGCGCGTTGAACGCTGCACTAGCGCCGACTGTTGTCAGCGCGCGTCAACGCGCGCTTTGAGATCATTGGTTTTCCATATTTCCGTTCAGTTGAGCGCGCGCTTTCGACGCGGATGGATGTATAGGGTTCATCGGGTCGTCAAGAAATCGTCCGAAATGGAAACCGAAGCTTTTAATACAGAATTATTTATAGACGAAATAGAGAAACGTCCTGCGATATGGGACATGACAAGTAGCAATTATTCTGATAGGAATTTAAAGAGACGGGCTTGGGAAGAACTCGTCCTCATATTCTGTGAAGGAGATGACAGTGAAGAAAAGAAGAAATTATTTTGTGAGTACATATATTTATTGACATTTCCAATCAGTTTGTATTACAAATTAAATGTTGTGATCCAGCCAATCAAGTTTTCCTTCGTTAATGAAATAATTAGTTAAATTTTCTCGAACATTATCCGCCTGTCGCACAGCACGCCCAGTATAATGTGAAGCTAGATTTTCCAGTTGTGGAGTATACAGTGTATCGTCAAAATTGTAGCCATCCCTCATTCTAACATAGTTATGAAGTGTACATATAGCTTTTACAATCTTTTCTGCAAAACACATGTTAACATCTAATGGCCTATGTAAAATACGCCATTTATTGCACATTATGCCAAAAGTACATTCAACATAGCGGCGTGCTAATGTCAAACGATTATTAAATATTTTTTTAGCATAGGTTAGTGACCTTCCGCCGTAGGGCCGCATTAAATTCTCCATCATACCAAAAGCTTCATCAGCCACTATCACATATGGCAACACTGTCGGTCTATTTTTTATTAACAATGTCTTTGGATCAGGCAGGTCTAATGACCTTTCAGTCAGCTTTTTGTACAATGAAGAATTCTTGAATATACCCGAGTCACTATTTTTACCGTACGCACCAATGTCAACCCATACAAAACAATAGTTTGCATCCGCTAGCGCCATTAAAACTAGCGAAAAAAAAAGTTTATAGTTATAATACATGGAACCCGTGTGTTCAGGCTGTATTAACCGTATATGTTTTCCGTCCAAGGCTCCCAAACAATTGGGAAACTTTGAGTGCTTTTCAAATATCTCCGATATTTCATACCATTTTTCTTTCGTTGGTTCACTCATAACAATGGGTTTCAATTTTCTCCAAATAGTTTCACATACATGTGGTATTATAGTAGCCACAGTAGATTTGCCAATTCTATAATCGTAGCTTAATGACCCAAGTGAACATCCCGTGGCCAAATATCTGAAAAAAAAAACACAATCTATTATTAAAATCTGTCTTTTTTCAGCGTCATCTCTGCAAAAGAAATGGAAGAGTTTACGAGATAATTATATGAGAGAGGTCAAGAAAATGAAGACTGTTAAATCTGGATCAGGAGCTTCCAAAACCTCATCATATATTCATTTTAATAGACTACAATTTCTACAGCCATCTATAGCCGACAAACATACAGAAAATAGTTTCAATGCAGAAAATGAATCAGCTTCGTCAGAAGTTGCTGAAGTAGAAGGAAGTTCTGCCTTTAAGAGTCCTAAATCTACTCCAAGAAAAAAACAAAAAATGAGTCCTGCTGACGAAAGGTTTGCAAGCATATTAGAGCAGAGTTTAGTACAGAAAAATGCTTCGCACCCAAAAGAAGATGACGATGAAGATAAGCTGTTTTGTTTGTCACTCGTTAAAGAGATTAAAAAGATCCCGGAATATAAACGGCTTCACACTAAAATTGGTATTTATAATTTAATCTTGCAAAACCAAAATGTCTTTCAAGGAATGCAACATCAGACATTTGAAAAGCAAAATTATCGTAACCCTGTACCACCACGAAGAAATTATTTGTCACAAGAGCAGCGTAATCAAGACTTTCAATATCATGATTTTAGATCACAGCAATCTGGTGTGCCAAATAACTTAGCGCATTACGGTTATACTACAGCAATGGGATCTCAATCGCCAGTAACTCCTTTGCCAGCAACTCCTTCGCCAGCACCAACCTATACCAGCAACGAATCGGAGTTAGATTTATTCTGCGAGTAACAACTTATTGTATTTTCTTTAAAAAATCTTTCCTAAACAATTTTGATTTGATTTAATTTATAGATAAAAAATACGTATAATAAAAAAATACGTATATAGATATGTTGATTAATAAAAAATACATATATAGATATGTTGATTAATAAAAAATACGTATATAGATATGTTGATTAATAAAAAATACGTATATATGTATGTCTATTAATAAAAAACTTACCTCAATGTAATTATGAGTTTTTCTTCTGGTGAAATGGTATATCGCACTGCGTTTTCATCTGCTACGAGTTCCTCGTTTATGAGAGCCAGTAAGTCATCAAATGACTTGATGGACATTCTGAAGTAGTTAAAAAATTTGGGTCCGTATTGCCTTAATTTAGGATACAAGATTATGTAGTGGCTTTCAGTCAGCCTGGTTGACAAAATTGGATGAACCCAATATCTCCGTCTTCTGTTGCCTCGTTTCAACCGTCGGTATAATATCACCGTTAAAACAGTTTCTACGTCCATCTTCGACAAATGAACTCTGCTGACTGAACTGAACCATGGCGGTCGCGGCAACGCGCGTTGAACGCCTGGCAAGCGCGTATCATGTGAACACTGAACAAAATTTTAGCGCGCCTTCAACGCGCGTTCAACGCCCGTCATCTGAACGTACCCTAAGAAATACTCTTCAATTTAGACGCGTTATCATTTGTGCCATTTTAAAAGTAAACATAGGCAGATAGTTCCCTCCGGCTCAACTCGGTACAGATCTGTACAGATGTTTTGCAAATGTGTAGACTAGACATGACTGAATGGATTGACAATCCATTCTTATGTGGTCTTTATACAAAAAAAAGAAAGAAAAAAAAAAGTTTCATTAGTGTTAGTTTTGCGGAGGCACACACTGGACTTTTATGCCATCATTAGAAAACGATGCGCAAAATTGTAAATAGTTTTAGCTTTAATATTTTTTTACTAACGTAAGTTAAGTGTTTTACTAACAAGCTATGGAAACCTAGATTTCTGAAATAAATTATTTGAATTGAATTACGTCAACGTGTACGCCACCATTGTGAATTTGCGCTCGTGCTGTGTGTGCAGATAAAAGTGTTTTTTTGTTCTAAGGTAAGTAAAATAATGTTATGGTGCAGTTATTAGTCATTATAACTAATAACAGTGTCCTCAATTCGACTTTTATATGTGTCTTTCATATTTTTTTTTTCATTATTTCATATAAACAAACCCCTTAGAATCTTACAAGTTTTTTTTTAATAATTATTACGTTATTTAGTAGCTAATAACTCTAAAGGATGCATTGAGAAAAAAACTTCTTTTGTTTGTTTGGTCAATAGTTTATTTATATGTATTTTTTTATCTTTTCTGTTTCTGTAGTCTGAAATGACGTGGCGACCAAATAATGGAGAAATTACGTAGGAGTTCATGGAACTGTAGGATCTTCCCGTAGTGGAGATGGACTCCGATGGGCAGTTCAATGATGTATGATATAAACGACCATTATGACTATACCAATCTCACGTCTAGAGCAGTATCACCACAATACTGCCTAAACAAGCCCAACCCAGTTTGGCTCAAACTTGGCAAATCCAAATGAAATAATTTGCACAAGATGATGGATTAAATCTACGAGAGTCCGCCATTATGCAACCGACCATGTCATGTCTTTTGGCCAAAAACAATCAGAAATTCAGTGCTTTGGAGACTCACAGAATAGAAACTAGATCAAACTGGGGAAATGGCGTAGGATTGGCAAGCTGGTACAACGCTAGGAGGCCAGACGACCATCCGCCCTAGATAGCCCTAAAATGGTGGATACCCGAAGGATATTTTAATACCATTTTCTTTCTAGACAATATTTATTTATATTTAATTTTTTTGTAGGATCTTCCCGTAGTGGAGATGGACTCCGATGGGCAGTTCAATGATGTATCCATCAGATCCATGTAAGTTAGGTTATGAGGAGATGAGAATTGACATGATTATACGAGAACTTAGCTCGTCAACATTGTGAAACACGCCGAGATGTACTGAAGACTCAACTTGCTCTTGCAACAATATGAAGCAGCCAGGCTACACTGGTATAGTAATAGGCAAACAGATTCATATAATCCAGTGCAACCCAGTATTCGTCTATATAAGGTCAACTGCAGCATGTTACAAAAAGAATATAGTACATTTTATGTTCATAAAAACTAAACCAAGAACCACCGTTGTTATAAATTAGAAGAGGACGATGTTATGTATAGGTATAGCTATGTGTGTTGCTGCATTGTACTATCTCGCGACGCGCTGCAAGCGCAAGCTAATAAACCAGTTTGTCATCCATCTCGGTGTTTGATTGACGTCCCATAGCGCATAGTTAGGTACATAATAGGCTCAAACTTGGCAAATCCAAATTAAATAATTTGCACAAGATGATGGAGTAAATCTACTAGAGTCCGCCATTATGCAACCGACCATGTCATGTCTTTTGGCCAAAGACAATCAGAAATTCAATGCTATGGAGACTCACAGAATAGAAACTAGATCAAACTGGGGAAATGGCGTTGGATTAGCAAGCTGGTACAACGCTAGGAGGCCAGACGACCATCCGCCCTAGATCCCTAAAATGGTGGATACCTGAAAGATATTTTAATACCATTTTCTTTCTAGGCAATATTTATTTATATTTAAATTTTTTGTAGGATCTTCCCGTAGTGGAGATGGACTCCGATGGGCAGTTCAATGATTTATCTATCAGATCCATGTCAGTAAGGTTATGAGGAAATGAGAATTGACATGATTATACGAGAACTTAGCTCGTCAACATTGTGAAACACGCCGAGATGTACTGAAGACTCAACTTGCTCTTGCAAAAATATGAAGCAGTCAGGCTACACTGGTATAGTAATAGGCAAACAGATTCATATAATCCAGTGCAACCCAGTATTCGTCTATTTAAGGTCAACTGCAGCATGTTACAATAATAATATAGTACATTTCAATACTGTAGCTGACCAAATTAAACTATTTATGTTCATAAAAACTAAACCAAGACCATGTAGAACTGTTTTTTGGAGCTATTAGATCTTTGGGTGGTTTTAACAACAACCCGTCAGCGCGAATGTTTCAAGCTGCATATAAAATCTTTTTTCAGTTCAAAAATGGTAGTTCTGAAAACTGTGTGATAGATTTGAAAAAGTTTGGGTATTATTTGATCGTCTATGTGAAGGACGTGAGAGAAATGAAAAACAGAGCATCCTTTCAAACGACCATTATGACTATACCAATCTCACGTCTAGTGCAGTATCACACAATACTGCCTAACAAGCCCAACCCAGTTTGGCTCAAACTTGGCAAATCCAAATGAAATAATTTGCACAAGATGATGGAGTAAATCTACTAGAGTCCGCCATTATGCAACCGACCATGTCATGTCTTTTGGCCGAAAACAATCAGAAATTCAGTGCTATGGAGACTCACAGAATAGAAACTAGATCAAACTGGGGAAATGGCGTAGGATTGGCAAGCTGGTACAACGCTAGGAGGCCAGACGACCATCCGCCCTAGATAGCCCTAAAATGGTGCCTACTAGGGCGGGAGAGTGGAGGAGAGTCCTGTTAAACCTAGTTTATCTGCGACGTTACTCAATCTCAAAGAATAGTTCTGACACTGACAATCTACAACTGTGAGGTTGCTGGTTTACTCAACGCAGAAGGTGTGCAAGCATCATCGGAATTATCATCGAGTTTGTCAAATTTGATTCTGAGAAGAATTCGACATGTCGGCAACGTCACACCATATGCCTATAGAGAAGCTAAAGGGATCAGAGAACTTTTCAACATGGAACTTCTCCAAGAAAATTATCTCATCCATGAAGAGCTTTAGGAATACGCTGAAAAGAAAGCATCCGCAGAACACAAGAAGATAAGTGACAAGGCGTTGGCGCGTATTGCTTGTGGTTGAGTTATAGCCCTTGAAAGAGTGCGCTCGCACTTATAACAGATGCAATAATTGCCTAACAGATTACTGAAGCTGACAAGTATACATTTATAAAAAGAATGGTAAAAGAAAAAAACTCACACATTTATCAAGGCTCAAACTTGGCTAATCCAAATGAAATATTTTGCTCAAGATGGTGTTTTATATTTAAAATATTAGCCATTATGCATCTACAAGTATTTTTTTTTACTATTTTCAGTTTCCTTTAAGTCCGATGATGTTCTCCAACTTTATGGTGATGGTTATCAGTCAAACTTTGAAGAATCTGATGAAGAGGATCAGGATGAGAAAATGCATCCTCACTTTCTTGGAAAACATGTGGTGAAAGACATTCCACAGAATAACCCCTGGTCTGTTGAAGGCGCCACTGGGAGCCATTTTGAAAAAGCTGCATCTGTTGAGCTAGCCTAAATAATCCATACACGGGTGTCAAATTTCAAGTGTTTTTTTTTAACCTATAAATGAGTTTGGCTTTATGGTCTGGTGCCCATAGCCTAATGAATGAACCAGACCATTAACAAAAAACGAAACAGTCATCAATCTTGAAGTCAAAACGTCATTTTTAGTTTGCCTCCAATTTGGTTGTAGATTGGAAGGGCGTACACAGCTTGTGAAGTGTAATTTATTGATTCTTGTGCTTCAAAACTCTGGAAACGTAAGTAAATGTTATTTATTACATTTAATACGCATTTTCCCTTGTTTTTTTTTATGAAATTCAATGATTTAAGTCCAATATCAAGCCACCAAACTAGCTCGACACTGCCGCGACATTGCATTTTTTCAACATATTTCTTAAAATTTCTGCTAGAGAGTTCATTGTAAGTGTTTAAATTGTTGCAATAACTATTAATCTTTTGCTATAATACTAATTTAAATCATGAATCGGCTTGAACATTTATAATCTGCCTTAGGAAAGTAATCACTACCATACAGGCCACGACATGGCTACCTTCACAGACGCTGTTTGACAGGAGAACAAGTGTCGCTAGAAGATAGTGGATAAGCCTTTTGGGAATATTTTTTTAGTCATTGCAGGGTGCTATTTTTTGTTTTGGGATGAAATTGTGTGTGCTTTGTGTTTATTTGTTTTATTTACATAATCGCCAAGCCTGGCATGCGGGTTGGCAATGTCAGTATTCTTTTAGCTTCAAAAAGGTTGTGTGGTGGCCCTAAAAATACCCCAACCCAAGCAGACCCCCTCACAAAGTAGTCAGAAAACTTGGCGAATGCTGCGAGAGTACACTAAATGAAAGTCGCTTTAAGACCAGTCATTGTGGTGATTAAGTAAAGTCCAATGACCAGCAGTGGACGTCTTTCGGCTTAATAATATGATCTCCTCCCATAGGTATCTGAAAAGGGAACTCAGGGAATGTCCCAAAGACGGGTAGCAGGATGTGTATTGCTGTGTCCATATACCAGGTGTTTCTGACAAAGTGGCAATAAATCAAAGGACGGCCTCGCTCCCATAACAAACAACTTTCCCAAAGCAACCTAGGTCGAAATCTCAAAAAAAATAACAGCTGTTCCATACATTGGTTCGATCAGCTGACGGGGTCAATGTACGGGACAGCTGATTTTTGTTTTGAGATTTCGACCATGTTGCTTTGGGAAAATTGTTAGGTATGATGAGCAGAATCCCTCCCTTGACTCACCACCGCCTTGTCAGAAACACCCGTAGAAAAAAAAAATCATTTTGGTTACAAACCACTTAAAAAGGTTACATTTTTTATATTATAAAAGCTAACTAGGCTGAATAGGTCAATATAATTAAAAAAAAAAATTTGATTCTGTACAGGGTGCAATTTTAATAGATTCAGATTTAGTTTGTATTGTAAGTTTTTTTTTTAAGTTAATTAATATTTCCTGTTTTTGAAAGGGCCGGGAAATGGGAAGGGGAGGTCTTTGCCCAGCAGTGGGACACAGTCACAGACTATTTAAAAAAAAAAATTCAAATACTTTGATTTTTTTTTCTATAGGTTTTTTTTTAATATAATGAAAGTTTTTTTTCTTTTGATTCTGTACTTACTAGGTGCAATATTCATAGTGTCAGATTTATTTTGTACTGCACGTTTTATTTTTAAGTTAATTAAAAGTTTATGGTACCATAACAAAATAAACCTTTTTTTTTTTTTTGGATGCTTTGCATGTTTTGTTTTGGTTGCTTTATAGAATGCCACTTACAAAGGGAGGAAATGGTGGCAGAGGAGTGCGCACACGGGGGGCACGCGGAAATACCGCAAGTAGAAGAGGTGCGCGAGGTGGAGGTGGACGCGGCAGAGTAGATAATATTATCCCGATGGCTCCCACAAGTGGAAGAGGTGCGCGAGGTGGAGGTGGACGCGGCAGAGTAGATAATATTATCCCGATGGCTTCCACAAGTGGAAGAGGTGCGCGAGGTGGAGGTGGACGCGGCAGAGTAGATAATATTATCCCGATGGCTTCCACAAGTGGAAGAGGTGCGCGAGGTGGAGGTGGACGCGGCAGAGTAGATAATATTATCCCGATGGCTTCCACAAGTGGAAGAGGACGCGGAGCTCTTAAGAGGCCCTCTGTTTCTGACTCGTAATAATAAGTTTCTAACAAAGCATTGCTTGAATACTAACATATTTGAAATTCTTTCGCATAATTTTAAGATTTTTAACCAAGTATTTAATTTCAGAATTCTTTGTGGAATGATTAATGAACTGCCGGAAGGCAGAGGGTTGGAACCCCCTAAAAGCAAAAAAACTAAGCGTTGCTTGAAAAAATCTACTTTAATAAGGTGATTATTTCAATGAAATGGTGGTCATAATTTGTATTCCATATGTATTTGATTTGGTGAGACTGATTTCTTCTTACAGCAGTGATGACCCAAGATGGGATTCATTACTTGCCGACCCACCCTCACCAGCCGTTTCAGTGACTAGCCATGGGTCACCATCCCTCGCCCGTCTATTGGGCATGAAGATATGTTCTAACCCGCCCTCACCAGCCGTGTACGTAGAATTTCTCCCTTATTGCATAATAATCTTTTATTTAAATTGGTTTGCATCAATACTTATCCATATATATATATATATATATATATATATTAAATTTACAGAAACATGGAATGTGGTGGGAGTGGGCAGTCCACCCCACACCCCAAGCTTTTGATAGCGTCACCCACAAGTCAATATTCGCTGCACTTCGAAATCAAAAGATCACACCCACATACATAGATTTAATAAAAGCTATATACAATAACAGCACAGCAGATATCAAATTACATCTGCCTGGTCCAGCTTTCTTCATAGAAAAAGGGGTGAAACAAGGGGACCCGCTTTCTCCGAACCTTTTTCACGAGCACGCTGGAAGAGATTTTCAGGACATTGGCGGCCGGTGGGCGAACAGAGGCATTGACGTTGGCGGAAAAAGGATTACAAACCTTCGTTTCGCCGACGACATTGTGTTGTTCGCCTCCGATGCACCGACATTGCAGACAATGTTACAAGGTTTGAGCTCGGCGAGTCTTGAGGTTGGACTCAGAATGAACCGTTCAAAGACGCAAATCATGACAAACGGCCTGAAACGCGGAATCGAGGTGGATGGGCAGCAAATACACTACGTTGACGAGTATACCTACTTGGGCCAGATAGTTTCCTTCGAAAACAGGCAAGATAAAGAGATCGATCGCCGCATCGATAACGCCTGGAAGAGCTTCTGGTCCATGAAGGAGCTAATGAAGGGTAATCTTCCAATTACCCTGAAGCGCAAGCTCGTCGACGTGTGTATTCTACCCATCCTTACCTACGGCGCTCAGACCTGGTCTTTAACGGAACTACAGAAGTCCAGACTCAAGATTTGCCAGCGGGCCATGGAGCGCAGTATTTTGGGCATTACGTTACTCGACCGTGTAAGTAACCCAATACTGCGCTCAAAAACAGGAGTCAGCGATGTTGGTGCAGTAATTGCCAAGTTAAAATGGAACTGGGCCGGCCACGTTTGCCGAATGGACCCGTACCGGTGGGCCAAAATCGTTACCGAGTGGGTTCCGAATGATGGACGGCGAAAGCGTGGTCGACCCAGGCGGAGATGGCGGGACGACCTCAACAAGTTTCAGGAGGATTGGTTGGGGGTGGCACTGGATAGAGTGGAATGGAGGAAAAGGGGGGAGGCCTTTGCCCAGCAGTGGGACACAATAAAGGCTACATAAAAAAAAAAAATGACAACGAAAGAATACCTGATTGTATTTTGTTGCTCGATGTAAAATTTTATAGAATTCAATTGTTCTTATTCTGTAGGAGGAGTCGGCTGACCTTCTGGCTAAAACCTTTTACCTGACGCCACTTTGTCTATTGACGAAAGATGCCGCACTGAAATCCGAATCAACACCGAACCATCCATTGAGGAAAAATCTCAGTCGACGATCCAGAATTCACGCCGAAGCACTATTAGTACTTTACAGATTCAATTCCAAGAATGTGCCTGGGGAGCGCCTGTACAGCTCATCCAAAGCTACTAGTTCACGAGATCCAAGGAGTGAACCCCTACTTTGAATGTAGTCATTTTTCAACAAGTAATATGGATATATTTCTCTATGTCAATGCAAAGATAACACATGGAAAAGCATATGAGATGAGAATTGACTATACGAGAACTTAGCTCGTCAACATTGTGAAACACGACGAGATGTACTGAAGACTCAACTTGCTCTTTTAACAATATGAAGCAGTCAGGCTACACTGGTATAGTTATGGGCAAACAGATTCATATAATCAAGTGCAACCCAGTATTCGTCTATTGAAAGTCAACTGCAGGATGTTACAATGATAGTATAGTACATTTCAATATTGTAGCTGACCGAAATAGTCCCTTAAACTATTTATATACATAAAAAATAAACCAAGACCATGTAGAACTGTTCTTTGGAGCACGTCTAGTGCAGTATCACACAATACTGCCTAAACAAGTCCAACCCAGTTTGGCTCAAACTTGGCAAATCCAAATTAAATAATTTGCACAAGATGATGGAGTAAATCTACTAGAGTCCGCCATTATGCAACCGACCATGTCATGTCTTTTGGCCAAAGACAATCAGAAATTCAGTGCTTTGGAGACTCACAGAATAGAAACTAGATCAAACTGGGGAAATGGCGTAGGATTGGCAAGCTGGTACAACGCTAGGAGGCCAGACGACCATCCGCCCGAGATCCCTAAAATGGTGGATACCTGAAGGATATTTTAATACCATTTTCTTTCTAGGCAATATTTATTTATATTTAAATTTTTTGTAGGATCTTCCCGTAGTGGAGATGGACTCCGATGGGCAGTTCAATGATTTATCTATCAGATCCATGTCAGTAAGGTTATGAGGAAATGAGAATTGACATGATTATACGAGAACTTAGCTCGTCAACATTGTGAAACACGCCGAGATGTACTAAAGACTCAACTTGCTCTTGCAAAAATATGAAGCAGTCAGGCTACACTGCTATAGTAATAGGCAAACAGATTCATATAATCAAGTGCAACCCAGTATTCGTCTATTTAAGGTCAACTGCAGCATGTTACAATAATAATATAGTACATTTCAATATTCTAGCTGACCAAATTAAACTATTTATGTTCATAAAAACTAAACCAAGACCATGTAGAACTGTTTTTTGGAGCTATCAGATCTTTGGGTGGTTTTAACAACAACCCGTCAGCGCGAATGTTTCAAGCTGCATACAAAAACTTTTTTCAGTTCAAAAATAGTAGTTCTGGAAACTGTGTGATAGATTTGAAGAAGTTTGGGTATTATTTGATCGTCTATGTGAAGGACGTGAGAGAAATAAAAAACAGAGCATCTTTTCAAACGACCATTATGACTATACCAATCTCACGTCTAGTGCAGTATCACACAATACTGCCTAACAAGCCCAACCCAGTTTGGCTCAATATTGGCAAATCCAAATGAAATAATTTGCACAAGATAATGGTTTAAATCTACGAGAGTCCGCCATTATGCAACCGACCTTGTCATGTCTTTTGGCCAAAGACAATCAGAAATTCAGAGCTATGGAGACTCACAGAATAGAAACTAGATCAAACTGGGGAAATGGCGTAGGATTGGCAAGCTGGTACAACGCTAGGATGCCAGGCGCCCATCCGCCCTAGATAGCCCTAAAATGGTGCCTACTAGGGCGGGAGAGTGGAGGAGAGTCCTGTTAAACCTAGTTTATCTGCGACGTTACTGAATCTCAAAAAATAGTTCTGACACTGACAATCCACAACTGTAAGGTTGCTGGTTTACTCAACCAAATATTTAGAGACAAAGACGCATGAAAGTAGTCTAGGATTTTTCATTTTTCATGTACTTTCATTTTTATTAATATGTATAAAGTTCATTGTGTTGTCACCTAAGAGAGATAAATTGTGAAGTAGAGTTTGTTACCCCTTTCTTTTCTACGCTGTAAAATCATTGCGAAGGGGAGTTGAGTCATTTGACAGAGGAGGGCTCGTTCGGGGCCACTCCGGGCGACTATTGTCGTAAGGCAGGGCAAAAATTTGTTTGCCTGAGCCAATTGGTGGACACCCTGTACTACCTAATAAGGTATCAATAGCAATTTGGTCAAATGTAGTCTAATTGAATCTCAATAAGTGATATCTTGTACCTTTATTGAATAAAGAATTATTTGATTTGATTTGGATCAGAGAACTTTTCAACATGAAAGTTCTCCATGAAAATTATCTTATCCATGAAGAGCTTTGGGAATACGCTGAAAAGAAAGCATCCGCAGAACACAAGAAGATAAGTGACAAGGAGTTGGCGCTTATTGCTTTGTGTGACAAAGACTGGCTAAAAATGGCCAAACCAGTAACTATATTGCAACATAAAATAATTGTTGAGTTATCAGTTCTTGGGAGGGAGCGATCGCACTTATTACAAATACAATAATTGGCTAACAGATACAAGTACTGAGCCTTATATGCATAAATTTATAAGTTTAAAAGAATGGTGGAAGGAAAAAAAGTCACTCATTAATTTAGCTCGAAAACTTATGGTGAATCTACATTTATTAATTATCTGGAAATATTCCAAAATAAAATATAACTTTTTCAGAAATCAATCAGTCGATTATTGCAAAAAAGCTCAGCCAATCAGGTAAAGCAAAGAATAATATAGTAGCAGAAATGAAACGTAACAGTGCCATACTGTAGGATTATGAAGATGTCTTTAAGTTAGCAGTTATTATAAAGTAACCCATACACATAAGCGAAACTGCACCCTGTGGACTCACGCACACTACTCAAGGATTTCGTCATATCTTCATTGCCGCATCAAATTCTAATATTGTTTGGAATAATAGTGTCAACATGTTTCCCCTCAAATCCAAAAGATTTATGAATGAAATATAGGGATGAAATTTCTGAGGATGTGAGAAGATGAACAAAATTCAAGTTTGGAAGTAATACAACTTCCAATTTATCTATACCTTTGAAATGGACATACATTACAATCCACTGCCTCAAATTCGAATCTTTTCTACATGCAATAAACACAAAAAGTATAAAACAAGGCGGAATAAAATCAGCAGGTAGATATAGTTATGTAGCCTCATAAAACTAGCCTAGATTTGAAAGGTCTACAACTGTGGAGTAGGACAGGGTGATAGCAACCGCCCATTTGGAGAACCCATTCCGGTCAACGACAACCACAGCTGCAGAATACAATGAGAGTAAAGCTTTTGTATTCAGTCCCCAGAGTTGAACTTTGTCTTTGAAGAGACAGGCGATATTACACCACACAACCGCCCTGCCTTCCAAAGGTCTACAACTGTGCAGCAGGACTGGGTGATAGCAACTGCCCATTTAGAGAACCTGTTCCGGTCAACGACAACCACAGCTGCAGAATACAATGAGAGTAAAGTTTTTGTATTCAGTCCCCAGAGTTGAACTTTTTCTTTGAAGAGACAGGCGATATTACACCACACAACCGCCCTACCTTCCAAAGGTCTACAACTGTGCAGCAGGACTGGGTGATAGCAACTGCCCATTTAGAGAACCTGTTCCGGTCAACGACAACCACAGCTGCAGAATACAATGAGAGTAAAGTTTTTGTATTCAGTCCCCAGAGTTGAACTTTTTCTTTGAAGAGACAGGCGATACTACACCACACAACCGCCCTGCCTTCCAAAGGTCTACAACTGTGCAGCAGGACTGGGTGATAGCAACTGCCCATTTAGAGAACCTGTTCCGGTCAACGACAACCACAGCTGCAGAATACAATGAGAGTAAAGTTTTTGTATTCAGTCCCCAGAGTTGAACTTTTTCTTTGAAGAGACAGGCGATATTACACCACACAACCGCCCTACCTTCCAAAGGTCTACAACTGTGCAGCAGGACTGGGTGATAGCAACTGCCCATTTAGAGAACCTGTTCCGGTCAACGACAACCACAGCTGCAGAATACAATGAGAGTAAAGTTTTTGTATTCAGTCCCCAGAGTTGAACTTTTTCTTTGAAGAGACAGGCGATATTAAACCACACAACCGCCCTGCCTTCCAAAGGTCTACAACTGTGCAGCAGGACTGGGTGATAGCAACTGCCCATTTAGAGAACCTGTTCCGGTCAACGACAACCACAGCTGCAGAATACAATGAGAGTAAAGTTTTTGTATTCAGTCCCCAGAGTTGAACTTTTTCTTTGAAGAGACAGGCGATACTACACCACACAACCGCCCTGCCTTCCAAAGGTCTACAACTGTGCAGCAGGACTGGGTGATAGCAACTGCCCATTTAGAGAACCTGTTCCGGTCAACGACAACCACAGCTGCAGAATACAATGAGAGTAAAGTTTTTGTATTCAGTCCCCAGAGTTGAACTTTCTTTTTGAAGAGACAGGCGATACTACACCACACAACCGCCCTGCCTTCCAAAGGTCTACAACTGTGCAGCAGGACTGGGTGATAGCAACTGCCCATTTACAGAACCTGTTCCGGTCAACGACAACCACAGCTGCAGAATACAATGAGAGTAAAGTTTTTGTATTCAGTCCCCAGAGTTGAACTTTTTCTTTGAAGAGACAGGCGATATTCCACCACACAACCGCCCTGCCTTCCAAAGGTCTAGAACTGTGCAGCAGGACTGGGTGATAGCAACCGCCTATTTGGTGAACCCATTCCGGTCAACGACAACCACAGCTGCAGAATACAATGTGAGTAAAGCTTTTGTATTCAGTCCCCAGAGTTGCACTTTGTCTTTGAAGAGACAGGCGATATTACACCAACCGCCCTACCTTCCAAAGGACCTACAATCTACAACTGTGGATCAACACAGGGTGATAGCAACCGCCAATTAGGAGAACCCATTCCGGTCAACGACAACCACAGCTTCAAAGCTGAAGGAAGCGAACTCACTCGCTACAGTTAGGTTAGCAAGGAAAGACCGAAGGAAGCGAATTTTGTAATGCCACTTGTAGGGAAACTAAATACTGGAGATAACTTTTTACTAAAAGGAAACTTTCCTTTATTTTGAAAAGAAATACAACTTTTTTTTCTTTTTTTTTGTAAAGATTTGCTTAAATCTTGACCTAGGTATTGAATTTATACTTAAATTCAGATCTCCAGGGTCCTCAGATCCTTCTATTCGCTCTCTCCACCACTAGCAGTACTAGCAACTTAAGCTTACGTGTAACCTTTTGTATCATTCAAAATAAATGTATTAATACTAAAGTGTAAGTAGTGAAGCAACCTTAGTAGGGCTATTATATAAGCCATCCAGCGTCCTTAGAGCCTCGTTCTTCTCCTCCAACTTGGCTCACATTAGGGACATCGCAGCCCAGCACGCACGACCACCGTAAGACCTACCCGCGCGAACTCCTCGGCCAGATTGACGTCCATTGCCTAATTAATATTCCCTAGCCGACAGCTGACGCTTTAAGGTCTCAGCTGTCGGAGTGTTTATTCAAGAGTCCACCAAGCCCTTGCTCCGGCAAAGGAGAGTTGGTTAGCAGATTATCAATAGAAGTCACCGACTCACCCTCCCCGAAAGGGTCTGAGAGGCAGTCGTACCCAACGACATTCCCGTAGTCACACGAGGCGAAGACTTCCTCGGGCAGTGGCCAAGCGGCCACTATCCCGACTCCCCGCCCCACAAGTGTAACGTGAAAACCACGACAGAGCCTCATTCTTTTCGCTCTCTCCACCACTAGCAATAGTAGCAACTTAAGCTTACTTGTAACCTTTACTTTTACTTTACTTTTACTTTACTTTGTATCCTTCATAATCACACTAATATCATAAATGCGAAAGTTTGTGAGTGTGTGAGTGTGTATGTTTTAACAAATATCAGAAAGCAAAGAAGTAACCTTCTTCACGTCTAAACGGCTGGCGAGAATTAAATAAAATTTAGTACGAAGTTAACGGACACCCTGAATTAACATATAGGCTATTTATTTTCCCTAATTAACCGCGGGTAACTACGCAGGGCACAGCTAGTTCTTAATAAACGTAATAATACTAAAGTGCAAGTAGTGATTCTTCAAGTCCGAGAAGCAACCTTAGTAGGGCCATTACGACAGCTAGAGGCTTTCACATTTTGGCTTTATTTGTAATAAAGTTCAAAATATTACAATTGTCTTTGTTCGAGCTAGAGGCTGATCACCCGTTGCAGGAGAAGATACAGATAGCGCGCGAGTTGAATGCCGTCGGGGCCTGAGGTGAAGAGCGGGAGCATCTCCCCCCGCCGCCCGCACGCCGCGTCTCGCGCGCCTTCAGTTTAGTGCTGTGCTGTCCTTGACAACTATCATACGCTTACTGTGTTATCGCGTTAAGATAAAGTTGCAGCCGCGTGTTATTTTTGTTTTTAATTATGTCTGATCCGTGTACGTCAAGTTCTGTTACAAAAAAACGAGTTTTTATTCATCGCCAAGCACGGGAAATGGCGAAAAATGTTCTAGACATGTGTGTTGAAGAAAGGCAGAACAACAATTTAACATTCACATTAAATAATGCTTACGATCGCGCAAGCCGTTACACTGGACTTTCAAAGAGAACATTGTCTGCAATTCAAAATGAAGCCAAAAAAGGGCCTCTTTGTTCGCCTTCTAAAAAGAAAAGACAGTGTAACAAGAAGACAAATTTAAACGTCGATGATTTTGATCGAGATGTTATACACAGAATTATTGAAGAATTTTATTTAACTAAAAAAATTGTTCCGACCTGCATTAAACTCCTCGCAGCTATTCGAGAAAAAATCGAGTTTCCATGGGGAGTGACGAGTTTAAGAAAATTGTTAAAAGACATGGGATATAGATGGCTTAAATGTCATAATAAACGTAGAATTTTGGTGGAGAGGCCAGCTGTCGCATATGCACGGTCAATTTCTTTGCGGAAAATTCGTCAATATAGGCAAGAAGATCGAAATATTTTTTTTTCTCGATGAAACATGGGTAGACAACAACCTCACATTTAAAAAATGCTGGAGAAATGAAATGATCGACGCCGTGTTGACGGATACAAGCTCCACGAACAGGCTCATTCTTGTCCACGCAGGATCGAGAGGAGGGTTTTTAAATGGTGCAAAGTTACTTTTTAAAGCTGGTACTACGTCAGGTGATTATCACGGACAGATGAACAGTGTTAATTTTGAGAAGTGGGCCACTGATATGTTAATCCCAAATCTACCACAAACCAGCGTTGTTGTGATGGACAACGCACCGTATCATAGTGTACAAGAAAATAAAGTCCCAACAAAGTCCAGCACGAAATCAGTAATGTTGGAATGGTTAACCAAGAACAATATCGAAGCTTCACTTACTATGAGAAAAGATCAGCTCTTTCACTTGGTTCAGTTACATAAACCTACGGAAAAATCTTTCAAAATCGATGAATTCATCAGAAGTCAAGGCCATATCGTAGTAAGACTACCACCGTACATGTGCGACCTCAACCCTATTGAGTTGGCTTGGGCAAAAGTAAAAAGAATTGTAAGGCATCACAATGTTACTTCTGATTTCTCCCTAAAAAGGTTAAAAGAAGTTACGGAGCTGGCTCTCTCTCAGGTCACAGAGGAAGATTGGCGTGGCTTCGACGATCACGTCATAATTTTAGAAGAAAATTATTGGCAAAGAGATGGATTAATGGAAGATACCATAGATCGATTCGTAATTGAGGTCAGCGATGGTGAGGATAGTGACACCGATTCAAACATGTCTGCCATTTCAGAATCTGATGCTGCATAAATTATAATTTTTTTTTATTGATTTTAATGTGTAAAATAATAAAAAATGTGTGATATTATTACCTTGTTTTTTTCTAAACTTAAAACGCTAAACTTAAAACAATGTTGAAATTTATCGACATATTGTCATCATTAATTCTAATTAGGTCACAGCACTATCGCATTCCTGAGCTCTGCATTCAACTCGCGCGCTATCTGTAGTTAATTATTCATGTAAGCATGTAATATATATATTTTTTTGTACATGAATAATCAAGAAAGCAATACCTATAACAACAATATTAACAGTTGTAATACAAGTAATATTCCACGAAACGAATATAGCAATATGGAGCTTATTCTACAAACAATTATTTATTTAATTACTCAAATTCTTGATAAATTGTCAGAACTTTTTGTACACGATTGTTAATCTATAACACTTTGTACCAGAATTAAATGAACCGACAATAGTATTGTGAAACAGTTGGTAACAATAGTAACACTCCAAAGAACTAAGTCAAACGGACGACATTATTTTGTATTATACATAAGAGTTTCTTCAGATAGGTATAGATAATTACCAGTGAAAGCTTTATTTTAACAGAGAAAACATTAAATAAATTTAAATGACGGATAATAATACTAACGACAAAACTTCACAAAACGAAGAAATTTCACAAAACGGCGAAACCTCATAAGCAGAATCAGTACCGCTTAACGTTACGAACACTGATATTTCATTTAACGAAATGAATCAAATAATTGAAATGATTTCTGAAGTACCCGGTGGTATCATTAAATTGATCCCCGATTTCGATGGCGATCAGCGAATCCTGAATTTGTTCTTAAAAAAATGTGAATACTTAATCGACCATTTCTGCGGGCAACCCGGTAATGAACTTCAAATTCATTACATTCTTCAAATTATTACGTCCAGACTAAGTGGTAACGCAGCCGCGCTTATTAGTGAAAGTGACCATATAAATTTTATGGGCAGAGCTAAAAGCAGCCTTACAACTTAACTTTGGTAACAATCGAACCGAAGATTGCTTACATAAGGTGTTAAAATCCATAACCTCCAAACCTAACGAGTCTTTTACAGATTTGTGTGCTTGTATACAAACCAAGAAAAATTATAATTTCAGTAAGGTCAATGCGAACCCTGATCCTAATTATAGGGACAGTAGACAAAGTATTTAAAATGAGATAGCAATGACAACATTTCTTTAAAATTTACCCAAAGGGTTAATGCGAATTGTACGGTTGAAAAATCCAAACACGTTGGAAAAGGCACTTCAAAGAGTGTTGGAAGAAACGAATTTCCAAGGACAGTATCAAAAACGTAATAATCTTCATAACAATCCCAATTACAATAAACTCGAGGTCCAAATTCTAAATTTGCTATACCTAACCAAAAGTAAATTCATGCCTATAGTAAAATAAACATCACAGAATTAATAAGGGCAGTAAAAGACTATGAGTTCAAGAAAGCTATGCGACAAAATAAAACTCCATTTGTTAATCAATTCACGCGACCTTCCAGGGCAACAGGTCACAATACCCTAATAACAATTCCGGCTCACCTTTAGGTGCGTCCCGAAAACGGCGAGCGTTCTAGTTGGTTTTAGATTATAGATTAGGTTATTACAAACATATTCATGAAATTTCAGGCTACGGCGATCAATAGTTTTTCAGGAATTAAATTTTGAAAAATCGAATATTTTTTCGAAAATGTTGTAATGAAACGTGTAATCGCTGTTAAAAAACAGAACGTTTCTATGTACGCATATCACATATGATAAGATCAGATATAATATTCCAAAAAAAAATTGAATATATCTGAATTTACGCGAAAAAAAATTATGGATCATTGCAAATCCATCACTTTTTATACAGTTACATTTAAAATTATTTTACTATTCTGATTCTGAGTCTTTAACGAAACTTCTTTTAGTTGTTAAAATAGATGTTAACGGAATAAAAAGGTAATCACAGTGACCCCAACAACCCCTTCATTCGAAGATGGAACTCATACAAACCACATTGAGAGTCAGTGGAGAAATTTAAAGAAAAGATTTTATGAAGTTAATTACAGTAACGAAGAAAAATTTGAAGATTTTCTTTTTGAATATTTATGGAGGCGTGAAAATATTAGGAATAATAAAGATAATTTTGAAGAATTAATAGAAGCAATTAAAAAAGTATATAAACCGTAATTTTTCATTTATTTATATGTAATGGGTACACTATTTAGGGCAATGCACTTACACGCAGTCGCAGCAGTGGCTACGTCTCTAGAGTGTTTTTTATAAGCCGGAGGCACGAAGTTGTGCTGGTAAGCAGTGGGTTACCTGTGTTCAACTCAAATTTAGGGCAAAACTATAGGTTAGGTTAGGTTTAGCTTGTGATATTGTAACAGCGTAGCGAGCGAAGCGAGCGGAGCTTGGGTTACCTGTGTTAAACTCAAATCTAAGGCAAAACTATAGGTTAGGTTAGGTTTAGCTTGTGATATTGTACCAGCGTAGCGAGCAAAGCGAGCGGAGCTTGGGGTACCTGTGTTAAACTCAAAACTAAGGCAAAACTATAGGTTAGGTCAGGTTTGTAACAACATAACCTCAAAACTTAAAAAAATGATATCTCCGAAACTATGCATTTCCGTTGGACGGGAGTGGAAAGGGGGGCATATCCCCTCCCCCCCTCCCCCCTCCCCACCCCTCAGGTCAAGGTTTTTCGGGCAACTGCAAAGGTCCTTCCACAATACCTTCCGAGAACCCGTTCCTTTAACGAGTCAAGGTCCCAACAACTTTCCGCGTCTCTTTACTAGAGAGGAAATGAGATTTAGGCCGAAGAATAGAGCCTCCAATACAAATGTCAATGAAAGTGAAGCAGAACCGCAACCCGGTCCTTCCCAAAATTTTGATAGTCAGGCCTCATTAAAGAAATACCAAGACCAAGCCTAATTTTTCAAAATTTTAATCGTTTACTTTATACCATAATACCGGAAATAAACGCAAAATTTATGATAGACAATGGCAGTACCAGATCTTTTGTGAGCAACGAATCAGTGAACAGGTATTTCGAAAGCTAGAAATTAAAAGTACCATTTGAAGTTGTGTACATTCACTCTAGACCAATCTTTTGAAGTTATAAAATAATATTAAAGTTATTAATAATTTAAATCATAAAAATTAAAGTAACTTATAATATAAACTTTTAAATGAAAACTTTAATAAATTAAGAACTGGTCATATGAACGATAAAGATAGGCGAGAGAAAGTAAATCTTTGTTATGATTTTCGTGACATATTTTATCATAAGGACATCCCTTCAAGCTTTACTCATGAAGTTAAACATAACATAAGAACAAGTAACGATAACCCAATCTATATTAAACCATATAGACAACCACCTTCACAAGCTGAGGAAATTAAAAGAATAATAAAGATAATGCAGTACAACCAAGTCATTCACCTTGGAGTGCACCAGTACACTTAGTACCAAAAAAGTTAGATGCTTTGGAAAACAAAAATTAATGATAGTAGATTATAGACGTCTAAATGAAATAACGCTTGATTACTGGGTTCATTCATACCCATTACCCAATATAAGTGAAATTTTTGATAAATTAGGTAATAGTATCTATTTTACAACGCTAGATTTAGCAACCGGATATCATCAAATAGAAGTTGCAGAAAAAGATAGAACTATAATCATGACATTAATAACCATACATAATTGTTACGTTACCAACTTGTAAAATAAAATAATTTAAATTAAGTGATAATGTGAACAAGTGGCGAAAAAATAAAACGCTTAATAGATTAAGAACATGTCTAATCTTTACACATAAGTATTAAGTAAAAATTTTTAATGTTTAACGTTAGTTATAATTTCATTAATCATTCATTACTTAGAATTTGATATTGTTTAAAATAATCTAGAGAGATAATTTTAAAAAGGGTTGAGGAGTTATGTAGTATTCATAAAACTAGCCTAGATTTCTCCTCATTCCAAGATTTTTTTGTTTTTTTTTAATGTTGTATTTTAAATGTCAACTATTGTTTGCAACATTGTAACGTTGTAAATGTCACAGTATATCACGCTTCTAAGAAGATTTTACTACCACAGATTCTGTTACCAACAGCATACCTAATTAGCGGAACCTGAAGGCTTATCGATTATATACGTGACTTTTTAAAAATGAAATTTTATGACCATTCTCGAAACGAAACTCTATTTCCCTGCCCGAGAAGATGATCATATATAAGCCTCCAGCGTCCTCAGAGCCTTCTATTCGCTCTCTCCACCACTAGCAGTAGTAGCAACTTAAGCTTACGTTTAACCTTTTGTATCCTTCATAATACTTAATAAACGTATTAATACTAAAGTGCAACTAGTGATTCTTACAAGTCCGAGAAGCAACCTTAGTAGGGCTATTACGACAGCTAGAGCAATCCTCCCGCTTTGGCCCGAAACTTCACTATAATAGATTGCCAAACAAAAAGCGAAACCAAATGAAAAAACAAGTTCGAAGATTACAGTGGAACGAACCCGTCACAGAAATGCAGGTCGAGGATTTTTTTTTTATGTAGTAATAGACAAACTGAAACAAAAGGAAATATCACAAATCAGTGAAATTGTACTCTACCCACCAGCAACCGGAAAGTTTTAAGACTTATTAGGCTTTTTTTTTCAACCAACACAAAGCGAGTGCCTTACAGATATCACAGAGGCATTGAACAAACCAATCATCTTGGGGAGGAACATAAAATAGACTTTGAAGCTGCAGCAATCAATGTAATACGTGAGATATTTCCCGAATCGGAGAAAAGTGGATGTTTTTTCACTACTGCCAGGCTGAATGCGAAATTTCGGCTAAAATCGGGCTAACTGAAACTACGGAAGGAAATGAGTATGTTAGAATGTGGTTTTTGTCCGATGGTTGACTATACTTGCTTTATAATGCACCTAGTGGAGCTACCGCTGACGCGTTCAAGCAGTATATGTGTAGTGTTTGCACATCACTAGGCATCAGTTTTGTGAGAAGCTACAAAATCACAACCATCCAGTAGAACATACCCTACTGTATAAATCCCAGTTTAGGCAACGCAAATAGAACTCTGGAGAAACATTTGAAGAGTTTGTAATTGCACTCAACACCTGGCTAGGAAATGCAAATTTCGGGATGCTAATGAACAACTTAAAGAAAAATTAATTGTTGAAGTAGCAGATAATTTCTTGAGGTGAGAACTTTTGAAAATATGTCAAATCATTGGATCTATTCGGTAAATTCGGAACTTATCACCTGTTATGGTGAGAAATTAAGAACCACAAACCACGTGGAAGGATGGCATAGCAGACTGAACCGCAAGTTCAGGAAAAATCCGTCTTCTCGTTCAATGGATCCATTCGGTGAACATTGAACTTATCACGTTTTATGGTGAGAAATTAAGAACCACAAACCACATGGAAGGATGGCATAGCAGACTGAACAGCAAGTTCAGGAGAAATCCATCGCTTAACCTGGTCCTCGAGGTTATTCACACGGAATCTCTTAAAGCTGATTTTCAGATTGACAAGTTCTATAACTACGTCGACGAAGTTCCGAAAAAGCGTCGACGTATTGATTATAGAGTCCTTGTTATTGGGATGATTCTCGGGGACTTTACAACTGAATAAATTGACATTGAGGATTGCCTGCAGCGCTGTACTTGGGTGAAATTCATTTAAAATAACTGGGGTAGGCAGAACATGGACATTAGACATGACCTTCGTCAAATCATATCATATGTCAAAAGGTAATTGCGAAACAGATGAGTATATATCCATATTGGAAAATTTGAAAACCATTTTGAAAAAAGTAGACTCATCAGAGACTCTAGAAAGCAGCAACAAGACACTTAGCTCGCTCGTGCCTTCTTCAACGGGAAACAGTTACGAAGAAAGCATGGTCGATGAAGACAGTTCTGAGATGGAAGCGTGTGCGTATGTATTTGGGTTTCTGTTGGACAGAAAAAAAGAACAATGTGAATTTTGCACTAATATTTTGTTCGCGAAGGACAAAGGGAACGTTCACAATTTTGTATCATTAAAAGAAATACGCTTGCAACAAGGAAAGCTTAAAATATGCTTCCCACTTAGAGTAGATATTCATCATACCATCTACATGTTTATCCTCGCAGAAATCGGTACATTATTGTCATTACTATACCTGTGTGTGTCTAAGATAAGGCGGCAGGCAATCAATTGTGACATTTTCTTTATCTAAGAGTCGACCAATATGCGAGCGTTATACCATGTCTCTGACCAATATAATGTCACTGCCAGTATGTATTTGCTACCTTGTTGGTCACTGCCCCAATCAGTGAGGTGGGGAAACGCTACAGAATCTTTGGCCCCCATAAGACACAGGTATAGTAATGACAATAATGCTCCAATTTGTGTGTTAATTTCTACTGCTGGAAGAGGAACACTATTATCCACCTACTTTTGGACCACCTACTACTCCTTTTACTTTATTAATCACTGGATTTATTTCCACCAGGTAAACAACTCGAACGAAAAGTCCATAATCTTTAGCACCCTCATCCTTAAAAGCTGTCCATGGTTGATTTCGATCTACTCGAAGATCCGTCAGCAATAACAGACGATCCAAAAACACCAAAGATATATAAACGGAAGCAAGATCAGAGGGAGGGTCGCAGCGTCAATATACTGGTGGAAAAACGAACGGGAAACAACCCATGCCACTCTAAGCCTAGACCCGGCGTGTACTGTCTTCCAGGCGGAACTCGTCGCACTCCATAAGGCAGTCCAACTGGCCGATAATAGCAGCGCTCCACTGGTGGAAATCCCAGCGATTCGAGATCTTCTCTAATTACTGAGGAATCCAAAGCCAATCCATCCACTTGCCAGGGTTATCAAAAACCACATTGGAAGCGCTAGGAGTAGCGACCGAGAAATCCGACTTTTCTGGTTGAGATTTAGAGCCCACGTCGGAATAGCCGGAAACGAGGGGCTGATGAGCTGGCGAAGGAAGCCGCACTATCTCCGAAAGATCCTGCAGACTACGACCGAATCCCCATCTCTTCGTTAAGAGAACGATTCGAGAAGAAACAGTCCGCAAATGGCAGGATCGATATGCCTACGATCGGCCCAGGCTCCGAGGTGTTCGGCGACTGGGCCGGTAACCAAAGTTTTCCTACCAGATGTACACACAGTCCGCTCCGCAAAATTAAATCCGACACACATCCAAGCTCTAACCGGACTCAGTGGCGTTACTACAATATAAGCCGAGAAGCCCGGCTTGTCCTATTTAGTTGATTTAATTTGAATGAGTGTTTGAACTTTGGTTGCGAAGACGTTAAAAAGGTTAGTGGTTTGAAGTGCATTATTTCTCAAACGAATAAATATAGTAAGTAGGTACCTTTAGGAGATAGGTACTTATCCCTTAAATCCAGAGATGTGACTTATCTAAGATAAAAGTATCTTAAATACAGATACAAGATACAAAATACGTATCTTCAATCTTGTATCTAGATACTTTTTTTAAAATGCATTTTGTATCTGGTATTTAAATACTTTTGTTAGGTATCTTAGTATCTTGAAGATACTTTGTTTGCAAAATACTTTTAGATTGGATTATGAGGGTGTGTTTGTGCATGGCGTTTTAATTTTTTCTTGTTCAGAGGAGAAAAAAAAATTGTTTCTTTGTATCTGTCGTAGCAAGATTTGATAATTAGGTTTTTTGCGAAAAAAACTAGGGATTTAGCGAAAACACGGATAATTTGAAACCTGCCTTAACTCTGATTGGCTAGATCATTCTTGTTCTCTGTAGCGTCAAAGGATATGTTAACGAACCAACCAGAATAAGAGTTTACCAGCAAGCAATAATCTAGCCAATCAGAGTTAAGGAAGGTTTCAAAGTTTTTAATTATACTATTTTTTTGCGAAAAAACTGGTTTATGTCAGGATGATTGAAAAAAAGTAATGCTTATATCAAATTCCGGGTTTTCGCAAAATCCCTAGTTTTTTTGTGCAAAAAACCTAATTATCAAATCTTACTACGACATATCGAATAAACTCTGTCCATAACTAACTAGACCGATATTTTAAAAAAAAAACATTAGGATCCTGAATTATTACTGACTAGCTTTCCCGGCGAACTTCGTATCGTGCCTCACACACAATTTTACATGGAAAAAATTAAATGTCGTTTTAACTAACTTCCCCTCCGTTTTCCATATTTTCTCACCTTTAAACCTTCCCTGGACTAGAACGAACATTTCAAAACCAAAATCAACTAAATCGTCCCGGCCGTTCTCGAGTTTTAGCGAGACTAACGAACCACGATATTTTTTCATAGATATATAGTAGAAGGAGATAGATCAATTAACAAAGCCTATATAATAGAGTCTATTCAATAGACTTTAGATAAATTAGCGATAGGCTTTAATTATGTAAATGTTAATATTTATTTATTTTTTTTATGTAATATTTGATACTAGTGCTTGTGCTATTTTGAATTTATGCGAATATTCTATTATATTATTATTATACTATTATTATTTATTATTATATTATTATACTATTATTATGTTCATCAGGGGTAATGTAGGATTCATAAGATTAAAAAATAAAACGGTCCGGTAGTTATGAGCCCATTTGATGCAAACGAACACAAACATTGTGTAAACTATTGTAGGGCGGTACAAAGTTCGGCGTGCTAGCTTGTTTTATACAGGGTGTCCGGGGAAGTTATAACATAATTTTAAGGGTGTATTCTATGATCAATTTCATCTACAAAAACACCCCATAAGAGGGGTCGCAGCCTCACCCCCCCCCCTCAGTATCATGTTTTTAAGTTTTTTGGCATAAGTCAACCCCGCCTATTTTAAAATTCACAGTTAAAGATCAGAGGCTCTCGGAAGCTTCATTAAGGTCATGATCGAAGGCTTAGTAGTTAGGCTACCTAAGTTACTAACAAATTAACCAAGTATTGCCTTTACTTTTTTTTTAAAAGTGGCTGAAACAAAAAAAAAATTGTGCATTTTTTACGGTTTTTCAAAATTACCACAAAAAATGCAAGTGTTTTTTTTTTTTTGTGTTTTATTGTTAGATTTTGAGTTGTTCTCCAAAATGGTTCTAGACTTATTTCTTTACGTCTATTACTATTACTTTAGAAATTATCAACTACCAAAAAGACCCTTAGTTTAGTTTAGTTTACGGGCGAATTTCCGCAATTTGACAGCTATCGTGCCTATTTTGCGTGAAAAAGGGGTAGCGCTACTCTAACCACCCCAGCTCCTCCACGAAGCTCAGCAACGCTTTCACGTTGCCTACTGCCTCGCGTACGGTGCTTGGGAACCCTAGGTACTTACGTCTGTATACTTCTACCTGTTTGCAGTCTAGTAGAATGTGTTTGGTAGTTTCGTCCGCCTCCATGCAAGCCCTACACGTAGGACTGTCAGTGATGCCTAGAGTAAACATATGTTTATTAAGAGTGTTGTGCCCGGTCAGTAAACCTACATACTTCCTAAGTTGGGGTTTATTAAGCCTCAAGATGTTGGCTGTAAGTTTATTGTCCAGCGTTGGTATTATTTCTTTAAAATGTTTGCATGTGTCGGTGCTTTCTCAGTTATCCTGGTGCAGAGCCCTGATACGCTTTCTCATTTGGTTGCGCAGCCAACCGAATGGTAGGGGTACTATAGGTTCAGGCCCATGCGGAGGTGTGTCTGAGCCTCTTCGGGCCAGTTCGTCCACCGCATCGTTTCCTCTTGAGCCGCTGTGTCCTTTTATCCATTGTAGAGTGATGGAATTGCTATTTCCACACGCGCTAGTCAGCTGTTGATGACACTCATGTATCAGTCCAGAGTTGATCTTATCACTCTTTAGTGCTTGGAGTACTGACATACTGTCTGATAGTATCTTTATGTTTATGTCCTTTACATGTCTTCTTTGGATCGCATTTGCAGCCTCTATAATGCCCAAGCATTCTGCTTGAAAGACAGTGTTATGTTTTCCTAATGATTTTGAGATGTGTATGTTGAGATCTTCTGAGAATACTCCACATCCTGTTCCTGAGTTGGTTTTAGATCTGTAAAAATTCTTAGGTTCGCTTCCCTTAATCCTTCATTTTGATCCTCTGATAATGAAATATATATAAAAAGACCCTTGGCTTTCACCTTTTAATTTAAGATTTCAGTTAAACCCATTTAAAAAAAAAAGTCAATATTTAATTAATTTGTTAGTTATTTAGGTAGCCTACCTACTTAGCCTTCGATCAAGACCTAAATTAAGAGTCCTTTTACGCATACAGTGGCGCCACTCTAACTGTAACACAAAAAAATAAAAAATGTATTTGCATTTTTTTGTGGTAACTTTGATAAACCGTACAAAATGCAAGAATTTTTTTTTTGCTTCACCCACATTAAAAAAAAAGTAAAGGCAATACTTGGTTATTTTGGTAGTAACTTAGGTAGCCTGACTACTTAGCCTTCGATCGAGTACTTAATGAAGCTTCTCTGATCCTTAGATCTTTAACTGTGAATTTAAAAGTAAGAGAGGACGACTTTTGCAAAAAAAAACATCATACGGAGGGCCGGGTTTAGGCTGCGACCCCACATTTGGGGTGTTTTCGTCGATAAAATTGATCATAGAATAAATACACCCTTAAAATTATGTTATAACTTTCCCGGACACACTGTATAATTTTGTTTGTCTAATATACGAAATGAACGCGATTTACTCTTTAAAAAAACTCATAAAAAAAGTTATGTAAAAAGTATTTTATCTATAAAAAAGTATCTTCAAGATACGTATTTTGTATCTTGTATTTCAGATACTATTTTAGAAAGGTATTTGCATCTGGTATCTGAAATACTTATTTAAAAAGGTATTTGTATCTTGTATTCAGATACTTTATTCAAGGTATCTTGTACATCTCTGCTTAAATCATAGGCCAGGCTTGCTCTAACTTAAAATCCAAGGCATGCCACTGAACCGGACATGGTGGAATCGCCGAGTACCTGCACAGGTTCCATTTTAAAGATGTCCCCGGATGCGAGTGCGATGACCCCAAAGTCGAATCAACCTGGCACGTACAAAGACCTGGACAATAGGATTTACACAAATTTCAGTGATCTGAAATACTGAGACGGAAAATAATAAACCGCCTACCAACCCAACAGAAGCGGAGATGGGAAAAAACCGCCTAGCAACCCAGCAAAATAGGAGCCCCGCCCGAGATAATAAACCGCCTACCAGCTTGGCCAAAGAGGAGACGGGAAAAAGAAAACCGCCTACCAGCTTGGCCAAAGAGGAGACGGGAAAAAATAAACCGCCGTGATTTTTTGCAGGCTCTTTGATGATTCAGCTTACACAACATCAGCAAAGATACGACCCCAGGAAACAGCAATGTGAAGCATGGAAATCGAAAGTATTGATGCGCTTAGAGCTCGACCATCCTATGATTGTAACTCTTATGTCTTTCTGGTAAGTAAAGTAAAATTGTTAACCTGTCTTTTATTTATTGCAACAAAAAATACATTTCTTTCAACTATGTCTCTCTCTCTATACATTAACAGGACTAATACCTGTATTTACTACAAAAGAAGGAAACAGGATCAAATGTTTCTGCAACAGCTGCCCGCAGCCAATTCAACAAAGTACCTTTAATAAAATTGGAATCAACTGCAAATACTGACAAGCACATGCAATGCATGGAAAATCTTTGTGCGCCACGAGCAGGACCATCTTACAATCCTAATGTTTTAGGGGTAAGTAAGTACTTTAAGCTTTTATCTTATCTATCATAATGTCAGATATGGTAAGCACTGACTGTGACTTTTTTATGACAAATTATTTGAGTGCAGCTATAATATACATTATAAGTACTTAGTCATTCTATTGGTGGAATGGAACTATAGGATAATAATAAGTTGAACACTGCTTTAATCAATTACTTGTAAATGATGACTACAATAATGAAAATGCAAGACTTTTATAGCATTACATATGTGTTTTAGTATGGCTGTCGGATATTTTTTAAACAACAACCATTTTTTTAAAAAAGAAAGCAGCTTTGCAAAAAAAGCTACATTGTTTTCAGATGATGAGAGCATCATCTGAAAACAAAATTTACCATAAATGTAAATATTTAATGAAAAAAGTAGCTAAATTTAAGTCTGACTGAATTAAAAAAGAAGAAAATCATTGATGTACTGCAGATGCTGAACGAAAATGATAATGTAAAAACTCTTTTACAACAAAAAAAAACAGTCCATGCATCGATGGCATCATTGCTTCAAGGCGAACTTCAAAATAGCCAAAGAAGGCACAAAGGAAGGTGTACCAAAAATCAAAAATTTTTGGCTATTGAAATTTTCAAAAAATCTTTACTTACAAGCTTATAAATAGACTATTTTGCTTGCCAGCCACATCAACTTTAAGAAGGCTTTTGGGAAGTTTTGACTTAAAAGCCAGGAATAAATAAGATGATATTTGTCAAAATATCAAAAAGTTTACGAAAAAAAACACAGGAACAGATAATTTATGGTTGCTTAACATTTAAAGAGATGTTGATAATGAAAAATATTTCCTATAATGCCAGAATGGATTAAATTCATGGGTATCAGGACCATGAGAATCAAGGAATATCTAAAGTATACCTCCCATGCTTAAGTTTTTATGCTGGTCGGCATAAGAAAAAAGTGGAAACAACCGGTTTTTTTATTTTTCTGGCTTTTATGTTACTAAAGACAGATTACAAGTCCTCACTAAAGAGGTATACTACACATACATATTGTGTATTATAAATGTGGAAAAGGGAATAGGCTGAATAGGATTTTGTTACAGGTGTAATTTAATTAGTTAGAAAAAAAAACTGACTGCTGGGTTCTGATTGGTTAGAGAGAAGGGAAAAGAAAGATGGCGATAGATCTTAAAGTTAAAAAGATTTTCTTAGATTAAAAAAGATCTCTAAGACAATAGAAGTGGTAAAAAGTGCAAGAAATTGTTTCCTTGGCTCACCTAACATCCCACAATTTGGGGGCTCGTCCGGGATTATGCCATCTCGACTCAGGATGTTTTGAGCCAAGACTCGTACGACGTGATGACGCCTGCACATGAAGACGCCTGCACATGAGGACGCCTGCACATGAAGACGCCTGCACATGAAGACGCCTGCACATGAAGACGATTTTACCTACAAACCTTTATGCTATGACGATGATGAAACGCTGAAACGAGGATATACTTTTCAACGACGACGACGACGTTCCTACAGAAGAATTTTTCACTTAGAAGACGGCAAGACGCCCAAATAAGGGCGAAAATTTCTCCACGACGAATACCTACTTATCAACGAAGCAACGCGTTGCATCAAGAAAAGGTTGTTTTCTTACTAAGACGACGGCAAGACGGCAACCTAGTATCAGCCAATTGGCTTTTCTAGTTCTAGCTGAAATGATACCGGCTAGACCTGATTTCACAAGAAAACAATCGGGTGAAATTAGGTCTAGCGGGATAACAATCTTATACTACTAGACTAGAGGAAGCTCCGAGGCTTCGCCAGCGCATTTTCCCTTGAAACAATTAATTCCCAAATTTCCCGTGAGAATTGGATAAAAAGTAGCATAAATTAATGTCCTTTCCATATACCAGTCTTGTTGTAGCTGAAATAAAACATTATTTGTAATTAAAAACTGTCTTAACTTGCACATAATCTCTCTGCAACAAAAATAACGAAGAAAGTTCGCTGGTAGCCAGAGAATATTCTCAGAATAAAAAATGCTTGACATACTCTTGCCAAGATTTTATAAATATTTTTCTCATATACAAGATGTTTTCTGTGCTTTTCATTAAAAGTACATTTCCTTAACGTAGAGAAGTATAGGGCCTAGAGATATAGTGTTGCACAGTAGAGACGGACAACTTAAAAAAGTCTCTGAGTTACAGATCATGTCCACTGGGTGAAGACGGTTATTATTTGACTATTCCTCAGCAAGGTACTTACAGCGCGTAACAAAACTGTGACGTGCATGCAATTTTATGCATTCAGGTTGATGGTTAGAGCTAACTGCTTTAATCCATTGCATTATTACAGGGACTTATTTAGTCACCCACAGTACAAAGTTTAAACTGTTGCAGGATTTTTGTTCAACAACAAGGGAACAATCCACCACCTACCAACCCTGCCAAAGAGGAGACGGGGAACAATAAATCGCCTCCCAACCCGGCCAAGACGAGACGAAAAACTATAAACCACCTAATAACTTGGCCAAAGAGGAGACGGGAAACAATAAACCGACAAACCAGCAAAATTACAGATAGATAAGTCCAATTTGGAAAGCGAAAATCTAACAGGAAGTCAGATTGTTTACTAGGCTATGCGATATAGATGCTGTTATAATTTAAATTATACCTTGAACAGCAATCTGGAAATTTTCGTCGTTTGTTCATTTAATCAATTTTTGCGTCATTAAAATTTTTGTAAGCGCGAGTTAAGGTTGAGTAACCACTTCCATTTTCCTTCATCAGCACCGGCGCATCCGCTAAATAGTGTACCTATCCATTTCCTTTTTGCCAATACATTATTTTTTCTAGCTTAGTGATTTGCTGTGTAATTATAAAATATTATTATAAAATAGAATAATCAATTCTTAGGTGACCCGCACGGCACTAAGGGCACTAACTCTTAGGCTAAGACGAGACTTCGAAACATTTCTTTTAATAATACGAGTTACGATAAACCGCATACCGACTCAGCTAAAGAGAGGACAGGTAAAAATATACTATCTACCCCCTCATTAAAAGAGATGGGAAAAATTAACCGCCTACCAACCTATAATAAGCTCGAAAAGGAGGAGTATTATTACGCATAACTGATAACTTGATAACCGTTATATCGGTATTACTATTATTGCATTCGCATGTTTTATGCATAATTATGCCAAAAGTTATCAGGAGGTTGAGGGCGTCGGTAGGATAAAGTTGTGGGTTGGAAACCCATTTACAACTTAATTAATAAATTTAATCGCAGAGTTCGCTCGCTTAGCGATAACGATGTTGGGTATAAAAGCATTGGCTTTGTTCGTTGTAATTCATTCCAATGTGTGATCCCGTCGAGGAATTATATAATAGATTTGTTCGTGTAAAGAAAAATAAAGATGGACACAGTTACAAATGTAAGCTCGGGAGAGTCGGACGGCGAACAGTGTCCGAATACTATCCAAGAACAACCAAACCGAGAGGACAACAATTCGGACATCGAGGAGACTTCGAATTACCCAGCCACTCAGGCAATTATGGAAGTAGTATATCACGACAAGACGAAGAAGGAAAAGGCAAGGCCAAAAAAAGGCGGCATGACGAAACAAAAAATGAAGAAAATTTCTGCGGTGAAGGCTTGGAGCGTGTTCGAGTTTTCCTGACGATGTACGCGTTTGTGAGTCAATTGAAGAAGGAGAGTTTGAAGACGAGCAACGTCCGTATGTTTCGGATGGGGAATGCTCTGAAAAACATAATGAAGGATTTTTTTGTGAGTTTGAAACAGAAAAAGCAGTATTGAACAATGTTACGTGGAAGCAATTCGAAGAGTGGGCACTCGACGACGGATTGTCCACGACGTTTACGAATATCCACGAGGAGGACTCAAAGGAGGACTTGACTTCTACTTGGTTCCCGATATACACGCAGGTGATGAAGATGGAGGATCAATCCGAAAGCGAATCAGAAGATCGCGAGACCAAACTTTTATCATCGCGGAGCACGGCAGCCACTTCCACTTCATACACGACTGCCAATATCCCGGAAGCAGTTGCAGGTGTATGCTCACCAAGATCATCGAAGGACTGTGTGCCGAAAGCTCCGAAGAAGACGAGTCTGAATTGTGGAGTCAGAGGGAGACCCAGTTTGCCCGCTCAATCCGAACCGAGCTCGAAAAGGAGGAGATTGGCCTTCAATCTTCCGACGGAGGAGCCGGAGACGTCGGAGAGATGCTGAAATCGGACGAAGACCTGAACGACTTGTGCGAAGATATGCTCGGAGGACTGTTGCGAGCTCGCAATTTAATGAAAGGCACTGGGCGAATCTCGCAGAATATTGTAACGACTTTCCGCGACGAATCTATCACCATGAAGTCGCCGGGCGAGCGTGGGTTGAAAGTTATCAAATTCGACATTTACAACTTCAAAGATATCTTGCATGTGCAGAGAAAAAATTGGTGGGAAAAGGCAGAACTGAGGAGCCACTTCATATGCTATTCCGAGCAATCGCCTGTGTATCACACGGTGATGCTACTAAAGAAGCAGATAATAGCACAGATGCAAGACATAAGGGATCTGGAAATCGAGACCAAAAGTGTAAACTCGAAAGGTGGTTGGAATCGTTCATAATAACTCCTTTTGGCAATTGCATACGCGGCGAAGTAGTAGTAATTATTACCTAGCAAATGAGGAGACAGTAAAAACTAAACCATCTACCAACCCAGTGGCTGAGGGCTGGGGAAAAAAATAAACCTACTAGTTGTGTATTCACCAGAAATTAGGAAGAAAGTTACATACAATGTTACTATAAAAGCCAAAGACAATTTATTAATTGAAACACAGTGTGAAAGTGCGGCAGGTACTGGGACATATGCTCAATGTAAGCACATAATTTTTGCCATAATTGCCATAATAGACTTTAACAAAACAAGGAACATATAAATAAAAACTACAGTCACTAGTGTTAGCCACCAGCGAGATTTAACTCTGATTCACTTACAATTGGCTTCACTATTGGCTGCACAAGCCTTAAAACCTAGGCCTTCAAAATAAACATGCGAGCAAACGTCATTTGAGCGAGAGTGAGACCGAGAGAGGGGACATAGAGTGCGCGTGAGCCGTCATGGACCTTATTTTTGAAAAAGGAAAAAACTGATTGTTAAGTACTAAGATACTAAGTTGTAGATACTAAGTTGTGTTATTAATAAAAAGTGTTTCATATTAAACGTGGTATTTATGTCATTTTAACACCAGCATGCTGAAGACATCCTTTTGAAGTATAAAATCTCACAATGACATTTAAAGACAAAAATATGAGAGCAATCACTAAGTTTGACCCGAGAACAGTGTAGGAGGATCCAGAAAAAATCACAGAAAATTTTAAAAGCGTACTAGCTAACTACTGTGGAGTGAAAATGTGCCCATTGCACAAATTTTAAAACCAGCCAACAAGCAGGCTCTATTTAGTGACTATGATTTTTTGGAAAAAACTGCAGTTTTTTTTTTTATTCCATCATATAAGATGAAAATCAAATTAAAGAACTGGAAATAAGAACCAAAATAAATAAAAAAGAATCGGCTCAAAAAAGCAAAATTAAGACTTCAAAGTTCCAAGTTTGGACAAATTTGCAAGCAAAAGACAAATAAATTAAATTTAACAAGATCATTGATAAAGAACAGCGACCTCCAGACCCTTGCAATAAAACATGGCAAAAAGTATATGGTACAGCATTTCTTTTTAAAACTTTTGCAGGCCTAGCTGTAATGTCAACAAAGAAATATATGTAGCATACTTGACAGCTTTTTGTATCTAAGTACAGAATAGGTAGAAAAGATTAACCATTTAACCATTCTATATTACTATTTAGCTCAAGCATGTAAAAGCAGCTTACCTTTTGAGAAAGACTTTGGAGTTAGGGAGAAATCTGTTGGCTTGAAGTGAGCAGAGGGCCGTAGTACGGCCGCTTTTTCAATATTGCTCTGCGTTTTTTTTTTGTATTGACTTTCACACTTAAGAGGACGAAAAGTAATAGAACATATGAAGGAGTTTTTCGTTATGGTAAATCCCGGTTTTATTTTTAATGCTCTTAAGAGCCAGTTTACAGCGATGCTAGCGCCATTTGCGAAAAAAAAAAAAATCTTCTAAACTAAGGCAAATATCAAAAATGTGGCACAGTATGAGACTAGATAATGTAGCCTTGTATTTTTAGGGCCCTGTTGTATAGTTTTAGGTTACAGACCAAAGAAAGCTACAAAGTGTTGCTAAAAGTGCCCACTTTTAGCAACAATCTGTGTATAATTTTGTTCTTGCAAGTTAGGACTACTCTACTGTGCTCAATAAATACTAGGCAAGATTATCTAGTCGCTGTGAACTGGCTCTTAACTATTCTTATTTTCGTATTTCGTCTTTAAATTTTAGGTTTTCAAAGTGACAGCTCAAAAAAAAAAATTTTTTACGCCGCTAGTTCTAATTCTATTCTATTCTCTTTTCAGTTGTATACATTCCAAAAACAAGAATGTCAAAGGTAGCGCTGACCTATTCTATAACATAACATGTAGCTTAGTCCGGAGACCTGTTCCAGAGCTTGTAGTGGGGTACGGCCACCCAGCTCGTCATGGCTTCCGGGTGCCCACGTTCGAGACAGTTGTTTAGATTTTATACGGTAAGGTGAGTAGGTGTTACTGTAGCGCACACTAACGCCATCTATCGCTACAACATCTAAACCAAACCAAATCCTACATTTTAATTTCCATTCCTTCATTATTTGCTTGGCCAATTATGAATGGTTTTTAATTTAGATTTCTAACAAACTTCAAAAGAAAAAAAAGGCGCCATTTTGCATTTGTAGAGGTGGTATTTTTTGGAAACGGTAGCGCTGACCTATTCTATAACATAACATGTAGCTTAATCCGGAGACCTGTTCCAGAGCTTGTAGTGGGGTACGGCCACCCACCTGCCTCCCACCGATGTACACTTAGGATAAGATCATAACTTATATTAAACAAGTAAAGACGTCTTTTACTAATACAAGTGCTACATTTCAACCAGCTCGTCATGGCTTCCGGGTGCCCACGTTCAAGACAGTTGTTTAGATTTTATACGGTAGGGTGAGTAGGTGTTACTGTAACGCACACTAACGCCATCTATTGCTACAACCTCTAAACCAAACCAAATCCTACATCGCGCCATCGAAGTTTCTGACGCAGTTAGCAAAACAGAATTTACAAAGTAGGTGCATTGGGAGGAATTGGCCAGTCTCTCCAAATACTAACTGCGTCAGAAAAACCACAATGGTGACCCAACGACGAGAAATAACCTCAAAAGACACTTCAGAGTTTCGAAGTTATTGCCAAGATAAGTTTGGTGTGAAATACTCCAGGGAGCGATGGGAGGGGAGCGCGATGTAGGATCTGGTTCGGTTTTGAGGTTGTAGCGCTAGATGGCGTTAGCGTGCGCTATTATAATGGACACTTTTGTTTTGTGAGTTGAGATACCTATAATGATGATTTTCATTCTTCCCGCTCGTAAATAGTACTTTTTCGTTACTGTTCTCGTATTTAAAAAGTGTCACTTTATTGGCGTCTGGTTAACAGCTAGTGGTGAAGCCACTTAAGCACTAGGATGATGAAGCAGATTTTACTTGCGAAGCATGTGCGTATGGCAAGCAAACCCGTTTACCTTTTAAGAAATCTGTACGAGGGGAACTGCAGCCAGGTGATTTGGTATACAGCGATGTGTGCGGACCCATGAGTCAAGCATCAGTTCAAGGTATGCGATATTTTGTACTTTTTAAGGATGCAGCAACCAGCTACCAATATGTTTACTTTATGAAGAACAAGTCTGATGTATTTGAATATTTCAGGAAGTACAATGCCATTGTAAGGAACAAATACACCCAGCAGTAACAGATAGTTATTTAATTGATGAAGCTGAGAACCAAATCAAAAAATCGAAATGAGTGCCCAACCGTCTACCTCTGGAGAAGCAGCCATGGATGTCGTTGCGGAACAGGTACGCCGAGCCCATCCCGACTCGTCCGTAGACTCTCTCTGATGAGAGCAGAAAGGGTCTCCAAGGGTGCGGCCGCTTTTTCAATATTGCTCTGCGTTTTTTTTTGTATTGACGTTCACACTTAAGAGGACGAAAAGTAATAAAACATATGAAGGAGTTTTTTGCTATGGTAAATCCCGGTTTTATTTTTATTGCTCTTAAGAGCCAGTTTACAGCGATGCTAGCGCCATTTGCGAAAAAAAAAAAAATCTTCTAAACTAAGGCAAATATCAAAAATGTGGCACAGTATGACACTAGATAATGTAGCCTTGTATTTTTAGGGCACTGTTGTATAGCTTTAGGTTACAGACCAAAGAAAGCTACAAAGTGTTGCTAAAAGTGCCCACTTTTAGCAACAATCTGTGTATAATTTTGTTCTTTTAAGTTAGGACTACTCTACTGTGCTCAATAAATACTAGGCAAGATTATCTAGTCGCTGTGAACTGGCTCTTAACCATTCTTCTTTTCGTATTTCGTCTTTTAATTTTAGGTTTTCAAAGTGACAGCTCAAAAAAAAAATTTTTTTACGCCGCTAGTTCTAATTCTATTCTATTCTCTTTTCAGTTGTATACATTCCAAAAACAAGAATGTCAAAGGTAGCGCTGACCTATTCTATAACATAACATGTAGCTTAATCCGGAGACCTGTTCCAGAGCTTGTAGTGGGGTACGGCCACCCACCTGCCTCTCATTGCACCCGCTCGAAAATAGTACTTTTTCGTTACTGTTCTCGTATTTAAAAAGTGTCACTTTATTGACGTCTGGTTAACAGCTAGTGGTGAAGCCACTTTAGCACTAAATGTAAGAGTTCACAATCGTGTAGTTGTAAGCCGAGCTCTAGTATGGTGGTATGTCTCGTCCTGCTTGGAGGGCTAGACTCCGCGGTGAACAGCGTGGCTGATATACCAAAAATGTCACCTGTCTGTAGCTATGACGTGACATAAAAATATACTAAAAATAACAACCGAGAAAATAAGTCGACAATTGATAACAAATATCAAAATGTACTAATTAAATTGTAACATATTCGGTCTCTGTATTAAAGTTATTAAAGGAGACGGACCACCATTGATTTTTAAAGTTCTCGCGACCCGCCGGCCGGCACGCGTAGGGTGAAGTGGAGCCCGAGTCTAACACCCGTATTCTAAGTCGTTTCCTCCAAGCTTCCTTCACTCACACCTTACTGGAGGATCCCTTTTGAAAAACTGGAGGAATTCTTTGGAGGTGGTATTCTTAGTTGTAATTTTTTATTGACTCAAGGAAAAGATGAGGTTCCTTATTCGAGGATAAGTTCGAGTCGAGGACGAGAATAACGTCATAAATGACGTCACAATCCATAGACACAGTTATTTTTTAATAATAGGTATGCAAGTTTTAAAACGAATTTGACAGTTCTTAGCATTCAATAAGTCAGTCCAGTACGTATTTACAAACTTTTGAGTTTACTTTCGTAGATAAAGTACCTAATAAGCCGCGCACATAAAGAAACGATTTGAAAATGGCGGCCAAACGTATACTATCTCGCTAATAGTAAAGTATGAAGATGTATGTAGTTTAGAAGAGAAACAGCCTATACAACGGCAGCCATTTTAAGATCGTTTCTTTATGTGCGCAGGTTATACCTAATTTTAGATTTTAATTTTTTGTTAGTTTTTCTTCACCGCTTTGAGTTAAGTAATATGCTAGTCCGCAAACCACCACTGTCGAGACATCAGTGATTTACAACTGTTTATTCGATATATTGGACTCTTGAAATAGTGTTTGAGGTGTTTGAGTAAGTAGGTATTGAAACTTTACGAGAAAAACAGTAAACAGGATTTTAAATTTATTAAATTTTAATTTTAATACATTTATTAAAATTTAAAATTATTATTTAACTTAAAAATACTCAAACAATTTCATACAAAAAAAAGTCCTCAAGGTTGGGTCGAGGCTACCTTAAGTTTGACAGTAGCTTCCTTACCTCCAGTGAGGACAACGTGGAGTGGAGGTAAGGTGGAGGCATAATTTTTACGACTAAAACTACGGATTTCCTCTAATAAGGTTGAGTCGAGTGGAGGAAGCTATGAGGAAACGACTTAGAATACGGGTGAAGCCTTCCATCGGTGAGGGAGACTATCTGCCTACTTGTAGTTCAGTGTCAGCATACACGTTTGTGAGCTCATTAGGTAGGTAGCTTTGGTATCGCCACCCAGGCAAGGCCTAGTGCCAGTTTTGGTCTTGGCCTTGGCCTTCCCCGTGTTGGGGATTCAGGGGTTGGCTATTTACACGCCACCCCAGCTAGTATATTCATTATATTCATTAATTATTTGACTATATTGATTCGTAGAACGTTACTTAAAGGGCACTTCTGATTATTGCCTCGTCTTCAAAAAGGGCAATTTGATGTTACAGCTTTTGTAGACGCGGACTGGGCTACAAATGAAGTGGATCGTAAGTCGTACACTGGTTTTGTTTTCAATCTTGGTAACTTGGTAATTTCATGGGAAAGCAGAAAACAAAAGACTGTAGCGCTGTCTAGCACCGAGGCAGAGTACATGGCCATGTCAGATGCCTGAAAAGAGGCTCTTTTCATTCGCAATTTTTTATCTGAATTGTTAGGAAAACACTTCAATGTCCTTATTTATAATGATAGTCAATCTGCGCAAAAATGCTCTTGTTGTTGTCGCACGCAAATTGTTTTGTGATTTCATGCTCGAACAAAACATATTGATGTACGTCATCATTTTATTCGTGAAGTTATAAATCAGAATATTAAAAATTTAAAATATATGCCAACAGAAGAAATGACTGCAGATATCTGAACCAAACCTCTGTCACAAGAACAACATGAAAAAAATGTTAAATGTTTAGTTTTTAGGATGTCCTTAAAAACATAAGTTACTTGTATTTTTTTTTGTTTCTTTAGTTAAAACAAAATTGAAAAAAAGACTGTAGCAATTCATTATGTTCCTATTAGAAGTTTATTTTTGTTTTGTTTGTTTCGCTGCTTAGCAAGTTTAAACTTGTGTATTCCTTTTTATTTCTAATAGGTTGAACCTATTGTAGTAGTAATTTAACTAAGTTTTTGATCTATGAATGTAATCTAAAGATACCTATGTTACTTTACCCAACTACATTTGTTAAGCATTTGTTTTATTGCTAGAAATTAGATGTTAGGTTTAAGGGCCAGTGTTTGACTTAAGTACTAGATTTGTAAACCAATGATCTAATGTCAGTATGACGTTTAGTTTGACGTCTGTCAAGTATATCCGTCCCTCTCTTAGCTCTCTCTCTCTCTCTTGCCTGCCTGCGCGCAAGTAAGCTGAGTTTTTATAACCTAATAAATCTTTATCTGAATTAATCTCTTGTTTTCCTGGTCTTTGCCCATAATCCTTCAGTTTTGATTTGTTTTTATACCCTAGTTTTTTTTTGTCTTGGGGTGGAATGAAAAGTACAGTAAACAACGTGGATGTAAAGAGAATAATACATTACTTTACACCCTTGTTACATAATAAACTATTGTCCTGTGGAGCACATCTTGACTGGATTGTATGTAATGCGAACAATGTTTTTACAGATCTCGAGACCAAGATCTCCCTCAGATCAGGATCGCTCAAAGACCCAGGTTGCAAACCGTCTTGAAAATATTCTAAGTTTTAATTTATATGTCGTGTAAAATACTTATATTACACGCTTATTTCGCCAGTTCCGCTTAGTTTTGAAAATATTAATAAATTTTTCAGGAAGCATTGCAACATTTCACAGATTCATACATTCATTACTAATCTGAACTGAAAGTTCTAATGGCACGCTACGACATAAATGCACGCCGTGCAAGTTACTTGAACAAAATGCGACAGAATCAGGCTAAAGAGGAGACGGGGAACAATAAACCGCGTAAGAGGAGGCGGGGAACAATAAACCGCGTAAGAGGAGGCGGGGAACAATAAACCGCATAAGAGGAGGCGGGGAACAATAAAACGCGTAAGAGGAGGCGGGGAACTCCCACTTATAACCAATAAAATGACATGGAATTGCTATGGATCAGGTTTGTGCTGGTACGGTGAACAATGTGGGAATGGTTACATGTTACAGATAGCGCGCGAGTTGAATGCCGTCGGGGCCTGAGGTGAAGAGCGGGAGCATCTCCCCCCGCCGCCCGCACGCCGCGTCTCGCGCGCCTTCAGTTTAGTGCTGTGCTGTCCTTGACAACTATCATACGCTTACTGTGTTATCGCGTTAAGATAAAGTTGCAGCCGCGTGTTATTTTTGTTTTTAATTATGTCTGATCCGTGTACGTCAAGTTCTGTTACAAAAAAACGAGTTTTTATTCATCGCCAAGCACGGGAAATGGCGAAAAATGTTCTAGACATGTGTGTTGAAGAAAGGCAGAACAACAATTTAACATTCACATTAAATAATGCTTACGATCGCGCAAGCCGTTACACTGGACTTTCAAAGAGAACATTGTCTGCAATTCAAAATGAAGCCAAAAAAGGGCCTCTTTGTTCGCCTTCTAAAAAGAAAAGACAGTGTAACAAGAAGACAAATTTAAACGTCGATGATTTTGATCGAGATGTTATACACAGAATTATTGAAGAATTTTATTTAACTAAAAAAATTGTTCCGACCTGCATTAAACTCCTCGCAGCTATTCGAGAAAAAATCGAGTTTCCATGGGGAGTGACGAGTTTAAGAAAATTGTTAAAAGACATGGGATATAGATGGCTTAAATGTCATAATAAACGTAGAATTTTGGTGGAGAGGCCAGCTGTCGCATATGCACGGTCAATTTATTTGCGGAAAATTCGTCAATATAGGCAAGAAGATCGAAATATTTTTTTTTCTCGATGAAACATGGGTAGACAACAACCTCACATTTAAAAAATGCTGGAGAAATGAAATGATCGACGCCGTGTTGACGGATACAAGCTCCACGAACAGGCTCATTCTTGTCCACGCAGGATCGAGAGGAGGGTTTTTAAATGGTGCAAAGTTACTTTTTAAAGCTGGTACTACGTCAGGTGATTATCACGGACAGATGAACAGTGTTAATTTTGAGAAGTGGGCCACTGATATGTTAATCCCAAATCTACCACAAACCAGCGTTGTTGTGATGGACAACGCACCGTATCATAGTGTACAAGAAAATAAAGTCCCAACAAAGTCCAGCACGAAATCAGTAATGTTGGAATGGTTAACCAAGAACAATATCGAAGCTTCACTTACTATGAGAAAAGATCAGCTCTTTCACTTGGTTCAGTTACATAAACCTACGGAAAAATCTTTCAAAATCGATGAATTCATCAGAAGTCAAGGCCATATCGTAGTAAGACTACCACCGTACATGTGCGACCTCAACCCTATTGAGTTGGCTTGGGCAAAAGTAAAAAGAATTGTAAGGCATCACAATGTTACTTCTGATTTCTCCCTAAAAAGGTTAAAAGAAGTTACGGAGCTGGCTCTCTCTCAGGTCACAGAGGAAGATTGGCGTGGCTTCGACGATCACGTCATAATTTTAGAAGAAAATTATTGGCAAAGAGATGGATTAATGGAAGATACCATAGATCGATTCGTAATTGAGGTCAGCGATGGTGAGGATAGTGACACCGATTCAAACATGTCTGCCATTTCAGAATCTGATGCTGCATAAATTATAATTTTTTTTTATTGATTTTAATGTGTAAAATAATAAAAAATGTGTGATATTATTACCTTGTTTTTTTCTAAACTTAAAACGCTAAACTTAAAACAATGTTGAAATTTATCGACATATTGTCATCATTAATTCTAATTAGGTCACAGCACTATCGCATTCCTGAGCTCTGCATTCAACTCGCGCGCTATCTGTAGTTAATTATTCATGTAAGCATGTAATATATATATTTTTTTGTACATGAATAATCAAGAAAGCAATACCTATAACAACAATATTAACAGTTGTAATACAAGTAATATTCCACGAAACGAATATAGCAATATGGAGCTTATTCTACAAACAATTATTTATTTAATTACTCAAATTCTTGATAAATTGTCAGAACTTTTTGTACACGATTGTTAATCTATAACACTTTGTACCAGAATTAAATGAACCGACAATAGTATTGTGAAACAGTTGGTAACAATAGTAACACTCCAAAGAACTAAGTCAAACGGACGACATTATTTTGTATTATACATAAGAGTTTCTTCAGATAGGTATAGATAATTACCAGTGAAAGCTTTATTTTAACAGAGAAAACATTAAATAAATTTAAATGACGGATAATAATACTAACGACAAAACTTCACAAAACGAAGAAATTTCACAAAACGGCGAAACCTCATAAGCAGAATCAGTACCGCTTAACGTTACGAACACTGATATTTCATTTAACGAAATGAATCAAATAATTGAAATCATTAAATTGATCCCCGATTTCGATGGCGATCAGCGAATCCTGAATTTGTTCATAAAAAAATGTGAATACTTAATCGACCATTTCTGCGGGCAACCCGGTAATGAACTTCAAATTCATTACATTCTTCAAATTATTACGTCCAGACTAAGTGGTAACGCAGCCGCGCTTATTAGTGAAAGTGACCATATAAATTTTATGGGCAGAGCTAAAAGCAGCCTTACAACTTAACTTTGGTAACAATCGAACCGAAGATTGCTTACATAAGGTGTTAAAATCCATAACCTCCAAACCTAACGAGTCTTTTACAGATTTGTGTGCTTGTATACAAACCAAGAAAAAATATAATTTCAGTAAGGTCAATGCGAACCCTGATCCTTATTATAGGGACAGTAGACAAAGTATTTAAAATGAGATAGCAATGACAACATTTCTTTAAAATTTACCCAAAGGGTTAATGCGAATTGTACGGTTCGATTTTTTAGGGGTGCTGATTCCAGTCCCGAGAAATCGACTTCCGCTACCATGGAACTCGATGGAAATAATCTTACCGGCGCTAATCGCCAACGTTACAATGTTTACGAAAGTTACGGGAACTTGTTCCCGCAGAATAGAGGTGGTTCGTCACGCGGTCAACGACGAGGAGGACGTGGCCAGACGCAATCACGGCAAAGAATTGTACGGTTGAAAAATCCAAACACGTTGGAAGAGGCACTTCAAAGAGTGTTGGATGTAAGAAACGAACTTCCACGAACAGTATCAAAAACGTAATAATCTTCATAACAATCCCAATTACAATAAACTCAAGGTCCAAATTCTAAATTTGCTAAAGTACCTAACCAAAAGTTAATTCATGCCTATAGTAAAATGAACATCACAGAATGAATAAGGGCAGTAAAAGACTATGAGTTCAAGAAAGCTATGCGACAAAATAAAACTCCATTTGTTAATCAATTCACGCGACCTTCCAGGGCAACAACAGGTCACAATACCCTTACAACAATTCCTTCCCAGAACCCGTTCCTTCAACGAGTCAAGGTCCCAACAACCTTCCCCGTCTCTTAACTAGAGAGGAAATTAGATTTAGGCCGAAGAATAGAGCACCCAATACAAATATCAATGAAATTAAAACAGAACCGCAACCTGGTCCTTCCCAAAATTTTGATAGTCAGGCCTCATTAAAGAAGAATTAACCCTATTTTTTTTTTAAATTTTAACCTTATACCATAATACCGGAAATAAACGCAAAATTTATGATAGACAATGGCAGTACCAGATCTTTTGTGAGTAACGAATTAGTGAACAGATATTTTGAAAGCTATAAATTAAAAGAACCATTTGAAGTTGTGAACATTCACTCTAGACCAATCTTTTGAAGTAATAGAATAATATTAAAGTTATTATTAATTTTAATTTAAATCATAAAAACTTGGGTAACTTATAACATAAACTTTTAACTGAAAACTTCATTAAATTAAGAACTGGTCATATAAACGATGCGACGAGTTGCCCTTTTTGCTATTGAGCACATGGTCAGAGAAAAAATTTTTATAAAGTATCTCATGCCTATCGAAAAACTCCAGAAATTTCACGTTCCAAAAAAATTACGTCAACACCACTCAAAACTTCAGGCCTACTTCAAGCAGAAAATTAGAAAGTATAATTTTTTCGCCATATAATATGAAAATAGGCACAAAGAAATACAACGAACATTTCAAAAACCTCATTATTAATTATTCCAACCCTTAAAACAATTAATAACCCCTGCTAATCCGCTCGGAGTAGACTTCGACCATGATTACTGTGGACGAAGTTCGGATAATTTTATAAAAAGTTTAAAGTTGGAGAATATTTCTAAGCAGGAAATAAACATAATAAAAACACAAATATGCAGGTTGAAAATTGAAAATCAAAAAAAGTTTTCGCAACATATGCTGCAAGAAAGAGAGTTCAAATCAAGAGCCACCACCCACGGTATCTCTAATGAAAAAGTTGCTCTCCAAAAATACATGCAGGATTACGAGCTGCAAGTTGAAGCATGTGGCACCTTTATTTCAGCAGAAAAACCTTACCTAGCTGCCTCTCCTGACGGGCTTATTGGTGATGAGACATTGATTGTAAATGTCACAGTATATCACAAAGATTTTACTACCACAGATTCTGTTACCAACAGCATACCTAATTAGCGGAACCTGAAGGCTTATCGATTATGTACGTGACGCACTCTCACGTATAAACAGACTCTTAATATAACAAAATCGTTGTTTACTGAAAACAAATTTGAGAGGGAAAGACAAGATGGCCAATGTACCAGGAAAACGAAGAGTTGTTGATGCAAACGATCCAAGCAATGAGCTGCCAGATCCCAAGAGACCTAGATTGGTTCTTGACAATGACAGAAAGAAGAAAGTCCTGGAGTATATCATAGAATCTGCAGTGAAATTGTATGCACTATTTGAGATCGTAGAGATCAAAAACATAACAATTGCCCATCAAATGGCAAGCATCATGCAAAGTGCTCACAATATAATGAGAAGGATGGCAAATGCAAGGGCAACTTCCCTTCCTGTTCTAACTTTGAATGCAACCATATCATCAAACAAGGCTATTAAGAGCAAAACATATGCCGATGTGGTAACAACCATGAGAGCAGTGGCACTAACTAAAGGATTGGAGTATACTGTCTCAAACAGGTCGGAGAACAACCATTGGTACGGGATAGCCAATCCTCTCTTCAACATCATCGCCGCTTTCAAGATGAGGTATGACGAGATCAGGCTTGGAGTTGGGAAAATGCCCATTGCAAAGAGAAATGATCAAACTGATTATGTTGATCTTTCCCAATATGGTCTGACCCAAGCACATCATGTTCTGCTTGAAGGTTCAACCTATAAACCCGAAAGAAGATCTGCCATGGCTCAGACGCTTGGACCTCTGACAGCTATGGTTACCTGCTATAGATCCATAAATCCTTACAGACAAAAGTGGTTGGAAGCCATAAAAAGAGATTTGGGACACATTCCTCACTCACTGGATCTTGCAGGAGCCATGTTAGGGAAAAGATCTGAAGAGGTGGCTCCTGCTCTAAATGCATTTGCAAATTGTGTATTGCTTGCTGGTTCAAGAAATGCACAGAGAGCTTTCTTTCCTCTAAACTGGTTGATGCATACCTTCATCAAGAGGGAGGACATTTCGGAGGACAATCCTGATGATAGTCTACCCCTAGACGCCTGTGATTTCTCCGGCAAAGGAATGTGGTTGATCTACAAACATTGCATGGAAAAGGAGTGGACCTTGGAAACAGCCATGGATGACATAACAGCAGGGCAAGTAGTATATCATACTATCTTTGGTACACAAAATGAGGATCTAGGGATTCTACAAGAAATAACCACTTCTGAAACACCATGGAAGTTGAGGTCGGAAATGGCAGGATCATTCCGTTCTGAAAACAAGGTTGTCAAGAGAATTAAGATGCCTATCCAGAGATACTACTCAAAGCTCTCTCAGGCAAACATGACTGGAATGTTAACAGAGTCCTCATTCCAGATAACTTCAAAGCAAGTATTCGCTGGTGAGAGAACTAAGAAATACATTGATGCCTTTTTCAAACATCTTGAAGCAGACTTTTTAGAAATAAAATTTTATGACCATTCTCGAAACTCTATTTCCCTGCCCGAGAAGATGATCATATATAAGCCTCCAGCGTCCTCAGAGCCTTCTATTCGCTCTCTCCACCACTAGCAGTAGTAGCAACTTAAGCTTACGTTTAACCTTTTGTATCCTTCATAATACTTAATAAACGTATTAATACTAAAGTGCAACTAGTGATTCTTACAAGTCCGAGAAGCAACCTTAGTAGGGCTATTACGACAGCTAGAGCAATCCTCCCGCTTTGGCCCGAAACTTCACTATAATAGATTGCCAAACAAAAAGCGAAACCAAATGAAAAAACAAGTTCGAAGATTACAGTGGAACGAACCGGTCACAGAAATGCAGGTCGAGGATTTTTTTTTTATGTAGTAATAGACAAACTGAAACAAAAGGAAATATCACAAATCAGTGAAATTGTACTCTACCCACCAGCAACCGGAAAGTTTTAAGACTTATTAGGCTTTTTTTTTTCAACCAACACAAAGCGAGTGCCTTACAGAGATCACAGAGGCATTGAACAAACCAATCATCTTGGGGAGGAACATAAAATAGACTTTGAAGCTGCAGCAATCAATGTAATACGTGAGATATTTCCTGAATCGGAGAAAAGTGGATGTTTTTTCACTACTGCCAGGCTGAATGCGAAATTTCGGCTAAAATCGGGCTAACTGAAACTACGGACTTGCTTCATGATGCACCTAGTGGAGCTACCGCTGACGCGTTCAAGCAGTATATGTGTAGTGTTTGCCCATCACTAGGCATCAGTTGTGTGAGAAGCTACAAAATCACAACCATCCAGTAGAACATACCCTACTGTATAAATCCCAGTTTAGGCAACGCAAATAGAACTCTGGAGAAACATTTGAAGAGTTTGTAATTTTGAATTTGAAATGCAAATTTTGGGATGCTGATGAACAACTTAAAGAAAAATTAATTGTTGAAGTAGCAGATAATTGCTTGAGGTGAGAACTTTTGAAAGTATCAGTAGGTACAATATGTCAAATCATTGGATCTATTCGGTAAATTCTGAACTTATCACCTGTTATGGTGAGAAATAAAGAACCACAAACCACGCGGAGGGATGGCATAGCAGACTGAACCGCAAGTTCAGGAAAAATCCGTCTTCTCGTTCAATGGATCCATTCGGTGAACATTGAACTTATCACGTTTTATGGTGAGAAATTAAGAACCACAAACCACATGGAAGGATGGCATAGCAGACTGAACAGCAAGTTCAGGAGAAATCGATCGCTTAACCTGGTCCTCGAGGTTATTCACACGGAATCTCTTAAAGCTGATTTTCAGATTGACAAGTTCTATAACTACGTCGACGAAGTTCCGAAAAAGCGTCGACGTGTTGATTATAGAGTCGTTGTTATTGGGATGATTCTCGGGGACTTTACAACTGAATAAATTGACATTGAGGATTGCCTGCAGCGCCGTACTTGGGTGAAATTCATTTAAAATAACTGGGGTAGGCAGAACATGGACATTAGACATGACCTTCGTCAAATCATATCATATGTCAAAAGGTAATTGCGAAACAGATGAGTATATATCCATATTGAAAAATTTGAAAACCATTTTGAAAAAAGTAGACTCATCAGAGACTCTAGAAAGCAGCAACAAGACACTTAGCTCGCTCGTGCCTTCTTCAACGGGAAACAGTTATGAAGAAAGAATGTTCGATGAACAGTGCTGAGATGGAAGCGTGTGCGTATGTATTTGGGTTTCTGTTGAACAGAAAAAAATAACAATGTGAATTTTGCACTAATATTTTGTTCGCGAAGGACAAAGGGAACGTTCACAATTTTGTATCATTAAAGGAATACGCTTGCAACAAGGAAAGCTTAAAATATGCTTCCCACAACCATGTAATAAGGGTCGAAACTTGTGCGTCTCAAATTAATGATTTATTAAAGGAAAATGCACGCAAGAAAAACTTAAAAAAAGAAATAATAGAAATTATAGGTCACAAAGTAAACTTTGATTATCTTAAAGAATGTCCCACACATTGCGACGCTAACAAAGAATTTGTGATTAACAGTGTTTTTCACATAATGGTGAACAGATTTTGTATCCTACAGAACAGAAAATATTCAGAACAATCTTCGATGCAAGCACTAAGGAAAAAAATGAATATTTTAAAAAATCGATAACTGTACCTATGTAAAAACAAATGTTTTTTGTTTAACTATAATAAAAATCGATTCTATAAGTGTTCAGCAATACGCGCTCGGTGACGGACGCGCACTGCATGCAGCACTGACCCGAATTTTGATTCGAGTCTTGCGCGCGGCCAAGCCGCTGCCCGATACTTCCGCTATGAGTTCGGAAAAACTCATAGCCAACGAGCTGTTGGCGTTTTTACAACATGCCATCGACACCATGGACGGGGTCAGCATCATGCAGATCTGCTAGTCGAACTTCAAGGAAGAGGAGATTTGCAGGAGCAAGGTGCTGCTCTACGAGACTGTCGGCCAAGCTGACCGAATGCTCACCCGCAGAAGGGACGAGAAAGGAGAGAAGAGTCTGCAGGATATTATTAATCTTCTGAAGACTACCGATCCCGACGACGTGCCCGTTTTCGTCGCGAAGCAGCTGGACAAGCTGCCTCCCGTGAATATTGCCTGAATTAAATAAATATTATTATTATTATATTATAAATGGCATTTTCTTGTAGAGTAGATATTAATCACATCATCTACATGTTTTTCCTTGCAGAAATCGGTACATTATTGTCATTACTATACCTGTGTGTGTCTAAGATAAGGCGGCAGGCAGTTATCAATTGTGACATTTTCTTTTCCTAAGAGTCGACCAGTATGCGAGCGTTATACCATGTCTCTGACCAATATAATGTCAAATGTCACTGCCAGTATGTATTTGCTACCTTGTTGGTCACTGCCCCAATCAGTGAGGTGGGGAAACGCTACAGAATCTTTGGCCCCCATAAGACACAGGTATGACAATAATGCTCCAATTTCTGCTGCTGGAAGAGGAACACTATTATCCACCTACTTTTGCCGCCTTACATTTTTAAAGTTCCCGCTTTTCACCGGTGTAAGGGGTCTTCCAGAGATGGCGAAACAGTCAATTTTAGTACCTCACTTTTTGCATAGACTCGACAAATTCTCTCGGCAGAGCATAATATATGTTCTGTGGGCTCAATCCACAGAACTCCAGATGATCTAAGACCAACTGAACGTGGTAAAGAGAGGATTTGCACAAAAGATCTGCAAGACCTATCGTACAGTGTCGCTAACAGTGGCTACTGTGCTGGCGGGATTGCTTCCTCTTGACTTAAGGGTGCAGGAAATCGGCTCACTGTACCACGCGAAGAAGGGAAGATCACTGGATTTCTTTCCACCAGGTAAACAACTCGAACGAAAAGTCCATAATCTTTAGCACCCTCATCCTTAAAAGCTGTCCATGGCTGATTTCGATCTACTCGAAGATCCGTCAGCAATAACAGACGATCCAAAAACACCAAAGATACTCCACAGGTATAATAGATCTTGATGTTTCCGATGAACTGGCAGGAATATTGATGACCGTTTTCACATGTTTGAGAAAGGAGGAGAATGATAAAACTGGTCATGAGAGATACAAGGCTTATAAGGCGATGCTAATGGGTGCAGAGATCTCAATAAAAGATGTGGTGGATCAGGTAAAAGCAAATAATGTGGAGCTAGACTTCAAGATTGCTACGCCCATCGTTGAAATGATGACTTTATTCCGCGGCTTTTTCGACGAGGTACGAACTGGCGTAAACAAGTTTACTGTACGTGAAAGTGTCGCCAAACGGACCCAGAAAAGGGATTCAAGAGGAAGGCCAATTGAGCAGGGGAAGGATAAAAAGCCGCAGCCGCACGCAATTAGCTCTTATGGGTTAATAAATCATCACATATCTCTTCTCCAAGGTATTACCTTGGCACCGGAGCGCAGGACAGGGGTGATCAGAAGCTTAGGTCCAATGACTCAGTGCATACTGTTAGTTCTTGAGGACAAATATCATGCGAAGCTGAAGGCTTCCGTTGCATACTCGCTGCAAATGCTACCCATGGCTGGAGAGATATGTAATATTTTACAAAACAAACGGAAGCAAGATCAGAGGGAGGGTCGGAGCGTCAGTATCCTGGTGGGAAAACGAACGGGAAACAACCCATGCCACTCTAAGCCTAGACCCGGCGTGTACTGTCTTCCAGGCGGAACTCGTCGCACTCCATAAGGCAGTCCAACTTGCCGATAACAGCAGCGCTCCACTGGTGGAAATCCTCAGCGATCCGAGATCTTCTCTCGAATTACTGAGGAATCCAAAGCCAATCCATCCACTGGCCAAGGTTATCAAAAACCACATTATAAGCGCTAGAAGTAGCGACCGAGAAATCCGACTTTTCTGGTTGAGATGAGAGCCCACGTCAGAATAGCCGGAAACGAGGGGCTGATGAGCTGGCGAAAGAAGCCACACTATCTCCGAAAGATCCTGCAGACTACGACCGAATCCCCATCTCTTCGTTAAGAGAACGGCCGGTAACTAAAGTTTTCCTACCTGATGTACACACAGCCTACAAGATTGTCCGCTACGCAAAATTAAATCCGACACACATCCAAGCTCTAACCGGACCAGTGGCGTTACTACAATATAAGCCGAGAAGCCCAGCTTGCCCTATTTAGTTGATTTAATTTGAATGAGTGTTTGAACTTTGGTTGCGAAGACGTTTTGAATCAAACGAATTTGAATCAACTGCAAATACTGACAAGCACATGCAATGCATGGAAAATCTTTGTGCGCCACGAGCAGGACCATCTTACAATCCTAATGTTTTAGGGGTAAGTAAGTACTTTAAGCTTTTATCTTATCTATCATAATGTCAGATATGGTAAGCACTGACTGTGACTTTTTTATGACAAATTATTTGAGTGCAGCTATAATATACATTATAAGTACTTAGTCATTCTATTGGTGGAATGGAACTATAGGATAATAATAAGTTGAACACTGCTTTAATCAATTACGTGTAAATGATGTCTACAAAAATGAAAATGCAAGACTTTTATAACATTACATATGTGTTTTGGTATGGTTGTCGGATATTTATTAAACAACAACCATTTTTTTTTTAAAAAGAAAGCAGCTTTGCAAAATAGATACATTGTTTTCAGATGATGAGAGCATCTTCTGAAAACAAAATTTACCATAAATGTAAATATTTAATGAAAAAAGTAGCTAAATTTAAATCTGAATTAAAAAAGAAGAAAAGCATTGATGTATAGCTGCGCTGCACGATAATGAAAATGTAAAAACTCTTTTACAACAAAAAAAACACTCCATGCATCGATGGCATCATTGCTTCAAGGCGAACTTCCAAATAGCCAAAGAAGGCACAAAGGAAGGTGTACCAAAAATCAAAAATTTTTGGCTATTGAAATTTTCAAAAAATCTCCACGTACTTACAAGCTTATAAATAGACTATTCTGCTTGCCAGCCACATCAACTTTAAGAAGGCTTTTGGGAAGTTTTGACTTAAAGCCAGGAATAAATAAGATGATATTTGTCAAAATATCAAAAAGTTTACGAAAAAAAACACAGGAACAGATAATTTATGGTTGCTTAACATTTAAAGAGATGTTGATAATGAAAAATATTTCCTATAATGCCAGAATGGATTAAATTCATGGGTATCAGGACCATGAGAATCAAGGAATATCTAAAGTATTTACCTCCCATGCTTAAGTTTTTATGCTGGTCGGCATAAGAAAAAAGTGGAAACAACCGGTTTTTTTATTTTTCTGGCTATTATGTTACTAAAGACAGATTACAAGTCCTCACTAAAGAGGTATACTACACATACATATTGTGTATTATAAATGTGGAAAAGGGAATAGGCTGAATAGGATTTTGTTACAGGTGTAATTTAATTAGTTAGAAAAAAAACTGACTGCTGGGTTCTGATTGGTTAGAGAGAAGGGAAAAGAAAGATGGCGATAGATCTTAAAGTTAAAAAGATTTTCTTAGATTAAAAAAAATCTCTAAGACAATAGAAGTGGTAAAAAGTGCAAGAAATTGTTTCCTTGGCTCACCTAACATCCCACAATTTGGGGGCTCGTCCGGGATTATGCCATCTCGACTCAGGATGTTTTGAGCCAAGACTCGTACGACGTGATGACGCCTGCACATGAAGACGCCTGCACATGAGGACGCCTGCACATGAAGACGCCTGCACATGAAGACGCCTGCACATGAAGACGATTTTACCTACAAACCTTTATGCTATGACGATGATGAAACGCTGAAACGAGGATATACTTTTCAACGACGACGACGACGTTCCTACAGAAGAATTTTTCACTTAGAAGACGGCAAGACGCCCAAATAAGGGCGAAAATTTCTCCACGACGAATACCTACTTATCAACGAAGCAACGCGTTGCTTCAAGAAAAGGTTGTTTTCTCACTAAGACGACGGCAAGACGGCAACCTAGTATCAGCCAATTGGCTTTTCTAGTTCTAGCTGAAATGATACCGGCTAGACCTGATTTCACACGAAAACAATCGGGTGAATTTAGGTCTAGCGGGATAACAATCTTATACTACTAGACTAGAGGAAGCTCCGAGGCTTCGCCAGCGCATTTTCCCTTGTAACAATTAATTCCTTAAATTTCCCGTGAGAATTGGATAAAAAGTAGCATAAATGAATGTCTTTTCCATATACCAGGCTCTAGACTATCCATATTCGAAATTTTTCCATCACCATAAAAACATAAATTAATGTCTTCTAATACACTAAAATTGTTTAAACCTTGTCGAAAGAGAATTACGTTATGTTTACTAAAACTTAACTTTAAAGGTTACACAAATCAAAGAGATTGTAAGAAAATTAAAAACACCAGGTGTTAACGCCGTATCCATCGATTAACACGGCCCGGAGGTCCGAGGGACGATACAGACGCGGAGGGCGCTACCCCCGCATGAAACCTTCATATTAGTTTTTAATTCATTTACACTAATCGGCTTAAGCTGTGAGCATCTTGATTAAACTTCCTAAGTTAAAAATATCCTTCTTTTATTTTTAACACTTTGTGTCCGCCTGGACACCAGGATTTAAAGTTGTCACAACAGTTTGTGACCAAGGAGCAACAAATGTTAGCGCAAAAAACTATATGATCAATGAAACGACAAAGACGCATGGAAATAGTCTAGCTCTGCACTTAAGATATTTTCATTATTTCATGTTCTTTCATTTTTATTAATCTGTATAATGTTCATTGTATTGTCACCTATATGTATTGTAATATCACAAACTAGAGGCTGTCCCGCGGTTTTTCCCGCGCAGATTTCTCATAAACACAAAATTCCCGTTTTGTCCCGTTCCCGTGGGAATTTCAGGAAATCCCTTCTTAGTGCTCACCTACACTCCCTAAGGAACCTATATGCAAAATTTCAGCCCGCTACGCCCAGTAGTTTCGGCTCTGCGTTGTCTGTCAGTCAGTCAGTCAGTCAGTCAGTCAGTCAGTCAGTCAGTCAGTCAGTAACGGAAGAGTTTTATATATATTGAAGAACAAAAAACAAAGAGAGATAAATTGTAAAGTAGAGTTTGGTACCCCTTTCTTCTCTACGCTGTAAAATCATTGCAAAAGGGAGTAGAATCATTTGACAGAGGAGGGCTCGTTTGGGGGCCTCTTCAGGCGACTATTGTCGTAAGGCAAGCCAAACATTTGTTTGCCTGAGCCAAATGATGGGCACCCTAAACTACCTCGCCTCTCACAGTATAAGATACTTTACCAAATAAGTTATCAATAGCGATTAGATTAGATGTAGTCTAATTGACTTTCAATAAGTGATATCTTGTATCCTATATTGAATAAAGAATATTTTATTTGATTGATTAAAAACACGTCGAATATATTAAAAAGCTAACAAAGAGTTAACATAATACATTTGAAATAGACGGTCATCAAATTATCCCATTGCATGATCCCCCACATCTTACAAAGGGATCGGAAATAATCTTGTTACAAAAGATTTGAAGTGTGTAATTAGTGGGGTGGAGAAAACAGCAAAACGGGATCACATTTTAAAAATGTTCAACGAAGATCCAGCATATAAGCAAAAGGCTTACGATTATTACCAAAGCTTACCCAAAGACATGTGGTCTCTGCCAAGATTGCAAAAATGGAAGTTAAATGCGCTACACAAGTGTTTAGCCAAACGACATGTGGTCTCTGCCAAGATTGCAAAAATGGAAGTAAAATGCGCTACACAAGTGTTTAGCCAAACGACATGTGGTCTCTGCCAAGATTGCAAAAATGGAAGTAAAATGCGCTACACAAGTGTTTAGCCAAACTGTGGCAGCAAACTTGGGCTATCTTGCTAATAAGTATCACTCATGCACTATCTTTTTATCTCTTTCATACCTATTACCTACCAACTTAAGAGGGACCTTTGTTGGAAGATATATTACTTTGTCACTAGGTGTATTTATTTTTTTTAATTACAGATCACGATATTCTGCCTGAAGAATGTGAGGAGACAGCAGAAGTTCTGTTAGTCTTTGATAAATTGTTCGACTCAGTAAATGGAAGTTTTAAAAAATATCAAAAGGTGCAAAGTTACCTCTGGGCGCAGTAAAACCACGTTCGCCAGATCATAAGTTATGAAAAGGAAAAAATACTCAAATCAAAGAAATATGTAAAAAATAATTCTGTAGGTGTAGTACCATCGCTCACCCACTGGCTGGAAACAATTGAAAATATCCAATATATGATTGAGAGATTGTCCAAAAATTATGGTTTGACGTCTTTTGGATGAGGCACTTCAATTAAGGCTCCTTGGAGATTTTTTTCGGCTGCATTCGAAGCCAAGGCTATCAAAATATTTAGCCCTCGTGTGCTGGCTTCGAAGCAGCTTTTGCTTCTTTATTAGTGAATAATATAAACAATGTTCACTTCACTCCAAGGGGTCAAACTGCGAAGAGGACACATGCAAAGTTTTCAAACCTTTGAGAAAAATGGTTTTTACAAAATATGAGACGTCACAAACCCTATTATAGAAATACATTTTAAAGATATAGACAATTTTAAATTTGAAAATTTTGAAAAATAAATTTCTGGGTACGTCTTGCGTAAAGTAAAAATTCAGTTTTAAAAAAACCGTCTAACTTGCACATCATCTCTCTGCAACAAAAATAACGAAGCAAGTTCGCTGGTAGCCAGAGAATATTCTCAGAATAAAAAATGCTTGACATACTCTTCCCAAGATTTTATAAATATTTTTCTAATATACAAGATGTTTTCTGTGCTTTTCATTAAAAGGACATTTCCTTAACGTAGAGAAGTATAGGGCCTAGAGATATAGTGTTGCACAGTAGAGACGGAAAACTTAAAAGAGTCTCTGAGTTACAGATCATGTGACCCACTGGGTGAAGACGGTTATTATTTGACTATTCCTCAGCAAGGTACTTACAGCGCGTAACAAACTTTGAAAATTTTGAAAAATAAATTTCTGGGTACGTCTTGCGTAAAGTAAAAAATTAAGTTTTTAAAAAACCGTCTAACTTGCACATCATCTCTCTGCAACAGAAAAAAAAACGAAGAAAGTTCGATGGTAGCCAGAGAATATTCTCAGAATAAAAAATGCTTGACATACTCTTCCCAAGATTTTATAAATATTTTTCTAATATACAAGATGTTTTCTGTGCTTTTCATTAAAAGGATATTTCCTTAACGTAGAGAAGTATAGGGCCTAGAGATATAGTGTTGCACGGTAGAGACGGAAAACTTAAAAGAGTCTCTGAGTTACAGATCATGTGACCCACTGGGTGAAGACGGTTATTATTTGACTATTCCTCAGCAAGGTACTTACAGCGCGTAACAAACTTTGAAAATTTTGAAAAATAAATTTCTGGGTACGCATTGCGTAAAGTAAAAAATTAAGTTTTTAAAAAACCGTCTAACTTGCACATCATCTCTCTGCAACAGAAAAAAACGAAGAAAGTTCGCTGGTAGCCAGAGAATATTCTCAGAATAAAAAATGCTTGACATATCCTTCCCAAGATTTTATAAATATTTTTCTCATATACAAGATGATTTCTGTTCTTTTAATGTCCTTAACGTAGAGAAGTAAAGGGCCTAGAGATATAGTGTTGCACAGTAGAGACGGACAACTTAAAAGAGTCTCTGAGTTACAGATCATGTTATCCACTGGATGAAGACGGTTATTATTTGACTACTCATCAGCAAGGTACAATGCGTAACAAAACTGTGACGTGCATGCAATTTTATGCATTCAGGTTGATGGTTAGAGCTAACTGTTTTAATCCATTGCATTATTACAGGGACTTATATAGTCACCCACAGTACAAAGTTTAAACTGCTGCAGGATTTTTGTTCAACAACAAGGGAATAATCCACCACCTACCAACCCTGCCAAAGAGGAAACAGGGAACAATAAACCGCCTCCCAACCCGGCCAAGACGAGACGAAAAACTATAAACCACCTAATAACTTGGCCAAAGAGGAGACGGGAAATAATAAACCGCCTAAGAGGAGACGGGAACAATAAACCGACAAACCAGCAAAATTACAGATAGATAAGTCCAATTTGGAAAGCGAAAATCTAACAGGAAGTCAGATTGTTTACTAGGCTATGCGATATAGATGCTGTTATAATTTAAATTATACCTTGAACAGCAATCTGGAAATTTTCGTCGTTTGTTCATTTAATCAATTTTTGCGTCATTAAAATTTTTGTAAGCGCGAGTTAAGGTTGAGTAACCACTTCCATTTTCCTTCATCAGCACCGGCGCATCCGCTAAATAGTGTACCTATCCATTTCCTTTTTGCCAATACATTAATTTTTCTAGCTTAGTGATTTGCTGTGTAATTATAAAATATTATTATAAGATAGAATAATCAATTCTTAGGTGACCCGCACGGCACTAAGGGCACTAACTCTTAGGCTAAGACGAGACGGGGAACAATAAACCGCCTCCCAACCCGGCCAAAGAGGAGGCGGGGACCATTAAACCGCCTCCCAAACCGGCCAAAGAGGAGACGGGGAACAATAAACCGCCTCCCAACCCGGTCAAAGAGGAGACGGGGAACAATAAACCGCCTCCCAACCCGGCCAAAGAGGAGGCGGGGACCAATAAACCGCCTCCCAAACCGGCCAAAGAGGAGACGGGGAACAATAAACCGCCTCCCAACCCGGCCAAAGAGGAGACGGGGAACAATAAACCGCCTCCCAACCCGGCCAAAGAGGAGGCGGGGACCAATAAACCGTCTACCAACCCGGCCCAAGAGGAGACGGGAAACAATAAACCGCCTCCCAACCCGGCCAAAGAGGAGGCGGGGACCAATAAACCGTCTACCAACCCGGCCCAAGAGGAAACGGGGAACAATAAACCGTCTACCAACCCAGCCAAGAGGAGACGGGAAACAATAAACCGCTTAGATAGACGGGGAACCATAAACCGCTTAGAGTAGTCGGGGAACAATAAACCGCTTAGAGACGGGGAACAATAAACCGCTTAGAGGAGACGGGGAACAATAAACCGCTTAGAGGAGACGGGGAACAATAAACCGCATATTAAATAAAAACGCATAAACCGTACCTAATAACGTTGACAGGAGAGAGTTTAGAGGTGTCAGTGAGTGAGTTTAAGGCTCAGGCGGTTTTTTTTGGCAACCTCCGGCTGTAGGATCCTTAATTCACTAACCACCCAACTGTTTTCATTAAGCAAGTCCAGTGGCCTTTGTAGAGCCATCCGGAACATCAGGCCCATCTGTCGAAAAATCGCGGTATCATAAAAATCTACAAGTAAGTAACCTTTTATTATATTAAATTGTTCCAGCAGCATCAAATTCATTGATGGAACAAATAAAGGCGTTCAAAGTGGCGAAGCGCAGGACGCAACTAATATTGCAAAACTGTCTCCGAGCAAAAAAAAAAAAACTTGCGGAGCTAATACAAAATAAACAAGAGGGCAACTTTAAGATGCCTGATGCCCCAGAGCCAAAGTAAGTAAAGTAAATAAACTCAAATAAATAAATTTGTAATGAATTATTAAAAAAACAAATATATAATTCTGCGCTCTCTCTTGTTTACTTGTCTTGTACGGTGTCAAAAACGCGACCATAGATTTTGGATTGCGCAGGCAATTTAAATGGCAATTTGTTCAAGCTGATGTTAAGTTGTTGATGTTAAGCGATAAATCATTGGAGCAGATTTTTTAGCTGCATTCAAAGTACTTGTGGACCTACACGGAAAAAGGCAGATCGACAAGATTACTAGCCTCACGGTCACGGCCCACACTGATACCAGCATAGAGGATACTCCGACCGTAAAAACAATTAATAAGGCAGACCATTATCACGAGCTGGTAATTAAACAACCAGATTTAAACAATTGCCGAAACACAGCGTGCAACAGCACGTTTTTGAAATGGCCCGCCTGTGCACGATAAATACAGACCCCTTAACCCAGCGAAGTACAAAAAGTATATTATACAGAGGTTGCTTAACATAGGGTACCAACATCGTACAAAGGCTACAACACCTATAAGCGTAAGCCCAAGATCGTCAAAATAAGACCACCATAAGAAAGGGCTCTTACTTTTTGATCAACATTTATTTTATTAATACGAGTTACGATAAACCGCATACCGACTCAGCTAAAGAGAGGACAGGTAAAAATATACCATCTACCCCCTCACGTTATATCGGTATTATTATTATTGCATACGCGGCCATGTTATATGCATAATTATGCCAAAAGTTATCAGGAGGTTGAGGGCGTCGGTAGGATAAAGTTGTGGGTTGGAAACCCATTTACAACTTAATTAATAAATTTAATCGCAGAGTTCGCTCGCTTAGCGATAACGATGTTGGGTATAAAAGCATTGGCTTTGTTCGTTGTAATTCATTCCAATGTGTGATCCCGTCGAGGAATTATATAATAGAATTGTTCGTGTAAAGAAAAATAAAGATGGATACAGTTACAAATGTAAGCTCGGGAGAGTCGGACGGCGAACAGTGTCCGAATACTATCCAAGAACAACCAAACCGAGAGGACAACAATTCGGACATCGAGGAGACTTCGAATTACCCAGCCACTCAGGCAATTATGGAAGTAGTATATCACGACAAGACGAAGAAGGAAAAGGCAAGGCCAAAAAAAGGCGGCATGACGAAACAAAAAATGAAGAAAATTTCTGCGGTGAAGGCTTGGAGCGTGTTCGAGTTTTTGAAAAACTATTGGATAGCGGAACAGACGGTCCTGACGATGTACGCGTTTGTGAGTCAATTGAAGAAGGAGAGTTTGAAGACGAGCAACGGCCGTATGTTTCGGATGGGGAATGCTCTGAAAAACATAATGAAGGAATTTTTTGTGAGTTTGAAACAGAAAAAAGCAGTATTGAACAATGTTACGTGGAAGCAATTCGAAGAGTGGGCACTCGACGACGGATTGTCCACGACGTTTACGAATATCCACGAGGAGGACTCAAAGGAGGACTTGGACTTCTACTTGGTTCCCGATATACACGCAGGTGATGAAGATGGAGGATCAATCCAAAAGCGAATCAGAAGATCGCGAGACCAAACTTTTATCATCGCGGAGCACGGCAGCCACTTCCACTTCATACACGACTGCCAATATCCCGGAAGCAGTTGCAGGTGTATGCTCACCAAGATCATCGAAGGACTGTGTGCCGAAAGCTCCGAAGAAGACGAGTCTGAATGTGGAGTCAGAGGGAGACCCAGTTTGCCCGCTCAATCCGAACCGAGCTCGAAAAGGAGGAGATTGGCCTTCAATCTTCCGACGGAGGAGCCGGAGACGTCGGAGAGATGCTGAAATCGTGCGAAGATATGCTTGGAGGACTGTTGCGAGCTCGCAATTTAATGAAAGGCACTGGGCGAATCTCGCAGAATATTGTAACGACTTTCCGCGACGAATCTATCACCATGAAGTCGCCGGGCGAGCGTGGGTTGAAAGTTATCAAATTCGACATTTACAACTTCAAAGATATCTTGCATGTGCAGAGAAAAAATTGGTGGGAAAAGGCAGAACTGAGGAGCCACTTCATATGCTATTCCGAGCAATCGCCATCACAAGCTATGATTAATGTGCGTTTGGCTTTTTTGGGGCAGTTGGCTGCGTAAAAGTTAGCACTTTTAGCAACAATCTGTGTATAATTTTGTTCTTTTAAGTTAGGACTACTCTACTGTGCTCAATAAATACTAGGCAAGATTATCTAGTCGCTGTGAACTGGCTCTTAACCATTCTTATTTTCGTATTTCGTCTTTAAATTTTAGGTTTTCAAAGTGACAGCTCAAAAAAAAAATTTTTTACGCCGCTAGTTCTACTATTCTATTCTCTTTTCAGTTGTATACATTCCAAAAACAAGAATGGTAAAGGTAGCGCTGACCTATTCTATAACATAACATGTAGCTTAGTCTGGAGACCTGTTCCAGAGCTTGTAGTGGGGTACGGCCACCCACCTGCCTCCCAACGATGTACACTTAGGTTAAGATCATAATTAAACTTATATTCAACAAGTAAAGACGTCTTTAACTAATAAAAGTGCTACATTTCAACCAGATCGTCATGGCTTCTTATAATATAATCTTTTTAATTAAGATTTCTAACAAACTTCAAAAGTAAAAAAAGGCGCCATTTTGCATTTTTAGAGGTGGTATTTTTTGGAAACGGTGATCAATTCGATATTTGTAGCGAATATCGATATGAAAAACGGCTACCGACTTGCGATACCAAAACTGCCGAAACTTTTGTTATCAGACTACAACTAACCAAAAAAAACTACAAACTCACATTTGGAAAATTGTACAGTTCATTTAATTTCAATTAAACCTTGTTTTGATTTGTTTTTATACCCTAGTTTATTTTGTCTTGGGGTGGAATGAAAAGTACAGTAAACAACGTGGATGTAAAGAGAATAATACATTACTATACACCCTTGTTACATAATAAACTATTGTCCTGTGGAGCACATCTTGACTGGATTGTAATGCGAACAATGTTTTTACAGATCTCGAGACCAAGATCTCCCTCAGATCAGGATCGCTCAAAGACCCGGGTTGCAAACCGTCTTGAAAATATTCGAAGTTTTAATTTATATATCGTGTAAAATACTTATATTACACGCTTATTTCGCCAGTTCCGCGCAGTTTTGAAAATATTAATACGTTTTTCAGGAAGCATTGCAACATTTCACAGAATCATACATTCAATACTAATCTGAACTGAAAGTTCTAATGGCACGCTACGACATAAATGCACGCCGTGCAAGTTACTTGAACAAAATGCGACAGAATCAGGCTAAAGAGGAGACGGGGAACAATAAACCGCCTAAGAGGAGACGGGGAACAATAAACCGCCTAAGAGGAGACGTGGAACAATAAACCGCCTAAGAGGAGACGGGGAACAATAAACCGCCTAAGAGGAGACGGGAAACAATAAACCGCCTAAGAGGAGACGGGGAACAATAAACCGCCTAAGAGGAGACGGGGAACAATAAACCGTCTAAGAGGAGACGGGGAACAATTAACCAATAAAGAAATAATGAAAATGTGTACCTTTAAGAGTAATTAAATAAATAAATATGATAAATGCAAGGATGATGAGCTGTTTGCTAATAAAGTAACGAGAAAAAAATAATATGAATGTGATTAAGAGAAAAATAAATAAAAATATGAAAGGTTGAGAGATGAGACGAAATAATAAAATGAAAATGAGAATAAAATAAATAAGAATTAAAAATAAATGAATATGAAATATGAGTATAAAGAATGAAAATGACAAATGAAAGATAAAGAGAGAGAAAAAAGGTTGCATTAAGAGAAAAATATAAGACGAAGAAGCTTCAAATATGAGAATTAAATAATACCAAAATAATGGACATGAGACTTTTTACAACATGTGACAAAATAAAAAGTATATATTGTATGTTTTTAATTGTTAATTATAATTTTGTATTTTTTTTTTGTTTAATTATCCAACACCATGTTTATGTATTTTTTAAGAAAAAATATTGTATTTTAATATAATAAATATTTTTTAATAAAAGGGGGGAGGTGCAGTGGGGTACGACCACCCACCTTCCACCCACTTGTACTTAGGTTAAGAATATCATAATTAAACATATATTCAAGCAGTAAACACGTCTTTGCAATTAATACAAGAGTAACATCCTTACATGGCGACCCTGCCAGCCGGCCTGCCACCAACTAGGCAGCGCCGGTCGGCCTGAAAGTTTTAAAAGTGGAAAATGTGAAAGTAGTGAAAATGTGAAGTTTGGACAGAAGTGAAATAGATATTAAGAAATTTTTATATAAGAAGAAATGCCCTTTACATTCAGCTTCAGTACAAAGTGTTATCTTTTCGGCAAGAGAAGCATCAGAAAAATTTATTCGGGACCTACAACAAGAATATAGACCAGTTCCTTTTTGGCAAGACTCCTACGGCTACAGTTATTTTTGTTTTTTTTTTTTGTGTTTGTGTTTTTAGTAGAAAATTTAAATATTAATTCAGTGTTTTTTTATATATATATTTTTTATGGTCATTATTTCAAGTAAGGAATTCATTATAATTAAGTTTTTTTAATAATAATATTAATTTCGTTCTTTTCTTAGATAATTTTAAATGTATGGGATTTTATTTATGTTGAAGTTTATTTCATTCAAATTATTAAGTCAGTTTTTTTTAATGTTTATTTAATGTATTTAATTTCAGTAAAAAGTATGTGTTGTATTTGTATGATTATGTTTATTTTAATTTGTCAATGATTTGTTTAAAAATTATAATTTTATTTTGTTCTGCTATTAATATTTAAAAAACCAAAATTATTTTCATTGCATTGTTTCATGTCATTTATTGTATCAGGTCACGTTACAAGTATCAAGTACCGAGCGCACATTCTTAAAGATCAGCAGTTTTCAGTTCCATATCTGGCGATGTCTTCATAACATTGCACAGTTTAAGACACTTTGTAATCAGAAGTTTTTGTTTCGGAAATATTTTTTGTAACATTTAATTGTATTCAGATACTATAGATATATAACTATAAAACGTGTATGTATTCTATTTTAAATGTGAAATTTATTTTACTGTAATTGATTGTTAATTACTATTATTTTGTATTTAATCGGACATGACGTAATACAGGATATGAAACAGAATGAAAGAGCTTTATGATTGGAGATTAAAAAGAGTCCGAGTGACTAAAAGGTAAACTAATGATTAAGTTGTTTTTGAAAAGTATAAGATTGAGAATATTTAGTTGTGAAGTTTTAGAACATTGGACTGATCACCTAAGAGAAGTTTCAAACTCTTTACAATTAAAATTAAATGGAATGTAGGGAAAAGGGAAAGGGAAATGAATGAGCATGCATGATGACTATGTTCAGCGAGTCTGATAAGTCAGTGCAAAAGATAAAAATTATAGAGGTACACACAGGCAGTTGGAATCCTACTCTGATCATGATGATGAACGAGATTCACTTCGTGAAGAGGCTGGACATTGTATGAAATGTTAAAAGAAGATGCCTGTTAAGAGAAATAAAAGTGAAATATAGATAAATATGAATAATAAAAAGAAGAAAAATAAAGTATTATGAAGAAGAAATAATAATAATGTGTACCTTGAAAGAAATAAAAAATATAAATAAGAATGATAGTTGAAAGGATTATGAGCTGTTTGCTAAAATAAAAAAGTCAGTATATGAGAATTAAAAAATAAATAAATATGAATGTGACTAAGAGAAAAAATCATTAAAACTATGAAGAGGTTAAGAGATTTGATGAAATATTAATGGAAATAAAATAAAATAAATGTGAAATAAAAATAAAATATGATGAAAAATTAAATGATAAATTAAAGTCAAAGAGACCAAAATGAAACAAATAAAGAGTAAAATGTAGTAATTATTATGTAATAACGGATGAAACTAAAAAAAAATGTAACATTTATGTATTTCCTATTGCCTATTGTATTGTTTATTATAATTTTCTATGACTTTAATGTACTTTTCAACAATTTTTTTTTATAATTTTAAGACAAAATATTATATTTTAATCAATAAATATTTTTTAATAAAAGGGGGGAGGTGTAGTGGGGTACGGCCACCCACCTTCCACCCACTTGTACTTAGGTTAAGTAATATCATAATTAAACAAATATTCAACTAGAACACACGTCTTTGTTAAGATAAAAGCAGCAAGCAGGGATAATGACAAAAGTCACTATGAAATTGCTAGTATTATACTTACTCTTGATGATAACTGCGTCCTATCTGACGGACTGCAAAGAAGTTAGAGTATCCAATGGTGTTTTAACTATTGCAGGCTTTAACAACTGTGAAGTATATTCATCTGACAATAAAGAATCTTATTTAGGAATGGAGGGGAAGATGACAGAATCCGAGAAGCTCAAGTTTGGTTTGATAAAATGGAAATGTGATGAAGTCTTTAAAGGAGAGATTGTGTCAATGTTCGACTGTGCGACATGTGGGATATATTGTGCATACAATCAATACCTACTTAAATGCAAGTCCACAATGATACCTATGATTATCGGCATAATTATCAGCCTGATCCTTTTCATGACACTATTGATTGCAGCAACAACAGTCTATAAGAAGAAGGTATCAAAATTGATTATAGATGCAACTGTATGGTTCATAATGAGATCTGATAGGAAGAGGGTTGAGAGAATACGGAAATACAACAAGATGACTGGTGGGAACATTGAGGTTAAATTCAAGCCAATTAAATACAAGAATTCTGCAATAATGGGTGAAATTATATCACGGAGACTCACACTAGCGGGGAAACAAAAAGAGGATGAATGTCTTTACTCTGAGATAATTTACAATAGATCCATAGAAGGAAGGGAAGTTGATAGGATGCTTGAAATGTCTGAAGCAAGATTGACTTTGCTAACAAAAGAAAAACCTGTCAGGTATCAACACACGATAACTAAGGGCTTATGTGTTGGTGCTGTAGCTCTTTCTACAATTCCTCCGATGTCAACCTATGCTTGTGATCAAATGCTCTACCTTAAAAGTGATGGTAGGATTTGCTACAATAATCAGTGCTATGACTTGTCAACTTACTCACTTATGCTTGCAGACGGACATTACGTGACGGAGTCTACATCTAGCCCTACGCGACCGGTGTATAGATGAGGGCGCCTCAAGGGGGCGACATTACGTGACGGAGTCTACATCTAGCCCTACGCGACCGGTGTATAGATGGGGGCGCCTCAAGGGGGCGACTCCAATAAGCGGCGCGTCCTGGCTCGGACGGTTTCAGGCGAAGCAGTTCGCCTGGTATGGCTGTGCGGACGCTGAACGGTTTGACCATTCAGTATCAAAAGAGATGGTCCAGTACATACTCACACAGATGGGAGTGTTACGCGTGACGCAAGACCTCTCTGACACCCGGGAACAGACCGGGAACTGAAGTGGAAGCCCCACACCCAAGTGCGATTAAGTGTTCGGGACCAGTCGAGTGTGTACCTTCTGGCCTCCGTGATCTATATCTGCCAACCTTAGTATAGCGAATATAACTTTAAATATCTCTTGATTAACAACCCAATAGGAAATGGACAACGTTGAAGCGCCTTTGATACAACACGAGCGCCACATTAGTATCCGACCAACACATTTTTTCCTGTTCATTATTCTTTTTTCCATTATTTTATTAGTTTTAGTACTTGTAGTGTTATATATAGTAATTTTAGAGTCTCACAGTACCGAGTACATTCAACGTATTTGCGAGAAATTGTTGGACAAGTGTTAAGATGGAGACTGGTAGATTAGGTATAACCCGGGCGGTGTTTAACCTCACCACCCAGGACCCCAAATCTGTAAATATTTTTAAGAACGTGTTAGGTTATCCTCTACCTTCCTCCGGTAACTCGATCTCCCCTCTGACCACGTTACCGAAAAACGTGGATGTCTTTACAACCAAGTATGCACGCGACAAAAACTATACTGCCTGGAACACACAGGGGCACGCCCAGATTATGTGCTTCGGCGCCAAGAAACATGTGGTGACCGCAACCGGCGAAGTCGATCAAACGTCTGGTCCACCATCAAGGCACGGAAACCGCGTTGATTTGGTGGACACCGCTGTCATCAGCGATTTCATTGGTCGAAGAAGGAAAGAAGGAGAGTACATCTCGTCACTAGACGTGGAGATGTTGAAATGTGGCGAGATATACATGACTACAGAAGGTGAAATATTGTACGAGAAACCGGAATCGTTCCGGTTCATGAGGAGCATACGTAAGACATCCGTAACCGGGGGTACGAGATCTCGGGCAGCATCCGTTCCCCGAGCAGGACCATCATCTGATCGAAGACCAACACCACCAGCGGACTTTGACATTGACTTTGAGATGATACTTGCTAGCGACGGTAGGGGAGCCACTGGGACGCTGGAGTCTTGCGCCCAAAGTGTTGGGACGCACACAGCTGTGGCGCAGGTAGATGCGGACCTACCCATGCATGGGTCCGCACTCAACACCCCGGTGCGTGCAGTCGAGGTTTCTTACTCAATGTTCCAGTCGCCCAGCGGGCAGAAAGTACCTAAATCACCTTTTTACATCGGACTAGAAAACGCGAACATAGGGGACTCATCAGCTAAAGTTCAGCAATTGGTGCCCACAGTTCGGAGTCAACTAGCCAGGGACATGCCATCAATATCAGCATGTATTGCATACATGGAGGCATCCAACGCTCCATACATCGACACTTCTACAATAACGCGCGGACTGTGTTACGCGTACCCAGCACACGACGATGCTTGGTACCTGGACAAGATGGACAACCATTTCATTCGTGGGCAGGTGCCGAACAGTCGCACCGCACGGGTGGTGGACATACAGGCATGGCCGGTGGAGTGGGGGGTGTTGGACATCCCCATCATGGCAATTACGTTGCCCGCGTTCGCAGGCATGCTCAAACAGACCGATTCAATACTGAATTCAAACGATCCACAGGTGCACCGTGGTTTTTGTCTTGACAACATGGACCAACTATGGGCATGCGTGCCTATAGACTCGACGACCAATAATAAAGTGTGGACAGTAGAATATATTATGGTCCACCTAACCACGGAATACTGGGCGGGAAGGACAAACTGGATGTGGCAGGCGTTGCATCAGGCCGGCGACAAGCAGCAGTATCGGACGTACTTCACATCAACCCCCTCGGCTCACAATGTTCATATACCTGGACCCACCTCTGTGGTGTTGGTGATGTTGGAAGAGTCTGGCTGGTCTGCGAATCCGGTAGTCAATGTACCAGGCTTGCCCCCCCTTAACATATACCAAGGATCACAAAAATATAGAGAACAACAAAACTTAACCCAGTACGTCGGGAATCTGGGACTTGCATGGGGGGAACGGTTCACCACTGAGAACTACAAGACTAGCGCCGGGAACATGGCGGCTGCACTTAATCACATGCAGTCAATGACAGCTACAGACATGGCATTTCCGATGGCGGTAAGTCTGGCATCGGAACTGTGTTCTAACATGCCTCACGGAATTTCGGTTAGGCCGGACACTCTCGCACACAAGTATGCCCCGCATGCGCGCGGGGGTTGGACATTTGGAGAACAGGACCTGGATCCTGGGTCATCCGTACCTCTGAAGACGTCGGATGTGACCGGTGGGACCGAGAACGCATGGGGGCCGAGATGGAACACACTGATTGCCGGGTATAACGCGTCTTTGTTGTCACCATGCTTGCAACTGGCGGCATCATATACTCGGACGGGGGGTGAGGCTGGCATATTTAATCTGGCTCGAAGGACCACTTTGTAGCGTTGAGATAGGGCTGGATGAAAAATAAAAACTAACTAGAATAATATGACTGAGCGCGTGCGTCGGTGGATGTCAGAGTTAGAGTAAAAACAATATGGCCGGCCGGGCCGTGAACGCCTTCGATAGCTGAATATGAGGACCCCCCCAAGCGTCCCATACCCCTCTGGCACCCATCCTAGGCACGCTCAGAAATTTATTGTCATAAACAAAACGTATAACTTTTCACAACATTTTTAAACGAAAACTTAAAGTAATGAAATATAAATTTTCAACAAATACGACTACAAATAACAAGTTTTAAACTAAAGTTGTGAATGGTTCCCATGCGTGAAGTGGTTGCGATTAAACTATAGTTACACGCGTCGCCAACAAGCATGTTGTAATGACATAAATAATGAAAGGCTTTCGATTAAACTTGATAGAATAAACCACGTTGAGAAGTACAGCAAGGTTTATGAAACTTTTGATTACAATATAACCAATAAAATGACATGGAATTGCTATGGATCAGGTTTGTGCTGGTACGGTGAACAATGTGGGAATGGTTACATGTTAAATGCATTAGAACAGAAGAGCAGCAACCCGCATTGTTACGGTTGTCACATGACAAGTGTCTCATGTAATGGTTTATGCACACATGGAGTTTCATGTGTATGGTACAGATGGGAGATCATTCCAAACGTTAATTATATTGCAAATGTCTACAACTCAGTCTCAGAACTGTGGGAGTGCATGGTGACTATAAGTTATAGAGGAATCTCAAAAAAGATGGTGTTTAACACAAACAATCCGAAGTATGACCTGAACAATATTATGGAATCAATGATGAATCATATGCCTGTATACATAACAAACACGGTATATGAACACCCAAAACTAAGAAATTCAATTGTTGAATACAAAAGTATGTACTTCAATATGGATACTAGTCCACATAACCACCCTACAAAAGGGATGATAGGTGACCTACAGATGGACAAGGAAGGTACATTGATATATCATACATCAATGATTGATTGCAGCACAGATAGTTGCACAGTTAAATGTATTGCTGATGAACCAGCACTGAGAAGGTTGCAACCAAGGAGTCCTTATAGGATGGAAAATGATAACATAGAGAGAATGAACATCCACTCAGGAAAAGGAAACATCACCTGAGGAAAAGAGTTGCAGGACATGTTACTATAACATTTGGGAATGTAGAATTAAAGGAGCTTGTCGTTGAGAAACCACATTGTGAGATTGACATTGTAATGACATATGCATGTGAATACTGCCTAGAGCAGCCACATGTTATATTATCATCGAACAATGTACAGAGAGAAGGTGCATTAGGATATGAATCCAACTGCACATGGGATAGACCAATGATATCTTGCAATAGAGAGATGTATGAGCTAGTACAGATTACAAAGGAGAAAAATTGCAGGCTGGTTATCCCATTGTTAAATAAAACGATAGATATAAATTTTGAATATGAGTACAGGGGAACTCTTACCGAAATGAGAATGATTAAAGCAGAAACTTCAATAAACATAATAAATCAAGAACAGACGTGTATTACTTCTCAACACCAAATAGTCACATCCTTACACGTCTAAGAGGAGACGGGGAACAATTAACCGCCTAAGAGGAGGCGGGGAACAATAAACCACCTACATTACCAGCAAAAGGGGAGACGGGGAACAACTAGAGAAGTTTGATGTACATTTTGTGTTTATAAATGAAGAAATTTAGGTGTTTGATCACATAAACTATTCGACGACGCGTCCTACTGCTTCAACAATTCGAAGCAACCATATGCAGCTGGTGCCACAGAAAGCAATAACCACGAATTTCGTAATTCCTTCTACGAATCACTAAAAAAAATTACTACTAACAAAAACTCGCGTATGCTCTTTTGAACCTGAAAGTAGTCTAGCGCTGCACCTTAAATATTGATGGTATTCTTGTATGTTATTATTATTATTAATTTATGTTCTTTGTATTGTTACCATTGTACCGTCACGACATATTATCTTTCGAGTAGCTGGGGTATATTTGCCAATGCGCATTTTTGCATTACCTATTGATTAAAATTTTAACTATTGTAGAAGATAGTTAGATTCTGAATTTCTACCCTAAAGGACCCCTCCTCCGTCCTTCAAAATTTCGGGAAGTCAATAGTAGTGAACTTATTGTGTTTGAAAACCAATAAAGTTTGTGTGGAATTCCATACAAACCAGGAGAAGAGTTTTTGGGCTAATTAAAAAAAACGCAAACAAGTATAGTATCTGTGTTCACGGCTTCAATAAGCGCTCGTTCCAGCGTACTAAACTCCCTAGTAAGTACCATGCTTTGTCACTTATTTTGTTTATAAGAAATAAGAAATTAAATTTAATTTCTTGTATTTCTAGCCGTAAGTTTTTTGCTTGAATAAATAAATTCTTCTTTGTTTATTAAGTGAAAAAATTAGTTTCTACAAGTGAGTATTTATCTTTGCAAATTAAGTAATTTTTTTACTTGTCTTTGCCTATGTTTCCACAGATGATACACGAAAAGTTCTATCAATACAAAATGGCGACAAATGACAGCTTAGCTCTAATGTCGAGAATCTTGTTAAAAAAAACCCCGAGAAATTTACGAAGATATAAATGAAAAAATTTCAAACGAATTTTGGGTACTCACGAGGCTAGACGTAGACATGCTTATTGTTCTAATGTTCCATAACAGATGGTGCTAGCAATCGTATATATAAAAAAATATCTTTTGTTATTATTTCACTCTTGCGATATATTACATTGCGTAGCCGAATAATTTGTGAACACAAATAATTTGAAACTTCAATAATATTGCGAACACAAATTTAAACAAGAAGTAAATAAAACATTTCTAATAGGTGAGAAAATGACAATGTGCAGCAAAGATTTATCGCTGAGCGCCATTACTTAAAGACAACTCACATACATAGTTAAATATCTTGAGAAACAGACCTTTTCTGACGTCTTCTTCCCGGCTTGTGTGTGGGCCGTCAGCTGTACCCTTCAGTGTTGCCAGCAGTCAGTCCGCGGTCAGCATTCCTTTCTCCACAGTAGCACACAGTAGGTACTACATACAGTACGGGCACTCCCTGCCTGCCTGTGCTCGGCCGCGCTCGGCTGTGCTCGGCCGCGCTCGGCTGTGCTCGGCCGCGCTCGGCTGTGCTCGGGCGCGCTCGGCTGTCCTCGGGCGCGCTCGGCTGTCTTCGGCCGCGCTCGGCTGTCCTCGGGCGCGCTCGGCTGTGCTCGGCCGCGCTCGGCTGTGCTCGGGCGCGCTCGGCTGTCCTCGGGCGCGCTCGGCTGTCTTCGGCCGCGCTCGGCTGTCCTCGGGCGCGCTCGGCTGTGCTCGGCCGCGCTCGGCTGTGCTCGGGCGCGCTCGGCTGTGCTCGGGCGCGCTCGGCTGCGCTCGGGCACGCTCGGCACCTCTCAGTGACGCGCAGTACAAGCAGCACGTCTCACCGCACTCACACAAGCACGATGCGCGTGTCACACCGTCCCCGGAGCTAGCTAACTGGACTTGGAGTACCTCTTCCAGAAGCGTTTGACGTCGTCGTGCCCGGCGCGCGTGACCAGCATGGTGCGCGCGCGCTCCGCCTGCCAGGACAGCACGCCGGCGCGCGCCGCGTAGTCCCGCAGCACCACGAAGTCCGCCTGCAGGGACACGCGCACTAATATAGTAGGATAGTGGGCGTTACGCGATCTCTCCTAAACACCAATATCCCGTTTTTTTTTCCGTTCTCATGGGAATTTCGGGAATTCGTAACGGACGAGTTTTAATTTCTATTGTAACAGAAAATTCTCAATTTCCCGTGGGAATTTCGGGACAAAAAGTAGCCTAAGTAAGTATCTTATTTATTTTAAGTTTTTTAATGTAATTAGTGGAAATCTCCAGGAAATGAAAATTACAGGATACAACGTAACTTTTATTCGCCCTTTGGTTACTTAAAAACCTTAGCTTCTTAAACTTTTAAGGCATTATTCCCTCGCAACGTAATAAACTTTTCAATATGAACATTAAAAATACATATACATATTAGTTAAATAAGAATTCCTTATTTGACTACGGATCCTTAAAACTCACCTGAGACAAGAACTGGTTGTAGACCACTCCCTCGGTGTAAGTGAATCTGTTCCTCTCTGCCTCCCACAGTCGAATCTGATCGACCACTGTCGGCGGCAGCGCCGAGGTCGACCTTATACCGCCTGTTTCTGATTCCAGCATCTGTTGAAATAAAGATTAGATTATTGTTAGCGAAGAGCTCGATAGAGTAAATATCGTTACTAGGATCTAGGATACAATTATATTACCTTTACCTCGTTTATTTATAAACAAAGTGTGGTTTGTTTTACAGAGATTTGAAATGTTATATTTTTGTTAGAAAATTTTCTTTTTTGAGTTGATTATTGTCTTTTTTTTAACAATGGTTATACAAAAAATATTGGGTAAATAATAATAATAACGCATAACACTCAGAGCCCCTAACTTGGTAGAACCTGTATCTAGGGTGCCCGAAACATATACAGAGACAAACATCAATCCCAGACCGGAAACAAACATCGATATTCATCATATCAATATTCATCCCGCCCGGGAATTGAACCCGGGTGCACTCGCTTCTCAGTCCACATCACTGCCAACTGAGCTACGGAGCAGCAGTGTATGAGTGTGTAAGTGTGTCTGGCGGTGTATGAGTGTGTAAGTGTGTCTGGCGGTGTAAGAGTGTGTCTGGCGGTGTAAGAGTGTGTGTGTCTGGCGGTGTATGAGTGTGTAAGTGTGTCTGGCGGTGTATGAGTGTGTAAGTGTGTAAGTGTGTCTGGCGGTGTATGAGTGTGTAAGTGTGTCTGGCGGTGTATGAGTGTGTAAGTGTGTCTGGCGGTGAATGAGTGTGAAAGTGTGTCTGGCGGTGTATGAGTGTGTAAGCGTGACTGGCGGTGTATGAGTGTGTAAGTGTGTCTGGCGGTGTATGAGTGTGTAAGTGTGTCTGGCGGTGTATGAGTGTGTGTCTGTGTGTCTGTCTGCAAGCACAGACCTGCGGGTGCACGTGCTGCTCGAGGTAGAGCACGAGCTGCGCGGCCGTGATGCCGCCGCGCAGCGCCTGGCGGACCGACTCGCGCGTCAGCACGCCCACCACTAGGTTTGGAAACCTGAATGGTTGAATAATCTCTTTATTTTACAATTAAGTAATACTTTAATAAATTCTTTTTGAAAAAAAGAGACCCGCCTTCAAAATTGACACATGATACATAAAACTGAGAACTCCCACTTTTCTAAAGTCGGTTAAAATAGTTACTAAAACCTTCTCCTGAATGTAAAAAATATTTTTGTGAACACCGCATCAAAATCGATTCAGCCAAACTCGAGATAATCGCGGACAAACATACATACATACATACAAACATACAGCACGGACCTAAAACCTCCTTTTTTGAAGTCGGTTAAAAAAAGGGCAAGGTGGCCCCTTGTCACGTTAGTATTAAAGCATAAACTCGGCTAAACGTGGGTCCAGGTCTTGAGCTTGCCTCTGCCTAACCCTTCGGGGAATAGAAGGGGTGAGATTATGTTATGTTATGTTACTACAAAAAAGAGGAAATAAACTTTATAAAACTGACACATGCGTGAACTGTAAATTTCCTTTTTTTTTGAAGTCGGTTAAAACCCTTTATCCTTCTCCCGCATGTAAAAAATACTTCAAACCTCATCCTGAAAACCGCATCAATATCGGTTCAGCATAAAAACATACATAATGGTCAAACTGAAGTCCTCCTTTCTTGAAGTCGGTTAAAAAGCGACACTATCATTTGAATCACGGAGATCGTCATAATTTATGTAACTCAAATCAGTCTACAAAGCCTCACGGCTTTCAGCCTACACTTGCTTTAAATGCTACTAAAGGTGATAAAACGCAAAGATATATCGATCATGGAAATGCCAATTGTCGTAAGGGACAAAGCACGACTTTTCAGGAGAGCCAAAAAACAATTTTTTTTTTACAAATCCTTTTGTAACTTTTGATTGCCTTGATTTACAGCGATCAATTAAAAGAAGACCAGTGCTAATTTTTGAAGATCTTTTCATTTATTTTAGTTTGAATACGCTACAACTAATGGTTTAGAAGATTTTGTCCCTTACGCCCTACCAATTTTAGCAACATTGTCCCTTACGCAGAGCTTTTTTTCAACTTTTTCCCTTACGACCTATACATTATTTTTAACTTTATAAAATAATTGGTTGTAAGTCCCATTTGTGTTTTTCCAATGTAGTCGTATGTCTATTATAATATTAAATTTTAAAATTACTATGTAAAATTTGAGGGGCGTAAAGGTATTAAAATACCAACAAGTGTGTTGTTATTAGTACTGATGAAACTAAAAAATATATATATTATTGAGCCTATAGTGTTAAATGTTATTGTTTGGTTACCCTTTAACATTACAAACATTAAAGATTTAATATTTATTATTAAAATAAAAAAATAAAAATTTAGTAAATATTTTTTATAAAATAACAAATACCTAGGAATTCCAAAAGCGCCCTCGTAAGATTTAAACGAAAATAAGTTATTAATCTTCAATTTCTACTATAAAAATCAACATTTTAAAGAAGATAGTAAAGTAAAAATTTAATATTTATTATTAAAATAAAAAAATAAAAATTTAGTAAATATTTTTTATAAAATAACAAATACCTAGGAATTCCAAAAGCGCCCTCGTAAGATTTAAACGAAAATAAGTTATTAATCTTCAATTTCTACTATAAAAATCAACATTTTAAAGAAGATAGTAAAGTAGTAATTCGTTTATAGAACAATTTTAAAGTTATTTTCCTTTTAACACGGTAAAGGAATGAATACTTCAGTTAGACCAATTAAAATAATCACAAGACTTACATTAAAAAGCTTTTTTGTTATGGTTGGTATGTAACGTAATGTATGACTAGATTACCAGCACCCGATCTCCCATGTATATGGCTAAGGCGACTAAATGAAAAAAACCGAAGCATGGGCAGTAGCGTCCATCGATGATCCTACAACAGCTTAGTACAACAGTCAAACTGCGATCTCCAACCTGCCTGCCAAGTGTGACAATTATGACAAACCAACTAGTATGATCATGGCTAAAATTTACGTTTTGGCCTAGTTTGCTCTTTGGTAGCGGTCAGGAAAATGTGGGGCAAGGAGCACTAACTAAAGTTGATCCCGGGCCAACGAAGCTCGAGCAGGAATTGAGTTCGTTACGGTAAAACATTATTGTTGAGGAGAGAGAACCACAATCCCAGGAAGGTTTCGGGTGTATAGTGAACAATTCCCTTCACAGCATTGTAAATACCGATATTATCACGGTGTCTTGTATGTCGATGAATCTAGCAGTATTTGTTAAAAGTTATACAAGTATGCGCTCCTACATATCAATACAGTCTAACGAAAAAGTGGAGATTATGTATCCCGTGCTATGCATAACTCAAAAACTTACGTCACAGTTGACATAGGAGATTTAAATGGGAAACGGTTAAATTCTGATATTAGCGACGGGATAACGCCAGAAGCGTGGAACAGAAGTTTGTTAGTACTGTTCTTCAGGCCATAAAATCAGCTGAAGAACATCTAAGCCACCTTTATAAATTGTTCTTGAGAGTCATCAAGAATCGTTTCGCGCGTAGGTTTGAGGTCTTCGCTCTACGAATTAGCTGTTTCTCGTAAAGGCAAAGTACCATGGATCACATACATGCTTTAAGGCAGGTAATATAGAAGACGGAAAAGTATAATCTGCCTCTTTGCCTAGCATTTGTGAACTATTGGAAAGCCTTTGAAGCTGGGTAGTACTGGTTATATCGAAGCGTTTGTAAAAAAAACGCCACTATGTCAGCTGGGCTACAGGATCAGACCTCGAAGGCTGCTGAGGACTGGGTTCAGAAAGGGTTATGTTATATCCCTAAAACTGTTCACCGCAGCCGCTGTGCACTCGAGTATATCTTCAAGACTCGGGACAGGAATGAACTAGGCATCAAGAGAAATGGTGAGTTCGTCAGTTGTTATCTTTTACTATAGAGTCAAATTAAAACCCACCGTAACGTTTAGATTAAGGAATACAACAAAAAGTGCTAGAAATCAATGCATATTGACATTTGACGTCGTACCCACTAGTTACATTTTGATTGGCTGATTAAATAGATCAACGAATGGGTACTTTTAAAACATTATTTTTTAACAAATTCATACAAAATAATAAATAAAGTCTGAGTTTTTAATAAACATAACATTAAGTTACGACCCTTACGACCTTTAGCTTTAGTTACTGCAACAATTTTTTTACGTCGTAAAGGACATATTGACAAAACCGTTTAAAAATCCTCAAGAATATTTTAATTTATTGGCCCTTACGCCAAAATGGAAAAATTAAATGTCCCTTAAAGCCTTTTTTTTTAATACATTTCTGAGAATTTTTGGAAGCTAGAGAGGTTTCAAATATACCATTCGATAGAGCGTGAAAAACTGAGTATAATGGCATCAAAAACGAAATTTCGAAAAATGTCCCTTACGACAATTGGCATTTCCATGATCGATATGAATATGAATGACAATGGATAAGACAGTTAAAATGGATATAATGTCATGCCCAATGCAATAAATAGATATCGATTATCTACATTGCGAATAAAATAGTAAATAGATAGCACAAAAACCTGAAATAAAATCGCTGTGATACAACTTTTTTATGTTACCTATAAGAAATCTGATAACGACGGCCGACTTTTGCTTGGCAGCAAATTCGTAACCGTAACAAAAACTAAAAAACATCGATATTCATCATACCAAAATGTATGATAGAATCCTGTATCTAGGTACTTAAATTTGGACACGGCAACTATTTATGTCAGCGGCGCAAGACAACATTGGCGCGATGTAGGAATTAAAGCGCCATCTAGTGAGCTGTTTACTAAACTAAAAGTTGTTAACCTTCAGCAAGATAAATAAAAGGGAAGGCTTATTATGGCCAGCAGTGGAGGTCTTTCAGCTGAGATGATGGATCACAACAAGAGCGAGAGGGATGGGTATATATTACTTGTGTTATGTCATGTTACCTAAAGTTGAAGAACTTCACTATGACAGTGTAAGTATACAGCATTGGTTTATTAGGAACTAGTCGACCCGGCGAACTTCGTACAGCATAACCTATTGCTATGTTGTGCACGTATTATACTTATAAACCTTCCTCTTGAATCACTCTATCTATTAAAAAAAACCCCATCAAGATCCGATGCATAGTTTTAAAGATATAAGCATACATAGGGACGCGGGAAGCGACTTCGTTTTATACTATGTATTGATTGATATTGATATTGATAATATTATGGACTTTACAGGCTGTTTTCGACAAGGCGGTAATAAACCAATGGAAGTTTTCGGCTCACCATACCTAACAACTTTCCTAAAGCAACTTGGGCCAAAATATCAACAAAAAAATCAGCTGTAACGTACATTGACCTCTTTACCTGATGGAACCAATGTATGGAACAGCTGTTTTTCTTTGAGATTACGACTTATGTTACTTTTAGAAACTACTTGGGTATGATGAACAGAAATTTATTACAGACTTGTCAGAAGCACCCTGTATGTATGAGACTTTCCTATAAACAAGCTTCATAAAACAATTCAGTAAACTTAACTATAAACTAGCTCAGTGAACTGAACAACCCTAGCAAAGCCACTACTGGTCCCCTACACCCTGTAGTTGGTCTCTCTCTATCGCCCACAGAAAAACGAACAGCAATAATGATATTTATACATATAGAAATACGATCATTCCCGGCTTACTTCGTTACGCCATAGAATATAAGATACCACAAAAGACTTGGCTCTATAGACTATGTTCTTTTGATTGCCCAGAATGGCCGAATAAAAAACAAACAACAACAACAAACCACCTGTCAAAATATGTAAACAATGGATAAAATTACACCTTGGGTTACTTTATTTGAGTTTAAGTAAGGATTCCTAATTTATTTGAAAATCTAATATAGCCTATGTCACTCGGGGATAGTGTAGCTTCGCAACAGTGAAATAATTTTTCAAATCGGTTCAGTATTTCAAAGTCAAAGTCAAAGTCAAATTCTTTATTCAATATAGGATACAAGATATCACACTTTCCGGAGCCTATTCGATGCAAACAAACAAACAATCAAATCTTTCCTCTTTATTATTTGTATAGATAGACAAGACTTACCTATAAACAAGCTCAGTGAACAACCCCAGCAAAGCTACTTGTAGATTAGACTGGTCGTAAGCGTACACCCTGTAGTTGGTCTCCACCAGCAGCCGGCCCCGCGCCGCCTGCGGGCCGGGCGCGAGGGCGGGGAGGGCGCCGTCGCGGGCGCAGCTGATGTTCAGTGCGAGGCGGGTTGGGAAGAAACGGCCGGCTTTACGCTGGAAAGTTACGATAATAATATTACATGCCAGCTGACTCGGCGAACTTCGTAGCTATATGCATTCTCAATTTATGAGAATATTCTTTGGCCTATGTCATTCGGGTATAGTGTAGCTTCCCAAAAGTGAAAGAATTTATGAAATCGGTTCAGTTATATCGGAGCCTATCAAACAAACAAACAATTAAATCTTTACTCTTTATAGAGATATACAGGATGGATTGAGGAAGAACGCTTATTTATACTATTGGATAGACAATTTTACTTATAGAAACCATTCCTTTAGTTTTGAATAAAAATAAAACTACATTCAAAGATTTTTTTAAATCAATATTATATATATAATTGTTATCTATTTATACCATTAATAAAAAGGAACTTTTTGTTTGTTTGTATCGAATATGCTCCGGAAATACTGAAAAGATTTGAAAAATTATTTCAGTTGGAAAGCTACACTATCCCCGAGTGACTTAAGCTATTTTAGAATTTAAAAAAAAAATAAGGGGTCCTTACTTAAACTCAAATAATGTAATGTAACCCAAGGAGCATTTTTTTTCGGTTGTTTACATATTTTGACAGATGATTTGTTGTTTGTTTTTTTTCGCCTATTCTGGGCAGTCAAAAGAAAAAAGTCTATAGAGCGAAGTCTTTATCTTTAGTAGTATCTTACATTCCATGGCGTAACGAAATTAGCCGGGACAGCTCGTGTCAAATAAAATAAGTAAATATTTTGTACTAGAGGCTGCCCCGCGGTATTTTCCGCGCAGATTTCTCATAAACACAAAAATCCCGTTCCCGTGGGAATTTCGGGAAATACTTTCTTCGTGCTCACCTACACTCCCAAGGAACCCACGTGCCAATTTTCAGCTTTCTACGCCCAGTAGTTTCGGCTCTGCGTTGTCTGTCAGTCAGTCAGTCAGTCAGTCAGTCAGTCAGTAACGGAAGAGTTTTATAAATATTGATTGATGTTTTATATATATATTGATGTTTTACTTACTTTTCTTTGATAGACAAGGCCAAACTCTCGCAAATGTTGCAGAAACACTAGCATATTATTGCTCATGCCTTCTGTGCTGTAGTCCTGAAATAACAAACAAAAATTGAAGATTAAACATTTGACTGCTCCGTGGCTCAGTTGGCTTGGCAGTAGGGCATGTAATGTCGGAAGGTTTTCAATTCCGATACTGATATCGGACTTTTATCTCAATAGCCGAATTCCGATATCAATAGCCGATTTCCGATATCAATAAACGAAAATAAGTACTCAAGAAACTAAAATTTGAATCCTAAAATGTACATATTCAATTTGAACAACATGATTTGTGAAGTCAGCAATCAAGCTGAGATGATCTGTTTTTGGGAAACTAACAAATTTACAGTTACTTTTTATATTTCGGCCTTTTTTTATTTTATACTAGAGGCTGCCCCGCGGTTTTTCCCGCGCAGATTTCTCATAAACACAAAATTCCCGTTTTTTTCCGTTCCCGTGGGAATTTCGGGAAATCCCTTCTTAGTGCTCACCTACACTCCCTAAGGAACCTACATGCAAAATTTCAGCCCGCTACGACCAGTAGTTTCGGCTCTGCGTTGTCTGTCAGTCAGTCAGTCAGTCAGTCAGTCAGTCAGTCAGTCAGTAACGGAAGAGTTTTATATATATTGATAACATTTATTTTATAAGACAAATAAAAATAAATGTCTTGTTACGAGATTCCGGTATTCATGCCCTAGTTGGCAGTGATGTGGACTGAGAAGTGTGTGCACCCGGGTTCGATTCCGGGGGCGAACATTGATATGATGAATATCGGGTTTGTTTCTGGTCTAGGTGTAATGTTCGTCTCTGTATATGTTTCGGGCACCCTAGATACAGGTTCTACCTAATTAGGGGCTCTGAGTGTGATGCTTTATTATTTATTAATATAGAGTAGGCAGACCCATTATTGCCCCCCTTGCTATTATTGGCATGGTCTATTCAGAGGTTGTATATAAGGATTCTTGCTAGTTATCGGCATTAAATAAAAAACAATGCAAACGAGCCAAGGATTGTTGTTTCACCCTATTTTAGTTTTTTACTTTGTATTTATTTCTGCTTAATTGTCATATTAGTATTGATTGTGATAAAGATTTGACTCAGCAATTCTCGAGTTTTAGAGAGACAAACGAACATTAATGTATTTTTTTTTCTATAGTAAGTATAGAAAAAGATAAGATAAGATAATATTCATTCATGAAATGCATTACATTTATAAATTACTACAAAGTGTAGAATGGTCATGGTTGTGTGTACAGTGGCGGACACGAACGGCGTAACACTTCCGGTTTTTCTGTATTGCAAAATAGCTCTTGTTCTTTGGTAATACAGTCTAGGGCTGACGAAACCATAGACAAATCTGTTACGGCCTCCTAGTCCGTGACTGTACAATGGTCACAAACGACACATCAAATTAAAAATATAATATAAACAGTAATTAAATTAAATTGGATGGAACGTCCATTAAAACATAAATTCAATCAAATCAAATCAATCAAAATCAAAATTATCAAAATAGGATACAAGATATCACTTATTGAAAGTCAATTAGACTATATCTAATCTAATCGCTATTGATACCTTATTTGGTAAAGTATCCTATACTGATAGAGGCTAGGTAGTTCTTCCTTATTAAGAAAAAATCAGAAACTCGCTTACTTTATAAAATACATTTTCATTCAGCAATTTTTTAAGTCGAGTTTTGAATAATTATGTTTATGTCATTTATAGCTTTTAACCGTCTCATTCATAAAGATACAGTAGATTTTAAGTAGCTTTACTAGAGGTCAACTTCTCTGGTTTGTTGTATGGTAAATACGTGACATCCAGTCTAAATTGACATACGTCAAATAACTAAAATGCTCTTTAACTTTTTATGAATAACAGGGTAAGTCTTTATGAATAGAAAATATATTATAGACTGACCTTGCCCAGTGTACTAAAACTAAGTTGGTAGAGGAAGGCGAGGCACTCCGCAGCACTGAGGCTCCTTTTTTCTGCCGTGTGGAGGTAGTGCTGAAGAAATAGCCACACCTGTAAAAAAAAGTTAAGCTATCTATACTAATATTATAAAGAGGAAAGATTTGTTTGTTTGTTTGTTTGTAACGAATAGGCTCCGGAAATACTGAACCGATTTGAAAAATTCTTTCACTGGTAGGAAGCTACATTAACCCCGAGTGTCATAGGCTATATTAGATTTTCAAAAAAAATAGGGATCCTTACCTAAACTCAAATAATATAACCCAAGGTGCAATATTTTTTACGTTGTTTACATATTTTGACAGGTGTTTTGTTGTAGTTGTTTGTATTTTATTCGGCCATTCTGGGCAGTCAAAAGAACATAGTCTATAGAGCCAAGTATTTTGTAGTATCTTATATTCTATGGCGTAACGAAGTAAGCCGGGAAAGCTCGTATAATATAAGTAGGTATATAATAATAACGCATCACACTCAGAGCCCCTAACTAGGAAGAAACTGTATCTTCTTCTTCTATCTATGGAAAAAGATGGTTTCCAATGTTTTTTATTTTATTTTTTATTTTCTTTATTAACAAAAACCCAACAGCATTACAAAATAAAATAGATATAGCAATTTTAAAGCTTACAGCCAATAGCAGGGTTTCACTTTGTAGTTACATAAAACTCTTATAACTAGGAGAAGAAGAATAAACTTAAGATATATAGAAGAATAAACTTAAGATATATTTATCTGCCCTGTTTTATTGGTCTCGGAGGAAGTGTACTGCTACACCGTAATACAGTTTTTACTAGTACGGGAGTAGGCACGATCTCTTAGCTATATCAATATATATAAAACTCTTCCGTTACTGACTGACTGACTGACAGACAACGCAAAGCCGAAACTACTGGGCGTAGCGGGCTGAAATTTTGCATGTAGGTTCCTTAGGGAGTGTAGGTGAGCACTAAGAAAGGATTTCCCGAAATTCCCATGGGAACGGGAAAAAATGGATTTTTGTGGTTATGAGAAATCTGCGCGAGTGAAACCGCGGGGCAGCCTCTAGTTGCTTATAATACTGGTCATAGATAACAGTATACTAGTTAAGTATATCTTTCAATAGTTTTTAAGTATAGTTAAGTGAATTGTTAAACTTTTTTTTTTCTTGAAATAAAACATTATTTATTATTATTATTATTATTTATTATTATATCCTCAAAAACTAAAACTAAGCGCAAGCCATGGTGTGTTTGTGTGGTGTGTGTGTTATGTTACCTGTTTAGGAGTACTAAGCAGGAGGAACTGGAAGCCAGCCCGGGTTATCACAGCTGAGCCGTCTTCCGCGTCTCTGTTAATTATAATCAATATATATAAAACTCTTCCGTTACTGACTGACTGACTGACTGACTGACAGACAACGCAGAGCCGAAACTACTGGGCGTAGCGGGCTGAAATTTTGCATGTAGGTTCCTTAGGGAGTGTAGGTGAGCACTAAGAAAGGATTTCCCGAAATTCCCACGGGAACGGGAGAAAACGGGATTTTTATGTTTAGGAGAAATCTGCGCGGGTGAAACCGCGGGGCAGCCCCTAGTAACAAAATATGATGAGACCCGAGGGTCGAATCAAGAAAAACTATTTTGTTAACCGACTTCAAAAAAGGAGGTTATCAGTTTGACCTGTATTTATGTTTGTCCGCGATTATCTCGAGTTTGGCCGAACCAATTTTGATGCGGTTTTTTACATAAGTATTTGTTACATTCAGGAGAAGGTTTTAGTACCTATTTTAACCGTTACTGTAGACAAGTTACTGTTTTTGTAAATATTTGAATTTTCGGATCATATTTTGAATAGCATGTGGGGCAGGACTATTATCAGCAGCTGTTGGGGAGGCCTAAGTCCAGCAGTGGACGTCTTTCGGCTGAGATGATGATGATGATGAATAAGAGCATCAGCCAGGTCACCTGGTCATGAGTCCAGCATGCAGCAGGATCCTGACTGCATCAGCGCTGATCCCCTCGGTCTGAGCGCTGCCCACCATGTAGTGAAGCACACACTCCCAGCGCTCTAGAGCGTAGGCGTCCAGGAATGCCACATCTCGTGCCTTCCCGTCTGGCTCCAGGCTGGAGGAGAGGCTCCAGGCGCGACCGCTGTGTTGGGGAACAAGCAAAATATTTAACCACCCCCCAATGCTTAATTTTGGGTCCCGAGACACGCCAAGAGACGACTCGGTCGCCCCAGGAAGCGATGAAGCGACGAATTGAGAGCACACGATAGGGACTGGTGGGAATCTGCCCAGGACAGGGAAGTGTGGAAGGAGGGGAAAGGGGCCTTTGCGCAGCAGTGGGACAACATAGACTATTAGTAATAATAATAATAATAGTGCCTAGTTTTAATGCTAAACATAATTTACCTAATTGCACAAATTAAATAATTTCTGAACAATGATGGCAGTAAAACATGGTTTCACACAAGTGACTACAGGGTAGTAACTATTCTATAATCTGTGCTACAGGTGCGAGGCTGCAAAATAGGTACCTAGACACAACTAGAAGGATTTATTATAACTAAGGGCTTATAACCTGCGCACATAAAGAAAAGATCTCAAAATGGCGGCCGTTTTATGGGCTGACTCTCAACTCTTCTCTCATACTACATACGCGAGATAGCATACGCTCGGCCGCCATTTTGAGATTTTTTCTTTATCTGCGCGGCTTATTAATACCTAGTATAAAACAAAGTATATATATGCTTACATCTTTATAAGTATGCAACTGATTTTGATGCGGTTTTTTTTAATAGATAGAGTGATTCAAGAGGAAGGTACATATATAATACATGCACAAAATAGTGATAGGTTACGCGGTCGGTACGATTCGCCGGGTCGACTAGTACATTTTATAAAGGCCAGCAGGGGAAAATATAAAGTACGAAAACTAAAGAAAAGAGAGAGTGCCCAAAAGACTGGCAGATAATGGAGAAATTTAGAGTGGATGACAGGAACGGAGGAGGCCACAAAAAGGTAAAATCCCTGTAGGTTCGGGCATAAGAATGGGTCTATGCCATAGACTCTATGGTATGCCTTGCCTGTCGTAAGAGGCGACTAAAAGGTGTGTTTGGGGTCGTGGGTGTTCGTGGCGGGGGCGCCCAACACACTCATCAAACGGCCCGAGATGGCCGCGGCAGTTTGAGGCTTCGTGCCGCCGCAGCTGGGGAGAACGATATGCCCTCCCTGCGATAGGCAATTCCCCATTACAAAATTAAAAAAAGCCACTAAGACATGAGCTTTGCTATGAAATAAAAATAAAATTAAGTATGAAGCTCTCTTACCCGCCCAGCAGTGCAACTTTGAGGTTCTTCTTGAAGGACTGTGAGAGGATCCAGCCCGGTAGACCTCCAGGGATGGGCGCCTCCTGCCACACTGACAGCTGAGATAGCGCCTCGCATGACTTGCTTTGTTCCCTGAATAATTCATATGAAAAAAAAAAACAGATTCAACATTTTTCCTTGATGTACTTACGCCTAGCCACTGACACTGTTGCGCCGTGCCCACACGCCCTGTATAATGCCAAATGGCCTCAAACTACAATACTTTACATACATTGCGCAATATCAAGTAACATTAGCCTTATGGGCTTCGGGGGGTTCATGTTTAGCTTCCTAAAGAAAATATGATATGTGATATGACGTGATTGCCTGACTGACTGGGATATATAACATAGGATTCCGAGGTGTCATATCACAAGATGACACTGGCTCTTCAGACCAGAAAGAATTCAAACATTTTTATGTTACATCACATTCACAGCACTCACATTCCTTCTTTTTTTTTTATTGAAAATTTAGAACAAAGTCATGAACACAAGCAAATACTGGATGAGGATCGCTCTGGTCGCTCACAACTGGTTGGCCTATGACCAGCAGTGGATGTCTTTTGGCTGAGATGATGATGATGGAATGCAAAAATTAAGAAAAAATAAACAAAGGTTGCTTTCACAGAACTCACATTCCTTCTTTTTTTTTTATTGAAAATTTAGAACAAAGTCATGAACACAAGCAAATACTGGATGAGGATCGCTCTGGTCGCTCACAACTGGTTGGCCTATGACCAGCAGTGGATGTCTTTTGGCTGAGATGATGATGATGATGGAATGCAAAAATTAAGAAAAAAAAACAAAGGTTGCTGTTATGTGAAAATGAAAATGAAAATGTTATTTATTCAACCAAAGAACTTACGGCTAGAATACAAAAGTAATTAAATTAAAATAATTATTACTTAAAAACAAAATAAGTTACAAATCATGTTCCTATGTTTGTTGTAATTATATTGTACTAACACCTTAGTTTCACAATAAATATTTGCCGAAAATATTTTGATATACCCTCCGTGCTAGTCAAAGACTGTGTTACGGCAGGGCACAAAATACTTGCACCAATAATTTCAACTTACTTCGCATGTGCCTGCGAAACCCAGGAGGCGACAACAGCTTGGGGCACCGGTTGCTCCACAAACAGCAGCCGTATTACAAAGTGTCTCGCCAGCTCTGGTATTTCTCTGAAACGGACAGAGCAAGGTTAGGGCTTCTAGCTACAGGGCCTCGTATTATAGAAGCTTTATGTTCTTCTAAGAGCAAAACTAAAGGCTATTGTTTGAGACCATGTCTCTGATTAGCAATAAAAGAATAATAATTTCTTTTTTACAAAAAGAGACCCGCCTTCAACAAACTGACACAAACATATTCTGAGAACTTCCTTTTTATCGAAGTCGGTTAAAATAGGCTAAAACCTTCGCGGGGGAACAGGTGGTGGTAGTCCCCCCTGAGCGCGGATGGCTCTTCCTATGCTCGACGACGGAATCGGGACACCGCGTTCCGCCGTCCTTCTCGGAGCCGTTATACTCCGCTGCTCCGTAGCTCAGTTGGCAGTGATGTGGACTGAGTAAGCGTGTGCACCCGGGTTCGATTCGCGGGCGGGGCGAATATTGATATGATAAATATCGATGTTCGTTTCCGGTCTGGGTGAGATGTTTGTCTCTGTGTGTGTTTCGGGCACCCTAGATACAGGTTCTTCCTAGTTAGGGGCTCTGAGTGTGATGTGTTATTATTATTATTATATGACTACACAAGGCCCTCGCCTCGTGCACCCAACGACCCCGGGGTCCCCTTTTAGTAGCTCCTTACGACAGGCAGGGGATACCTCAGTCCTATTCTTCGGCCCGGTACTGCAGGGCGTATCGCCAACCCGCCTGCCAAGCGTGGCGATTATGGCAAATTTCCTCGCAATGGACATAACCTCTAACTCAAACTTGTTTTATTAAATACATACCGGTAAACAGCAAGGCATATCGTGGGATAGTTGTAAAGGGTTTCCAGAAACTGTGGCGATCGGCTTTTGAGATATTCATGCAGATCTTTGCATTCCAAAGTTGGTGATGCGGTCAGATTCAACGGTTTCGACGATTTTGATGATTCTGACATTTTTAGCAATAGTTTGACACGGTTTAGGGATTAGCTAATTAAGCTAGCATATCAAGTTTTATTCATTTTATATTTACCTACTAATTATGTAGGGTATTTAAAAACTGTTATTTTATATTTCTCACACCTTTTTTACACAAATCAAAAAGTACAACGAGTGGGTGGAAAGAAAAAATAAAAAACAAAAAGAAGAAGCGAAGCGGCAGTTAGTGTTGCCAACTCGGGTTTTTAAAGAGACCTAGAACATTCTAAAAATCGTGGCTTTACTAACAACACCGCCCAAGTCATTTTTCGTAACTTTTCAGGAGGCAATAAAAACTTCATAATTTAGCTAATAACTGTCCAAATTATGTTTTTTTTTCACTAAAGTGATTATAAAAGAATAATGAATCCGAAAATGACACCTAAATTGTGATTTTTATGTATATTGTGCTTTAAAAATGACTTGGGCGGTGTTCATCAGTAAAAAATGTGGACTTACGCGGTGTTGATAGGAAAATAAGTTTTTTTATTATGAACGAAAAACTCTATTTAATATAAAGAAAAGCCGTTTTTACTTTAATTATTAACTCTACAGAGACTTAAACTCGTGTATGTATGTAGTTTGGACCAAAAATTGTGTAAGTATATATTTTAGACTTGCAGTAGTTAGTTAACGATTTGTCACTAGCGCCCACTAATAGGTGGGTTTGTCAATACTTACAAAGAAATTATAAAAAGATAGCTCAGTCTTCTTTATCATCATCTCAGCCGGGATACTTCTAATATTGGGCATAAGCCTCCCCCTCAGATTGCCACAAGGACAAACATTTCGAAGGGGAAGTTTTGCCTTAATCGCCACGCTTGGTAAGTGGGTTGGTGATCATATTATTATCCTTCTTTTTCTCCAGTTGTGGGGGTAGAGGAATGCCTGCACTTAGCTCGCGTGCTAGGAGCCATTGTGCATTTCCCCTCATTTATTGCAGCCATCCAAATTCATCAGAAAACTGCAGGTGGTCAGCTGGGCTATGGTTGGCTGCTATAAATTTTTGTGTTATTTTCCACTATCATTTCATACCGATGTGGTGTATTTTTCAGTGGCCTTTATTGCTACACTGGAGGGTGCATGAGATCCCGTGTAGACTCCAGCTGATGCATTAAAGCCAGGTGTGACCCGCGGGCGGAGTCCTTTTTGAGCCATTACGTACCTTTAGCAGCTCCCTAGAGCCCACACAGACCTCCTGCGCAGTCACCAGATTGATGTAGTTATGTGGGTTTTTCATTCGTGGAAGCCTTTATTGCTTTGCTTTAGAGCCCGTGCAGACCCTAAGAGAAGCACCTTTCGGACCAGTAGGTTCTCTCAAGCCCGCATAGAACCCTGCCTCCGCATTGAAGCCCGATTGGTTCTGCATAGCCCTCCCTCGTGCCCACATTGAGTTTCAGCGCTATTACCAGCGATGCCAGATCGCTGGTAAAGGTGACAACGGCTCTGGCAGCTTTCTCAGCCCTTATGATAACCCTCTGGTCCCTGGTGATCGCAGTATGGCTTGTTAAGTTTTTCAAGAACTTCTGTCCGATCTTCCAATGTTCTCTTAGTCACATTTTATGATATCTATAGATTCGTTATTAGGCCACACAGATATTTTTAAAAAGAACCAAGAAGGAATGACACCTTTCATTTATGTTTTGAAGCACCAACTAAATTCATTCAAAGCACTGAAGATTAGACAGATAAATCAATATTTTCGACATCTGTACTTGTTTTTAGATGATTTTTATCCTTAGTTTATGCAAGGTGCACCTTTTTTTTAACTATAGATTTTAACATTATTCTCAATCTCTTAAGAAACTCATTATAAAAGCCAGAAATCTGTATCGTCCGTCTGCAAACACATACAAAAACACCGCTCAAGTCGGTAGTTTTAATCTCCAAACACCGCTTAAGTCCAAGACCTTATTTTAGAACTGAAAAACTTCAATATTACTCAATGAAACATCAATACTAGTTATTTAATACAAAAACATACCATTCAGGTAGCTATTCACAAACTTTTCAGGTTTATTCAGCTAAAAAATCACACAATATCACTAAATAATGGAGCACAGTGTCGGCGCGTGCTGTTTTCCGTAGCGATTTGACAGACTTGGGCGGTGTTTCAAGACCAATCGACTTGAGCGGTGTCAGTATAATTTAAAATAAAGGCAGTTCTTGTTAAACAACTAACCAATCAGATGAGTTTAAAAGACGCGCGAAAAAAAGATCTATCCAATGGCATCAAAATGTCAAAACCGCCAAAAATCGACTTGGGCGGTGTTGTTAGTAAAGCCACGAAATGCTAAAAAAGAGCTCGAATTTTCAGGAAAAGGAAAGGAGTTAGAGACCATTATAGTGCGACACAAAAATCTAGAAATTAAATGTAGTAACACTGAATGGAAATAAGACGTACAGTGGCGGACACGATCGGCGTAACACTTCCGGTTTTTCTGTATTGTAAAATAGTTCTTGTTCTCTGGTAATACAGTCTAGGCCTGACGAAACCATAGACAAATCTGTTACGGCCTCCTAGTCCGTGACTGTACAGTCAAGGACTAGGAGGCCGTAACAGATTTGTCTATAGTTTAGTCAGCCCAAGACTGTATTACCAAAGAACAACAGTGGCGGACAAGGCGGCGTAACACTTCCGGTTTTTCTGTATTGCAAAATAGCTCTTGTTCTTTGGTAACACAGCCTAGGGCTGACGAAACCATAGACAAATCTGTTACGGCCTCCTAGACAGTATGGCGCGAAATTCAAATTTTCACGGTTTTTAATTATTTTGTCCAAAGTATTCATCTAAACCACAATATTATAAAGAGGAATGATTTGTTTGTTTGTTTGTAACGAATAGGCTCCGGAAATACTTAACCGATTTGAAAAATTCTTTCACTAGTAGGAAGCTACACTATCCCCGAGTGTTACATAGGCTATATAAGATTTTCAAAAAAATTAGGCATCCTTACTTAAACTCAAATAATGTAACCCAAGTTGCAATATTTTTTCCGTTGTTTACATATTTTGACAGGTGGTTTGTTGTTGTTTTTTATTTTTTTATTCGCCCATTCTGGGCAGTCAAAAGAACCTAGTCTATAGAACCAAGTCTTTAGTAGTATCTTATATTCTATGGCGTAACGAAGTAAGCCGGGACAGCTCGTTTTTAATAAAGTTTAAATGAATTCGCGTACGTAAAAATCTCCCACATTGTGATATATCGTTTTTGAAGGACAGAGTTACCGATTTTGTGTATATTCAAGGAACTTGATTTTTGGCTTTTTACCCCTTAGACACAAAATGAGTAGGTCTGTCTTTTTAAAAACGTTGTACAGTGGCGGACACGGGCGGCGTAACACTTCCGGTTTTTCTGTATTGCAAAATAGCTCTTGTTCTTTGGTAATACAGTCTAGGGCTGACGAAACCATAGACAAATCTGTTACGGCCTCCTAGTCCGTGACTGTACTACAATGTGGGAGATGGTTTTTTACATACGCTAATTTATTTAAACTTCATTAAAAATGCATACTTTCGCCAGAATAAAAAAACATGAAAAATTTTGAATTTCGCGCCATACCGAGAGTTACCATTTTCAATCGGATTTGGGAAGAATGAACGTGAATCGTGATGGATGTTGAAGCTGAATAACCCTTTATCAAGAGCACTTGTTGTAATCAAGGGCTACTACATGGAGTAAACGTATTCTTAGACTGCTGGATAAGGCTACGAACGCACAGGCGGTTTTTTGCCGCGCGGATTTTATGTAACATACAGAACATACTGAATCCTATGGAAGTGTGCGCACCAGCGGATAAAAAACCGTAAAAACACGCTATGAATAAGGTTGAAAAATAAATAACAAACTTTGACACCGCGCGGAAATAAAACCGCCTGTGCGTTCGTAGCCTTAATTACTTAAAGAATCGTTATTTCTACTAGGCTTTCAATATAAGAAACCTTGTATTCTACATTATGTTTTTTTTTAATTTTCAAAACGTAAAATCAAGGTAAACTTAAAGTTTTATTTTTCTATCTATTTCTTTTTATGTAGGCATACTAATATATACCTATATAAATAAATGCATTTAAATAACCAAAAGCGTTTTTTTTTTTTATTATTACCACTGCTGTTCATCGATATATCGATAAATAGCGGTTATATCGATACTTTTAAGCACCATTATCGACATGTAGGTGTCAGTGATCAGAGAGAAGGTAAATGTCAGTGATGACAATAAATGCTTGAATTAATTTTGCTCCCTCAAGTATGTACAAAAAAACACCTAAACTTAGCTAGGGTGGCGGGGAGGTGGCGGGCGACTAACGTAGTGATAGTGATTACCTTCTCTCTGATTCAACCCTCTGCTGCTCGCTTCAATACATAGTATAAAATGAAGTTGCTTCCAGCGTCTGTCCCTATGTATGCTTAAATCTTAAAAACTACGCAACGGATTTTAATGCGGCTTTTTGTAATAGATAGAGTGATTGAAGAGGAAGGTTTATAAGTATAATACATGCATAAAATATTAATAGTTTAGGCGGTACGAAGTTCGCCGGGTCGACTAGTGGGTTAATAAGGCTACCAACGCACAGGCGGTTTTATTTCCGCGCGGTGTCAAAGTATGTTATTTAATTTTCAACCTTATTCATAGGCCCCGAACGCACAAGCGTGTTTTTACGGTTTTTTATCCGCTGGTGCGCACACTTCCATAGGATTCAATATGTTACATAAAATCCGCGCGGCAAAAAACCGCCTGTGCGTTCGTAGCCTAACGCCCATTAGCAAATTATTAAAAAAAAATGTATTTTGCTATTTACAAAAAACCTGCGTGTTGACAATACGTTATAAAGTGCTAGTGTGTATGTGTGTATGACATAGCTGACACCACATTCTCGATGAAAACTGAAAACTTCTCACTTGACTTGACGGGAAGCGTTGCGGTGGGGTGCGTGATTTGCGTGAACGTTAAAATCAAATGTAAGTAAACGAAAGTTCCAGGGCACGGGGAATTTCCCTTAGTGAGCGTAAATACCTACTCACTCAGCTTAAAATATAAGGGCTTTTTTAATCAATTATTTAGACTGCCAGTTATTTCATAATTTGTATGTAAGATGGCATAGTATGTATGTACAGCTTGGCACAGATAAATAGAAAGTAATGGGGGCGCCACTTTGTATGTGGACTAAATATTTTTTTATTTAATTTCTCCCTGAATAAAACACCATTTAACCCCAAAGTTAGTTATGATCAAAAATTAATTAATTTATGATCTGTTTCTTTATTATAAGTTTAGTTTTTTAGGTTTTCCAACTTAAAATAAAAATGGTTCCGTGTCAAGACACCATTGCCAAACTGTACAGTGCAACACAAAAATCTAGAAATTAAAAACTGGTAACATTGCCAAACTGTACAGTGCAACACAAAAATCTAGAAATTAAAAACTGGTAACACTGTATGGATAATTTCGAAAATCCGACAAGTTTCCATACAGTGTTGCCACTTTTTATTTTCAAGATATTGTTTGTGTTGCACTATAGTAAGATTTTTTCAGGCCTCGTCCGCACTTAAAAAAAATTCCGCGCGATTTTTTTCCGCAACTTTGTAACACATTGAATCATATGAGAAAGGGTAAAAATGCCTAAAAAGAACATGTATTATTGGCATACTTATATTAATCCGCGCGAATAAAAACGCTGTGCGGACAAGCTCTTGAATTTTACTGTATAGGTAACTAAAAACTCGAAGATGAAAATATGAAGAGAAGAAAGAAAGTCGCAGGAGGATAGTGAGTGTTGTTCGTGTTCTTCTGTAGTGTTTAGTTTTTCTGTAGTAGGCGTTTTATCTTTCTGATCGAGAGTGTGGCGCAGGCATCGACGCACACATGCGCAAGACTGCCTTCTATGTTCCATTCCCTTCGTTCGTTCGTTCTTTCATTCACTCATCCTCAAGCAAGACTCAACTCAGTCAGTCGGTCGTTCAGTTGTTCGTTCTCGTTGGCAGATGGCGGATGCAGCGACGCTAGCCCGTCAGTCGCGCATAGACAACATCGGTACGAGCTCGGTAGCTCAGTGACTTTCGGCCAGCTCCATTTTGTATTCTATAGTTTGAAGTACCTACAATAACAAGTGGTAAAGTTATATCAAGTGTTTCAATTTAGACATGCCCCACTCGTGAAACCCACATCTCGGGTGCACATTACTGTAGCCGCACCTCCGTCATGAGCGAGTGATCGTCAAGCGTGTAAAAAGCAGGAAACATGTCTCCGCGGACCGTCGTCGACGCGGATGCGAGCGAAGGGTTTGAAATTCGAAAGCGATCATGTCATCGCCACTCGGATTTCGCATAAGTCACTCACCGTCCAATGTCAAAATTGTGCACGTACCGCGAGCGCCGACACGGGAGCCGCGTATCCTCCGGATCTAGCGGAAAATGCAATCTCTGGTAGTGTGGTGGGCGGTGGTGTCGGCGGCCTGGGCGCTGGCGGGCGCGTGCTCCAGCTCCATCAGCAAGCGGCCAGCGCGGCCCGCGCGGCCCGAGCGCGGCGGGGCGCCCGCGCGGCCGCAGCAGCCGCAGCCCCAACCTCGACTCAACGTCTCCTTCCCGATCTTCAAGTGCGAGCCGCAGTACTCGGAGTACTACTGCCTGAACGGCGGCGAGTGCTTCACGGTCGTGATCTCAGACAGCCCGATCTACAACTGCGAGTGCCGCGCGGGCTTCGTGGGGCAGCGGTGCGAGTTCAAGGATTTGGATCACTCGTACGTGCTGACGAGTAGGCAGCTGATGATGGAGACGGCGTCCATCGCGGGCGGGGCCACAGTGGCCGTGTTCCTGGCGATTCTAGTCTGCTTCGGCGCGTGGGTGCGGCTGCACCGGCGGGACAAGGCGCCGCCGCCGCCGGGCGACGAGCGCGGCCGCGTGCAGCTGGTGGCCGTGGCGCGCCCGCAGCCGCCCGCGCCGCCGCCCGCGCCCTGCTAGCTGCTGGTGCCTCCACCCAGCTGAAAGGCTAACCCAAGGACTATTTGACTCTCTGTGTAAATAGTTATGTGTTAAGTTATGTGGAACGAACGGAAGATACGAGAAAATTTATGTGATAATTATTTTATGAAGCTTATAATTTATTTTGAACGAATTTGTTTTTGTATATACTGGAACCTCTCGGATTTAAAGTTATGAATGCCTGGAGACTTAAATCCCTGTCTGTCTCGTCCCAGTGTTGGGTTTGTGAATATACCTGTATATTTTTTTGTTGTATCAGTGTGATCTGTGTGTGGAATGGACCGCCCTGGACTAGCTGAGCTGATATATAATGTAATGTTATTGCCGGGATCCGTATCTCTGTGATACAGACCTCGTGTGGGCCGAGCGTTGCGTCTTGACCATGTTATTGTTTGTTTGTGGATCAAATGTTAATGAAAGCTGTAAAAAATGTTTGAAAGTCCTTGTACTCATTGCCGCCTGCATTTGTTAAGTAAATGTGAATCAATGTTAATTGTATTGAAATTGGATTGCCATGGTGTCCTAGAGTGTAGGAGGGCGGTCCGTCCAGGCCTGCACATTCCATCTCAGGATAGTATTTTACTGATTGCAGTATTATTTTGTAACCGAGTCTTAAGCTGCCAGCTTTACTTTATTTTTAATTTACCTTTTTATCCTGCGGGATAGTGCTGTATTATATTGTTTAAAGGCTGAAGAATGTGTCCTTACTCCAGAAGGCTTTTTGTAAATATAGCCAGTGTAGGTATTTATTAGATATTTATGATCGTTTATTTATTGACTGCTTTATTTAGTTAGTCGTTGTATGGAGGGTCGTCCGCCATCGCTTCACTAAACAGGCCTATGTCATCGGCAAGCATGCCTCGCGTCACTCCTCTAATCCCATAAGAATCTCCAGCCCTCAACCAACGTTATTCGAATAGTTAATCATTGGATGGTGATGAAAGCTTCCTCGTGCAGTCTCCGCGTAAATTGTATTGTATGAATCACTTGTTCTCTCTTGGCCACCGCTCTCTTGTTTTATGTTAAGGAGACTGCAGGTGGAATTAAAAAAAATAGTAAATGTTTAAAGCCACAGTGACGTCAGTATGGCGGTACGCGGCGCTTGCGCAGCTGCGTTACCTTTTATTCTAGACCTGGTTGCACCAGCTCGCTAGTGCAGTTTGATTACTTGACAACGTCTGGCCGCAGCGCCCTGCCGCCTCCTGACGCCTGCCGGGACCTATTTAGCTCCCACTTGTACCTATTATAATGATTATGAGATTGTTTATTATACGAACATTCCAAAGTATTTGTAAAATATTACCTACATCGCTAATAATTTTGTAGTATCTGTTAAGACGCCACATTGTTAATTATACAGTTTTCTATTGATCATTTGTTAAAAGAAAATTATACGAAACTAAATCCTTATATTTCTGTATTTTACTTTTGCGATTATAAATGAGATAACCATTAGGTTTATAAGCAAGTGGTTGGTATTTATGGCTATGTGAATGTGGCCACTTCCTTCTTTAGGCGTTCTGAACCTAGTTTTATTGTCTCGACGGTCGCCAATTAGATTACTTCCAAATGATTAGATAGTACCGTTGCTTGTGAGTAATTATGTTAGTTTGGCGCGGTCTAGGCTGGGCAGCCGACTATCTGGGTATTTCCTCAGTGCTTGTGCAATCGGTTGAAACCAGCGGAGGTTGCTTGGTGGGCCTTTCGCGTCACGGTCCCACGCAATCATTCGATACCTGATTATTTTTCGTAAACTTGTGCAACTTAACACAACAAGCAACGATTTCTAGATTTTCAGTAGACAAGCTAGGTAAGAAATGCAATCCTAACTTCATTGATTCAATTCAGTTTACCTAATCTAATTCTAAATTAAAAACACGATGAAGAAACTTGCAGCAAGCATTACAAAGCGCGCGAGGAACGAGTTCAGCTAAACGGCGTGCAGTGATGGCCGCTTCGCTCATGAATCGTCGTCAGGAGCATAATTTTTATGAATAGCGCGGACCGGTCCGCCGCGCCGTGCGCCGCCGCCGCCGCCGCCGCCGACGTGCGCTCGCGCAGGGTTCATTGAATGAAGCGTGTTGGTTTGTTGACATTCCCCGAAAACCTGCCCTGGCCCGAAATAGACGCATATCACTCGCTCCCGCTCTGGACAGACGTAAATAGAAGCCGGAATTGAAGATTAAAAACACCGTTTTAGGTGCGCTTTCCACGAAACAATCATTCACGATCACGACTTTAGAATGGCTTTTGATGTTTTCCTTCTTTTTAACGAGATTGTGCTGCTGTGCGAATGTTAAATTACGTTAAAAACATGTCTAACTAGCCGCGCTCTATACTGACCCACAAATTCGCACGAACCGTAACAAAGATAATTTCTTTAGCGAAGCCTTTGTCTACGAGCCGCACCGCCACTCCGGCCTCTCGGCGAGTAGAAAACAATTAGCATCTAAGCTAGACCACTCACGTCATCTGTGAATGAACACGTAAGGCCGTTGCGAGTGGATGCTATAGCAGGCAAGACCCATAGCGTCAGAGCTGCAAGCAAGCCAAAAGTCACCAGTTTACCATGAGCCACCGCGCCCCGCCCGTAAGAAAACTAGTTGAACGAGTGAAAGGCCGTCTAACTTGGCTGAGGAGGTCTCAGTAGGCTGGCTCGGGCCTCGTTCGACCCACGCTTGGTCGTTTATGGCCGGTCGGGGTAGCCAGCACCAATTATCGTGCCTACATGCCCAGCCCACTTCTCATTAAGTACATTGCGCCGCGAAAATCTTCCTGCCTTGTGGACGGTAGGGATATAACTGCGCACTTCCTTGTATAAGTTTTTAGGAAGGAAAGTATCTTAAGTAGGTTTCTATCTACAAGTTTTGTCTGAAGTCAACGAAAGAGGGGTAGCCTAGTTAGTTTTATAAAGTTTTTTGAAGGTATTTGTAGTGTCGTCGTCGTTATCCACTGACGAGATAGGGTTTCCTTTACGAAGGAGATTTTGAGCTTTGGTTAACGTACTTACTAACATAGCGTCTTAAGGTGGTAACTCACGGTATGGCGCGAAATTCAAATTTTTTCACGTTTTTTAATTATTTTGGCGAAAGTATTCAACTTTAATAAAGTTTAAATGAATTCGCGTACGTAAAAACCAATCTCCCACATTGTGATATATCGTTTTTGAAAGACAGAGTTACCGATTTTGTGTATATTCACACAAAATCTGTAGGTCTGTCTTCCAAAAACGTTGTATTACAATGTTGAAGAAGGTTTTTTACATACGCGAATTCATTATAACTTTAATAAAAATCAATACTTTCGCCAGAATAAATAAAACACGCGAAAAAATTTGAATTTCGCGCCATACCGAGAGGGACCACCTTAATAAGTGGTAAGGTCCGATCCAGATCAGCATCGAAAAGGTAAGTAAGACCTACGTTTAAAACGTCAAATCATTATTCCTCAAGTAAATTTTTGACTTTCAATCGGAAGGTGACTCCTGCATGTTAAACGCTATTCTAGAAAAATCGTAGGTGTAAAAGTTGTGATTAGTTTTCGTTAACAAGCATCTCTTCGAAATGATAGTATCGAACTCCGATTTTTTTTTAACCAAGACGAAACCTTATATCGATGGCCCCGACCACATGATTTGCTATCCACAGCAGCATGGGCTTTATGTTATGTCATTGTCCTATATGCTTAGCACATTCTCTGCCACAAACCGTCTTTTACCATGCTCCATCACTACCAATTTTCGAATTTTATACGACACGACAAAGTTAACAAATTATGTAGACCATCAATTCCTAAAATAATAGAAAATCCGTTTTCCAACAATCATTTATTTCTTTCAATGTGTGTACATACAGGTGAAACCCTGTAGGGCCTAGCAAATTAATGTTATCTACTGAAATTTATAGAACTTAAAATAACAATACAAAAATTTTGTTTTCTAAGTACTAGCATCGCATCAATACTTCCTATCAGGTTCTTTAGAAGAAAAAAACTAACCCTTTTAAGTTTCCTATGATAAACTAGACTTTAATAGGTAGGTCCTGACAGTCCGTCCATCTGTCGTCACCAGCGACCGTCAGTCAGTCACCTGTGCTGAAGCCGTTCCTTCCACTCGGCTGCACTTCCTGAGTTCCTGACCAGTAGGCTCGTGCGCAATGTTCGGGACACGCGCCCGGCAAATAGCTCTAATGTATTATGTTTGCAAAGTGCAGATGGGGCAGCAGAGTAAAACCTTTATTGAAACTACTAAATGGGTTAATATCCTAACTCTGTGAATCATTATCTACAGAAATATGGCAAACAGGAAAGATTCAATTGTTGTTTGTAATGTGCAGATGGGACAGCAGAGTAAAACCTTACGATAATATATATGCCTCTGTTAGATAAGATCATTACCTGCACTTTCTACAATACACCAATAAAATAAAAAGGAAAGATTTGATTGCTTATTAAAATCTTAGTGGCTCCGAAGCTACAGGGCTGATCAGAAAAAATATTTCACTATCTTCAGTTATTTAGAATTCCTACCTACCTATACCTCTAGAATATTTTCAAAAAAGTTCGGAACCATCAAAAACACGACCTTGCTAGTAGTACAGTGGTGGTGTTGTACGGCGTAACACTTCCGATTTTTCTGTATTGCAAAATAGATCTTGTTCTTTAGTAATAAAGTCTAGGGCGAGACCATAGTCAAATCTGTTACACCGTCATAGACCGCCACTGTACCAAGTACCTAAGCCGGATAAGCTAATAATTAAAAGAAAATACAATAATCAATGTAACTTATATTAACAGTAAATCCAAAGAAGACTGTTACAAAATGAAGATGCGACAAAGCAGTAAAACACAAAATTCTAGTGAAATTCCGTCAAAGTGGCGCCGACATCGGAGACCGTGGCTAATTGTACACCGTACCAGATGGTCGTACCAAAACTAGCACGATCGCCGCTCGAGTAGGTACAGAACTAAAATAACAAAACAAACGAACAACTTAATTAATTATCTGGCTACTCTTGCGCAAGATTGCGTAACCTTGCCCTTTGTGTGAGTTCAGGTACGTGTTTACTAACTTAGGATAGGAAGAATATGATAGTTCCATTTCAACATCACCGTTCTTCCCTACCTAGGTATTTAGGTGTCTTACAGCATTAGGGTAAGGGATTTCAGGACATTAAAATTTCCACTATTGTCATTTGCAACAGTGGCACATTTGTTTTTTTCTCTTTGTGTAGGTAATAATTTTATAAGGATTGAGTGTGTCTTTAAAAAAAAAAACTTTCTTTCTTTCTTTCTTTTTCTATATCTTTTTATCAGTAAGTAGATATTATTTTTCCCGATGTACTTACTGTTCAAAACCTCGTTAAAATTTTGTACAAAAAACAATACACGTGACACCTGCCTCCATCGATCACATGCCGCGAACACGCGCTATCGACTCATCTCGATTCTCGACTCAACAGCTCTCGATTGAAGTGGCTTCCTTTTGTCTTGGACGCACGAGTCGATCGATTATGGTGTAATGTGGTAATCGATCTGGTGTCATAGGTACTTGGAGCTTCCCTGGTGGCATGGCTTTGTTTTTTTTTTTTTGTGGCTTATTGGCTCAATTTTGGTACTGGCTGGTTTGGTTAGTAAAATTTAAAATGTTGAGTCCAATTCGATAACGTTTTCGTTTCTAGCCACCAGAACCAACATCACGATAAAATTTTAGCTTTAAGAAAATTTAGTTTCTACAGAATTTTCTTCATAACTAATTGGCTCCCCCATCCTCACTCCATCTCTCGTATCTCCATAGGTGCAAAAAGCGACCAAGGAACACCAGAAAGACGGGAAGCAGCGTCCTTCGTTAAAAACTAGAAGACGCCTGCCAAGCCAAGCGACGGTTATAGATATCCCCACTCGCAAAATCATTGTCTTTTTGACAATCTACATACATGAATACACAACGTCACGCCTGTATCCCATCGGGGTAGGCAGAGAAGAGACAATTGATTTCCACTTGCTACGATCCTGACACACTTCTTTCGCTTTTTCTACAGTCATAAGCCTTTTCATACACGCACGTCGGTTTCGTTAACTTTTCACGCGGCCTTTCCTCAGAATGTCACCAATCTATCCACCAAGCTATATAGCTTATGTCCAAAAGTAAACGTTGTTCGGCTGAAATGATAAATGGCAAAGTAAAATAGCAAACCGCATCGTCAAATCTAGTACACAGATTGGTAGTAATATCATTTAGCAAGTAATAATTGCACTGGGTACAGGGTCCGTGCGGGTCGAATGCGTTCGAGACAGCCCGTGGGAGCCGCCGCCGACGACGACGGAAGAAAGCTTTGTTTAGATCAGACTTGAATTGTCTAGATAAGATGATATGTTATAGCGGGATTACCCTAGCTCTAGACCTAAATGTAAGAATGGTTTTGTTTAGTTTCAAAATAAAAAAAAAACTTTTTTCAATATAGGATACAAGATATCACTTATTTAAAGTCAATCTACACATCTAATCTAATTGCTATTGATAGCTTATTTGGTAAAGTATCCTGTACTGTGAGAGGCGAGGTAGTTCAGGGTGCCCACCAATTGGCTCAGTGTGTTGCCTTAGAACAATGGTCGCCCGGAGAGGCCCCCAAACGAGCCCTCCTCTGTCAAACGATTCTACTTCTTTCATATATCGGGGTCAGCTTAGCTTGTGGGGATTTTGTTTTTAAGGTACCTACTACTCGTCCCGGGACCTTATTAATATGACTATTCCGTCCGTCCGTCCGTCTGTCAAAGGCACTTATCTCCGAAACGGCTGATTAAATCTTAATAAAATGTTTGCATGATATTTTTCTTGTGGTCTAACGAATACTAACAAATATTAAAATCTTTACTCAAGTTTTTTTAAATTTTCTGGTAACCTAAATTGTGACAATATTACTAATACCAAATCTAACAACGGATACTCTGGTGGTGATTAAAATAACTCTATTTGATAAAAAATACCTTCCATTTTTAGCGAAGCCTAGTAATTTTAATGTTAACCTTTCTTTAGGTTCTATAAGTAAGTAACTATAAGTACTTAAATCTAACATTATTTCGCTTTTTGTCTTCGTTGGTCATCAAAAGTCGAAGAAGACTCGTAGACAATCCGATGCTACCGAAAAATTGTTATAGATTTTTTGCTACCGCAATTATTAGCAATTTTACGGAGCTTTCCAACGCGACACTTTTATTGTGGAGAAACAGCTACTTACATTTTGCTGGATAATTTGTATCAATATATATAAAACTCTTCCGTTACTGACTGACTGACAGACAACCCAGAGCCGAAACTACTAGGGGTAGCGGGCTGAAATTTTGCACGTGGGTTTCTTGGTGAGTGTAGGTGGGCACTAAGAAGGGATTTCCCGATATTCCTACGGGAACAGGGAAAACAGGATTTTCATGTTTATGATAAATCTGCGCGGGAAAAACCGCGGGGCAGCCTCTAGTTACATAATAATGTAAAACTTACGTCTTTAAAACCCGTATTTCTTGGCTCAAAAAATTGGTAGGTTAGTATGCCCTGAATTTGGGTTAGGGTAAAACCAGTGTTGATTCATTACAGTTTAGAGATTCATTCATTCATTTATCTCAGACGAATCCACGGACGACGACGTCCACTGCTGGACATAGGCCTCTCCCACACATTGCCACACCGACCGGTCTTGATACTGATCCATTTTTACTCAATCTTCACCGTCGTCCTTTGGGAGGGAGTTAATTTTTTTTTTAAACTTATTTTTGCAATATTATTATTTCTGCGTAAACCAAGAAATATGTAGTAAATATAAAACGTTGTATAATAAGCGGTCGTCGTCACAGTGACGTCAGCGAGCCATAAAGCCGGTCTCCCACGCCGCAAAGCCTTTGCCCTGATGTTATGATTATTAAATTTATAGATTGATATAGCTTGCGCACATAAAGAAACGATCTGAAAATGGCGGCCGTTGTATGGGCTTTACTCTCCTCTCTTTTCTCATACATACTAATATTAGGCCGCCATTTTCAAATCGTGTTTTTTTTTATAGTTAAAATCATGCAAACAAAAACCGTTTTTGTGATGAAAATTAAGCGTGGTTCGTTAGTCTCGCTAGAACTCGAGAAAAGCCAGGCCGATTAGCTGATTTTGGTTTTGAAATGTTTCATCAAAATTATAAACTAGCTGATCCTGCTGAGAATCAAACCTTGGACTACCGAAATCACGGAATAAAACCGAAACCCGAAGCGACGGTAGCTAGAGCTAGTATTATACATTTTTTTATTATAATATTATTATAGGTATAGTACTTAAGGTGGTAACTCTCGCTATGCCGCGAAATTCAAATTTTTTCGTGTTTTTTATTTATTCTGGCGAAAGTATACATTTTTAATAAAGTTTAAATAAATTTGCGTATGTAAAAAACCATCTCCCTCATTGCAATACAACGTTTTTGGAAGACAGACCTACAGATTTTGTGTCTAAGGGGTAAAAGGCCAAAAAACAAGTTCCTTGAATATACACAAAATCGGTAACTCTGTCTTTCAAAAACGATATATCACAATGTGGGAAATAGGTTTTTACGTACGCGAATTCATTTAAACTTTATTAAAAATGAATACTTTCGCCAAAATAATTAAAAAACGTGAAAAAATTTGAATTTCGCGCCATACCGTGAGTTACCGCCTTAAACAATTGATCATCGAGAGAATTCATGTAAAACATAGAAGTACTGCGATAGGAATGCGGTCGCGCGCGATCTATCCAGCGTTACTCTAGTGAATATTACTCAGTAGCGTAAGATTTGCGCGTCATTAGTGCAATTGTCGTCTAAGCAGGATGCGCGTTATCACCTCCATGATGCGTACGCGCATTGACGTAATATTTGTGAGTTACCCAAAAACCGGAAATACCCAACTTTTCTTATATATTTTTGTAATTTTATAACAATAAAGGGTACTTAAAAAGTTTTCTTTTCTACTTCTTCTTCTTCTCAGCCGAAAAGACGTCTACTGCTGGATATAGGTCTCCCCCACTGATTACCACAAGGATGAACATGGTGGGTGGGGTGATGCCATGATCGCCAAGCTTGGCAGTGGCAGGCACGTTGGCGATTGCAGTAGGCTGTATATAGCTGTTTAAATTTCTCAAATAAGGCCCTTCATTTGTAAATTACCTAAGTAAGTAAAATTTTCCTATATTAGAGGATTTTAAGGAATTTTTTGCTACTTTTTGTTAAAAACATAAAAAATAAACCTTAGTTATTAATTGTTCCTATATAGAGGATGTTAATTTTTTTGATACTTTTTGTTAAAAACAAAAAAAATTGATATTATAGCACGCGCGCGCAGGATTTGGTGGCATTTTGGGGTCGATGCGGTAATGACATCCGTTATTGGTAGCGTTGGCTCTGCCCACCCCCGTTGACCCAGATTTACCCCACGGAACTGATTAAGTATATTTTTATTAGATCTTTGGTAATATAGGATATACTTATAATACTAAATACTTATCCTTATGCCCCAATAACCCTAGTACAGTGGCGGTCTAGGTCGACGTAACACATCCGGTTTTTCTGTATTGCAAAATAGCTCGGCTAAACGTGGGTCCGGCTCTTGAGCTGGTGCCTCTGCCTAACCCTTCGGGGAATAAAAGGCGTGAGATTATGTTATGTTATGCAAAATAGCTCTTGTTCTTTGGTAATACAGTCTATGATGCACGAGACGATAGACAAATCTGTCACGCTGTCTTAGATCGCCACTGTTCATAAAGAAATAGAATAGAATAGAAAACCCTTTATTGCATATAATTTAAGATACAAAAGTACATTAATACATTCAGGGTATGTATTAATGCATGTCCTCATGCAGTGTCCTTCCACAGCTTTCGCTAGATCGTCTGACTAAATGTTGGGGGACAGGGGGGGGGGGGTCTGCCTACTCATCACTTGCAACTAAGAAAGTGGCAATAGACATTAGCTTTGCGATAAGAAGAAGAAGCTATTTATTGTTAACCCAATTTGCAACATCCTTCAAGGGTCACTAAGTTTTGAGTGCTTTTACCAATGTGATACCATCTACCATATTTGTACAGTGGCGGACACGATCGGCGTAACACTTCCGGTTTTTCTGTATTGCAAAATAGCTCTTGTGCTTTGGCAATAGCCTTAGTTTAGAATAAATATATTTATTTTTCAAGAAAATATGATTCAAGCATCGCAGTAAACTGGCTCTTAAGTAGTATGAAACCTACTATTAAGTAGTAGTAAAAAAGTAGTGTTATATTTGATTGTTACAGGTAAATTATTCTAAATGTAAATAATAAGTATTTTTTTAAATATTTTATTATTATTGGTATTTTTTGCTCCTATGTTTGCCTTCAGATGCCAATATAATTAATTGTAAGTACAGTGGCGGACACGGTCGGCGTAACACTTCCGGTTTTTCTGTATTGTAAAATAGCTCTTGTTCTTTGGTAATACAGTCTAGGGCTGACGAAACCATAGACAAATCTGTTACGGCCTCCTAGTCCGTGACTGTACCACTTGTCGTTGTTGTATCTTGTATCTTTATTCAATCTTTAATCCTCATAACTAATTACAATAATAATGTTAATACAAGATTTATTACAATTTGAGTCAGTGTGTCGTGTGACGTCACATCCTCTGTCGAAACGGAACTGGATTGAGTAGGAGGACACAGTTTGTCAGTTGTCCTGTTCTGAGCTAAAGTTAGGGTATATTCACATTGAAATGGACCGGGAATGGGCTTTGCGCTATTATATACAACCATAGCATTATTTTAGTATTAATTAAGTTCTATAAAATAAACACCAGGTCGACGTGGAATGTTGGTGCAGTATTAGTTTAGAATAAGCACTAAGTAATTTATCAAGTACTAAGCACAAAATCACAAAGAGCAATGGAAAGGGCTATGATCAAAGTTCAGTAGAATCATTTGACAGAGGAGGGCTCGTTTGGGGGCGTCTCCAGGCGACCATTGTCGTAAGGTAAGGCAAACATTTGTTTGCCTGAGCCAATTGGTGGGCACCCTGAACTACCTCGCCTTTATCAGTTTAAGGTACTTTACGAAATAAGGTATCAATATTAATTGGATTAGTCTAATTGAATTTCAATAAGCGATATCTTGTATCCTGTATTGAATAAATCATTTTTTACTTTACTTTTTTTACTTTTTACTTTCCGCCGTGATCGAATCAGAAATTATGAGGTCCGCAGCTGAACTAAAATCACCGAAATAGGCAAAATAATTTCAAAATTTGCAGGGTAAGGGTACATTGCTCGAAGAACAGATGGTAGCTAAGTGTCGAAAACTTATCGAGTTGAGCTCACCGAAAGAGATGCAGAGTAAGTAGTAGGACCCACAAAAAAGCTGGTCAGACGACCTGGTGAAGGTTGCCGGACTAACTGGATACAGTGTGGCCTATGTCCAGCAGTGTAGGTCTTTCGGCTGAGATGATAAATAAGTAAGTATTTCTCAATACACCGGATAGCCCACAAAGGTCCCAGTTGTAATGAGAATCTACCTTAACACCTTCTGACCTACTTAGCGCGCATATTAAGAACCCTGTTTGGCCCTTTTATGACACTTTATGACCATTAGAAGAAAGACATGTATTTTTTTCGCTATTGGCGCCTTAAAGGTGTAATAGGTAAAACTCGTAAATTTATAACATAAAATAAAATCTAATAATGTTTCTAAAAAAGTACAGCTCATTATTACAGCCTCATTTGCAATAAGTATAATAATTTTCGCCTTCTTCATGTTCTCATTTTTGACCGACGAAAAAAAAAGGAGGAGGTACTCAATTCGACACAGTGCATCCGGGGAAGTTATAACATAATTTTAAGGGTGTATTCTATGATCAATTTCATCGATGAAAACACCCCATATGGGGGGTCGCAGCCTCACCCTCCCCTCAGTATGATGTTTTTAATTTTTTTTTTGCAAAAGTCGACCCCGCCTACTTTTAAATTCACAGTTAAAGATCTAAGGTTCACAGAACCTTCATTAAGGTCTTGATCGAAGGCTAAGTAGTTAGGCTAACTAAGTTACTAACAAAATAACCAAGTATTACTTTTACTTTCTTTTTTAAAGATGATAAACCAAAAAAAAAAATTTTTTTTTGTACATTTTTTACGGTTTTTCAAAGTTTTCACAAAAAAAAATCAGATACTTTTTTTATTTTTTTGTGTTTTATTGTTAGCTTTTGAGTTGTTCTCCAAATTGGTATTAGATTTATTTCTCTACGTCTATTACTTCAGAAATTATCAACTACCAAAAAGATCCTTCGCTTTTGCCTTTTAATTTAAGATTTCAGTTTAACCCACTTTTATTAAAATATAAAGTCAATATTTAATTCTTTTGTTAGTTATTTTGGTAGCCTAACTACTTAGCCTTCGTACAAGACCTAAATTAAGAGTCCTTTTACGCGAACAGTGGCGCCACTTTAGAAAATTTTTTTTTTTTCCAAAGGCTTTTTTTCAGAAAAAAGTGCTCCCTTGTGCATAAAATCTTGGTCCCTAGTATTTTTTTTAAGTATTTAAAATAATATCTAGGTTTAGAATGTTTATGGATTACTGTTTTTTGGCCACTTTTTAGCAACAAACAGTAAAAAATAAATAAAATTAAAATCTTAAAATTACTTGGTATACCCTACATTACTTTAAGAACTTAGTAATTCGATTATTATTTTATGCTTTTCAGTTTTTTTTTTCGGCGGTTTTATTTTTTGATAAAAAGTTTTATGTATTGAATTTTTGCTCCAGAGGACAAAAATAATTAAATATTGCAATATGGCCATAATTACTAATTACCCACAGCTCTGCTGCGTTCTATCTGCCTATAAAAATAACCCTTTTACCTTATTTCCATGCCTTGTCCATGAAGTATTACGTTTTCGTGCTTAAATGACTGTGCACTAACATTGTTGTTTTTACCTATGAGTAACGTAAATATCTAGTTTTTTTCGTTTTCCTTGTTACACGATTTTTCTTTGTATTGTAATTTTCGTATCGCCAAATTCACGAAATATTATGTCTGATGTCTGATCTTAGCTATCAATGGCTATCAATAATTAAAGAAGCGGAAGGAATGTAGCATTTAAATTTGGAAATGGATCGCGTCCGCTTTGTCTAGATCAGACCATGTGGGCCAAGGAGGCGGCAATTACAGCTGATTGGCCCAACTACACGGTTCTAGGTTAACTGGCCAGTAAGAAAACAAAAATCTGGAGAAAAAAAAAGAATAAATTATTTTTAATTAAAGTGTTTTTGCCGTGTTTAGCGCTCTTTTTGTGGCTAAACTGTACGTTCAATATTTTACAGTAATGAAGCATTTTTTTTGTCTGTAATTATTTTTTGTTGTATGCAACCGTTTAGTTCAATTAATGAAGTTCGTGAAATGTATAGGTAAAATAATGAAGGGTAAATATGTTTTTAAAAATTTTATTACGTTACCCTATGGTATGCGTTCGGCGTCTTATTATTAAGTCATCCTATTTCGCAAGAAGAGCAACGTGGTAATTTTGAAAATAAAGATAGAAAATATACAATAAAATGGAGTAATTCTACGAAAATAAAGAATAAATAGGACCTATCGCTATCGGGCCACATGTTCTAGTTACAACAAAACAAGCACTGCACGTGCAAACAAGGTTTTACGAAAAACAATTAGATAAGAAAGGATTACAGAAATATCATTGTATTGTTATTCTTACCTTTGGTTTACAACTGGTTTATTTTGTTACACCTTGTAATTTGAAACGTAGATAAGGCAGCAGAGCCCCCAAAATTCAGTATTCAGTCGCCCTGGGGGAGGTGACAGTTGTACTGCACAAGACCGGTCTTCGTGTGGCGATCAGTGGGGGAGTTTTATGCCCAGCAGTGGATGTCTTTCGGCTGAGATACCTAATGGTGATATGTGGATCCATTTGTATTCGATTTTTCCTTTTGTTATCATTAGTTCATGTAATAGTAGCATTATTTCTTGTAATATGAATGATTTTAGTGTAACGTAGCATTCTTCCTAGAGCCAGTTTACAGCGACGCTAGCGCCATTCGCGAAAAAAAAAAAACTTCTAAACTAAGGCAAATATTGAAAATGTGGCACAGTATGGCACTAGATAATGTAGCCTAGTAATTTTTGGGGCACTGTTGTATAGCTTTTGAATTGAAGACCAAAGAAAGCTACAAAGTGTTGTTAAAAGTTGCCACTTTTAGGAACAATCTGTGTATAATTTTGTTCTTTAAAGCTATGACTACTTTACTGTGCTCAAAAAATACTAAGCAAGATTATCTCGTGTCATACTGTGCCATATTTTTGATATTTGCCTTAGTTTAGAGGATACAAAATTTTTCGCGAATGGCACGAGCATCGCGGTAAACTGGCTCTTAAAAATCAGAAATACAGTTTTTCGTTTCACTATTCATTCATAAGTTTTTGTTCATCAAAGTCTCGCAACTCTCAGGATGCAATAAAGTAACACCTGAGTTGTTGTTTTCTGGACAATTGTCCTAAATACAAAGACAACGGCCGCCCCGGATGACGAATTGCCAAAAAAATTGGACAAGCAAGACTGATAACGATTTTAGCAATAAATGCTTCCGTGGTTCCGTCCGTCAGAGGTTTTAAATTTTTACATTCTAATGTCACTAAAATAAAATTTTAATAGACACTTTATTGCAACTTCCGCTTAACAAATTACGTCGCAAGTAGGTAGATATCTATTTCGATATTCTATCGATATTTTTGTTGTTGTTGGATCCTATGGTACCCCAGTGGTACAAAGGGCCTTCGTGAGACGTCGCCATCCGCCCCTGTCTTGCGCCTCGCGCTCCGCGTCCCTCCATTTTTATTTCTCCAGTTTATTTTTTGGGTTATTATTGATTGAGTGATTGATTGTCAATCTATTCAATCATTCATAGTCGACACATTTGTCAAACATCTGACAGATCTGTACCGAGTTGCGTCCTCGCACGTTATACTAATCGGTACAGATCTGTACCGGGTTGAGTCATAGGGTTGGACTTACCATAATTAGAATTTATAAATAAAAAATTGGTTCTTTGATTGCAATGCCCTTTATCGCTTAGAGCAATTTTTTCTAGTCAACCCTTTGCTAGGAAACAATTATGTTAATATTTTTGCAATTTCCATTTTTATTGCATCTTTTTAGTTCAGCATGAAAATTTAAATAGAAAGGAAAGCGACGGGAGTGGAGTTGGGCTTTAATGTTCCAAGTCCAAATATTCGTGGGTCTCTTAATAAGATTTAAAATCCACGCACATAAAGAAACGATTTGAATATGGGGGCCGAGCGCACGCTATCTCGCGTATATCAGTATGAAGGAAGAGTAAAGAAGAGAGACAGCCCATACAACGGCCGCCATTTTCAAATCGTTTCTATATGAGCACAGGTTATGCCCATTGACTAATGAACCCTAAACTAGTAAGATAACAAGTGAAATAATTCGGATGCCAGCGCGCACTTTCGCACGGTCCCCAATAAAAAGGCCGGTCCTGTAACAAAAGTACCACAATCACACCTCAATACACCTGTGGCGCCATTGTACTGATACTAAATAATAAATGAATGAATAGATAAACAAGTGAATGAGTTTTTTTAGAAACTCTTTCATTCATAAATTTGCCAGTTTGTAATTTAAACTCTCGGTATGGCGCGAAATAGCGAGAGTTAAAATTACCACCTTAAATAAATCCTACGTGTGGTATCACTGTATGTGTCGATTTGAAAATTGTATGGGCTGTCTCTCTTCCCTTAAACTAATATACGCGAGAAAGCATGCGTTCGGCCGCCATTTTCAAATCGTTTCTTTATCTGCGCGGCTTATACATTTTGACTACGGCGACTATCGACTTAGTGTGAAGCGTGCATTGGTTTGTTGAAGGAAAGCGGCTGCGCTGATCACCAACTCTAGTCTCTTTAGCTCCTTAGTGTCGTAGGGACGGCTGACCGACACGACTGACGAGGAACTACAGATGCAGGACCCACAACCTTCCGTAGAATGCTATCAACCAGACCAGTCCACCGAGCCAACGATGCTCCATGGAGCACCCAGAAGACGACATACACCTAACTATCATGGTTAGGTTTATGTGGGGGTACCTGTACGACAGTCACGGCCTCCTCAGCGTAACACAAAATGGATACAAATTGCCGGGGTGATGATCTGATGATACATAGGCAGGATCACGACCATCCTTGAGAATATTTTCCTTTTTCTGGACGCCATTCTGAATTTTCTTTGGGAGGGTAGCATCTAAACTATAACTTCTTCAGCGTAACACTTCCGGTTTTTCTGTATTGCAAAAAGGCTCTTGTTATCTGGTATTACAGACTAGTAAGCACAAGACCAAAGACAAAAGTGTTACGCTAAACGAGTCCATGACTGTACATTATGTACATAAGTGGCTTGCGTCAGTTCAGTGGCCATTACTCGTTTAGATAAACATCAAATGAACTATTGAAAATATCATCCTCACCTAAAGTATCAATAAATTCAATTAATAATTACTTCGCCAACATTGGCAAAGATCTTGCTCTAAAATTTAATAATGTTCATGGTCGTTCAGACACTTATTCTGCTGTACTTTCGGATATCCCTCCCACGAAGCCTATCCAGTCTCCTTCAAATTCTCTCGGCTTGCTAAGAGCAGATTTAACCGACATTGAAAGTATTATTAAAGGATTAAGAGGCGATTGTGCTGCGGGTTTTGATAAAGTTCCATCTAAAGTTATTAAGGATGCTAAGTGTTCTTTAATCCCTGTTATCACACACGTAGTTAATCTGTGTTTGTCTTCAGGTGTGTTTCCGAAAATCTTTAAGAAGGCATTAGTACATCCCATCTACAAAAATGGAGACAAAAAACTCTGCAACAATTATAGGCCCATATCCGTACTTCCGGTTATGTCAAAGATCCTCGAAAAGTACTTAAATTCTGCGCTAGTCAGTTTTATGGATAGACATAACACCATATCTGAAAATCAGTATGGTTTTAGACGCAATAGATCCACTGAAGATGCTGTCTGCGCTTTGACCAACGCAGTAGTCAAAAATTTAGACGCTAAAAGGAAATGCCTAGGAATATTTCTAGACCTTTCCAAAGCATTTGATACTGTGTCAATACCACTTCTTCTAAAGAAAATGGATTTGATAGGAATACGTGGACTCCAAATTTTTGAGGATTACTTAAGAGACAGAACTCAGTGCACAAAAATAGGCAACTGGGTTAGCTCGGAGAAAGCTGTTGAATATGGTGTTCCGCAGGGAAGTATTTTGGGCCCAACTCTGTTTCAAATCTACGTTAATGAGCTCTGTCAATTAATACTGCCTAACTGCGAAATTTTCACCTACGCAGACGACACGGCTCTTATCGTACATGGTTCAACTTGGGATGAAACTAAGTTGATGGCGGAAAAATGTCTTCGCTCAGTCTCAAATTGGCTTTCCATGAATATTCTCTCCCTTAACTTAGCAAAAACTCAATATGTGCCTTTTTCTTTTAAAAAATCATTTGGCCCTTCTCCACAATTTAAATTATTCGCTCATACAAAGAGCTGTTCATCAAATACAGACTGCCCTTGCATGGCTGTAGAAAGAACAACTTCTATAAAATACTTAGGTGTCATTATCGATCAATGCCTTAACTGGCGCAAGCACATTGAAATGGTTTCAGGTAGGGTTCGAAAACTTTTCCCCATAATTAAGAATTTGAGACGCGTTCTTGATTGTGCAACACTAAAAATGGTTTATCTTTCTCTAGTACAACCTGTGATATCCTATTGTATTCCAGTCTGGGGAGGTGCAGGGAAGACAATAATTATAAGAGCTGAAATGGCCCAAAGAGCTGCCCTTAAAGTTATGCTCTCTAGGTCTTTTCGAAGTCCCACTGAACAGCTCTACGCTGATTGTGGTTTCCTAACGGTTAGGCAATTGTTTATATTGAGGTCTATTCTGAGAAAGCATAAGCTGTCGCCTAGGATTCAATTAACTCAGGATGCCAGAAGGGTTAAGCTCCCCAACGACTTTCACGTTAGTTGTCGAACACATCTAGCCAATACATCTTTTTATGTCATGAGTGGGTTCCTCTATAATAGATTAAATAAATATATTGATATATATAATTCAAACTTAAATGAATGCAAGCGAAATGTTACTGAATTTTTAAAAACACTAAATTATAATAAAACCGAAAAATTGTTAAGTAGAAAAGATTTTAGACGATAATATATATATTTTTTTTTTCTTGTATTTTCTAAATTATTAAAATTATTGATTTATTCATTTCTTTAGTTCGTAAGTGAACTGGAATAAAAATTATTTTATTTTATTGCACTGTTATAGCTTTCTGACCACACCGAACCCCTATCCTTTAAGATACAGGTTTACCTAGTTTAAAGGATAGGATAACTACCACTGTAGCATTTTCTTTTAAAGCCTTTTAACAATCCTTACTTTTGTATTAGATTAAGGCATGTTAGTTTAGTCTATTTGGCTTTCAATAAATTATTTTATTTATTTATTTATTTATTTTAGATTGGGAAATTGGTATGAGTCAAGGAGATAACTCGGACAGGTAGGTAGGAAGGATGTTTGGGCGTAGTGAGTGACTAACATCCTGCAGGTCTAGTTAAATTATTGGGAGACTACTTATTTCAAGAGATCTTGAATTCTCTCATCTAACTATATTTCAATATACAGCATAAAATTACCACAACCCCATCATCTCCACTCATGGAGAAGAGTCGCAAAAAGAGACTAAGGAAACACCTGGAAGACGAGCTGAGCAGCAATGTCATTTAGCGAGAAACTTAAGAGCCATACTGCGATCGCCATCCCGCTTGTCAAGCGTGGCGAATTCCCAAAATCTCTGGCGACTGATTTCCATCTGATGTCTATCGGTTCTAATTAAGAGGCATAGCACAGCTAAAGTAGCGCTACCCGCGAAAAAAATCCATATCTTCTATACTAACCGTGTTATTCATAAAGATACAGTAGATTTTAAGTAGCGTTACTGGAGGTCTACTTCTCTGGTTTGTTGTACGGTAAATACGTGACATCCAGTCTAAATTGGCATACGTCAAATAACTAAAATGCTCTTTAACTTATAGTATCTTTATATCAAAAATTTGGAACAGTATTTCCAATAGATAATGTAGCATAGTATTTTTAAGGCACTGGACACTTTTGGCAACAATCGGTAGCTTTCTTTGGTCTTTAACCTAATAAAAGCTATACAAGAGTGCCCTAAAAATACTAGGCTACATTATCTAGTGGAATACTGTTTCAAATTATTTATTTCTTTATTAAAATATCTTCTAAAGAAGATATTATTTCTTCCGCGCGTAGCACTACCTTTAGTTGTGCTATGCCTCTTAATGAATTATTGTTACTTAACAAATGTTAGTGTCTAATGTTATGTTCAAATGATCTGGTTAAGCTAAATCCCTCCAGGAAGGTAAATCCGACAGTTTTCACAGCTTCAGTCATTGTGTAATCCATTGAGGCATATTTCCCACGGCGTGCTATCAAGCCTCGCCCAAACAAAGCTATCTTGTTCAACGGCACAGCTGTTATCTAGGGAATGTATTTAGTGTTTTTGTATGCCTTTTTTGGTCACTCTAGGAAACATTTTTAACCGACTTAAAAAAAAAAGGTTATCAGTTTCACCTGTATGTAATTATGCATGTTTGTCCGTGTTTATCTCCAGTTTGGCTGAACCTATTTTGATGCGGTTATCACAAGCAGGAGAAGGTTTTAGATCTAACTATATAGGTAGATAGATTAGAACTTGTATCCCCATCAAGCATGTATCGGGTTAGGCAGATACAATGATTTAAAATTCCAGAACGTTAACAATACATAGTAGATATCTTAGGTTTCTAACCCAAAGTCTACACAACAGTATACTAAAAAGCCCTAATCAAGATTTTCTAGTGCCATTTACAGGATCATATTTAAAAAGCTTTTTTTTTTATCGCGTGGGCGCTAAATAATCTACTTCATATATATAAAAATGAATCGTGGTTTGTTAGTCTCGCTAAAACTCGAGAACGGCCGGGCCGATTTAGCTGATATTGTTATTCAAATGTTCTTAGTAGTCCAGGGAAGGTTTAAAAGGTGAGAGAATATGGAATAATGGAGGGAAAGTTAGTAAAAATGATAATTGAATTTTTCAATAAAAAACTGTAAGGCGCGATACGAAGTTCGCCGGGACAGCTAGTCATTTTTTTTTGTCCTAAAGTATTGGGACTCTTAATTTTAAAAGACCATCCCATGCTTGGTTTTTCACAATTAATTTTACTATTTTCGTGTTTGCTAGTTCAAAATAAAATTTAAAACAACTGCCCCCGCAGCACGACGGACCATTTGTCGAATCTAACTGTCACTTTTAATCACTTTTGACATTTCAACGCTGGAAAATGTATGGAGATGATCGACAAAAGTGACAGATAGATACGACAAATTCGACAAATTGTCCATCATGTTACCGCCGCTGGAGTGCAATACTTCGTAATCGTGTCGAAAATTAGGCCAACGTAGGCGCCAGCATCTAGGAATTATTGTATGAATTGTATGATTGCCCCCTGATTGAGACATCCTACTGTACTGAGGTGTTATTTGCACGGTAGATACCTACATACATAACGTACATTATTTAAAGCGATGTATGTTGCGTAAAAATAAGGTGAAATCCGAACCATAAAATTCTTCGGTAAAAACTGTTTGCAAAGACTATTCTTTCCCTTTCAACTCAAACGTTAAATCCGTACTCCTATACGGATGCGAAACCTGGCTGGTCAAAAAAGAAATCACCAAGAGCCTTCAGATCTTTGTGAACAAATGCTTACGGCGTATTTTAAAGATACGTTGGCCACAAACTATTTCAAATGTGCGACTGTGGGAATTGACCAGCCAGAAACCGATAGAGCAGGAGATTTTAATGAGGAAATGGCGTTGGATTGGTCACGTGTTGAGGAGAACCAACGATCACATCTCCAAACAGGCTCTGACATGGCACGCATCCGGTAGCAGAAGGCCAGGTCGCCCTCGCATCACCTGGAGGAGATCGGTGGAGAAGGAGATCGCAACAACTGGTCTCAAATGGCGGGACCTGGAGGAGGCAGCCCAGGACCGTATAAAATGGAGAAAATTACTTCGAGCCCTTTGCCCTTGATGAGGGGCTATAGGAAGAAATCATCATCATCATTCTTTCCCTTTCGAATATATGGTTTAGTTAAAATTCAAATTGGCAAAACGTCAAATTAATGCAACTGATTCAGATAGCCAGATGTCATAATCATCATCGCAGCAGTGCCGCGCGTCACACAAGGCGCAGATAAAGCTATTTCCTGCGCCTTGTGCGAACTTCTAAACTGCGCCCTGTACGAATTTCTATAACTCCGTCCTTGTTTTTTAGGCATCTGGGAAAAAAAAATCGTGGTTCGTTAGTCTCACTAAAACTTGAGGCGCCGGTCCGATTTAGTTAATTTTGGTTTTGAAATGTTCGTAGTATAGTCCAGGGAAGGTTTAAAATTTGAGAAAATATGGAATTAAGTGGAAGTTAGTAAAAGTAACAATTTTTTTTTTCCATTAAAAAATTAAAAACGTGATACGAAGGTCGCTGGGAAGTATTAAAACAAATCGTTGTTAGTTTGTCTTGCTAATATATGAGAACGGCTGAGCCTATTTGTTGATTTTGGATTTTTATATCGTATTCCAGGTTAAAACGCATTGTTGGTGCTGGTAATATAAGGTATTCTGTGAACATTTTTCCATATAAAATTGTAAGTAAAGCGATATGAAGTGTTACCGCATCTTGGACTGACAACGCTAGAAGCCTTTGCCCGCCGATCCACCTTCTCTCTGGCCGATCCCAGCGCCATCATGCGGCAAGGATGGACAACATATAATTGGTCAAGACGGGGTTTATTTATTACTAACTAATGTTTTACATCTAATCACAAATACTTTATTAGGTTTATTAGGTACCATAAATTATGTTTTAATTAATAACTTATAGTAAATTATCTAGATGTTTGTTTAGCAATGTGTTTCCAAAAGTTGGTTTGTAAAAGTACTTTGTTGAGGAAAGGCGGGAACAAGAGATGTCAATTGTCAATGTTGGATCATAAACACGAGAGGAATGAAAATTAACACGTGAAGGAGATTAAAATGTAAATTGTAAGGAAAGTGAAGTATTTAATTTTTTGCTCTAATATAAGTTTACCGGAACAGCTACCGTCTTATTCATAAAGATACGGTACATTTTAAGTAGCTTTACTGGAGGTCTACTTCTCTGGTTTGTTGTATGGTAAATACGTGACATCCAGTCTAAATTGACATATGTCAAATAACTAAAATGCTCTTTAACTTTTTATGAATAACAGGGCTAGTGTTTAATATTATAAGCATGTATATACCCTTAACTGACTGCCACGTGCGCGTTCCGCCGTCCTCGTGATACCAACTACAATAACAAAATTATCAAATTGGTCGGCGCCGGCGCATGATGGATCATTCGAACAACAGGACGAGGGGATCGCGCGTGATTGCGAAATGGATACAAATTGCCGGGGTGATGATGTGATGATACATATGCAGGACCATCCTTGAGCATATTTTCCATTTTCCGGACGCCATTTTGAATTTTCCTTCGGAGGGTACCTACTTAGCTTCTAAACTATAACTTTGATATGCTTGTGTTTTTAACCGGCGAAAAACAAAAAGGTTCTCAATTCGTCGCGTATTTTTTTTTGAACAGGTATGATATGAAGTACGAAGCCTCGAACTAAGGTGAATTAATTTTGATAATTTAAGATTCAAGTCAACTTGATAAATGCTATTTTTTTTGCAATTGTTCTGAATAGTCGCTACAGAGAAAAGAATCTTAAAATATATAAGTATTTAACTCAATATTTCCTTCTTTAGTGGAACTTGTGAACAATTACTTAGGTTCTTAAGAGCTAGTTTACGGCGATGCGAGCGCCATTTCGGAATAATAGTTAAGCCAAATATCAAAAATGTGGCACAGTATGACACTAGATAATCTTGCTTAGTATTTTTGAGCACAGTAAAGGTAGTCCTAACTTAAAAGAACAAAATGATACACAGATTGTTGCTAAAAGTGGTCACTTTTAGCAACACTTTGTAGCTTTCTTTGGTCTTTAATTTAAAAGCTATACAACAGTGCCCTAAAAATACTAGGCTACATTATATAGTGTTACATTATTTTTTTTGCCAAATTTTTGAATTTTGGCTTAGTTTCGAAGAAATTATCGTTCCGAAATGGCGCTGGCATCGCGGTAAACTGGCTCTTAAGTACCTCTACATAAAGAACAATATAAGGAAAACACCTAAAATGTAAACTTACATACGAAAATTCGTCGTAAAAAGCTACAACCCTCAAGGAGAACTTTTAATAGGTGTGTTACAGTTGTAATAAGTTATAACTTAAGTAGTTACGTCTTTTCTAATGGCGGATTTGTTATTAATGACTCGTTCTTGTTATAATTATGTAAATACAATGAATTTGAAATTCACGATGTTAAAAAAAACAAATAACGAAAAATTTCGCACGCTAAACGTTAAAACTCTTTAGTTCGATGCGTTAAAAATACGGAACCTATTAGACTTGTTTTTCGATTTTAGATTTTGACTTAAAATTAACAATAAGTTTCATCAAAACAGTGCTAAGTTGTTTCATAGGTACAGAGTTAGAGAGAGAGGTAGCTAGAATTAGAGTGTGGACAGAGATAAGTGTTTAGGGCAACTTACCAAGAAACAGGTTCTACCTAGTTAGGGGATCAAAGTGGAATGAGTTCTTATTATTAGTAGGTACCTATATAGTTTGTGGCATCTGATGCGCTATTTATTTAATAACTTAATTAAATTATCGAAACAATATTCTGTATGTACTTATATGTAAATTTTATCACAACGTAATTATCAATTTGCCAATAAGGTGTTCTTAAAACCAGTCCTAGAACAAAACAGCAAGTGTTACCGGCGCGTGCGCAGCTCCGGCAGATGCGTGTCATTACTGACAGACTGTCATTAGTTTTGACATTTGCCGTGATGAGGATGAGGACACGTGACTCTAGTGTATTCATAGTGGAATTCACGAAATATGTAATTAAGCGTCTTGTTTCTGGATAAATTTTATTTAATGAGAATTGTTTGGCTTTTCAAATTAAGTATGCTTACGACATTGTTGTTCGTAGCTTACGACTTATTAAACTCGGCAAACTTTGTACCGCCTTATCCATCACTATGTTGTACATTAATTATACATATAAACCTTCCTTTTGAATCACTCTATCTATTAAAAAAAACAGCATCAAAACCCGTTGCATAGTTTTAAAGATTTAAGCATACATAGGGACAGACGCGGGAAGCGACTTTGTTTTAAACTTTTATTTGAATATTATTGTACTAACCGCATATTTGTCGTATACAAACGTTGATGATATTATACTTGATTTGATTTAGATAAGTTTTAGAAGTGTTGGTTGTATGTAGTTTACTCTATAAATAATGTAGAGTAGAAGAACACGGGGGGAAGGTCTTTGCCCAGAAGCCCTGTAGGTCCGGGCGTAAGAATAGGTCTACGGTATCCCCTGCCGGTCGTACGAGGCGACTAAGGGTGTTATGCTCTAAGGTGTTTGGGGTCGCGGGTGTGAAAGGCGGGACCCGACACTTTCCTAAGCAACGGGAAATTCAAAAAAAATATTTTTTACAAAAATGGAACCCGTCTTCAATAAACTGACACATACATCAACTGAGCACTTCCTTTTTTTCGAAGTCGGTTAAAATAGGTACTAAAACCTTTTCCTGAATGTAACAAGTGCATAACTGAAAACCGCATAAAAATCGGTTCAGCCAAACGCGAGATAATCGCGGACAAACATACATATAAACATACATACAGGTCAAACTGATAACCTGCTTTTTTGAAGTCGGTTAAAAAAAGATGGAATTTACCCAGCAGTGCGAACAAAAAAAATGCTAAGTAGGTATTTAAAAAGGCTTTATTTAAAACCCACGACGATCAACGATTCGGGGAGGCAGCAGCTGCACTCCGCTATGCAAGTACAGTTCAGTTCCCGACTGCAGTGAGTAACTGTGAGTTGTTGCAGAGCTAGTTTTTTGTCCTCGATTGACTGCTGGAAGGCAATTCTTGCACACTCGATATTTTATCGTGTTGAGATATTTTGACAGTAAAGAACGGGCCGCACGCCCGGGCCGTATTTGCTTATTTTGACAGCCACTATAGTACAGTGGCGGACACGATCGGCGTAACACTTCCGGTTTTTCTGTATTGCAAAATAGCTCTTGTTCTTTGGTAATACAGTCTAGGGCTGACGAAACTATAGACAAATCTGTTACGGAGGACTCCTAGTCCGTGACTGTACCTAGGTCAATGTTAAAGTCATAAAACAGCGATCAATAGTAACTTTTGTATAGGTTTTTTGTTTAGAGAACACCAAAAGAATAAGTTTTTGTGATTTTTAAAATAAGAAAATATGGCCCCTGGACCCGTATTCTGTTATTTTAAAAATTGCAAAATTAAATTGCATAATAAATATAAATTGACAATTTTAATTTGCCATTTTCTAAACAAAAAATCCATAGTAAAAGCTAATTAGGATCGCTATAGTATGCAAGGATAGTGGATAAGTGTGGATAGGATAAGGACTTGTGCAAGTTCAATAGTGATCGTCACATTATCACATTCGATAATATATCGAGTGTGCTGGAATTGACTTCTAGGCCCACAAGCGGAAAAAATGGATGTACTGGAAAAATTCTTCAGTTTTGGCAACTTCACAAAATGTTTGCAGTAATATTTCTCTTTGGTAAAGACGGAGGGCGGCTTGGTGAAACTGAGCTAAGTTTCATACTTAACTTAATATTATGTATGTCTACGCCCTTTTGTACGTTGCTAGGCAACCTGTTGTTGTTAAAAATAACTAGAAGAAAAAGTGACTAAGCTAGTAAAATGTAAAGAAGTAAATATATTAATATAATTCAGTTAAACCAAAATACCACCAGTCCTCATCATTTCGTTCAATGTAGTTTGATATAAAATTCATTCGAAAGCTTTTCAAGTGAATTTATTTGATTTCCTTTCTTTTTTTCATCCTTGCTTTTTGTATTAAATTTTAGTTTTATATAATTATAACTGTTAACATAATACATACAGATATTTGGTGTGTTAATGAGTACTTACCTATCTATTCTTTACTATTCGTTATAGAAATAAAGGCAGAAAGAATTTCGATTAAAATTAAAAATAACGCATTAGAGGAAAGGACGAAATAACACTTGCCTTTACCTTTACTGAAAAGGGTAGGACTAGCTTTTAATCTATACCAATATTATAAAGAGGAAAGATTTGTTTGTTTGTTTGTAACGAATAGGCTCCGGAAATACTGAATCGATTTGAAAAATTATTTCACTGGTAGGAAGCTACATTAACCCCGAGTGTCATAGGCTATATTAGATTTTCAAAAAAATTAGGGATCCTTACCTAAACTCAAATAATATAACCCAAGGTGCAATATTTTTCCGTTGTTTACATATTTTGACAGGTGGTTTGTTGTTGTTGTTTGTTTTTAATTCGGCCATTCTGGGCAGTCAAAAGAACTTAGTCTATAGAGCCAAATCTTTGGCGTAACGAAGTAAGCCGGGAAAGCTCGTTCTTAATAAATTGCCTAAAAAATGTAGATAGCATATTCGTGGCTATACCTAGTAATAGTAAACGGCACCTAAAAGTGTATCGGTCGCGCCGCAGTCCGCACTGCCTACCACCTAATTAACTCGATTCACGGCCACATTCTGAAACTTGCTTAGATTATGGTATAGTGTTACCATACAGTATATAAATCACTATTTTTTAGTCTGAGGATTTTGTTTTCAGTAGAAGTTGTTGAAATCGTAAACATTTTTTAAAAGTATTCTTAGTAGAGCAAATCTATACCAATATTATAAAGAGGAAAGATTTGTTTGTTTGTAACGAATAGGTTTCGAAAATACTGAACCAATTTGAAAAATTATTTCACTGGTAGGAAGCTACATTGGCCCCGAGTGACATAGTAGTGGGTTTGTTAAGTCCAATAAATGTATGGGAACCAATTTTTTCTGCATTAAAGCATGAAACTTGGCACAGTTGTTGCTTAGGTGGCCCAGACTGAGAATCGCCCGGGAGGGAGTGGGAGACCCCCCTCTGGGGGGCGGGGGGAGGGGGTAAAGTTTTGTTCTAACGCGCGCGCTATCGATCCCTATTGCTGCTATTTTATAGCTACTAGGGCAAGTGTGGTGTCATTTTCGGATAATTTAAGGATGAGGAATCCATTTCTGGAACATTTTTTTTAAATTTCTATACAAAAAAATTGGAATTTACCATAAAATAGATAATTGTCGACGCAAAAAAAAATCTTCTAATGACGATATTTTTTGAATGAGTATAGATATCAGCAAAATAAAAATATACTTGAAAAGCTGCATCAATGCAGTTTTTAAAAATATAGGGTTTAATATACTTTTTGTTAATATTTATGTATTAAAAAAAATAGTAAACACACCGCGGAAGAGGTTGTAAAAATATTTAATGCCTAATTTCGGTTTGAAAATTACTTAGTTACTTCAAATTACTACCAAATACTGAACAGGGTCATTCAACCCGTGATAAGTAACAACTTTCTGTATTAAAACATAGGTTGTATAGGTACAAAAAAATACATTTCTCATACATTTATCTACCCAATTAGCTGACAAGTATGTATGAAAGAAAGGACATTTTTGTGATTTTGCCACTGAAAAGAGTTGTTATTTACGATATCTGAAGACAGCTTAAGGAAGCCAGAGCATCGGAAGTGGACCTGCATAAGTCTCGACGGTACACTCAAAAAAATGAAATACACTTCGTCCATCATGTCGACATATAACCGTATATTGAAAGATGTCGGTGATCAATGCGGTTAGAACCGGAAGCAATTACTGTTGGTACAGGACACATTGATATCAATGTTAAGCTCGAAAGGTCGTGACTGGTAAAGTCTACACTCAGACCGCCAAAACCGGCAGACCAAAACCTAAACTAGGAACACTTTCAATTAGAACTCCAAAACCGTTTCGATTGCCTAGGGCGCAGCGTGGATGATGTAAATGATGGGTTCTTGAGAAGTGTCACTGCGGTTGGAGGTAATTACTTACTACTAAGCACACTAGATCTGATGGAGAAAGGCGTGATACGTCTCAGCAGACAACGGCACTGGATTCCTTTACCTGCAGGCAGCTGAAGACAGATCTTTATATCAATTACAAGACACATCAGGCGATTTTATACAAAACATATTAAGGTAAAGAGCCATAGACCGAAACAAAGCCTCCAAAGTTTTTGCTCGAGATCTATCTATTCGGCAAAGCCAGGCATGGCTTAAGACCGAGGATGGTTGGTAGAGTACTATATCCACACCTGAGATTGTGGGGAAATTCGAGAAGTTCTATGGACAGAACTTCTATCATACACGTCGACACGACAACCTATCACTGACGGTCAAGATAAGGTCCCGAGAGCAACATGGACCCGACACTATACCGAGGACATCTCGGCCGTCATCATTTTACAAACAACAAGACTGCATGTAAAGTCGCATCAAATATGTTTGAATGTATGTCTCATTGTTATGTTTGTGTTACAAAGGCTGCTGTAAATAAATGATTTCCTTCTTCTTCTTTCTTTCTTTTTTTCTTTCATCATAGCCGAACTTCAGAAGGCAAGTGGTATAACCAGCGTTTATGACCCGTCAGAAATTCTTCAATTTTATTATACGCTAAGACAGAAGGATGTCTTCAAGACTCTGGACTAGAAGGAACTAGGCATCATTATAAACGGCGACAACATTACTCACTTACTAGTTATGGCCCAGACCGCGAAGGATCTAGTACAATGCTCGATGTCCTTACCTCAGTTGGGCTTCCGATCGAGTTGGTATAAGAATGAACATGGACATAACAAAGATAATGTTCAGCGCCCATGTAGGAACAATTCCATCCACTCCAAATCAAAGACAATGCACTAAAATACACTCGAAGTTGTTAAAGAATACATACATGGGACAAACTGTTTGTCCGTCGACTTCAACTCGGATGAGCATCGTTCGGGATGCTTAGCTTAACTTGAATAAGCTTACCGAACGATGCTCATCCGAGTGGCAGGTTCAAGTTTTTTCTTGAGGAAGAGGTGCCTCAAGACAAAAGTCTTTGAACAATGTGCGTTACCAGTGATAACTTACGGAACCGGGACACGGCTGCAAACAACGGGCCTAATTAGAAAGTACAAGGTCACTGGAGGATAAGGACAAGGGAAGAGCTGTTTCCCTGCGTGATCGGATATGATGAAATCCTATGTCGATGTTACTTACCTCCAACCGCATGCCTCCACAGTGCCGTTGTTTGCTGAGACGTATCACACCTCTTCTCCATCAGATCAAGTGTGCTTAGTAGTAAGTGATTACCTCCAACCGCATTGACAACTTCTCAAGAACCAATCATTTACATAATCCACGCTGCGCCCTAGGCAATCGAAACGGTTTTGGAAAACTAATTGAAAGAGTTCCGAGTTTGGGTTTTGGTCTGCCGGTTTTACCGGTCTTAGTGTAGACTTTACCAGTTGCGACCTTTCGAGCTTAACATTGATATCAATGTGTCCTATACCAACAGTGATTGCTTCCGGTTCTAACCGCGTTGATCACCGACATCTTTCAATATACGGTGATAAGTCGACATGATGGATGAAGTATATCTCGTTTTTGAGTGCACCGTCGAGACTTATGCAGGTCCACTTCCGATGCTTTGACTTCCTTAAGCTGTCTTCCGATATCGTAAATAACAACTCTTTTCAGTGGCAAAAGCACAAAAATTTCCTTTGTTTCATACATACTTGTCAGCTAATTGGGTAGATAAATGTATGAGAAATGTATTTTTTTGTACCTATACAACCTATGTTTTAATACAGAAAGTTGTTACTTATCACGGGTTGAATGACCCTGTTCAGTATTTGGTAGTAATTTGAAGTAACTAAGTAATTTTCAAACCGAAATTAGGCATTAAATATTTTTACAACCTCTTCCGCGGTGTGTTTACTATTTTTTTTAATACATAAATATTAACAAAAAGTATATTAAACCCTATATTTTTGAAAACTGCATGAATGCAGCTTTTCAAATATATTTTTATTTTTCCTGATATCTATACTCATTCAAAAAATATCGTCATTAGAAGATTTTTTTTTGCGTCGACAATTATCTATTTTATGGTAAATTCCAATTTTTTTGTATAGAAATGTAAAAAAATTGTTCCAGAAATGGATTCCTCATCCTTAAATTATCCGAAAATGACACCACACTTGCCCTATTAGCTATAAAATAGCAGCAATAGGGATCGATAGCGCGCGCGGTAGAACAAAACTTCACCCCCTCCCCCCACCCCCCAGAGGGGGGTCTCCCGCTCCCTCCCGGGCGATTCTCAGTCTGGGCCACATAAGCAACAAGTGTGCCAAGTTTCATGCTTTAATGCAGAAAATATTACCTTTGGTCGTTAACAAACCCACTATAGGCTATTTATGATTGGCAAAATAATTAGAGATCCTTACTAAAACTAAAATAATGTAGCCCAAGGTGCAATATTTTTTCCGTTGTTTACATAATTTTGACAGGTGTTTTGTTGTTGTTGTTTGTTTTTTATTCGCCCATTCTGGGCCGACAAAAGAACAAAGTCTATAGAGCCAACTCTTTAGTAGTATATTATATTCTATGGCGTAACGAAGTAAGCCGGGACAGCTCGTTTATTTATAAAAAAAACATTTGAACTTCACGTTTGTATTTTAGTAGAAATAAGTATGAAAAGAGCTTCAACTTGTAATAGGCAACATTGTTGCTGTGCTAAGAGCACACGGATACAAGCGACAATCGGGGAAAAAACTTCTAAATCACGGCAAATATTTAAAATATATCCCGTATGACAGTACCTAGGTAATCTAGCTTAGTATTTTCAGGGCACTATATATAAAACTCTTCCGTTACTGACTGACTGATAGACAACGCAGGGCCAAAACAACTAGGCGTAGCGGGCTGAAAATTTGCACGTGGGTTCTTTGGGATGTGTAGGGGAGTAATTTCCAGAATTACTTTATTGTGATAGGGCTTTAAGAGCCAGTTTACAGAATGCTAGCGCCATTCGCGAAAAAAATAAATATCTTCTAAACTAATTCAAATATTAAAAATGTGGCACAGTATGACACTAGATAATGCAGCCTAGCATTTTTAGGGCACTGTTGTATAGCTTCTAGGTTAAAGACCAAAGAAAGCTACAAAGTGTTGTTAAAAGTGGCCACTTTTAGCAACAATCTGTGTATAATTTTGTTCTATTAAGTTAGGACTACTTGAATGTGCTAAAAAAATACTTAGCAAGATTATCTAGTGTCATACTGTGCCATATTTTTGATATTTGCTTTAGTTTAGAAGATATAATTTTTTTTCGAGAATGACGCTAGCATCCTGGTAAAGTGGCTCTTAAATCGCTGTTTTTATGCATTACACATTGGCATGACACATATAAAACAACATAACTTACATTTTTATAAGAATAAATAGTATTTATTATTCGTAGTGGATAATTGAATTCTGAAACTGAAAATAAAACAATTTACCGTGTGGAAACATTGAATGTTTACAATACCTGTAAGTTTATGGTAAAAGCCAAGAGGTCACCGGCCGTGCTCGACTACCTCGATGGTCATAAATCGATGTCGATCACAGCACGCAATATTTGGTATTTCATACCCTTTTTCGTAGCTGAAATTATTTAATTGGCTAGAGTTTTCCTTACCGCTATTTGGTAAAGCGGAAGGGAAATTTTTGGAATTTCTTATAGGGAAGAAATGCAAAGGTTTTTATGGTGCACGAGTTGTGGCTATAAACTTTATAGTTTTTGCAAAAGGGACATTATTTATTATTCCAATTATGTTTAACTATAATGTGCCCGCAGCTTTTTTTTTTAATTATTTAATTTAAAAAGATTTCGTTTCCTGGCTCCATTCACAACATAAGGAATAATAATTATAATATCTCAAGAGCCCTAACGAGGTAAAAGATGTATAAATAAAGTGTAACTGAAACGCAACAAAGAAATAAAAACTCACGCAGAACCGGGAAACAAACATCTAATTGCATCAGAAAGAAAATGTTTTTTAGCGTACTCTGAAATGCTTCAGGAGTTCTCAATTACTAAGAAAGAAAAAAGGAAAAGCGTTTATTGCCAAACAGTAACACACAATTAATAACAACGCAGACAAACAAAATACAAAAAATATACAAAAACAAACGTAATTTTATGCCACTTTTTTTAATTTTTTTTATTTTACTGTAGTATTTCCAAAGGTAACAAATTGCAAAAATTGACTGAACTATGACAGATGACGATGAGCTAAAATATAATATAAATTATTTTTATTAATCGGAAATCCATTGTTTAATAGTTGAAAAACATCCTGCTATCGACTAGTAAGCGTTGTGCAAGTATAACGTTGTACATAGATTAGAAATTAAATTTTAAACAGGGTTTTTCTAATGTTTCTTTGATATAGAAACCGGATAACTTTACTTTACTTTCATAAAAGTTTTCCTTTAGTCGCCTTTGGCGCCCCCAGGTAATGAAATGGGATTTTAAACTTATATACTAGCTGACAATACGAACTTCGTACCGCCCTGCATATTGATTTTTTGAGAATGTTCTATAGCCTATGCCTGCCGGGGATAGTGTAGCTTCCCAACAGTCAAATAGTTTTTGAAATAGGTTCAGTAGTCTAGTCTCGGTGCCTATTCAATGAAAACAAACAATCAAATCTTTCCTCTTTATAATTATATAGTAGCTAGGTGTCCCGGCGACCTTCGTATCACGCCTTACAATTTTATATGGAAAACTTAAATTATTTTTTCCATAATTTTATAACATAATCTCACGCTTTTTATTCCCCGAAGGGTTAGGCAGAGGTACCAGCTTAAGAGCCGGACCCACGTTTAGACGAGTTTTTATGCTTTATTACCAACGTGACAAGAGGCCAGTTTGTCGCCGCGGTTATAACACTTACTGCGGCCGGGACCAACGTCTTAACGTGCATTCATTTTTATATACATAGTAAAAAAGTAGATAGTACATAGAAGTAGATATTTCCAGTACGAATTTAACCGTTTTAGTTAGTGCAGATTAAAAGCCCCATCTATATAACATAAGCTCGTGGTTCCGTTCCGTTATTGACCGCAGCGTCTCGAGTTACCAGGGGTAGGCACTATCGACTGGCAAGGAAACAGACCGACAGACGGACCGACATTGTTGTCATTTAGGGTTGTTAGTTTTTGGAGACGATAATAATCATATTCATATGCCTCAATGGATTACGATCAATCTGACTGAAGCTGTAAAAAATGACGGATATACCTTCCATAGCACAGCTAAAGTAGCGCCGCCCGAGAAAAAAATAACATATTTTCTAAACTAAGGCAAATATCAAAAATGTGAAACAGTATTCCCCTAGATAATGTAGCCTAGTATTTTTAGGGTACAGGTAAAGGCCAAAGAAAACTAGTGATTGTTGCCAAAAGAAGCCGTTTTAAGCAACACTTTGTAGCTTTCTTTGGTCTTTAACCTAAAGGCAACAGTGCCCTAAAAATACTAGGCTACATTATCTAGGGGAATACTGTTTCACTGCTACTGATACTGCTCCGTGGCTCAGTTGGCAGTGATGTGCACTGAGTAAGCGTGTGCACCTGGGTTCGATTCCTGGGCGGGGCGAATATTGATGTGATAAAAATCGATGTTCGTTTCCGGTCTGGGTGTGATGTTCGTCTCTGTGTGTGTTTCGGGCACCCAAGATACAGGTTTATCCAAGTTAGGGGCTCTGAGTGTGATGTGTTACTTACATTGATAATTCAAAACTTTGAAAAAACTTCGTTTTACATCAATATAATTTCAATCGAAAGCCCTTAGAGTTAACAGATTAAATTGATCCGAATGACCAATCTGTTCCGCGTGTCTACGCCTCCACCTGCAGTGTCGGACACCACGGTCGATTAGCGGATGGGTAGCTCGGCTGGTCACGATTTGGCCGTCCTTGGGCATTCCGTAGAATTATGTTTTTCGTTTTTTTAATGTTTTGGTCTTTGAACTGCTTCTTCTATTTAACGCCACTAACAGAAAAATGAAAATTTGTTGATCTATGGATTTTTAAGAAAATATTGGATTGTTCATACTGGCGAGGCGACATACTGAAGTCGCAGTTAACGTCACTGCCAACTGAACCACGGAGGCGTCAAATACTTAATATAATGATGACCAAAAAATTCTTAATTGAAATGTATATCAGTAGATAGCTAATTTCAGCACAAAATACCTAGTTTTTTTGGTATTTAACGTTGTACGCAGACCAACCCAAATGTGCAGAATTTTGTTAATTTTTTTCGATAAATTTTAATAAGATTTTGACCTACCTATATAAAATAATATGACTTGCCTTTTTATGTATATTTGAAAACTTTTTTTAAAGATTATTATTTTCGATTTCAAGTTACCTAATGAAGAATTTACACAATTTTACAATTCATTATTAAAAGCCTCATGTTATTGTTTTCCATTTTCTTTTGGTGCAATACAATTATTACTTACTATGTCCACCTTCGTTAATTCAAACATTAAATTTTGTTACGATTCCATCATTATTCATGTGTAATTAGCATAATTTCACAATCATTCGTTAATAGTCTAGTTAAGGATCTAATCGTTGCCGAAGAAAACAAACAAACAAAACTCCTAATAGCCACTTGGATGTTAAAAACAATTACAAAATGCACAATTAAGGTTAACCCTTCTTGTTGCTGGTGTAGTCTGTGATAAGCTAAACTATCGAAAGCGTACCGAAAGGTACAGTGACGTATTTGTCTATAATAGAGTTAGCAAAAATAATCACATCCAGTGATCACATTTACCACTATATTCGCTACGCTCACAGCGTGTATGAATGAAATTTGTATAAAATGAAAAAGAATAGAAAAGTTTATGATTAAAAAAAAAGATGACTGAAATTGTTAAATTGAATTGTTAAGTCGAGTTTGTTACCACTTTCTGTATGCTGTAAAGTCTTTACTTAAGGAAGTATAATAATTACCATACCAGAATTACATAACTTAGGGTATGGTTGTTTTGGGGGCATCTCCTGGTGACTATTGTGGTTGCAGTTTTTTGGTTCCAGTGGCTGTTTCTGGCTCTGTGGTACTTCTGTAGACGGAATTATAATACCTTTATTTTACACAACAATAAATATCTCGATTTGTGGTTCTAATCAACACCTTTTACACGACACAGACAGAAAATAATCTTCTTCTTCTCTTTCGTTTCGCTCTTGACAAAGTGGTCGTGGTCCCGATGATCCTCGCGATCTCTCTCCACCTCGCTCTGTTGGACGTCATTCGGCTACACTCGCTGACAGGGCCTCCCACTGCGGTCTTGATTTGATCGGTCCCCCTTTATCGGTGACCGTCCACGAGGCCTAGTGCCTTCTCTTCTTCCCTGTACGCACAGAAAATAAAAAGAAGATCAAAATAACTTACCTGAAGTGAGGTTTGATCGTAGTTATTTATCCTGTCTTCTTCGAATTGATCAAATTTTGCACCATTTATAGTAGCTCCAGCAGCACATTAAAAAAGAAGGCAGGTATTGAGATAACTTTTTTTTTTTATCGTACAAATTGTATGTCTAGCGTTGTTTACATTCCAAGCAATGTCTCATGAGCTGGCTCACATCATCCAAAGCCAGGTTGTCCAGTGTGCAAGAAGCGTGACCCAGCACAGGTGTCGTCACGGCACATCTGTCCCACCACTCTACCCTCCAACCTTCGTGCTTCGTGCCCAATGGACTGTGGTCGGAGAGTGATTGTCGGGATTTGATTTTGTTTTTGTCTTTTACTAGTCGACCCGGCGAACTTCGTACCACCTAACGTAATACTATGGTGTACGTGTATTGAACATTTTATGAACCTTCCTATTGAATCACTCTATGCATTAAAAAAACCGCATCAGTTATACAGTTTTACAGCCGCGGAAAGCGCTTTTGTTTTTTTTTTATACTATGTTTTTTTTATTATCGGAGGGTTTAATATGATTATGGCATTGAGGTAGGTACGCGACGACGCCCTGCAGTACCGGGCTGAAGAATAGGACTGAGGTATCCCCTGCCTGTCGTAAGAGGCGACTAAGAGGGGACCCCGGGGTCGTTGGGTGCACGAGGCGGGGGCCTCGTGTAGTCATATAACGGCCCCGAGAAGGGCGGCGGAACGCAGTGTCCAGTTCCGTCGTCGAGCGTAGTAAGAGGCATCCGCGCTCAGGGGGGATTACCACCACCTGTCCCCCCGTGAAGAGGCTACTCAGCCAATGCTGGAGGTGGTCGCGGAGCTGAACACAAAGTTCGAGAGATCTCCCGTGACCTCCTTGCAAACAGCCGAGATGGACACCGGCGGGTTTTTAGTGGGTGCGAACCCCACATAACCTTGCGACTCCCTCCGGGGTCGCAGGGTACTAGTTAGGAGTTTCCCCGCCTAAAAAAAAAAAAGGAACGCGACGCGCCGAATGACAAGGAGCTACGTCTTATGTATGTATGTCAGTCTGGTGGTTTTAAGCGAAAAGACGTCCACTGCTGGACTGTGTAGCTTTTAGGTTCAAAATCAAAGAAAAAAAAAATTATGAAACTAAAGTGGCCGCTTTAGGCAACAAACACGTTATTAGATTTTAAACCTGAAAGCTACACAACAGGGCCTTAAAAATTCTCAGCAAGATTATCTCGGGGCCCAAAGACGCATATTTTTGATTTCAGTCATGGTATAAAAGATATTAATTACCTATCAGAAGTGACGCTAGTTTCGCACCGTGTAAGCCCTTAATAGCCAGTTCACCGCAATGCTAGCGCCATTCGCGTAAAAAAATTATATCTTCTAAACTAAGGCAAATATCAAAAAATGTGGCACAGTATGACACTAGATAATGTTGTAGCCTAGTATTTTTAGGGAACTGTTGTATAGCTTTTAAATTAAAGACCTAAGAAAGATACAAAGTGTTGCTAAAAGTGGCCACTTTTTATTAACAATCTATGTACAATTTTGTTCTTTTAGGTTAGGACTACTTTACTATGCTCAAAAAATACTAAGCAAGATTATCTAGTGTCATACTGTGCCACATTTTTGATATTTGCCTTAGTTTAGAAGAAATATATTTTTTACGAGAATGGCGCTAGAATCGCGGTAAACTGGCTCTTAATACTTACTACCTGCCAACCAACTAATTCGTGTCAAAACAAAATACTTTTAACCTTTAGTGTATCGAACTCAATATTACCTGATTAACCCTTTAAGCGCTTGTTTCAACAACTCCAATATAAACTCGTTAACGCAAATGACATTATAGTGTCGGGGGTCTGTTTTACCCCAACGACCAATGCCATGTGTGAGAGGGTTAAGACTTGTTGACGTTATAATTATCTTCGTTTTATTTTTCATAAAGGATTTTTTTTTATGTTTTTTTAATTCAATATACCTAAGTAACGTTAATATTAAACGCTAAATTAGACATTAAAATAAAATTCAATTCAAATCAAATCAAATAAATCTTTATTCAATATAGGATACAAGATATCACTTATTGAAAGTCAATTAGACTACATCTAATCTAATCGCTATTGATACCTTATTTGGTAAAGTATCCTATACTGTGAGAGGCGAGGTAGTTCAGGGTGCCCACCAATTGGCTCAGGCAAACAAATGTTTGGATTGCCTTACGACAATAGTCGCCTGGAGAGGCCCCCAATTAAATTGTATTTTAAATTCCGTGGTCTAGTTATAACACTGGGCTACCACCGCTTCTGCGCAAATAATACTGTCAACAATGTTACGAAAGTTTTTTATCTTTTGAATCTTATACAACGTTGCTAGCACATTGCGAAATAAAAAAAAAACAAAAATGTGATACTTACACTATAACACTAGATAATCTTACATATTTATAGTCGTCACAAAATCATATGCCCGTTGACAGGGGACCTGTAAAATATAACTGAATGAAGCAAAAAAAAAAAAAAAAACCTAGGGCACTAGGTCTAGGCTATTAACATTTTTTTTTTATTCATTCTGTTACATTTACAGGTAAACGGGCATCTTATTTTGTGAAAACTTACCGTGTTATTCATAAAGATACAGTAGATTTTAAGTATCGTTACTGGAGTTCTACTTCGCTGGTTTGTTGTATGGTAAAGACGTGACATCCAGTCTAAATGGACATACGTCAAATAACTAAAATGCTCTTTAACTTTTTATGAATAAGAGGGTAAGTATCGTTACGGAGTTCTACTTCGCTGGTTTGTTGTATGGTAAAGACCTAACATCCAGTCTAAATGGACATACGTCAAATAACTAAAATGTTTTAAGAGCCTGACTGTAAATCTTATAGGTGAAAGACCAAAGTAAGCTACTAAGTGATACTAAAAGTGTCCACAACTCAGGATTCGAACTGGGCACCTCCGTAACACAAGTAAGCACTTTTACACTGAATCCTTTCAAACCCTCCGTATATGTTTGTGCGACTATTAATCACTACGCTAATAGACCCCAAATAGCTGAATAACCCCCGAGACAAACTTGCCAGTTTTAATATTAATGACGCGGTTGAAGGGTTAAATTCATAATTATGTTTTTTTTTTTAACAAAATTAGGCTGCATAGGGTTGCGGTTTGAAAATCGATTTGTTTTGTATAGTTTGCTTTTGTGTTTGTTTATGTTATGGTGTGCTATTTAGGGGCGTTTTTAACAACCTTGACTTTGTAACGGGTTAATTGAGTCAATAGTTATTAATATAACTGTATTTAAGAGCCAGTTTACAGCGATGCTAGCGCCATTCGCGAAAAAAATTATTACTTATCTTCTAAACTAAGACAAATATAAAAAATGTGGCACAGTATGACACTAGATAATGTAGCCAAGTATTTTTAGGGCACTGTTTTAGCAACAATCTGTTTATAATTTTAGCCACAATCTGTTTATAATTCTGTTCTTTTTAGTTAGGACTACTTTACTGGGCTCAAAAAATACTAAGCAAGATTATCTAGTGTCATACTGTGCCACATTTTTAATATTTGCATTAGTTTAGAATTTAGAATTTTTTTTTTTCAAGTCGCGTCGTAGCATCGCAGTAAACTGGCTCTTAAGTAGTATTAAACCACAGTATTTAACTATAGTTTTGTTAGTCAAAGTTTTTCACTTTTAGTGTTATATTTGATTGTTCCCTTGTTCGTCACAGGTATAATTATTCTAAATGTAAATTATAAGTTTTTTTTTTTATATTTCATTATCTACTATATACTTGTATGAAAATGAATCGTGGTTCGTTAGTCTCGCTAAAACTTAAAAAACGGCCGTGTCGATGTAGCTGATTTCAGTTTTGAAATGTTCGTAGTGTTCGTAGTAGTCCAGGGAAGGTTTAAAAGGTGAGAAAATATGGAAAAACGGGGGGGAAGCTAGTAAAAACAACAATTTTTTTTTTCCATATGAAATTGTAATGCGCGATACGAAGTTCGCCGGGACAGCTAGTTATATAATATTTGCTCCTCTGTTTGCCCGCAGAGGACAATGTAAATAATTGTAAGTACCTAAATACCTTAAACTTGAATTCAGTAGACCTAGCCAAATTAAGAGCTATGAAGACGGCTAGACTTTCCCCTTTTTATTACCCCCAGAATTGGTCTAGGTTTTAGAAAAGGCCGTTACGGATGATCTATAACCGCTGTAATGGGACGTTAAGCCTGTTTCAGTTGTCCTAGGGCGCGGTTTTATTCTTCTTTTGAATTTATTGTGTTTTCTTACAGCAAAAACAAATTTATTCTTGGGTCGTTGAAATTATTTATTTTCTTATCATTACTTATTTGTATTTGTGGGTCCAGCAGTAAGCTCGTACAGGCTGATGGTGATGATAATGATGATTTGTATGTTTTTGTTAGTTGTATTTTAGGCACCCTGGATTGTAGGTTGTAGCCTTGCTAGTTGGGGATTCATAGCGTGATGCGTTTTCATAATTTTTCAAATATATCTAAATTGTTATGTCTATTTTCATTTGTCTTTACTTTGTGTTTTTGACTATGACTAGTGGCTAGATTAAATAGATGATTGAAAATGTTGAGTTTAGTTCCAATTTCACAGTAAAACTACTGGTCTCATTTTGCTTTTGCTTAAAATTTGCAGAGTTATATGTATCTATCGTTTTTATGTTATGTATCTCAATCTCATCGCATATCAGTTCAGCCAAGGAGCGGCAGAACATACTGCTCTTATTCATTTATTTTATGTGTTCCTCCTTAGGATGATCGTCAGACTTAAAAAAAACTGATTTGAAATCTGAACTGGTTAATTTTACTTCGAGCAAAATCTGAACGATTGTTTACGAGTACCTCGTCATATCCTTTACAGAAAGTTTCTTTATTTCCGACCGCTTTTACTGCACAAGTCTGGAAACTTTGGTTTTGATGTCTTACTGTTTTGCTATTAACAACTTTTTTATCATCTTACTTTATTGGGAGGACTGAGTTTTTGATCGTTTTGTGGAAGCTTAGCTCTTTTGTTTAGGGTGTAGTATAAGGTACGATTTTAGGACCTGTATCCTTTCGAAAACTTAATTATTAAAAGCTATTAAATACTGGTAGATTCTTCTATGTAATTTACTAGAAAGTATTTTGTTTTGTTAGTTAGATAAAGATTAAATAGGCAAAACTAAAATTAAGCCATTAGCGATCAAAATGTGGAACAGTATCATAAAATATAAGTATATGAAATCTAGGAGATGCGTAATATTTAAAGGTACACTTAAAGTGCTTTAAGTCTATTAGTAACAAAGTCTCACCAAAACCGTCCAAAACTAAGCGAGTTAAACGAACTATTTTACAATTTAGCTTTTCGTTTTGACCTATGAAAGGCCTTTTACTCAGTGGATCATCAAATCTGAACGCCTACCAAGAGCATGTCTAATAATAATCAGTGAAAGCGTCCGTCTGTCTGCAATTGCCGTGAAATATGTGAGAACGCGCCATTGTACAAAATCGCAATGTTTTTACAATGGATTATATTGTGTGTTCGTTATGGGACTCTTCATTAGCGGGTCTGGTTCTGGTAATCTCTAATTATTATAAGATATTGTGATATGATACGGTTCAGTTGAAATACTGTTATTTGTTGCTGTCTAAGGGCGTATTAGACGGACATAGACAAATCTTTATTTGCGCCACAAAACATATAATAATATGAAACAACTAAAGAAACACAAAGAAAAAAATAACGAAATAAAATAAACAAATGTATTGTAAGTTTTGTGGGCGCAAAATGGCCCCGACTCAGCTTATGTTGCAAGCAATGCAATAGCATTGATGCAACGCTGATGATTCTGCCAGAACCATAGAAGTGCGTGTGTTCCTAAATTATACATAAAATATCAAGTATTCACGCTGGAACAAGCGCCTATGTCAGTGCAGGTATTTTGCATACATTTTTCGAATTTTAGCTTTATAGGTGAAACCGCCCTAATGTTACAAAGGGAAAAGATTTTTTTTTTTAATCAAATAGGTTTTAAAACTACAAGATTTAAGAAAGATCCGATTTAAGAAATTCTTTCATCATTAAGATATTCTTGGTAGGCACAGTGGCGGACACGTTCGGCGTAACACTTCCGCTGCTAAAGTGTTACGCCGAATGTGTCCGACACCGTACAAATTTGACTTCTACTGGGGCTGTATACTCTCGTTAAGATTTCTAGCAATTGAAGTTTAAAGTAATGCCCTGAAATAATAAGCCTTCATAGACACAGCGACTCCTTTTCTATGTTTTATGACAATAATTTAAGACAGTGGTTTACTCTGATGTTTACCTACTTCATCATCATTAATATCATCAATACATAGTATAAAACAAAGTCGCTTCCCGCGTCTGTCCCTATGTATGCTTAAATCTTTTAAACTATGCTATGGATTTCGAAGCAGTTTTTTTAATCGATAGAGTGATTCAATAGGAAGGTTTATAAGGATAATTCATGCACAAAATAGTAATTGGATAGGCGGTACGAAGTTCGCCGGGTCGACTAGTGTACTATATAAATTGTTTGAGTTACCTTAATTGAAATGAAACCAAAAATAATATTATAAAACGTTTTATTCCTTCTTCTTACCTTTTCTTACAAACTTACAAGAACGCTTTTTTTCTAATTAGGTACATGATGATTATTAGTATTTTTTTACAAACAATAATTTATCATTTTATTAGTTTTCAAGGCGATACCTTTTCACTAAAGTAAATTACATTATAACCAACACACGGTACATAAGGCAAACATGATATTTCATTTATATTATTTCTCATTATATTATTATTTATTTACAATTTGAACACACTTTTGTTTAGAATAATAATTTTAAAATATAATTAATTGTACAATGCGCAATTTGTTTTGTACTTAAGTTCATTTACAATTAAAACGAAACTTACTAATAATTATGGTTAAAACTAAGTGGCAAACTGGGATATGTCTAAAAATAATATTTATTATTATGAAGAGGATAGTAATAATAATAGGCATGCGATATGTTAATTAGTTAAATAAGTACAATATTGAAACAATAAAATATTTATATTTTAAAAAAAAAAGGAAAAAAGCCCATTAAAGGAAGGAAAAAAAGGCATTCGCTGGAAATTATTCGTGATTATGCGAATTATTTCCAATAATTTTGCTTCGTTGCTTGGGCTATAAGACGACAGAGTGCCGTCGATCATTTAATAAAACTAATAAAGATACATTTTCTTATTTATAAAACTGTCTGCTGCAACATTTGGCAAGTATTTGTTACAAAAAAAACATTCCTAATCCATTACGAACGAAAGGTGTCCAATGCATCATGTTCGTTTTTGTCACATTAAGCCGCCATTAAGCCAAATTACACGTTGCGAAATAAATTTGTCAAAGCCTATTCATGGGTTTTAAACCCTTTAAATAGATAGCAGGGTGACGATGTCAAAACATATTTTGTGGAAGCTGTCAGGTGTGCTTCACACCTGGGGTTTGCTCATTTTGTCACATACCTAGGCAGTTTTTGCACCAAATCCGAGATTTGGATATTACAGTATAATTTGCGATCAAATGGAAGTAATGTAATTAGAAGTTATTGATTAACAAGCCAAAGCAATGTGGCACTGATTTTGACCAGATTACTATCATGATTACAACCGACACTCTACACAATCAATGAAAGGAAGACTGTTTTTGTTGTTTATAAAAAACCCTAAAGTTACAATGGCTTTAAAAATACTATATAAAAAGCATTTATCAGTCTTGTATCGGAGGCTTGGTCGATTTAACATAGCTGATGTGGAGCCAGGATCATGAGATTATACAGTTCTTGTCTTGTTGGGCGTTCTTTCTTTGTCGTTCCCTTTTCGCGCAGGCGACCACATCGTTGGGCACGTAGGATATCCTCACGCCGCCATAAGCTCTTCTCGTTGGAAGGGTGTAAGACTCGGCTGATGATGAGGAAGAGGAGCAAGTGCTGCAGTAGCTGCTAGCATCGTCATCCCTCACTTTTTCCCTTCTCGGTAGGTCGTCAGGTTCAAACGCCTCGTTGTCGTCTCCACAAAACCGAACGGTTCTCCCTCCTCTCGGTTTCTTTGCCGACACTTTACCGTCAACAAGCGTCAGCTCTGGCATGGAAGTGGAGTGAGCTGATACAACAGCCTGGGCTTCAACGGGATGCGGCGGTCTCCACTCTTCTGGTGACTCTAATTCTTGAGGCTCGTCAGAGATTGGCGTGGTCTGAACTTGGTGCTCTGTCATTGACTGCTCAAGTCTTAGATCTTCTAACGCTCTGTCTAGACTAAGGCAGGCATGCGGCGGCGGGGGCGGGTGTGGAGGCGGAGTCTCCGCCTGTATAGAGCAGCTTGGCTCAGAATCTGCATCTATGTTCGTCTGAGGAGACGGTTCTCTCGGAGGAGTTTGCAATCGCATCTGCTCCTCTTGCGGCGTTGGTATTCTTCTCGGCCTGGGGACGCGTGGAGGTCTAGGGCCCGGGCCAGAAGAGTCAGAGGGCGTTGGAGGTTCGCCCTTCGAGCAGGCAATCGAGCAGTATATTGCTCCTTTCCTAGGAAGAAACGGTCTACCTAGTAGGCTGGCTCTGCAAGTATGGCAAGCGAAGCAGCGTTCAGTAGCGTGCCAGTGCTGTCCTTCGTGGGACATTTGGCCCTGATCGACGCCGACTGGTTCCCCGCAGGCGTCGCAGTACTCGGCGAAGCAGCCATCGAAGCAGGGCAGGCAGAAAGGTCGGGCGTCTCTCATGATGTACCGTTGACCACCGAGTTGGCGCGAGCACTCTGCGCAGGCGAAGTGCTTCATGTGCCAGGCTCGACCTTCGGCTTCTGTGCACTCGTCGGCTAGGATGATCTGGTGGACAAGGAGAGAGGACCGTTTAGTCAAATCTTTACTCGTTTGAAGGCGATCGGTTGAGTTGGGTTTTGTTTTTGTAATAAAACATTGTAAGATAATGGATGTAGAGATTATATTTTCCGAAGTTTATTTACAAGTTCAAATAAAAAAAATCATAATAGCACTATTATAGGACACAAGGTATCCTCTTTTCGAAAGTCTAGTAAACTATCAAAGCCATGAAATCCTATATTGCAAGAGGCGAGGTAGTCCAGGGTCTGTCCCTCCTTATGCGGATCCAGAAAATAAAAATATAAGAAACCTATAGTTCGCAGAATCTAGATTATATTCTGGTCTATTTTCCAGGACTGATGGTCGATTCAAATGGTAGGTTCTACTTATGTCAAAATTACGTAGGTAACCTAGGATTCTTTTTTCTAATTAGAGAGTCGCTTTCTGTTATTAGGTAAAGCTAACGAGGCTCGTAATTAATAGGCTCTGAACACGCGTGGACTTCCAAGACTAGGTACTGCTAGGTAACCTACGTACTAAATAATGTTTGTGAAAACTGTAAACATAAAATTTTGCTTGCTACCTACTTACTACGAGTATAACTCATCAATACATAGTATAAAATTAAAGTTGTTTCCCGCGTCTGTCCCTATGTATGCTTAAATCTTTAAAACTACGCAAAGGATTTTGATGCGGTTTTTTTTAATAGATAGAGTAATTCAAGAGGAAGGTTTTAAAGTATAACACACGCACAAAATACTAATATGTTAGGCGGTACGGAGTTCGCCGGGTCAACTGATCCGGCGAACTTCGTACCGCCTAACCTATTTCTATATATTTTCCCGGTAATAATTCGAATTTTTCTAGACGTAATATCCTTGGACTTCAACGAACATTTATAAAGAATTGGTAAAATTGGTCAAGGCGTTGTTGAGTTATGCGCTTAGCAACACATTTTGCGATTCATTTTTATATTATAGGCAATAATTTTACTTTCTGTAGGTATCAAGCGTAGTTTTATGGGGTTAGTTCCAACCGACTCCAAAACTATTGTTCTGTTAGTGTTTTATAGTTTTTTTAAGTCATTTCAAGGGTTTTCCTTCTACCTTTTTAAATAATAATAATAACACATCTTAAAACCTAACTAGGTAGAAGCTGTAGTGTGCAAACACAACAAACCCAGCCAACGAATAATACATCGCCGGGAATCGAACCCGGCCTTCAAAATCTCAGTCAACATTATTGCCAACATTACAGAGGCGGAAAAACGGCATCTTTCTGAAAAGGAAAAAAATTAACTGCACAAAAGTTCGTTAGTTCTTGACGTATAATACCGTTCGCTGTCTAAACGTATAAAATAATAATAATATAAAATATGGTACTAATGAATGCGAACAAATACTGCGGCCCGTGGGATCGGTTCCGGCGGGGCATTGTTTTCCCAAAACACTTCGGGTGCCCGCTGTTTCATGAGCGGAGCGTGCAGCGTTTCGGTAACTCCTTTTTTTTATTTATGAAATGTGATAAACTATTTAGAAAAAGTTTTTTGGTTAACGGAGACAGGTAAAGGAACAGTGTTTTTATTTTTGGATTTTGGACAGAAATTCTCAATGAATTTCTCTTTATACTGAGTCCAAAAAGCACAAAAACTAAGAACATTATATTGACAAAATGCGACCCGAATGATTTCATTGAGGACTTTTTAATACATAAAGAAACAAAGACAATTTGTGTTTTTTAAAAATTAGATGACAAAAGTAAACAAGTAATAAGAAGATAGGGAACTTGAACGTTAAACTAAGGTTTTCAATGTTGTTTCATTGCACATCATTGCATGTAGAGTCCCCTGAGTCCATAAATTTTACGCTTGTCGCTCCACCTATGTCTAAAGCCTGTTCTTTATCTGAACTTTCTTATGAGGTCGATCACTCCTGGCGGTAGCGCCGACCGAATGCGACACAAGTCTTTAAACCATACAATAAAACTTATATTTACTACTTTTTTTTTCAATATTTCTGTGAGATTTGCTGTACTGCTCTAACGAACTCTCGCCTGCTCTATCTTTCTCGTAAACGTAAACTGTTGTAGTGATAGTAGGAGGTGCTCCGGCAAAAATTTATAATATATAAACCTTCGGAAATTTTAGAACATTATACTTATGACTCTTATTGGTAAAACTTTATTTAATAGTGAAATTTTAGGTTTTTATTTTACAGTAAACTATTACTTTTAGTTTAAATACTGAACTTACACAACAAGTTTTATTTACCTAATGCATGATAATAAACTATTCAATTGTAGAGAAAAATTCTTATACTATGGTACAATTTGGTGCATGTTTCATTGTTATTTTTTTTTGTAGTTTATGGATTTTATAAAAATAAAAAAACTAATCACACTCAGAGCTCTTAACTAGGAAGAACCATCTAGGGTGCCCGAAAAACATACATAAAGACCTACTTACACACTTAGGCCCGTAAATCCAACTTGGTTTAAGGTGGCAACTCTCGCTATGGCGTGAAATTCAAATTTTTTCGTGTTTTTTTTTTCTGGCGAAAGTATACATTTGTGGCGACCGCCACTGCTATTATATTTATTTATATTATTCTTATACACAATATTTATCATATCTATCTATCTAAGTATTTTACGTATATATCTCCGTTTCCATTGACACTGCCTACCTCAGTGCAATGGAAGCGTGAGCTCAATTTCCTTAGGAAATTTGTAAATAACAATGCGCAGTCACCATGGCAACGCAACCAGCGGCCATGGTCTTCGGTGCAGCGCCGCGCAGCTCCGCATGCGCGTCGAGCTACTCTGCGCCAAGATTGCAGCGCAGCGACGAAGATTGAATTCTCTTCTCGCCTACCTCTGCTTGACCAAAGTCGCAATTCTGTTTTATATTTCGTTTTAATTAATTTCATTGAGTTTATTGTGTTGTATAAAGTTTTCCTTCCGCCTTCTACTGTAAATATTGTGTGTGGAGATTTTCAGCTGTACTTTTCCCTATCGTGTAAATATAACTCTTCTGTACATAATTCTTCGTGTATATTTTCATTTACCGTGGGAGAATTATCAGCAGCCTCATCATCCATCACCCCCAAACTGGTGACCCCTCTTTTGAACTTTTCGGAAACTATTTGCATCCAAAACCATGAAATCAAACGAAAATTTTCTCACTGTTGACACGGTTGCTATGACAACGGACGAGATGACCGATGTTATTGCCGAACTGAAAAAGCATGTACAGGTCTTGGCAGCGAAGCTGGGAGACACGACGACACGTCGGCCACGCCCGCAACCTCGAGGCGGCCGCAGACGTCGGAAGACCAGATCCCGCTCAAGCTACGAGAAGCACCCGACCTGTTGGTATCATGGCAAGTTCGGAGACGAAGCGACTAACTGCTGGTCACCTTGCGACCACAAGCAGGGAAACGAGAAAGGCAATCGGTAATGGCGACGGACGATTGCCTCGCTAACAGCACAGGTCGCCTGTTCATATCGGACCGCAACACCAAGATGCAATTTCTCATCGACACCGGCAGTGAGGTTTGCGTCTTTCCTCGTTCCGCACTACAACAGCGCCGCCCAGCTACCGACTACCAACTCTGCGCTGCAAACGGGTCCGCTATTAACACCTATGGCTACGCTCACCTCGAGACCGACCTAGGATTGCGCAGAATCTTCCCGTGGAGGTTCATCGTGGCAGACGTCGCGAAGCCAATCATTGGAGCTGACTTCCTGAGCTTCTACAACCTCTTGGTGGATATCAGGAACCAGCGACTTATTGACGGCACTACAACCCTCTTCACTTCGGGAATATCAGCGAGCTCTTCGAACACGATATCTTCAGTGAAGGTCATGATCGGAGACTCAATATACCACGAGATCGTGAAGGAGTTCCCCGAAATTACTCGTCCTGCTGGTGCTCAGCGCATTACCAAGCACAACACGCTGCACTACATCCGGACTACTCCAGGACCCCCGATCTCATGCACACCACGCCGACTCGCTCCAGACAAGCTCAAGATAGCGAAGCAAGAGTTTGAGTCTATGCTGAAGGCTGGAACCGCACGACCTTCAGAGAGCCCCTGGGCTTCCCCGCTCCACCTAGCGCCGAAGAAGGACAACGGATGGCGACCATGCGGCGACTATCGCATGCTTAACGCCCGCACGATCCCCGACCGCTACCCCATCCGTCACATCCATGACTTCGCGCACAGCCTGAGCGGCTGCACCATCTACTCGACGATTGACCTGGAAAAAGCATATAATCAGATTCCAGTCTGTCCTGACGATATCGGCAAGACGGCGATCACCACACCGTTCGGAATGTACGAATTCCCGTACATGACTTTCGGACTTCGAAACGCTGCGCAGACTTTTCAGAGATTCGTCGATGAAATCACCAGAGGCCTTGATTTCTGTTATACGTACCTTGACGATTTTTTGGTCTTCAGCAGAGGAGAAGCAGAGCATCATCAGCACCTCCGTCAGCTCTTCAGCCGCCTCAGAGACTACGGTATGGTAATAAACTCTGGAAAATGCGTTTTTGGCCAGTCTGAGGTTACCTTCCTAGGCTATCGCATCTCAGCCGAAGGAACAAAGCCGACAACCTCGAAGGTGGACGCTATCCAGAGCTTCCCAGCACCAAAGACGGTCAAGGAGCTTAGAAGGTTCTTAGGGATGCTGAACTTTTATCGTCGTTTCATCCCTAAAGCAGCTGAGATTCAGGCCCCTCTCAACTCCCTTCTCACTGGCAACGTCAAAGGCTCTCATCCCATTCACCTGGACGGCAGAACCCTCAAGGCTTTCGAGGATTGCAAGGACAGCTTGTGCAAGGCCACGCTAATTGCTCACCCAGACTGCGATGCTAAATTAAGCATGGTAACGGACGCTTCAGAAGTTGCTATCGGCTCAGCCTTGCAGCAGTACAAGAACGGATCCTGGCAGCCCCTTGCTTTCTTCTCCCGCAAGCTAAGTCCCAGCCAGCAGAAGTACTCACCTTACGACCGAGAGCTCCTGGCGATCTATGAGTCGATCAAGTATTTTCGCCACATGGTCGAGGGTAGGAACTTCACTGTATATACGGATCATAAACCACTTTGCTACGCTTTCACCTCACGACGCGAGAACTGTTCACCGCGCCAGTACCGACATCTGGACCTGATAGCCCAGTTCACGACCGACATCCGGCACATCTCCGGTAAGGACAACGTCGTGGCTGACACGCTGTCAAGGATAGAGGAACTGGAGCAGCCAATCAGCTTTGTCCAGCTAGCCCAGGCCCAAGCGGTAGACCCAGAGCTCCAACAGCTGCTTCAGGAGGACAATTCCCTGAGACTGGAGAAGTCGACCGTTCCCGGCATCAGCACTCCACTATACTGTGACGTCAGCACACAGGTGAAGAGGCCCTACGTCCCCAAGATCATGCGGAGACAAGTCTTCAACACCCTACACTCGCTGAGTCATCCAGGTGCTAACGGAAGTGCGAAGCTTGTGGCAGAACGCTACATTTGGCCTGGCGTCAGGAAGGACTGCAGAGAGTGGGCACGCGCCTGCCTACCCTGCCAACGCGCCAAGGTCAACCGGCACGTCTCCGCTCCGCTTGGTACATACCACCTGCCGCGCGAGCGTTTCACGTGCGTCCACATTGACCTGATCGGACCACTACCCATCTCTAAAGGCTTCCGATACTGCCTCACCGCCGTGGATCGCTTTACTCGTTGGCCTGAAGCTATACCGATCACGGACATGACTGCAGAAACAGTTGCCTTAGCCCTGCTGACAGGATGGATATCTCGGTTTGGTTGCCCAGAAGAGATCGTCACCGATCGTGGACGCCAGTTCGAATCCGCCTTGTTCCAGCATCTTTCAAAAATCTCTGGCTTCCAGCACAAGCGCACGACAGCATATCATCCCTCCTGCAATGGCCTAGTAGAGCGGTTCCACAGACAGCTGAAAGCCGCCATAGTCTGTCATGCAAACGAGAATTGGACAGAGTCGTTGCCGCTAGTTTTACTTGGAGTTCGAAGCGCGTTGAAGGAGGACCTGAATGCTTCCTCCGCAGAGCTCGTGTACGGCCAGACGCTCAGATTGCCCGGAGAGTTCTTCGACCCCAGCTCAACCGGCACCACGGACATCACGGACTTTACCGCCCGCCTCCGTTCATTCACACAAAACCTCAAGCCTACACCGGCATCGAGGCACACGAAGAAGTCAGTCTTCGTTTACAAGGACTTAGCCACCGCCAGCCATGTCTTCCTTCGTGATGACGCCCTGCGTGGTAGCCTTACTCCTGCTTACTCCGGACCGTACTCTGTCATTGAAAGGAGTGATAAAACATTCAAGCTGGACATCAAAGGAAAACCAATCACAGTCTCAATCGATCGGATAAAACCGGCTTACGTGCTAGATGGTACTGATGCGCCTTCGACGACGCCCCTACCAACACAGCCCACAGCGCCTACTCCATCTGTTGTCCCTGCTAACAAAAGCACAGATTGCTCGCTCCATACATCCGCTGACAGAACACCAGTCACAACGACTCGGTCTGGACGCAAAGTCCACTTCCCTGACTATTTACGCCCGTAGTCACGGTCTCCGAAGGGGAGTGATGTGGCGACCGCCACTGCTATTATATTTATTTATATTATTCTTATACACAATATTTATCATATCTATCTATCTAAGTATTTTACGTATATATCTCCGTTTCCATTGACACTGCCTACCTCAGTGCAATGGAAGCGTGAGCTCAATTTCCTTAGGAAATTTGTAAATAACAATGCGCAGTCACCATGGCAACGCAACCAGCGGCCATGGTCTTCGGTGCAGCGCCGCGCAGCTCCGCATGCGCGTCGAGCTACTCTGCGCCAAGATTGCAGCGCAGCGACGAAGATTGAATTCTCTTCTCGCCTACCTCTGCTTGACCAAAGTCGCAATTCTGTTTTATATTTCGTTTTAATTAATTTCATTGAGTTTATTGTGTTGTATAAAGTTTTCCTTCCGCCTTCTACTGTAAATATTGTGTGTGGAGATTTTCAGCTGTACTTTTCCCTATCGTGTAAATATAACTCTTCTGTACATAATTCTTCGTGTATATTTTCATTTACCGTGGGAGAATTATCAGCAGCCTCATCATCCATCACCCCCAAACATTTTTAATAAAGTTTAAATAAATTCGCGTATGTAAAAAACCATTTCCCATATTGTAATACAATGTTTTTTGAAGACAGACCTACAGATTTTGTGTCTAAGGGGTAAAAGGCCAAAAAACAAGTTTCTTGAATATACATAAAATCGGTAACTCTGTCTTTCAAAAACGATATATCACAATGTGGGAAATAGGTTTTTACGTACGCGAATTCATTTAAACTTTATTTAAAATGAATACTTTCGCCAAAATAATTAAAAAACGTGAAAAAATTTAAATTTCGCGCCATACCGTGAGTTACCACCTTAAACTGCTTTACTAGTTTAATCTGCATCTGTCACTTTTTGTTTATATGAATACTCAAATTTAAAAATTAAAAACCCCCGACCCAGTCAGACCCCTCATCAACTTAACTAGAACTAGAGCTAATCATATTAAAAATATCATGGTCACCTTACCATATACTTTCAATATCATTGAAGTAACACGGTACCAAATTTCAAACCGCTGATCAGATCTTCATTAGGCATGGCTAAGAACACTCGGTCTGCAATTATCTATGATACAAAAAAAAACTAAACGAAAATCGGTTCATCCGTTTGGGCTCTACGATGCCTGAGACAGATACACAGAAAGACAGACAGATACACACGTTAAAATTATAACACCATTCTCTGAATTTTCGTGAGGGGGTTAAAAATAAAGTGACACATGCCAGTTGGATATTACGGGCATCAGACAATAATTATACTATGTAAACAAGGTAAGCGACCAAGGTAAAAGATCACTGCATAGCGTCAGTGCATTGCATGATTTGCATGCCGCATTTCCTACACCTAGCCTGGAGGGCTAGGGCTGTGAAGTCACCAACTTATCGATAACCCTAACGACTTTAAAAAGCTTCACGACTATTTGGTCTTGGTGACATACCTACAGTTACCTTACCATTTCATTCTTGATAGACTGCTATGTAGCTCGGTTCGATTCCCGGTGGGGCAAACATTGTTTTGATGAATATCGATGTTTGTTTCCGGTCTGGGTGTAATGTTCGTCTCAGTAAATGTATCGGGCACCCTTGATACAGGTTCTTCCTAGTTAGGCGCTGTGAGTGTGATGAGTTGTTATTATTATTATATTTCTTATTATAAAACAAACTTATTTAGAAAAAACTAGTCTATGCCCCAAGGGTTCGCCAGCGCAATTTTTCTTGAAACAACATAATTTTTTTTTTTCGTGCGAATTTTGGGATAAAAAGTAACCTATGTCCTTCCTCAGGCGGTCTGCGTACCAATTTATTTAAATAATGTTCAGTTGTTTTGGCGTTAAGGCGGGACAGACAGACAGACTGACTTATTTTCGCATTTATAGTACAAAGTATGGATTTTGTTGACCGTTACATTTTTATCGTGGAAGATAGTTTAACACACGGTGGGCATAGTTATACAGGACTGATTCCATAAAATAAAATTGAAAAATAATGAACCTGCTCACACTTGAGGTTCTCCGAAAGTTTTTGTAAAAAAATTAAAAACGATGTGTACCATCAGAGCAATAACCTACGGTGGCTTACCGTGTATGTAATCAATATATATAAAACTCTTCCGTTACTGACTGACTGACAGACAACGCAGAGCCGAAACTACTGGACGTAGAAAGCTGAAAATTGGCACGTGGGTTCCTTAAAAATTGGCACGTGGGTTCCTTGGGGAGTGTAGGTGAGCACTAAGAAGGGATTTCCCGAAATTTCCACGGGAATGAAAAAAAACGGGACTTTTGTGTTTATGAGAAATCTGCGCGGGAAAAACCGCGGGGCAGCCTCTAGTTTTGACCATAAATCGACTAGAGAGTAAAATTTTTCTATGCCATAAATAGACACAGTTTTTGCCATGACTATTACCTTCCTACGAGTTAATTCATGGCGCTGACCTTGCTCGCTAGTGTACGTCCGAATTTTCAACACAAGCTTATGGGCAAAGAGCTAGGTGTATTTTCTAAGTAAAAGATAAGGTTTTAATTTATAAGCAACATAAACATAGTATAGAAGATGAAATTGGCTGGGTTCAACAAATCTAGGGTACCAAAGTAAACATGTTTAACATCATCAATTTTTAACCGACTTCGAAAAATGAGGTTATCAGTTTGACCTGTATGTATGTATCTGACCTGTATGTATTGGTATGTTTGTTTATCCGCGATTATTTCGAGTTTCGCTGAACCGATTTTGATGCGGTTTCCACAGAAGTATTTTTTACATTCTGGAGAAAGTTTGAGTACCTAGTTCAACCGACTTCAGAAAAAGGAAGTTTTCAGTTTATGTATGTGTCAATTGACGTGACTTGTTTATTTTATTATGCGTTAAAGACAGGTGATAGAGCAAAATTTCAATGAGTAATTCAGCTCACCATACCGAAGCGTAGCCCTTTACCTAAGCAACATGAGTTGACATCCCCACTTCACCGTCTCTGGGACCAAGTTTTAACAGAAAGCACTGCATTGCCTACTGAAGAGCCTTGGTATTTTCAATCAAGGCTTTTAACTTAACATTTAAGTTTTTTTATTTTCCGACTATCTTGGGCTGTACTTTTCAAGAGTTTTTTTGTCAAAAAAATGTTGTATTTTGCCCCTGAATTATAAGCTTGTATCATCAATTATTATTACATAATATAAAACAAAGTCGCTTCCCGCGTCTGTCCCTATGTATGCTTATATCTTTAAAACTATCCAACGGATTTTGATGCGGTTTTTTGTGATCGATATAGTGATCCAAGAGGAAGGTTTATAAGTATAGCACATGAGCAACATTGTAATAGGTTTGGCGGTACGAAGTTCGCCGGGTCGACTAGTAGACATATAAAAAAAACTACCTTCCGGTGGCAGCGATCTTGAGGCAATTTTTTATTTGTAAATATTTCTTCGTTTAGTTTTTTTTAAGGTATTTAATAAGATAATATAATGTATGTTCAAAGTTAATTAAAAAAACTGTGGGTGCCACTTTGTATGTGGACTCAATAATTTTTATTCACTTTTATTGCTTCCTAAATAAAACACTATTTAAGCCTAAAGTAAGTCGAAATCAGAAATCAACAAATTTATGAACTGTTTCTTTACCAAAGTTTTTTTTTGGGTTTTCAACTCAAAATAAAAATGCTTCCCTTTCAAGACACCGTTGCCAAGAGACGTCTTTTTAGACAGCCAATTTAGCAAAAAAGGATATAATAGTATCAAATTAGATGGAATTGCTATTGAAATAAGATTACCGAACTTTAGTAGGTTCTGTCTACTGCCTACTCTGCATCTTCAAATGCGCGGTCAATAATCTTAAGTACCTAGTATATTATTTACCCCCATTTAACCCTCCTTACTTACCTTTGTCGGCATTTTATTTAAGAGGCATAGCACAGCTAAAGTAGCCACCCGGGAAAAAAAAATATCTTCTAAACTAAGGCAAATATCAAAAATGCGAAACAGTATTCCACTAGATAATGTAGCCTAGTATTTTTAGAGCACTGTTGTTTAGCTTTAAGAGAAAGCTCCTGATTGTTGCTAAAACGGCCACTTTTGGCAACAATCAGTAGCTTTCTTTGATAGTTAACCTAAAAGCTATACAACAAGTGCCCTAAAAATACTAGGCTGCATTATATGTCGCGGAGTTGAACATAACGATCGAAAGATCACCCGTGACCCCCTTGCCAACAGCCGAGATGGACACCGGCGGGGTTTTAGTGGGTGCGAACCCCACATAACCCTGCGACTCCCCCCGGGGTCGCAGGGTACTCGTTAGGAGTTTCCCCGCCTTAAAAAAAAAAAAAAAAGGCTGCATTATATATAGTGGAATACTGTTTCGCATTTTTGATATTTGGCTTAGTTTAATTTTTTTTTTTGCGAGTGGCGCTACTTCAGCTGTGCTATGCCTTTTTTTTAACCCGTTCTCAAAACGTTCCTTGTATCGGGGGCCACTTAGCATCAAACTTAAATAAAATGGACGCAGCAATAAACTTTGTTTCCCTTTCGGCTTTCGGCTTTCGAGAAACATACCGCCGTAACGTAAGTAATATTAGCATACAACGAGCCGGCCTTATGTCGTATGCAAATAAAATATCGCCCCACTGCTGCTTGGAGGCCTGTCGGCGAGAGTTGGAATACTGATGAGTTGAGGAAGAAAGTCTGTTTTTTTTTTAAGTTTACTTTTTAACCTGCTGATTTGGTTGTTGCTGTCACTGCAAAATTTTAAACGCAAAATAGTTTGCAAATCATTGAAAAAAAATGTTACACATTATATTATAAAAAAAAACTTAAAAAATAGTTTGAAGCACATTTTTTTCCAAAACTCGCTTATATTTGTACTAGTAGGATCCCGCGGCTTCGCCAGCGCATTTTCCCTTGCATCATCAAATTCCCAATTTTCCCCGGGGGAATGTCGGGATAAAAAGAAGCATATGTCCTTTATTAGGCGCAAGACTATCCATATACAAAATGTCATTAAAATTGGTTCAGTAGTTTTCCCAGGAAAGCGAGACAGACAGATTTAATATAGCGAATTTTATTTTTAATTTTTTTTTTTGATTCTGGGCCTCTGTAACAGATCTCTACTACTACGTTCCGTAAATCTGCTACATAAAAACAAAACTACCCGCAATCATGGAACATAAATCAAGTATCAAAACTGTTCACAACCTAGGTCACCCGTCTCTACTAACATAACGCTGTACGATCACGAATGTCTCTCTAAGTGTGAATTTACATTAAACGAGCGAATGCTCGTTCTATCCATACTTTGTCAAATTATTTTATTGTTAACAGACGTACTGTGGCGGACTAGGTCGGCGTAACACTTCCGATTTTTTTAAAATTGCAAAATAGCTCTTGTTCTTTCGTATTACAGTCTGGGGAATTCGAGAACATATACAAAACTGTTACGCCGTCCTAGACCACCGCTGTACAGCTTGGCAAGGATTTTTATTTTCAGTGAGAAACCTTAAAAAATATAACTTCCTCTATATCTATAGATACAGTTATTGAATTAGTTGATTATTGATTTTGGCAATCTTTGGGCTTGAATTGTGTTTTATTTAAGGAGAAAGTAAATAAAAATTACTAAGTCCACATACATAACAGGCTACTTAAAAAATAGGCCACATACAGACAGAGTGGCGTCTCCGTTATTTTCTAGACTTTTATGCCAAGCTGTAAGAGCATTATTATATTAAATACTAGTTGACCCGGCGAACTACGTACCGCCAAACTTATTGCTATGTTGCTCATGTATTATACTTATAAACATTCCTCTTGAATTACTCTATCTATTAAAAAAAAACCGCATCAAAATCCGTAGCATTGTTTTAAGAAAATAAGCATACATAGGGACAGACGCGGGAAGCGACTTTGTTTTACACCATGTATTGATATTGATTGATGATCTTTGTTCTTGCTCTAGCTAGCTCTATGTTCGTTTGATATAAATCCACCCTTACATAATGCTGTAGAAACACGAATATCTCTCTTAAAGATTGCGTTTATGTTCGTATGTCACGCAGACTGTATTGACATGTAGGGGGTTGAGTCGATAACTATCTAAGAAACGAAATGCAATGCAATCTACTGAAAAAGAAAATGTCTAAATTAGGAAAAGTTTGAGAAAATTTAAACGTAAACGAAAGATCATCTTCCTTGTTCTATGTGAACTGATTTGCAGCTTTTTTATTCCGTTTCTGTTGCGTTTTGATACTCTTTTGTGTTTTTAAAACTTTAAGTAATGTCGATGTAAAATTTTCGTTTGCTTTCCCCCTTTTTTTCGTATTTTTTCGATGTTAATACCAATAAGGTATAATAGTTTTAAGTTTTCTGGTCTGCAATAAAGTTCTCGATCAGGCTCTTCAAGCCAAAGGTTTAGAACTTACTTGGTGGTAGAGTCTTATAACAAAACGACGAAACGTCTTAAGAACAAAATGATACTTATTACTTAATTTCTTTTAAATGTTTTTCAGACTTCTTACTTGGTGGTGATAATATTAAAATAATTTTCTAGTTCGAGCATTCCGGTGACCGGCGCGCTGGCTCGTAACTTGGCCAGAGAATAAGTCTGGCCATTCAGTAGGGTTAAGGCAGCCAGCCTGCTAGGCACCGTACCTTCCGGTGGCAGCCATTTTTAAGGCCATTTTTTATTTGTTAATATTTATTTAGTTTATTTAAGTTAATAAGTTTATCAATATGTTGTGTTGTAAATAAATAATAATATATCCCAAACAAATAATGTTCTAGTAAGTTATTCTCAAATTTTCGGCGCCTCCCTCGTCTTTTCTAACGACAATTTCAAAGTATTTTAACTCCATATAAATGATAGTGTAATTTTACTTCTAAATTTTTAATTCTAGGTATAAATGTACGCTTTGAAAATCAATATATATAAAACTCTTCAGTTACTGACTGACTGACTAACTGACTGACTGACAGACAACGCAGAGCCGAAACTACTGGGCGTAGCGGGCTGAAATTTTGTATGTAGGTTCCTTAGGGAGTGCAGGTGAGCACTAAGAAGGGATTTCCCGAAATTCCCACGGGAACGGGAAAAAACGGGATTTTTGTGTTTATGAGAAATCTGCGCGGGAAATACCGCGGGACAGCCTCTAGTTATGATATATTTAGACTGTAGGTTTATTATTATTACAAAATAAAGGAAATTAACAGAGAAAAAAAAAACCATTGAAATAACGTTGCCCAATCACACCCTCTTACAACCCACGAAGGGTTAACCGTAAAGATGCACCGATACTGGTAAACCCATTAATTACGACAATCATCTGGCTAAGTGGGTAGACAGCGCAACAGCCCTTGCAATTCGGATATTCGGACATTCGCCAATATCCGGTATACGGATATCATCGCGAACGGACGTGCCAAAATTACTAAAAGCAAGGTATGAATTTGTGTTTTTTTTTACAGTTCGCTCGGTGGAAAATATGCGTATAACGGCCAGTAATTTTGGTAAAGCTATCCTTCTACGAATTTATAAAATGCGAAATTAACTGTTTTTCTGAATTTTACGCTTTGCCCCTAAAATGCTGAACAGATTTGGATGAAAATTGGTCCATAGGTATGTATTGTTTTGGTAGCTTAGATAAGACGAATAGGAGAAAAGATAGGGTAGTTTGTATCCCAAAGGTCGAACGGGAACGGGAAAATTGGTTTTGCGTTTTTAATAGGATAATGCGCCGGCAAAGCCACCCTAAGAAAGAAGCTAAACTTTTAGAAACTAAAACTGTAAAACTGTGGGCCTCCACTATAGTGTGGTTATACAAGAAAACAAAAACTAGCAAAAAAAGACCCTCATTTGACCTGGTTTTCCGTATCGACAGTCATTTGTTACCCCCAACCACCGCGGCCATAGCTACTGGCAAATTATACAAACTGCTCAATTCAGCTAAAAAATACGTAATGATATTGTCAAGGGTAATATCATAGCAAGGGCACAGTATCATAAATAGTACTACATCCAGTATGGGCACTACCTGCCTCCCTCAGCAAGTGCGGCTCCGCGCTCGGTTACCTCTCAGTTACCGCTCAGTACAAAAATAGCACGTCTCATCTCACTCACACAAGCATGATACGCGTGCACGTACACGAGTTTCGGCTGTGCACGTACAGTGGCGGACACGGTCGGCGTAACGCTTCCGGTTTTTCTGTATTAAAAATTAGCTCTTGTTCTTTGGTAATACAGTCTATAGGGCTGACGAAACCATAGACAAATCTGTTACGGTTTCCTAGTCCGCCACTGTACACGAGTTTCGGCTGTGCGCGAAGCAACGATTTTTTCTATGAAGTGTCCGAGTTAGAAGTTCATAAACTCTGAATTTTGCAAAATAAATAATTCTTGGGTTGCTAAAAGACATCGTTTTTAGCTTGAAGGTCGGCCATTGCATGCATAATCAATTGTTTGTACTTTGAAGTGGATATTGTACTTTTGTATCATACTTTGTGTGCAATAATTTCTTTTTATAAAAAAAAAAGAAATTATTGCAAAAAAAGAGACCAACTGAGAACTCACTCTTTTCTGAAGTCGGTTAAAATAGGTACTTCTCCTGAATGTTACAAATACTTTTGTGAAAACCGCATCAAAATCGTTCAGCCAAACTAGAGATCATCGCGGACAAACATACATCCATACAGGTAAAACTGATAACCTCCTTTTTTGAAGTCTGTTACTAAAATGTTTTTTTTTACCTTTTTTTTTTAATAAACTTCACAAAAACGCTGAAATTTTGGATACTAATTTCGCTATATATACAAAATGTATATAATATTATATGTTTCAATATCACATAGAAGTTTCACAGCGAGACTCCGGACGTCGATAGATAGACAACGCTTCCCCCATTGTTCGGCTTTCCGATAGTAATCTACAGTTTTTTTAAACTCCTAACCTCAGTTAACGAGCGATTTTCACATATATATTAGTATACAGCATACTTATTACAGGAATTCGTAATTGTTACTAAAAGTATACATTCTTGTTGTTTTTTATTTATAAAATACAGCGAGCACGTCAACATATTAATAGAGGTGTAATAGGTCCACCCGCATCGGAAAACAAGTCTCAGATCGAAAGCTGCGTAATTGAGTAAGAGATGCAAAGGATCAAGGGAGGGTAAGAAACTTCGCTGCGCCTTATCACGCCTGATGTGCCCTAGGCCTAAGAGCTTTTATTATAGATTAAGAAAACCACTGTTTTTTCGCTTGGTATCAGTCTGTTGTCGGGGCTTGTGTCTGCTGTATGTAAATGCTTAATTTTTTATAACTATTGTACTTATTTATAAAAGACTAGTCGACCCGGCGAACATCGTACCGCCTAACCTATTACTATTTTGTGCATGTATTCTACTTATAAACCTTCCTCTTGAATCACTCTATCTATTAAAAAAAACCGCATCAAAATCTGTTGCATATTTTTAAAGATATAAGCATACATAGGGACAGACGCGGGAAGCGACTTCATTTTATACTATGTATATATATAATAATAATATATATATTGATAGAGTTATTCAAGAGGAAAGTTTATATTAAAACATGCACAAAATACTGTATTATGTTAGGCGGTACGAAGTTGGCCGGGTCTACTAGTTATGAATACAACGTTAGTGAGAAAAAACGGTTTACGAAAAAAGCCTTATATTTTCCAGATCGGTGGTGCTAGCTTGGTTTTTAATAATTTTATTTATTGAAATAATAAAAACTTTCTTCTAGACATTGTCAGCGAAGATCTCCCAATACGATACACTAAACAAATACGTTTTCCTATACGTGATGGCGGTACAAAGCTGAGCAATTATTTGTCATACGTGAGAGATAACAATGCAGGTGCCTGCTCACTAGTGCAGCCATTCATCAATAAAAACTATAGAAGCGAAATGTGGACCAACAGACTACGAACCGTTTTTCAAACCAAAACATTTTAAGGTGGTATCTCTCGGTATGGCGCGAAATTCAATTTTTTTTTACTTTCGCCAGAATAATTAAAAAGCCCGAAAAAAATTGAATTTCGCGCCATACCGAGAGTTACCGCCTTCAACACAAATTTTATTAAGTAATATACATACGTATAAGAGAATATGGTAAAAAAATCATTTATTAATTCCTTCAGGCGGTGGGTACAAAAAATAAAACCATACGCCGAGCCGATCGCCGCCATAAACATGTCCAACTCAATCCAACCGTTTTCGATTTGTAACAACATTTTAACTCTATCTACCAGAGATCAATGGTTGTAGCTTATTAGAACATTATTATTTTATTTGTTCAATAGCGTGGTCAGAGGAGATAGATGGAATATAAAATTATGTTTATTGACTTTGGAATTTAACATGATGTAATAGGATGTAATGCAATGTTCTGATTCTGGAAGCTACTTAGCCTTTTTACCTAACCTACCACTTGGTCAAGATCAGTTTTACTAATTTTTGCAGCTATCTCTATAATGGCTCTAAATCCAGTAATCTCAATCTAGCTTTATGAATAAGTATTCTGTTCTTAAAATCGTTACTAAAGAAGCTTAAATCTCACCTCATCGCAAGCGGAGCATCTAGGCTTGAGCGTCTCAGCGTGGTGTCTTCCGCAGTACAGCCTGCCTTCCTTGAAGAAGTAGACCAGGTCTACCAGCAGTTCCCGGCAGACGGAGCAGGTGAAGCAGGCGGGGTGCCAGCGCGAAGACGGCCCGGCGCGGGCGGCGGAGACGCACATGTCTCCTGATGATAGCGGTTCTTCGCACTGTTGAAGAAGAGGAAAGGTTAGAATTGGTTATTGAATAATTTGGAGGTGACGATTTAACAAAGAATTACAAAAAACCGGACTTGTTTGTTAAAAGTTTTGCGTGATCCTGACAGCAAATCATAAACATTAAAATATATTGTATCAAATTGAGAACCACCTCTGATTTCGTTTATTGGTTAAAAGGAGCGTAGCACGAGCCAAAATGTTTTTGTATTTCTACATGTTCTCGTCTTAGAAAATGTTCGAATAGGTATTCTCCCAAAATTTTACGCGACTTTCTTTGAGAATGGCAATGGTGACTTATGTAAGCGTATAGTTTCGCTATGGCAATCGTGCGGTGCCTTTATTTGAAATGCACTGCATGTTTTGGTAGAGTTGTTTATTGAGCCTAAAAAACTAGGCAGCGGTTTCCAGATAAAGATATTGGTCTATTTGGTATATTATTCGTGATTATTTTAGCTACCTACATAAATTGAGACACAGTGCCATAGAAATAAGAAACTAGTTTAAAATATTATCTTCGGCACGTCACTTACGCCACATAAGCGCCTAGCTATAAGAATACCTAATTAACTAACTAAATCAAGTCCTAGTTAAAAAAAAGGTTGCCAAATTCAGGCACCATTCACGTTTCAACATGAATGGGCGCCGATAACTCGTCCATTGTCTAGCAGTGGAGCGAGGTATTCCTGTCGCGTCCACTGCCGTACAGGGGACAATATGCGACCTTCTGAGGTCAGCCACCTGGCCTTAGACGGTCCTTATTTAAAAGAGGTAGGCCAATTGGTTAGAGCTCAGATTTTGGGTTTCCTAGTTATTGTTTCTTGCTTGACACGTGTAAGATCAATCAATTTATTTTCGATTAAAGGTGAATTTTAAAAGTCATATTTAAAAAAATCGCGTTGCTTCAGGCACAGCCGAAATATAGTACGTGCACTAGTTAGATGAGTGATATAACACGTGCTTTTTGTTGAACTGGGGTACTATTACGGCCACATTTGCAATATTGATTTTTGTCCTCTTAGTGTCAAGTCAATACAAAAAAAAAAGTAAAGAGAACGCAAAGCAATATTGCAAAGGCGGCCGTAATAGCCCCTCTGAGCGGTAACTGAAAGTTAATCGAGCGTCGTGGGGACGCACTTGCTGAGGGAGGCAGGGCAGAGGCAGTGACCATACTGTATGTCGTACATTTGTTATACAAGGTCTATTTATCATTATCTTCTATTATTCGCGCTATGCTGTACTAAAATGTTTCCGACGATGTAGTAAAACTTCCGTCGTTTGGCATAAATCTTACAAAAACTATTTTATGAAGTATACTTTATTACCATGAGAGTTTTGGTAGCAACAACAATGGGTTAGAAAATATTTCATGAATCGGTTTTGTAAATATTATGTAACGAAAATATATAAATTTTGAAAATAATCTTCAAAACCATGGCAAAAATGTAATCCAATAATCTTGCTTAGTATTTTTAGGGCACTATTGAGTTGAATATTGTCTAATAAAGTGGCCGCTTTTAGCAACACTTTGATCTTTTGTGAATTTACGAATCAGGTTTATCAAGTGACATTTTTTTTTAATAATTGTTAAAGTTATACATCGATGTTATAATTATGTATAGTTACTGTTTCAAGACATATTTTTTTCTTTTTTACAAAAAAGGAACCCGCCTTCAATAAACTGACACATACATCAACTGAGCACTTTCTCTATTTTGAAGTCGGTTAAAATAGTTACTAAAACCTTTTCCTGAATGTAACAAATACTTATCTGAAAACCGCATCAAAATCAGTTCAGCAAAATCATACATACAGGTCAAACTGATAACCTCCTTTTTTGAAGTCGGTTAAAAATATTTTTTTTTTGTCAAAATAGAACTTCCCTTGTTCCCTTGACTTCCCGTTTCAGTCGTGACAGACTTTAGTTTCTTTCATTCACTTTGGCGAGTTTCCAAAGAGATTTAGTTTTGCAGAAACTCGATTATCGTCGCAAGTAAACTGCCTTCCTATTCCGTAATGCTGAAAGACTGCAGAATTTCAAATTAACCACAAAATGTAGATATTTTTTTTTACAAAGAACTATGTAAAAGATATTAATTAATTCCCGATTTCTGAAAGTTATTGTATTCTTAATATTTACCGTGGTGTGAATTGTAAAAAAATTCTAAAAATTATGCTATTTTTAGTATAATTACCGTGGTCTGGCGTCATAGATACCCACCACTCTATCTCCTCAATTCTCTTCCCATGGGAAAATGCGTCTCAGCGAACACAAAGAGCACGGGCAGCAGCGTCCTTCGCTAAAAAATTTAAGAGCCACCCATACTGCCATGCCAACCTCTCGGCAAAGATCGGCGTGACGCAAAAACACCAATGATTGTCCTTGTGGCATTTTTTTGGGGGTGAACTACATCCAGCCGTGGACGTCTCGGTGTTACGTCTTTCAGCGTAACGGAATAAGGATGTCCGCTTTTTTCATGTCTCGATTGATATGGCTGTCACGATAATAGAGGGTAATTTGACAATGATTTACATAGATGGTTAGTGATTGGGCTTCTGAAATATTGAGGAAAAAATATTAAATTACCTTATACTTATATTACTTTAGTAAATATCTAAAACACTCCTATATTAGGAAGGCATTTGCAATCCATACTAATCAATACATCTGTCTGTCTTTCTGCCTGTCTATCTGTCTCGCTTTCCCGGCAAAACTACTGAACCAATTCAAATTAAATTAGGTACAGATAGAATCTAGAGGCTGAGAAAGGACATAGCGCTACTTTTTATCCTGGAAACCCCACTTGGCAACTTAGGATTTTACGGTTTGAATGGAAATTGCGCTGATGAAGCCGCTGGGCGCTTACTAGTATTGCAATATTTTCGTCCCCTAGACTAGAGCGTCAAAGTCCTTACAAAAAAAAAAAAAAACGAGAAGAGGACGAAAAGCAATATTGCAAATAGGGCAGTAATATTTAGTACCCCAGTAAGCACTTAGCAGTGATGTGGACTGAAGACTTTGAAGTTCCGGGTTCTAATGCCGACAGGGGCGAACTTTATGATGGATATTGACGTTAGTTTACTGGATCTAAGATTTCTTATATGAAAGTTAAGTATTATAATAATGTATTTTGATCAAACAAGCGACCAATAGTTTTGGAGCTGTTTGGGACTAACATGTTTCGGGGACTCTATATAGGTACAGTTTATACCTAGTTAGGCTTTGTGTGTGATGCTTTTTTTTTATTTATTATTATTATTTTTTTTATATTTATTTATTGAAAACTTCTTATAATCTTATTACAACTTTGCAACCGCAGAAACCTTATTAGGTTTTTGAGCGGTATTATACTTGTCGACCCTTCAAACTTCGTACCGCCTTACCTATATTTATTTTGCATTTATTATTCACACAAATCTTTCTAATCGAAACAAATCACTCTATCTTTAAAAAAAAACAGCATCAAAATAACACACATCACACTCAGAGCCCCTAACTAGGAAGAACCTGTATCTAGGGCGCCCGAAACACACACAGAGACCAACATCACACCCAGACCGGAAACCAACATCGATATTCATCATATCAATATTCGCCCCGCCCAGGAATCGAACCCGGGTGCTCACGCTTACTCAGTCCACATCACTGCCGACTGAGCTACGGAGCAGTCTAGCGGAAAATCGGATGCATAGTTTTAAAGTTATAAGCATACATAGGGATAGACACGGGTAGCTATACTTTTTTATACTATGTATTGATGAAGGCAAAAGTTGAAGTAAAACTTTATTAAGTAAGTTATAGAAAAATATTAAAACTCTTTTCAACTCCCATTTTTTTTTGCTACAAAAAAGTTTGAACCACAAACGCGCGCAAAATACAGATTACTTCCAGATTCCCGTGAGTTGAAAAACTAGTTTCGTTAACTTTTATCTATACCAATATTATAAAGAGGAAAGATTTGTTTGATTGTTTGTTTGTAACGAATAGGCTCCGGAAATACTGAACCGATTTGAAAAATTATTTCACTGGTAGGAAGCTACATTAACCCCGAGTGTCATAGGCTATATAAGATTTCCTAAAAAATTAGGGATCCTTCTTAAACTCAAATAATGTAACCCAAGGTGCAATATTTTTTTCCGTTGTTTACATATTATGACAGGTGGTTTGTTGTTGTTGTTTGTTTTTTATTCGGCCATTCTGGGCGGTCAAAAGAACATAGTCTATAGAGCCAAGTCTTTTTTAGTATCTTATATTCTATGGCGTAACGAAGTAAGCCGGGAAAGCTCGTAAGGTATATATTACTATAGAGTAGCCTAACTCATATTTGTCAATCAGACCACTGAGCCTATGCGCCTGTGCCATACATCCCATACATCAATGGTGCCGCCTCATACAAAGCAAACACAGCCTTCCACGAAGGTTCGTCCTCGTACGTGACGATCCCTGGCTCTTCTCCTACCTTCCTAAAGTTAAGATTGAAATAAACTTGTACCTTACAAACCTTAGAATAAAAACTGCGGCATTCCTTCACTTTTATAAGTGCTGGGATTTTTTTCTGTGGTTTCAAAATTTTATTGCAATGCATACTTAGAGGTAACGATTTTAAGGGGCGAAACGGTGCGAAGCTAGCGCCACTTCGATGAATAATTGATAACTTCCAAACCATGGTCGAAATCAAAAATATGCGAATTTGTCTCTAGATAATCTTGTTTAGAATGTTTAAGGCTCTGTTGTGTAGCTTTAAGGTTTAAAATCAATGAAAAATACCGTTATGTAACTAAAGTGGTCACTTTAGGCAATAAGGATAAATAGAATAATACTTTTTCAAAAAGTTCCAGTAGTTTCCTATTCTGTTTCAAACAAACATAATCGAATCTTCTCTTTATGATATACTAGTCGACCCGGCGAACTTCGTACCGCCTAACCTATTACTATATTGTGCATGCATTATACTTATAAACCTTCCTCTTGAATTACTTTATTAAAAAAAACTCATCAAAATCCGTTCCGTGGTTTTAAAAATAGGGTTTAGGGGCAGACGCGGGAAGCGACTTTTATTTTATACGAGACTAGAGGCTGTCCCGCGGTTTTTCCCGCGCAGATTTCTCATAAACACAAAATTCCCGTTTTGTCCCGTTCCCGTGGGAATGTCAGGAAATCCCTTCTTAGTGCTCACCTACACTCCCTAAGGAACCTACATGCAAAATTTCAGCCCGCTACGCCCAGTAGTTTCGGCTCTGCGTTGTCTGTTAGTCAGTCAGTCAGCCAGTCAGTCATTCAGTAACGGAAGAGTTTTATATATATTGATGATTGATATAGATTAGTGCAAAAGACAATACGGATCATTCGCTCTGATCAATATAAAGTAGTCATTGCATTGGAATCCGCAATCAATGGCGGACGTGTTTATTTTAGATCTGATTCACGGATCAGCTATGCTTTCTATTGTCCTGTGTGTTTACACTAATATATCTAAATTCCATGACACCTGCGTTACAGGACAATAGTATATTCTTGACCAACTGAAATAACTTACCTACTTATAATAAACAATGAAAATTCTATGACAAATAATAATAATAACACATCACACTCAGAGCCCCTAAGGCGTGTTTCCTCAAGAAGCGATATCGATCGCGCGATAGGGGTTCGACAGCCAATATAAATCGAATCGCTCGGACATCCCCGAAGCCAGCCAGAGGTAAATAATATTGATATACAATTGATATTATATCAATATTACTTAGTATCGAACCTCTATCGCGCGATCTATATCGCTTCTTCAGGAAACACGCTAACTAGGAAGCACTTGTATCTAGGGTGCCCGAAACATAAACAGAGACGAACATTACACCCAGACCGGAAACAAACACCGATATTCATCATAACAATGTTCGCCCCGCCGGGAATCGGACCCAGGTGCACACGCATCTCAGTTCAGATTACTACCAACTGAGCTACCGAGCAGTCAAAGAAGAAGACAATGACAAGATTTTGAAACCATTGCTGTATTTTAAGGAGCACAACACAGTACGTCCAAAGAAAAACAGCACTCAAATCACCATTTCGTGGCGCTTGTTTCTTTTCAAAGATAAATAAAGGAAAGTTCGTGGCGAGAACTCAACTCAATTTCAGAAAAACCGTTTTTTTTTAATGATTGGATAACTCTTTAGCGTATGTGTCGTAGTAAGATTTGATAATTAGGTTTTTTGCAAAAAACCTAGGGATTTTGCGAAAACACGGACAATTTGATATAAGCATTACTTTTTTTTCAATCATCCCGACATAAAGCAGTTTTTTTGCAAAAAACCTAGTAAAATTGAAAACTTTGAAACCTTCCTATAATCTGATTGGCTAGATTTATTGCTTGCTGGTAAACTCTTATTCTGATTGGTTCTCTGTAGCGTCAAAGGATATTTTAACGAACCTAATCGAAAATGTTTTTTTTGCAAAAAACCTAATTATCAAATCTTACTACGACATATTATGTATATTTACATATTATGTATATTTATAGTATAGCTCGTTATACCATCCGAGAAATCCACGACCGAGACCCAGGCTGACATTAACAGTAAGTGTCTGTAGGCTACTCAGTCGAGTATGATCCTTGGACTAGTCGTTCCCGAGTACTAATTATCTTGGCTCGAGCCGTCTTATACTCTGACGAGCATATGCTTCACTGTCTTGAAGTCGAAACTCAACTAGTTAATGTGTAATTTGGAGTGTAGAACGATTTGAGGTGGTAACTCTCGGTATGGCGCGAAATTCAAATTTTTTCGCGTTTTTTATTTATTCTGGCGAAAGTATTCATTTCTAATAAAGTTTAAATGAATTTGCGTACCTATGTAAAAAAAACCATCTCCCACATTGTTATACAAGGTTTTTGGAAGACAGACCAAACTTTGTGTCTAATGACATAACTTGATTTTTAGCCTTTTAGTCAAATAATGTCCTTAGACACAAAATCAGTAGGTCTGTCTTCCAAAAACCTTGTATAACAATGTGGGAGATGGTTTTTTACATAGGCAAATTCATTACACCATTATTAAAAATTAATATTTACGCCAAAATAATTAAAAAACGTGAAAAAATTTAAATTTCTCGCCATACCAAAAGTTACCACCTTAAAGTTACCACCTTAAAATTTTGTCACTTTAGAAAGCCTCAAAGGTTACTTCGCCTTCTAGTACGAGAATAGATTTCGCATAAACGTTTTAAATAAGCTCCCTCCTACAATACAATAAGCAATGAATGAATGAAATGAGCCGACGAAATATGTCTACAAGCTTATGAATGGCAGACGATGGAGGGTGTGGGGTAATGTAGAGGGGAGGGGAAAGGAAGTGTGACTCACGCGCAGCGATGGGAGACCCCGTTGATGCGGAGGACGGTAGAAAGATCAAGGATTTTAATAATTACGTTTTTCTCTGTTAATTTTGAAAGTTTAACATAACTGTGTTTTTATGGAATAGGTTTCGTCCTTCAGGGAGATTTTGATGATATTCGGTGGAAATGTTATTAGACCACATGGAAAAAGTTTCATAAAGCGTAAGCTCAAAGCTAAATGCTTGAATAAGATAACAAAACTCATTATTATTCACAAAGCTAGCTTGATAAATCGCGTCAAATGCTTGCGACAAAATATCAAAAGACGAATTTACTATAACAATAATAAATATACTTAACTATAATTTTAATCTACAATGACTTCCTTTAGGAAGACAGCATCAAATGCTTTTGATAAAACAAGAAACGATACAAATATGAACTTAGTCAACAATTCTTATTTATAAATCTCCATAACTATAATTTTTATCTACAATGACTTTTTAGAGGAAGACACGAACACAATGCTAGCCAGTGTCGGTCAGAGGCCTACCGCAAGGCAGTGACGTCACATCCGCTACTTCCGCTCAGCTGATTGACGACATGATTAGACAGGTTTTAAGATATTGTTAGTATCGAGTAGGTGGCAGTGAGCAGATTGAATGAAAATATAAGAGGTTAGTAGAACTCAGTACGAATATGCATTGAAGCGAATTAAAAAGGCATATTGGAGCTTTTATGTTTGTGTGTCAGAAGGTCCAAAAAGTAAAATCAATCAAATATAATTTATTCAATGAAGGTACTGCAAGTCTTAGTAAAGTACAGAACCTTAAATTAAATTAACCCATAGTACCTATACTGCATGAGGCGATAAGGTTCAATGTGAAACCAACAACAGTAAACTAAAAATTTATAAAATATTACCTAAGTAGTTATTTAATGATTTAATCTTCTTTGATCTTAGAGATATCGATTGCCTATTTCACTCGATCATCGAACATTATTCGTTACTTTTTTTTTTCTCGCAGATAACTTAAGTCTCCTTTTTGATCTTGAAGAGCCAAACTGTAATGTAGCATAGCAGGAGATCCACGAGGAATGGAGGGTAAATCGAATCAAAATCATCTTTGTAGTTTTAAAAATTGGAATGCTATTATTCGAGGTTGAGTCATCTAGGGTTGGAGACAAATTATGTAATTACTTCAAATAGGTTCCTAAACTGAAAAATACAATTGCATAAAATCCCTCATCTCATTTAGCAGTCTTTCGGTCTTCCACACTTTCTCTACTTGGTGCGTGACTCGCCTACTCATTGTCTAAGTGTTCGGACCATTGTCTAGGTCCCTGTCGCATTGTTAGAGCTTGTTTTTAGAAGAACTATGTAATAACATGCTTCTAAAGAATGTCAGAACACCTGACGCTAAGATAATAGATTTGTTATTAATTGCAATTCTTGGTTCTGCTAGTTATGCAAAGGCTGTGATGTGAGTATTGTTTAATGAGATAAGGATTGTTATTGTGCAATCGATAATAATATTATTAGAACAAATTTTATACCTGTTTTTAAACTTAGATAGAATTCCTTAATAACTATAATGTACTTTTATTTGGCGCGTAACTTATAAATGCAACGGGATTAATTTCAATCGGTTTAGAAGTTTTAAAGTTCCCGACAGTAAAAGATAGCGGAGCCGCTGACAATACTAGTTTCATTTTTATAATACTATCTAGATTATGATCAAATTAATGCTATTTTGAATATTTTTGACCCTTGAGTTTCAACTCATATCGTCAAGAAACACAACGTGTTCGCACGCAGGACTGTCACATATCATCATCATTAGGTTCACCAAAAAGGATCCTTGCATTATTTATAGCGAGCAATTTAGCACTCGGTAAAACACCCGAAGTCGTCTCAATCAGAGAAGAAGATACCATTAGGCGGAACAAAAACATCGCTAATTTGTTGAAAACGGCCGCTGGCAGTAAAATGGACAGCGCCACGCCCCGACCACCGAGCTCAACTGATCACAAAGATGCCGCTTTATCAATCAACTCGGGATTAGATGTCGAAAAAACTGGCCAAGCTCGTGAACAGCACTGTTTGGTTGAAGGCGCTTTAGGGTTTGGAATTTTGGGCTCTTCCTGTTCTTCTCAGATTAAAAGATGACCACTGCTAGACAGATCTTTATAAGAATGATTTTTTAGGGAAATTTTGCCATAATCGCCAAACTTTGCGGCGGGTCGGCGATCGCAGTATAATAATAATAACTAGTCCACCCGGCGAACTTCGTACCGCCTAACCTATTACTATTTTGTGCATGTATTATACTTATAAACCTTCTTCTTGAACCACTCTATCTATTAAAAACAAACCTCATCGAAATCCGTTGCGTTGTTTTAAAGATTTAAGCATACATAGGGACAGACGCGGGAAGCGACTTTATTTTATACTATGTAATGATAATGATAATGATAACACATCACACTAAGAAGCCCTAACTAGAAAGAACCCTGTAACTAAGGTGCCCGAAACATAAACAGAGACGAACATTACACCCAGACCGGGAAACAAATATCGATCGACATCAGTATAGTTGTTTAAAATTTTTAGCGAAACAATTCTTACTACACCTACTGAAGGAGATAAGAGTTTGAGGATGCTATCAAAAATAATTCAGCCCTTTAACTATTGATTCAGAAATACTTGTATAGGTAAGAATACTGAATAATAAAGTTACGACTTCGCTGGACCCAAAAGGTAAGTCTCCCAAAAAAAAACGTATAATAATGAATGTGTAATCTGTCTTCGGCATGGACAAACACACATCGGTTAGGTAATAACAGGGCGCTGCAGTGTTTCTTGTTGCGCAAATATTAGCGCAAGCCTAATGTGCGACCACCTACGTGGGAATAGGGAATTGGGAATGGCAGTTTTGTTAGTTGAAGAAAAAATAATATCCAATTAGGTGTTGTGGTTTGGATTCCGTTGATTTTTATCTATTGTAACAGATGGTAAGAAGAACTGGTTGTATGAAATCTAGATAGCTTTATTTTTGTAAGAGCCAGTTTACAGCGATGCTAGCTCCATTCGCGAAAAAATAATAATATGTTCTAAAATAAGGCAAATATAAAAAATGTGGCACAGTAAGACACTAGATAATGTAGCCTCGTATTTTTAGGGCACAGTGAAGTAAAAAAAAAGTAAAGTGGGCGTGGGCGGGACACATGTAACGCAGGGAAGACGAAAGATGGAGCAAAGCCGTCCTTGAATGGAGACCAAGAGAGGGCAAGAGGAGTGTAGGCAGACCACCAGCCAGATGGACCGACGATATAAAGACTGTTGCGGGGGAGACTTGGATGAGATTGACAGCCGACCGAGCGAACTGGAAAATAATTGGAGAGGCATTTGCTCAACAGTGGGCTGATATGTGCTGAGGAAGAAGAAGAAGAAGTAAAAAAAGAACAAAATTATCCACAGATTGTTGCAAAAAGTTGCTATTTCTTTCTTCTTTTAATGCGCTTGTTTTAGTCCGAAACGTCTCTGTTTGTTTAATTCTGACTACCTCTGTGGTTCGGTTGGCAGGGATTATGATGCCGTAACTTGTTCCCGAGTTTGATTCCCAGCGGTGGGAAACGTTGTTTGTTATGGCACCTAGGTCTTGGTGTTTTTGTATGTTTCGGAAACCCTAGCAACCTAAATTCAGGTTTATTCTAGTTAGGGGCTCCGAGTATGACATGATGAGAGATATTAATATTTTTACATTGATACAGTAAACTCAGTAGAAAAGTTTCAGTAATCAACAGCATTGCTGTGTGAAGCAAGCAATCAATATATATAAAACTCTTCCGTTACTGACTGACTGACTGACTGACAGACAACGCAGAGCCGAAACTACTGGGCGTAGAAAGCTGAAAATTGGCACGTGGGTTCCTTGGGGGGTGTAGGTGAGCACTAAGAAGCGATTTCCCGAAATTCCCACGGGAACGGGAAAAAACGGGAATTTTGTGTTTATGAGAAATCTGCGCGGGAAAAACCGCTGGGCAGCCTCTAGTATCCATAAACGATCTTAGACTCTTCTTTATTTAGCGGAATGTGGAAAAAAAACTCCTTCTACTAGTAATTAAAAACGTGAAACAGATATTTCACTGCAGCATATTTCAAGGTGATGAATCCTCTGACTTTAGTTGAGACACGCCCACTTTAGTTATTGAACTTGTTAAGGGTATTTCTAATTGGGTTATTCCGATAGTCTCCAAAAAATGTTGTTTTTTAATTTCCTTTGTCTCCAAGCTGTTTAAAATTCATTCAAATGAACACAGAAATCCTTCTGTTTTTAAAATTTAAATAATTTTGACCTTTATTGTAATTCCTAAATAAAAAAATAATCAACGCCTTTCATCAATAAAGGACGAGGATAAAGGTAAACGATATCAATTTTCATTTAAAGTTATTTATAAAATTTAGAGTATTCAAAAAAAAATTGCTTTCGAAATCATTTAAATTATTAGCATAATTAGGTTTACAATAAATAAAAGACAAGTAGTTAAGTAACCTGCCACCGGTTTTATGTAGATTTTCTAAATCTTACACATGAAAGTATGCAAAACATCGCCTTAAGCCTGCGAAACTCGAGGAATGTTGATTGTGTTTAGGTTGTTATAATAAATTCCACCAAAGGAAATGCAAACGCTCACATAGCGTGCGCTTCTTCTTATTTTTAAATTTAAACGAATCGTAACTTTTTAAATCTAGAACTATTTAATTTAGGAAGATTTACTACTTCTTATTTTGAAATTCACAATCAGTGCTTTGAGTTTCTTTGCTCAAATTTAAAATCGAACAAGCTATTCCCGTGAACTAATTATCCTGGCGTCTTATACTCCTTCGAGCGTATGCTCACTGTGTTGAAGTCGGTACTCACTTGTATACAGTGACGGACTAGGAGGCCGTAACAGATTTGTCTATGGTTTTGTCAGCCCTAGATTGTATTACCAAAGAACAAGAGCTTTTTTGCAATACAGAAAAACCGGAAGTGTTACGCCGAGCGTGTCCGTACTTCGCTTACTTCGTTTTGGAGCGAACACACAATTTCAGGTTCAAACTCTGACTCGACTTGGAGGCTGCTCGGTCGAATATTAAACTAGGAGAATTCAAGTAATCAATTTGGAGCAGAGAGCCATTTCGGGTTCAAACTCCTACTCGACTTGGAGGGTGCTCGGTCGAGTATAAACTCGGGAAAATCGAGTAATGCTTATCCAGGCTCAAGCCGTCTTATACTCCGTCCAGCATAATGCTTTACTGTCTTGAAGTCTAAATTCGAATGATTTCCTAATTTGGATTAGAGAACGATTCATTTTGACATCAGCTGCGACTCAACTCAGTATGTCAGCCCTAGACTACTATTATTCGTATTCTTGAATTCATTATCGAAAAAAAAAAAATCTAAACAAAGGCAAATATCAAAAATGTGGCACAGCATGACACTACTTAATCATGCTTAGTATTTTTTGAACACAGTAAAAGTGGTCATAAGTAAAAAGAACAAAATAATCAACATATTGCTGCCAAAAGTGGACACTTTTAGCAACACTTTGTAGCTTTCTGTGGTCTTCAACCTAAAAGCTAAAAAGCTTTACAGAAGTGCCCCAAAAATACTAGGCTACATTATCTAGTGTCGTACTGTACCACATTTTTGATATTTGCCTTAGTTTAGCAGATATTAATTTTCTTCGCGAATGGCGCTAGCATAGCTGTAAACTGGCTCTTAAGATATGCGTTAAATAATAAATAATGCCCGTCACCCACTTTCAAACCTCAAAAAGGCGAGAAGGTTTTCTTAAACATGTATTTTTTGTACCTAATCAGAGAAGCCCCTAAAAACCGATAAAAATCTCGTCCTTTAATTATCGTTTACCAGCGATTGTCTCAAAAAAACAAGGATCGATAGAGTTGTCCAAAAATCGTCCTATATTCGAGAAATGACTGGGAGGCGAAGAACGTTATCAATTTTTTTTCAACTTGCCTTAAGTGGTGGATTGATGACCTTTCATGTCTTAGCTTCGGCCATATATTTAAATAGAAAGATGGAAGAAAATATAGATAATTCCTGGCTCAAGGTAAAAAAAAAACGCGAAGACGATGAAAAGCACTATTGCAAATGCGGCAGTGATCTGGTGCTGGGGCTCTTACTTCTACGACAAATTTAAAGTATCTAAACTATGTCTATGATCTAAACAAACATAATAACTAAAACAAAATTAGAGTAACAATACAATTGTTTAAAAGTTTTAAAGATATTTAAAGGCATTCATTCCTGTAGTACTCCAACAAGATCATTTATTGTTTGGGCCGTAAATAAGCGTCTTGGTACAAGTAAATTTCATTTGTTTTTTTGTTCGGTCCCGGAGCGGCGTCGGACCTCCCTCGGGCCGGGTAGCGCTCTGACACCTCTACTTCTCACGACCGATACAAAAAATTCTCGGCATTCGATTTGAATTATTATATTCGAAAAAACAAGTAATTTTACTTTGTTTTTGGCTATTCTGTACATCCTACTAATGTTATAAATGTGAAAGTTTGTAAGTAAGGATATATTTGTTACTATTTTACGTAAAAACTACTTAATGGATTTTAATGAAACTTTACAATTATAAAGCTTATACATCTGAAAAACACATAGGCTATAATTTATTAAGCTATAAGCTACTAGAAATAGAACCAGCTCGTTTTTTATAATGTCACTTTTGATAGCAGTTTTAATGTCAGCCTATAACTTTTCCTGGAAATTTAGAAAAACTTTTGCATTAGCGCAGTCAAGGTTTCCATACATCTTTCTTGGAACTACCTTTATTGATACGTGACCGTGAATCGATTTGCCCGATATTGTTCCACAGTGCAATGCTGTTTTTTTTATCAAAAACAATTACTTAGTTTACTTTTTAAATATTAAAAACTTATTCATTTTACTGGTACATATATTCAAATTGTACGTGGTTGAAGACGTTAACGGTAACGCATTTTCCTAAGTAAAAAGAGATAAATATGAAGATAGAGATATATACTTGGATGACTAGTCTGAAAAAAAAAGGCTAATAAAGATATAGGTGGAGTTAAATTAAACAATGAGCCAGAAGACAATGACCCTCCTGAAGACAAGGCACCGAAAAGTGTCAAATTTATCGAACGATGTCCAAAAGATATGGCGTGGGAACCTCGCCCACTATCTTATCATTTAAGAGGCGCTTTTTGTTCTAAATCAATATTTTAGTTGCATTGCGTCACTTCAGGTGTAGGTATTATGTGAGCTAATTATTCATGACGTTATTGGTAACTATGATAAGTAAGACGGAATATTCAAATAAAATTCATTTCGAAAAGACTCTCGGTTGTTATGGAGAATCTCAAATGGATGGAGGGTCGTGGAAAAGGCGAGCGAGATCTTTGTTTATATGAGCTACCATAAGAGTAAATCCTAATTAGGTAGACAGCTAAAATATATAGACAATCGTGAATCAAACCCGTTGTAATTTGGCATAAAAAGTACGTTAGGTCAAGTTAAAGCTTCAGCTATCTATTCATCTATTTAAAACATAGCATCGTCCACATTTTTCCAATGAATTTAATAGCCTCATCGAATTCCGTAACAAAAAAAAAACTCTCAAATATTTGCTACATTTGTTACATTCAGTCAGGAATCTGAATTATTGAAAGCACACGATCTCAATATCTCAGCTATAAAGGCTACAATGGTAGTCATGCCAACGGGGCTGTACTTTGAGTCGCCGCGGCCGAGTAATCTCCTAAACTTCGAATTCCTCACATAAACTTGTGTTTGGTAAGAAAAAAGCTACGGCAGGCTCGTTTTTCGAAGATAGCTATCGGGTTCCGCTGATACTGTTTCTGTACCGATTATCTATCGCTCCAAGCGATTTGATTTCATGTACCTTGTTGTTTTTGCATAAGAACATACCCAAATTATACCAATCGACCAATATACATTTAAGCATGGCGACAACGAAAAGCACTCACCACTAGCTGTAAAATAGTTATATGAGTAGCTAGTGAAATAACACATCACACTCAGGCCCCTAACTAGGTAGAACCTGTATCTAAGGTGCCCGAATTAAAACAAAACACCCCGCCGGGAATCGAACCCGAAGCTTCTCAGTCCACATCACTGCCAACTGAGTAACAGAGCAGCAAAATAAAAGCTGTAAAAATAAAATCACATTTAGTGCTTTAAGTAATTGCCAGATGTGGTAGGCACTAGGCAATATGAAAAAAAGTATAAGTAGTACTAGTTATTAGCAAGAGAATAACTATATTATTCTGGTCCACCGCCAAAGATTCAAGTGTCAACGCTTAGTCCCCTGAGGGCTCTCATCGTTATACGGACAAAATAAAAATACGTTTACAAACAGTATCACAACAATGAGCGAGTTAATTTACGGAGGTACCCAAAACCAGATCGCGGCTACATAATGGTACCTCTGTATAATAAGATCAATGTAAAAAGCCATTCCTTGCTCGGGACACAATTGGGGACGCATGTAGACAAACCTTTATATAAATACAATGCAATATGCCCCTCTGTGTATCGTGCCCTAAGAATAAGTGTTTTTTTTTACTCTTGCTTATATTATTTTCCTTTCGTTCACTCGAATTACTTGTAGTTTATAATGTTGTTAAATTCTCGAGGGTTCTTTATTGGTTTTGAATATATTATCGATTTTAAAGATACAGACTTAACAAAAACGTTTTAGGAGATTATTAGTTTATCGGTTTCAAAGCAATTGAACTAGCAAGTCTTTCATAAACTTGGAAATTACTAGAACATTTAGAATATAGTAAAATATTGTTAAAATATACAAGGTTTCAATAATTCTGTACCCATTTTTCTAAACGTACGGTTGAATAAGCTGATGATTGGCAATCGTCGGCCCAGGATACCCTCTCCATGGCAACTCCTTGAAAATAACCTTCACCTTTCTAACGATCTCGTCTGCCAAGATTTCCTATAAGCTTACAAAAGAGTCGATTAATGCGGTAAATCACGTATTCCATTGCCGTGATTGCAATTACTACGTACGGACTGCCTGTTAGAAAAACCGAAGTGTATAGGTTGGTTTTTGAATCGAAGACCGTTAAAGCTTTTGAAATTCTTAGGCAATGAGTACGGAGTCCCGCAAGGAGCGGTATTGGGGCCGCTACTTCGAGGTGACCCTTCCAAGGACAACCTTTGTGTTTTCATCCAGAGTTGTTTACCTTAGATTTTTATTTCTATTTCATGAGTAATCGAGTCACTATTGAGAGAAGTACTTTAGTCGCCGGGCGAATGGCGTGGTTTGTAAGTAGCGTACGATTTGTGTACCTATATACGCAAAAGTTTACTATGTATTTGTCGAAATTAGCCAATTTTCGTAAGTGGGTTGTAATATTGTAGATGGATTGTATAGTAAGTAGATCTTTCTAGCTTTCAATTAAGTTTTTCTATCTTAATTTGTTGCGTAGTAGTTTCGAATTAACCTATGGCAACTTAGTTTTTAGTAAGCTTTACTAGTAATACAAACATAAAATATCTTAATTTTTTCTAGTATTCGCAATCGATTTATATTTCGAAATTCAACATTTTTGAGCTTAGCTCATCATATTTTATTGGATCGATCAGCTAACGGGGTACGGGACAACTGAAACTTTTCCGAAATCGAGACTAATTTTATAAGCTATGGTGAGCTTAATTACTCCTTTGATTTATTTAACGCCTTGTCAGAAACATCCTCTATATGATGACCACGCGACGCGACCAATGACCACGCATGACTCAAGTTAAAGAGAACGAAAAAGGTTTCTTGAAATATTAAAAGATCGACATGAAGGGTGTCGTTGAATATTCCATAAGTAGATTATGATAATAACGCGACAAGCCGCGAACAAGGCTGGGGCGTCACAAAAGGACGACTCTCCACTCTTCGCTCTTAAACTATCAAAATGCAAACACAACTTTAAAAAAATAATAAACGCCATTCAAAGCTGATGTGACGATGCATTATACTGGGTGTTTCTGACAAGGCGGTAATAAATGAAAGGAGGGATTCAGCTCACCATAACAAACGACTTTCCCAAAGAAACATAGGTTGAAATCTCAAAATTAAAATCAGCTGTTCCATACATTTGCTCGATCAGCTGACGGGTTCAATGTACGGGGCAGCTCATTTTTGTTTTGATATTTCGACCTATGTTGCTTAGGGAAAGTTGTTAGGTATTCTGTGCCTAACCCCCCATTTCATTTATTACCGCCTTGTCAGAAACACCCTGTATAAAAGTGCCCTCTCTACCTACAGCTGTGTGTTTGATATTGTTTTTGTAACTATAGGTTTTAATACTGATATTATTTTCTTTGTTAAAGCTACATATGGGTCCATGCTGCTATTTTGCATAATATGCCTTTTTTCGATTCTGTCTGATCTGATGTTATGTTATTAATTCTATCGCTCAAACGATTTCAGTTCAATCTTATCTATAAATCTGTCAGCTCTCCTTGTTTTTGACATTTTTTACTAAAAAGTAGTGATTATTTTCTAAATTTTTGTATATTATTTATTTAAAACCAAATTGTATTTATTTTTATATTTAAGCGGAAAGAATTTGATGAGTTGCACTGAAAGTATTATAGTATAAATATAGTTTTCTATTGTGATTCACTGTACGAAATTGAAAAGTGTCCGATAATTTGTGTGTTAAACAAGAACTATTTAGCTCGCACCTCGCAACGCAACGAATTACTATCAAAGCACATAGTATTTTGCTTTATATATATCCTAAGAAAACCCGCCGCCAAAACGACCCACTGACCAAGAAATGGGAAAACTACTCACTGTCCAAAATACCTAAAGATATTATGAAATACCTAAATAATTCATCAAACGTGAGCCACCATTGATCAACTTTCTATTGTCGAAAACGGCTTCTATTTCAGGTGTAAACTAACCACTGACCGACAACAGTGGCAAAAATCCTCGAATGAACTATGGAAGTGACTCAAGAAAAAGCTGAAAATGAATGTGTACCCAAATTCCACAACTTGAAGGCTAGTAATATGAAAAAGGAGCCTCAGCAATTTAAACAAAGACGTCTGAAAATAGACACCACTGTATGCTTTTCATCCCATAGTTTTCTAAAAACAAGAGATTCTGAAACAACAAAAGATATCACAGCCAGTTCATCTGCAGATAAATCTACAACTAAGTTTAACGAGCAAACGTCAAGAAAGAAACTTAAACAAAGTACAATTCAAGGCAAAGTTGTTGTAAGTCCCTCTAAAAAATATAAATCTCAAAATGAAAATAACGATTTTCAACAAATCGATAGTTCAGAAAGCAATAATTTTAGCAGTGATACATCTAAAGAAGAACATATATACAGAATAATACAACGCAAAGTTAAGCTTGACGACCTGTTAAAAAAGTTAGTGAAAGTGCGACAGAAGGAAAAGCTAGATTGGGACGATTTTATAAAAGATTTAAAAAATAAACATGGCATGAACAGCGAGATGGAAACGCCAACAGAAATGAATACAGAAGAACATTGGAAACCATCAGAAAACTGTATGAGCATTATAAATGATTTGTACGAATCCAGTGCAGTGGACAGTCAAGCTCAATCTATATCAAAATCCTATGAACCTAATAAACTACAAGAATACCATCATAAAGATAAGCCTGTATTTATGAGCAATCAATTTTGTTATCCAACATCTTCATCAGGAAGACTAACAGTTCTTAAAAGGCAGAAAGAAGCGGTCAGCAAAACCTACAAAAAGTGTGGATATAAAAGCTTGCCTTCAGAAACAGGTGATAAAAAGCCAGAAAGCAAATATCAAAGCAACTATCCAAATTACTTAGGAAAGAAAAGTGATTCGGAAAAGTCCACACCTATTAAATCAAACTTACGAACTTTGCCTGTTATAACCAGTGAGAGAAAGAGCTATACAAAAATAGATGACACACAGACAGATCTTAATAATTACATTGAAGATCCTTTATCATCTGTATACAAAAAACTGTCGCAAAAAGCGATTAATATAGAAAAATCCCAATCTAAAGCAGTAGCAGCTGAAATGTGTTTAGATAACTCATCCTTAGCTAAAATAGAGGCTAAACTAGAAGATTTAATAAAATCTATAAACTCTTTAGTACTAGAAATGCAGAATAAAAAATCTATCAATATTCTAAAAAATACAAAAAGTATTTCAATTCAAAACGAAGACTTTGATTCTAAAACCAATAAAAGAGTCAATTTTGACCTAAAGCATCCTGGTCTGGCTAGTGCTGAAAAGTACGTCTGCGGAATAGTCTTGGACAGCTCGGGAAGTACATTAGGAACCCCTGAAAATGAAGCCAATCTTTTTCGTAAAGAAAATATCAGACTGGCTAAAGCATTCTCATCTCATGAAATGATCGGCAGGACAGGAGACCAAAATACCGATGATTATCTGAACGATATCCCGACTAAAGACATAAGCACTGAAGTTACAAGATCGCTGTCTAGAACAGGACTAAATGAACTGAAAACAGTAAAATCAACTCCTTCAACTAATCGGGAGATGGCGGTTACCACGGAACCATTGAGCATTCTGGGTCTGATGAGGATATCTGCTAAAGCTGTAAGAGGTTTCCTTTCCTATCTTCCATTGATGCCTGGAGCTGATTTTCCGATCCAAAGGTTGCCAACAATGGAGATGTCGCGTTACGTGTGCAATATCTGCGGCTTGGTTTACGACAAAGCCTCGAAGCTTAGTGAGCATGTTGAGTCCAGCCATTGTAGCGGTGTTAGCAGGTTGGTAATTATGATTAAGCACCCATTTAGTCTCTTTAGATTTATGATATACATTATCAGTAGATAACAGCGAAGCCATACTGTTTGTCTTTTAATCATCATCATCATCTGAGCCAACAGATTTCTAGTGCTGGATATAGGCCTTCCCCAGAGATCGCCATACTGACCGGTCTTGCTGCGTAGTTCCTTCCGGTGCGGTACTCGAGAACTTCGTGTTTAGTAACTTTATACCATTTTGTCTTTGTTAAATCTGGTGTTGACTCTTTGCATTAATCCAAAGTTATTCTAAGTTCATTGTTATAGTTTTTTAGCCCAATTCATTTTGTGTTTCTTTAAGAACATTAGCACACTCATAGGTCATTTCTTCATCTTCTTCTTTCGCAGAGACTGCTGCGTATGCCGCCACGTCCTGGACATGGCGCGTGGACCTCCAGGTCTTTTCTCCTGCCGGTTCTGCGGGCAGCGTTTCACCAGGTCCTACTGCTGCGAGCTGCATCAGGCCAGCTGCGCCAGGACCCTGGGCTTGAAGAACGATGTTGATTCCAGATTGGTGTTGTTAAGGTGATGGTTTTGTCGTTTTGACGTGGAACAGTGTATTGGTATCAGTGTTGGTGTTTGTGGTTCAAATAAATTTATTTTTATGCGTGTTTGAGTAGTTATTATTTTTTTGGGGTTCCTTTACTTATAGTTTCTGCTAGGCGTACTCTTGTGCTTATTAATAAGAAGTCTTTGAAATTACCATTACACACATTTAATTATAATGAAACATCCAAATTCCTAACCAGAACACATCTGTGGAGGCGTGGCAAAGATTCCGAATAATTCTCTAGTACAGGGTTGTAGACCTCAATTACTTGCCGTTTCGTATGGTATGTAGCTTAGCTTAGAATAAGTTTCGATTAGAAAACCAATTTAAAACCAGAATTTAGAGACTAAGTCAAATTGATACTCTCGATATCTTCACTGCGCCTCGACAATGTGCGGTGGAGCTTAATCTCTACAACTGTATATTCAATTCAACAGAAATCGACAATAGTAAAGTGAATGTCAATTTCAAAGACTTTTTTCTGAAGAAGATAATATTTTTTTCTGGCCAGTGTGCGGGTCCGGCTGTCCTAAACACCCGAGCCCCATACATTAGGGCCACGCGAGGTATAATTGGTCTTTGGGCTGAGCTGTCAGAGGCTTGTTTGACCGAGCCGACGATCGTTCGTCATGCGGGAGCAATCTGTCGGACACCCATTCAGGTGAAATGAGCTTGAAAATTTTGTCCAAATTATTTGTATAGGTTCCTAGGTAATTATAGTTAAATTGCGGTGTTTGTATAGGTATTTGTAGATTAGGAGCTATACTGATTTGGGTTCTTAATAATGATTGGAGATAGGAGACTGTTCATTTACAATAACCGGGTGTACGTTTGTTTCAGGTAAGTGCTAGCAAGTAATAGGTACTTTCACGTTTTACACCAAAAGCTTTTCTTTGCAATGTACAGGCACGTATTTTAGTCCATATATCAGTCTGTATATCAGAGTTAGCAAAAATAATCGCATCCAGTGATCATATTTACCGACAAATTCGCTACGCTCACAGCGTTTGTATGTAACGTATGAAAATGTTTGCATGTAATAGGTAATACTTCTATACCCATTTGAGCCAGTGGGAAATGTTTTAGCAGATGTGTGTGGTATTTGCGTACAAGCTATTTTAGACTTAAAACTAGGTATGGATTTTTGCACGTGACTGTACCTACCGTAGCGTATGTCTGTGATTTGAGGGTATCACCAATAAAACGCAATAGAATCGTTGCAAATATTGAATACAGAAGGTACCTAGTGTCATGCGCTCCAGGACCGCTGTGGCAATCATTCAAGTTGACATTTTACTGCGATTATAACAAGAATGAGACGTTTTTGCCTTCGGACACGTCTTAGCGACTGTTGGCCGACAGAGGTGTAAATTCAATAATAAGGGAGAAAACACAAAAGGGATTTTTTGCTCACAATACGTGCACGGCCCGCCGGGGAGCCAAAAGGATCTTACTAATTTATATACCGTTAAATATTTGACGAGTCGCGTGCAATCATGTCCGGGTGTGTGACTTACTTCACCTGCCACTTAGGAAAAAATATATGATAAGAAATGATCAAACAATCAATGTTTGTAGTTTTCATCAGAGTATCAAGACTGGCGCGTGTCTGTATATCTTATCATATCACACGCTATTTGTGCGTTGCTCCTACCCTGCTTTATCATGAAACACAAGCTTCTACAGAAAAATTCGATAAAACAACAAGAACAAACACAACTGATAAAAATAAATGATGGTTTTTGGTGTTGGCTTTTTTTTTTTGGTCTCTTTTGCCCACTCAGGATCGTGAAGGCGCGTGGAGCCTTTTAATTAACGCGTTTCAAATTTAGATTAGATTCCTTTGGTGTTTTGTTTTTAATCTGTACTAGTCGACCCGGCGAACTTCGTACCGCCTAACCTGTTACTATTTTGCTCATGTTTTATACTTATAAACCTTCCTCTTGGATTACTCTATCAATTACAAAAAACCACATCAAAATCCGTTGGATAGTTTGAAAGATATAAGCATACATAGGGACAGACGCGGGACTTTATTTTATACTATTTTTAATCTGTATGATAGTATAATCTTTGTCGGTTTTGGATTAAGATTTTTATGAAAGAAAAAAAGATGATAATATAACCAGTATTATAAGAAATGTCTTTGTCTACGACGATTTTAAAACTAGATTTGTATTGTATACATTTTGCAGCTGCACTACCGTAAGTCAAATTATAATAATAACACATCACACTCAGAGCCCCTAACTAGGAAGAACCTGTATCTAGGGTGCCCGAAACGTGTACAGAGACGAACATTACACCCAGACCGGAAACAAACATCGATATTCTTCATAACAATGTTCGCCGCACCGGGAATCGAACGGTGCACACGCTGCTCAGTCCACATCACTGCCAACTGAGCTACGGAGCAGTCAAGTAGGTTAGGCATTAGTTTGACGGGGTAGAGTAACTGAATTTGTCTGGTACTTACCTAATATAGTCATTGCCACCGAATTTTATAATAAAATGAAATCCAACCAAAAAACCTAAAGTGATGTGTCATTTTAAATGGTAGGTGCACTAAATTACCCACCCAGAGGGTCCATTTGTTATTACCCAGTTTTGATCCCACACGAATTTAACTCTTATAGTAAAGAATATTTGGTAGAAATTAGACTGTGAGCCAGTGGTTTTGAGTTAGATAAGTTAAAGATAAAAAGGATTATAACGCCTTTTTGAGCGAGAGATATCGTCTCAAACAAAAAAGTTTTGACATTATAAAGTCTTACCGTTGAATTATTGAAGGTAGAATTTTAAACTGAGAATATCTCAATTCAAGTTTTGAATCTATCTTTAAAATCCTAATGTGCCTAATCGTATGTGGACCGTCATTTACTTTATTGGCTTTTAATTTAATTTTTGTTTATCTTTTTGTTTTATTTTGGCTAATGTGCATAGGTATTTGCCTTGACGATCATGATTATTTACAGAATAGAATTGGCAAAGTATGTATTAATATCTGCTTAACTAAGGCAAATATTAAAAATATGAGAAAGCTACAGATTGTTGCCAATAGTGTAGTGGCCACTTTTAGCTTAGCGTAGCTTTCTTTGGTCTTTTACCTAAAAGCTATACAAAAGTGCCCTTAAAAAATACAAGGCTACGTTATCTAGCTAGAGGATGGAATACTGTTTCGATATTTGCTTTAGTTTTGAAGATTTTTTTTTCGCGGGTGGCGCTACTTTTTGTGGTCTATGCCACTTATAGAGCTACTCTACTCATCACAATTATAATAATCGCCCCGCCGGGAATCGAACACCGGTGCACATGCATATCAGTCCACATCACTACCAACTGAGCTACGAAGCAGTCAAATTATGTTTGTAGCGACTAAGTACATGTATGCGCCGCCGCCCCGGTGAAATAAAACCTTCAAAAGTACTAGGTTCTCATAAGCTAGCAAGCAGTTTAAACTAGACATTCCACCGTCCAGTAGCCGGAGCCGGCAGCTTCCTCAGGATAACGGATATAGATGCTAATGTCCCCCGGCCAGCAGTGGACGTGCCTGGCATTAGTCTCTACTGCGTGACGTCATGATATCCTAGTCTGTGTTAAATGGTTTTATATGGCGAGGCGCAGCGAAAATAGATATAGATATAGATAGTCCTTTTAGTAAAAGTATTTTTGTATTTATTCTAAAACATTAGAAATTCAAAACAAGTTCATCTCACCTTATTGTGAACAGAATGAGAATAGTTTATCATAACGATGACAGTTGTGATCGGCCATTGTCATCTTTTCTACGATTCTTCTATGATTATTAAATTATTAATAAAATATGACTGTCCCCGAGTCTGAGATAAAACACCATACACAATATTGTATTCAGATTTATAAAAATCAAAATTGTTATTTCACTGATATAGTCTCAAAAGCCAAAGTCCAAAGGCAAAAATGATTTATTCAATACTAGCTGTTCCGGAGAACTTCGTATCGCCTCACCTATAACTATGTAGTTCATGTATTATATAAAAAACTACCTGTTGAATCACTCTATCTTTTAACAAAAACCGCATCAAAATCCGTTGTATAGTTTTAAAGATACATTTAAGCATACATAGGGACAGACGCGGGAAGCGACTTTATTTTATACTATGTATTGATTTGTGCTCTAGATGTCCGTAAGAAGTCAACTTTATCCGGCCTTGTGCCTGTCTGAGACAGGCTGTCTCTGTAGTGTAAAGTACCAAGATCGTATTACAATTGGGATATTTTAAATCAAGTTTTCAAAACAATAAAACCAGTTTTAGGTAAAATTTATACAATTTAGCAAAAATTAATAATGGAGCAAAAAAAAAACAAAAAAAAAAACATCCGATTTCCTTCCGTGTAAAGGATGTAAACAAAAAAAATATATAAAAAACGAGATGAGTTTAATAGCAGCAGTCACGGTATGGCCATAATGTTCGGTTTATTATCAAATTTATTGCAATTATGTGAAATTTCACATAATCACATTTTCATTATATAAATCTTGAGAGAACCTAAACGTAGTAATTCGTATAACCTAAACGAATCAGGTCTGGTCTGGATTCATAGTAATTTTCAAAATTGTGATTGATTTTTGATCCTTATTAGACCCGTATCTTTGATCCTTATTAGTAAAAACGTAAACTGGGTATTTATGGATAATCTTTACACATTTGAAAATTTGAAAACAAATGTGAATTGAATTGAATTGAATAAACATTTATTTCCGGTTAAGGTACACAAACATTTTATACATAAAAGATAGAAATATAACACGCGCACACAGATATAAACTTAGAGAGTCACAAAAAATTTTACACACTGAGTGTAAAGCACAGTGACAGGAACCACAACCAGAAATAGGCTCCGACTCAGCTTGATGCCACAGACAAATTGCCTATGACGCTGGTATTCTGTCGGTGCCCGACGAGAGAAGCACTAATAGGTACGAAAAAATACAAACGTAAAATTAAACAGTAAAATATAGCGATACCAAAATTAAATACTTAATAAAAAATTGAATAAACATACAAGTAAAAAGAAAAAAATATATATTTTAAGCAATAAACAAGATAAAATAAAATAATAATAATAATCATGTGCCCTAAAAAGCTAACTTTTGATCCGCTGCGATGCTCTACATTACATCAACATTCAAAAGTTAGATAGAACACATGAAGCCATCATCTTATATCAATCAATACATATTATAAAATGAAGTCGCTTCCCGCGTCTGCTTAAATTTTTTTAAATTATTTATTTAATTATTTAAAAAATACGCAACGGATTTTGATGCGGTTTTATTTTAATAGATAGAGTGATTCAAGAGGAAGGTTTAAAAGTATAATACATGCACAAAATAGTAATAGGTCAAGCTCAAGCGGTACGAAGTTTGCCGGGTAGACTAGTTAATTATAAAACAAAAAATGTTTTTAATCTTAATTAGTTTTACGTGACAGTGTGCCTGTGTGTGTATGTGATGGAATAAGGTAATTTAATAATATGCTCTTTATGGTAAACAGGATAGTAAACGTGAAAAATAAAGGAATGCGCTTCCGAATTATTCTTATAGATTTTGCTAAAAAATTTATGCATAAAATTGTACCTATAGATCATTAAAATATGGAACCACACTCGCAATAAAAAAGAAAATGAGAAAAAAAAAAAAACAAAATATGATATATATCAGAAAACTGCACTTATGGCTGTATGGACTATTTTCAAAGGGATCAGAATGGGCGAAGAAAACTCTCAAAAAAAAAAACAACAACATAGTGATCTAAACAATAAACCAACTAGTATCTCAGTCCTCAGTCCACACATTAAAGATAAGGATTCTCGTGTTAATTAATGATTCACACGGTAAATGGGCAATCCATTACGGCCGATAGCAGATCGTTATAATTCGGGCTTTTTATTTGTATTTTATACGTTTTGTGGGTGTCCCGCATTCCGGGGCTCCGCCGTGGAGGTGTCGTGTTTGTTTTTGCTTTTGGATGTGGTATGGTACTTAAGGTTTGTTTGATCTATACTATTCTCTGCTATTATTAAATTATTGTTCGTCGCGTTTTTTGGACTCCCTACAGTTACTAGCACCTACTGTAGATACAGGTTTTTCCTAGTTAGGGGCTCTTAGTGTGATGCGTTATTATTGTTTTTTTTTTAGTTGAATAAGCTCCATAACTACTGGACCAATTTGAAAAAAAAAAAACTTTAGAAACCTTCATTATTTGATAAAAACAAAGAAATTCCGGAATAATTTTAATATTAATTTTCTACGTAAGCTTAACCAACGTATTTTATATGATGCCTCTAATTGAAGTCGTCAACTACAAGTTTATCTACGCCCTTCCGAGAATGTATTTTTGAAAATAAATAAAAGTTATGCCACATCCTAAATCCTAACACGTTTCTTGAGTCCAGTATTGAAGCGATTCCAAGAACATGGAACATTGATTGTCGCTTAGTGGCGCGACCCTGCCTGCGCGGGCGCCGACGCCGCCGCCCGGCATCGAACCTGGGGCACAGAGGACTTAGTCTTTGGTATAGAATGCTCAATTACTTACAATTTTGCAATGTACCCTATATATGTCATTCTAGACCTGGCAAAAATTAAAAAAAAAATCTCCGGTTAAATTTGTATTTTTGTAGTAATTTTATATTTTTGTGATTTCGAATCGATGCATTTTTTTGTACGCAACAGATTAACAAAAAACTTAAGTTAATTTATGTTGCAAAGAACTAAATTATTCTATCAATACAAAGTATAAAATTAAGCCGCTTTCCGTGTCTGTCTCTATGGTATCCTTAAATCTTTAAAACTACGCAACGGATTTCGATGGGGTTTTTTTAATAGATAGAGTGATTCAAGAGGAAGGTTTATGAGTATAATACATGCAAAAAATAGTAATGGGTTAGGCGGTACGAAGCTCGCCGGGTCGACTAGTTATAAATAATTGAAATAAATACATACTGCTGAAAGAATTGGGACAATGTTAAAAAAAAAAGGAAATCCCATAATAATTTGACCTCTTTGTCAGTGAAAGAAAACTGCTTTGCGCTTCGCGTCTTTTCAGCTGAGAAGAAGAAGGAGATTCAAGTTCAAGTTACTGAAATGTTTTTTTTTCTATTTCTTTTTGTCACCAAAGAAACGATGATAAAAATTGTAGGTATTAATCGCGAGTTTTGAGATTGTGAATTCAATATTTAGGTTTTTGGGATCCGAATGACCTCGCTTTTAATACTGACAAATAAAATAATAAAATATCACCAGAAAATACAAAGTTTCAAAGTACCTATATACAAATATTAAAAAAAAAAATTAAACGGCGCCACTGTCGTTAAATAAAAAATTACTACCTACTTACTTTAAAACGAAAACTGCTTATATTAGGTCTACATCTACATAATATACATTAGTATATATTATTACATTAGTATATATTATATACTAATATTTTATATCGTTTGTTTTCCTCTCACTGAATTTTTTCGCGGTTTTGTATAGAACATTGGTACATATCTTAACCAAGTTAAGTGAGAGGGTGTGCACCAACAATAATCAACTGCTCTGTAGCTCAGTTGGCAGTGATGTGGACTGAGAAGCGTGTGCACCCGGGTTCGATTCCCGGGCGGGGCGAATATTGATATGATGAATATGGATGTTTGTTTCCGGTCTGGGTGTGATGTTTGTCTGTGTGTGTGTTTCGGGCACCCTGGATACAGGTTCTTCCTACTTAGGGGCTCTCAGTGTGATGTGTTATTATTATTATTATGTTATTATAATCGGGTGTTAAACAGCCGAAATAGAATAAGTTCCAACTACACTAAACTAAACACTTTATCAATACATAGTATTATTATACTCGACGAAGTCGCGTCTGTCCCTATGTATGCTTAAATCTCTAAAACTACGCAACAGATTTTTGATTCGGTATTTAATAGATAGAGTGATTCAAGAGGAAGGTGGATAAGTATAATAAAAGTACAAATTACTAATAGGTTAGGCGGCACGAAGTTCACCAGGACGACTAATCTATACCAATATTATAAAGAGGAAAAGTTTATTTGATTGTTTGTTTGTTTGTTTGTTTGTTTGTTTGTTTGTTTGTTAGTTTGTTTGTTTGTTTGTAACGAATAGGCTCCGGAAATACTGAACCGATTTGAAAAATTATTTCACTGGTAGCAAGCTACACTATCCCCGAGTGACATAGGCTTTATTATATTTTCAAAATAATTGGGGATCCTTACCTAAACTCAAATAATGTAACCCAAGGTGCAAATTTTTTCCCGTTGCTTACATATTTGACAGGTAGTTTGTTATTGTTGTTTGTTTCTTTATTCGCCCATTCTGGGCAGACATAAGAACAAAGTCTATAGAGCCAGGTCTTATATATATTATATTCTATGGCGTTACGAAGTTAGCCGGGAAAGCGCATTGGATATAAAGTACGTTACGAAAATCAGTACTAACATTATCCAATTCAGGTCAAAAACAATTAGCCGGAGCATGAGACAGGCTCGAGCCACGATGACTGCTCCGTAGCTGAGTTGACAGTGATGTGGACTGAGTAAGCGTGAGCACCCGGGTTCGATTCCTGGGCGGGGCGAATATTGATATAATGAATATCGATGTTTGTTTCCGGTCTGGGTGTGATGTTCGTCTCTGTGTGTGTTTCGGGCGCCCTAGATACAGGTTCTTCCTAGTTAGGGGCTCTGAGTGTGATGTGTTATTATTATTATTATTATTATTACGATAATCAGTACTCGGGAAAGACTTGTCCGACTATCATACTCGACCGACTGTCAGCCTTAATGTGCTCAGACAGGATTCGGTTGTATATATTATTTCAAATCAAATCAAATAATTCTTTATTCAATACGAGCTTTCCCGGCTTACTTCGTTACGCCATAGAATTTAAGATACTATAAAAGACTTGGCTCTATAGACTATGTTCTTTTGACTGCCCAGAATGGCCGAATAAAAACAAACAACAACAACAAACCACCTGTCAAAATATGTAAACAACGGAAAAAATATTGCACCTTGGGTTATATTATTTGAGTTTAGGTAAGGATCCCTAATTTTTTTTTAAATCTAATATAGCCTATGACACTCGGGGTTAATGGAGCTTCCTACCAGGGAATGATTTTTTCAAATCGGTTCAGTATTTCCGGAGCCTATTCGTTACAAACAAACAAACAAATCTTTCCTCTTTATAATATTAAATAAATAAATAAAATAAATAAATAAAATAATTTATTGAGCCACAATACCAAACTAAGTTAACATAACATAAACAGATCTTGCTAAAATAAAAAAATAGTTGTTATTGTGTTATATCATTACATTATCATCAGTTGCAATGTTTTCCACACTAAGCTGGGCTTGTATCGTGGACAAACATACATGTTTGAGTATATGAGTATTAATTTTAGTAAATAAATAAGGTAATCTTTAAAATCAAATAATTATATAAATGAAATTAAATAATATGAAATAAAATATATAATTCTAGATCTAACATGCATTTTTTTTTTTTTTGTTATTTGTGTGTGTTGGATAGTGTTGTGTGTGGGTGTGTATGTATGTGTGTATGTAATTGACCAAAAGTTCTCATGGCACATTAAGGAAGGATCTTCTCCATTTCATCATAACTGAAGGTTTTTAGAAGCGATTCCAACTTAATTTTAACCTCTGTTAAAGAACATGTGTTGAATTGGCAGTACTTCCTGTTTATTATATTATAGAGATTATTATGCATATGGAATCCGAAACGCCTAGCAAAAACAGATTTAGTCATAGGAAGACTAAGGGAAAAAACTCTTTTAGTAAGGGCGTTACTACAGTCTTTGCCTAGAACTTCTTTCTGGTGAACTCTGCTTATAACTCGAGAAATAAACAGACCTCGAACAGTCAAAACTTTGGCCTCTTGGTAAAGTGTTGTAGTTGGAAACCGTATGTGTTTCTTAAGCATTACTTTTAAGATTGCCCTTTGTGCTCTCTCTATTACAATCATGTTTGCCATACAAGATCCACCCCAAACTGTTATGCAGTATGATATAACCGATTGACAGACTGCCATGTAAACCATCCTTAGGACGTGTGGTTGGACAATAGAGCGAAGATTTTTGAACATGTATATTAATTTACGTGTCCTTTTAGCACATGTATCAATGTGTTCTTTAAACGTCATTCTCTCGTCCAATACGACCCCAAGATACCTCAACGAGCCTATCCTACCAATTTGACTACAGTTACATAGAACAGTGGTGGAGAGGTTCCGACATTTGCAGGCTCTAATTATTAGATTACTGGTTGGTGCTGTTGCTATGGTTTTGAAAAAACATATAAATTTAGTTTTTGATTCGTTAAGTGTTAGAAGATTTGCCCGTAGCCAGGATCCAACCATTCGCAAGCCTTCCTCAGCCCTCTCCCCCACTTCCTCCCATGTTCTCCCATGAAATAAAAGAGCAGTGTCATCGGCGTAGCATGTGACCTGAGCGTCAGCTGCGTCGATCGTCAAGAGGTCATTAATGTACAAAGTAAATAGCGTCGGCCCAAGAATACTTCCCTGTGGGACACCGTAACTTACAGCTCTGTTGTCACTGAATTGACCAGCGATTTTCACCACTTGACGCCGATCAGAAAGGTAACTTTCGAACCAGCTATGTGCCAGCCCTCTAACTCCCAAAAGTTCGAGCTTACGCAATAAAATGGGTATGCTAACGGTATCGAAGGCCTTGGCAAGATCCAAGAACACTCCGATACATCTTTTCTTCTTGTCCAAATGTTGCGCTATTGAGTTCGTCAAACGCAGCACTGCGTCTTCCGTTGAGCGGCCCTGTCTGAAACCATACTGATCCTCCGAAAGTAAGGTGTGGTAGTCAATAAATGCAAGAAGGCGTTTTTGAACCACCTTTTCTAGTACTTTTGAGAGTGACCCCAAAAGAGAGATGGGTCTATAGTTGCTTGGTTCAGATTTGTTACCTGCTTTATGGATGGGAGTTACTGCAGCCGTCTTCCAACAATCTGGGAAAACACCGGAGCCGACACTCAGATTACATATATGCGTCAACGGAACAATCACTTCATTTTTTGTGAACTTTAAGAGTCTGTTTGAAAGTCCGTCAATGCCAGGAGTGCCGTCTAGATTCTGGTTTAGTACTATTGTTTCGATTTCCATTTCATCTGTCGGCTCCAGGAAAAGAGAACTTACCGGGCTGTTATCGATTTTGACCTTTGCAGCTAGTGACTGTGCAGTTTCATTAGTTTCATGTAAAATTCGCTCAGCAAGACATTGACCAACTTCGGCAAAGTAATTATTACAGTGGTCCAGGGAATCTTTAATAGTCGGTTTAGTTTTGGTTAGTTCTATGGGTGGTTTCTTTGTTGTGTAAGTGTGAGAGATTGTTCTAAGACTGTTCCATAACTTTTTAGGGTTACCTTTGTTTTTATTTATTTCATCGGAGTCGTGCTGTTGCTTTAACTTTCGTAATATATTATTATGAAAGTTTCTATATCTCTTAAATATTAACTTTGCAGTCTCATCGAGTGGGTTTTCTCTCGCCTTTTTATGTAGTACGTCTTTATGCCTGGAGCACCTCAGCAAACCTGGGGTCATCCATGGCTTGATTGTGAGGTTTTTGCGACCAACCTTGATTAATTTGTTATGTTTTGCTACTGCTTCCGAGAGCGTATCAGTAAGTATTTTCGCGGCGATGTTTACGTTATCACAATCCAGTATGGGACTCCAGTCGGTATTTTCTAGCTCGGTTCGAATCGATTCAAAATCGGGCTTAATTAAATCGCGTTTGTATGGTTTAGTGCTAATTTTTTTAGTTCGTATGCCCGCTATTACTACATCATGATCAGTTATGTCAGACTTACATATTATTGACGTGACTGGGTATTGAGATGTGACATTTATGTGGTCTAAACAAGAATCTCCTCTTGTGGGTTTAACAACTGCTGGTAGTAAATTAAGCTCCGCCAACAGACAAAGGTATTTATTACCTATTTCGTCGATGTTCTCTGTATTAATGTTAATATTAATATCACCCAGCATTACCGTGAGCTTGACATTTTTAGTCATGTTTACTACAGTTTCCAAGGAGTCAAAGAATGGGAGGAGAATCTTAAAAGATGGTGAGCGGTAAATAGCGAACAAACACATTTCATTTTTATTTAATAAAATTTTTAAGCAGTTTGCTTCGAGAAAAGCAGGTTCACTGACCTCTGCTTCCAAAGTGCTCTTAATGAATACAACCACTCCGCCAGCTTTATTTATATATACATTTGTTCTATATGAATCATATCCATCGATTTGGGGTATAACAGAATTTTCATTAAGCCAACACTCCGTTAGAACAATGACGTCAAAATCAATATTGAGCCTATGAAAAGAGAGTAAGAATTGGTCAAAGTGTAGGTGAATACTCCTGATATTAATGGTGAGAACTTTAAAATTGCAACTGTTGGGTATTAATCCTTTACACATATCCGGTGAGTAAGTGATGAGGCCAGAGGTTTCAGTTTTATCTAAGTCCTGTAAAATTATGTTATCTATTATGACTAACTTTGTTCCTTAAAATTAAATATAAGACAATTAAAATAATGCGTTAACCTCTGTCTCGAATGTATGTGGTAGCAACATTTGTTATCTGTGAATAGTGTTAAGTCCAAACCCAAAAGTAGTGTGTTATGTTGAAAGTAAGTTTGTGTATGTGTAAACATGTGTGTGTTTAGGCAAGCTAGATAATTTTTAAAATGAATATTACTAACATGCAGACACAGATATTTAAAAAATAAAAATAATACAAAATAGAATAAAAATCTAGGGTTCTTGTTGCAGATTTTTAGAATTACGCTCAGTGTCGCGTCGAATTTCCTCATCAAGATAGACCAGGGATTTGACAACAAATGGTCTAGAACCGGCTCCCTTGCCTTCCCTCTTCCTGACAAATATCTGTCCACCGATGGACCAGCAACCTTTATATTTGGCTTGTTTGCATTTTTCTCTACAATCTCGAAAAAATAGCCTCTTTTCTAGGGTCAAGCGTTCATTAAAGTAGATGTTCCTTTTTGGACCGGATATTTCGACATCTTCAGTATTAAGACGCCGTGCTTTTGCAGCTTTGAGGAATTTGTCTCGTGATGATCTCTTTGTAAAACGCACTACCAGGGTGCGAATCTTTTTGGATTGTTCCTCTGCCGCTGACTCAGGGTTTAGTGAACCAACTCGATGAGCAAATTCTATATCTGAATCGGTGAGCCTAATCCCTATTTTGGAGCTTATTACTTGAACAATGTGGGTGGGATTCTCATTCCTGCTTTCTGTGATTCCACAAACCTCTATTTCGTTTCTTAGTAAAGCCTGACTAGTGTTACTCAGTTGTTCTTGAAGTGACGCTACAGTGTTTTTAAGTAGAGGAATTTCTGTAAGTTTTTCTTCGGCGACTTTCAGGCGTTCTTCATAAGATGCCATGTTTGTTGATAGGCTGTCTAGCCTCTCTTCAAACTTACTAAGTGTTAGTATTGCTCTTTCAAAATCCTGTTTGGCAGACGAAACTTGCTCTTTGAGGCGAGTAACATCGGATCTGAAGTCACCGAATGGGCTTTGTGCGTCTTGTGTGGAAGTGGTGATTTTGGTGTGAGGAAGAAGAATCGGGGTTGATGAAAGGATTGGTCTGGAAGCTGCTCTATTGCCTCTGATGGAGTTAACATTATCCAGTGCGTTGTATGTATCATTAAGTATCGGGCGAACGGGGGTGTGCGAGTTGTCATTTTTAGGAATAGAACTTTTGCAGTTAGGGCAGAGCCATTGGGATTTTTGTGTTTCGTTTAGGCTATGAAATGCATTTTTTGTTATTCCAAGACACTCTGCATCGTATAATTTGGAGCATTTAATACACTCCATAAATTCTAAATTTAGAATATTTTTCCCGCAAGCGTTGCAACTGGTCGCCATTTAATTGCGTGTATCGAAACGTAACGAGCGATTAATGATGGTTGACAGCTAGTTGATAGGTTGACGTTTAATCTGATTGGTTGTTTGTTTTAAGATGGCCGGCGGTCTGTGTCCCGCCCCCTAAGGCGATATTGACCTAGGTCAGTTATTGTAAAGTGGTATTTTGGCTATTACTCACTTAATCTGGCGTTTCCTCATGAAATTCATATATCACTTTTTAACGCATTTAATTTTCCTCTCTCACAGAACAATAACAATTTCATTGGATTGATGCTAGTTTATTATTATCGATAGAAACCTGTGGACTGATTTCAAATAGGTGTTGTTGTCAATATTGATGATATAGATGGATACAAGATTGAAAGTCAATTAGACTATATCTAATCTAATGGCTATTGATAACTTATTTGGTAAAGTATCCTATACTGCGAGAGGCGAGGTAGTTCAGGGTGCCCACTGATTTTGTTATCTGGGGCTTTTTATCTAAAACAGGCTGTCGTCTGAGCACCTCTTCATTACCGAGATACGGGCAGACTTTAGACTACCTTATTTTTTTGCACAATAAACTTACAGCCTTTAGTGCTATTTTGAATTCTTGAGAACATTTTATAGCATATTTTTATTGAGATATGTATGTATTATGTATTAAAAAAAAAATTTGAATAAGTGAATTTTTTTTTTTAATCGGTTCGGTACTTTTGGAGCATAATTCAATACAAACATGAAATCGTGGTTCGTTAGTTTCACTCAAACTCGAGAATGGCCGCGCCTATTTAGCTGATTTTGGTTTCAAAATGTTCGCAGTAATCTACGGAAGGCCAAAACGGTATGAAAATATGGAAAATTGGAGGAGAAGTTAGTAAATTTAACAGTTATTTTTTTTTATATAAAATTGCAAGCCGCGATATAAAGTTCGCCGGGACAGCTAGAAGTTTATAAACTTCATGATTTCAGTATAATATTTTGAAATAAGGTTAGTAAATTTAAGTAATAAGTGTGTGTGTGTGTATGAAATGTAATAAATAATAGAGGCTGCGTGTTGCTAGTTTATTATATTTGTGAATTTGTTGAGGGCGCGGCCGCCGCGGCTTTAGGTCGTTTGAGATTCTCAAACATAGGACCAGAGGGGACTTCTAGGATCTATTATTAATTCCTATAGGTCTATGTTATGATAAAGCCAGCGTCTTGAAATAAATTCGTATTTTAAAATGTCACATCTTAATAGATGGTTTTTAAATTCACGTCATACTTTATAGAATTTTCGGGAAAATTTCTAGAGCGAATAATTGGTAGGTAATATCGATACATAGGTAGTATAAAATAAAGTAGATTCACGCGTCCGTCCCTATGTATACTTAAATGTTTATATTTTGCAACGGATTTTGAGTAAAATGCATGTAATAGGGTAGGCGGTACGAAGTTCACCGGGTCAAGTAGTAGTAGCAATAATTCTAAAGATTTTAAACATGTACGTACATATATTATTGAGGTTAACTTAACAAAGCCAAAATTACACTATTTAAATTAAACAAAATGTTTTGTTAGCCATGTTGAATAGCCAGCCATACAGAAAATTTTGAACTTCGAACTTGTCGCGTAAGATACAAAAAATATATCGTCGTTTTTCAATTGCGCCATCCTCGAGCGGCCAGCCACACAATTCAAGAATCCAGTTTGAGAATCTCAGGTATAGGCTAGACGACCTAGAGTGACCTTGCCGTCACTACCTGACCGAACGTTACGATAACCACTAAAATACATTGATAAGAATAATTTTTATAATTTCGGAGGTGTGACTGTGTAACCAAACCGACTGAAAATTTACAAAATACTGGTTTTTATAGCCCTAATTACTTTGCAAAAATAACTTTATACAACCAATGTATTATTTAAAAATAATTCATTAATTTTCTTAGAAAGTAGAGGCTTGAGGTTTTGCGCCAAGGAGGGACCCTGAGACCCCTTGGGGTGCTTCCCGGGTTCCTCTATGACAGATGCAGTGGTGGTCACCGGGGGGTTTCAGTCGGTGCGAGTCCGACATAAACTTCGTCTCTCCCCAGAGCGACGAGGTACCCATAACGGGTTTCCCCTCGAGAAAAAAAAACATCTAAGAAGCAGCGCAAATATTGCGCTAAAATAACCTAAAACAACAAAACCAACAAAAAAAATCATATATCTACCGAATCTTTCTGCGATACAAAAAATTAAATAATTCTGAAGCATATACCATTTAATTTATATGAGAATATATCTATATATATAATCTATAAATCTATATTACCTATTACAGCTTAATTGCGTCACTAATGAAGAATAGGGCACTTAAATCATTCGATAAAAATCTCTCTTAGTTACCGAAACTAGCTGTTTTTCAGTACTAAAACGTATTGTTGCCAAATTTACGACGCTTTTACGACTTTCACAACTACTTCTGTTACATTTGATGGCTCTATAACTGAAACACTAGTATAGCTTTTAGTACGGCAATCAAAATGCCACCTCGTTGAAGCTATAATAAAATTTTTGGTTGTTACTGAGTAAGATTGTGCTGCGTATGATTATTATGTTGCTCATAATCTTCGGTATCACGAACTCGTAGAGAGACTAGAGTTTTCCTATATTGTTTATAGATCACCACAACCAGGCCTAAAATGCACAAATAGTTTGAGCATCCAGCGGCCTCATCACAGACAAACATTTAAAATTATATACATAGATTTTCGGGATAAAGCTTTTAAAGTCTTAACGGTTTTCTTTAAACACTCAATGGGTTTGCGGAAATATTAGTTTAATATAAATGCCGGCAAAATTAACAAAATACTTTGAATGCTAGTGTCAGAAACAATTTGGCCGTTTTTTAATGTATAAACGAAATTGTCACAGTTTTTGTCACATCCTGTCACGCGACGACACGCTACGTCACGGCTCGTTTAAGGAAATGTCGCAGCAATTTGCGAATTTTTTTAAAATATTCGCCGAAAGAGCAATTTTAAATGATAAACTGTTTGTAACGTTGTGAATTTCATGCATTTTTGCCCTTTTGGAGGGTGACTTAAAGTATACTTAACCCTATTAAATAATACGCTACTAGCACCAATCTATACCAATATTATAAAAAGGAAAGATTTGTTTGTTTCTTTGTAACGAATAGGCTCCGGCAAAAACGGAACCGATTTGAAAAATTCTTTCACTGTTGGGAAGCTACACTATCCCCGAGTGAAATAGGCTATATTAGATTTTCAAAAAAATTAGGGGTCCTTACTAAACTCAAATAATGTAACCCCATCTGCAGTATTTTTTCCGTTGTTTACATATTTTGACAGGTGGTTTGTAGTTGTTGTTTATTTTTTGATTCGCCCGTTCTGGGCAGTCAAAAGAACGTAGTCTATAGAGTAACCCTCTTATTCATAAAAAGTTAAAGAGCAGTTTAGTTATTTGACGTATGTCAATTTAGACTGGATATCAGGTATTTACCATACAAAAAACCAGAGAAGTAGACCTCCAGTAACGCTACTTAAAATGTACTGTATCTTTATGAATAACACGGTTAGTCTTTAAGTAGTATCTTATATTCTGTGGCGTAGCGAAGTAAGCCGGGACTGCTCGTCATGAAATAAAATTATATCTTCTAACTACAAAAATATGATCCTGTTTGGCACTAGATCATTTTGCTTCCTTTTGTGTGTCCCTATTTTAAAGACCTTAGAATCTACGGTCGATATATACAGGCCGCAGAGGTGGGTCTTCAAGTTTTTCAACGTAGGACGCTGCTGCCCGTCCTTCGGCTGTTCCCTTAGTCGCCTTTTACGAAACCCGTGGGAGGAGATGGGCTGGTGGTATTCTTTGTGCCACTTCACGGCAAAAGCGTACTACAAGATGCCATTACATGCTAAAAGAACAAAAAGAAAGAGAGATAAATTGTAAAGTAGAGTTTGTTACCCCTTTCTTCTCTACGCTGTAAAATCATTGCGAAAGGGAGTAGAATCATTTGACAGAGGAGGGCTCGTTTGGGGGCCTCTCCAGGCGACTATTGTCGTAAGGCATCATGAGCCAATTGGTGGGCACCCTGAACTACCTTGCCTCTCACAGTTTAGGATACTTACCAAATAAGGTATCAATAGCAATTAGAGTACATGTAGTCTAATTGACTTTCAATGAATGATATCTTGTATCCCATATTGAATAAAGAATTATTTGATTCAGCTAACAATTCTTAAATTCTAACCAGAATACGGATCCCTAGAAATAGTCAAAAGAATTATTATTTATTAATCCTATTTGATGTCACAGTATTTTATTTGTTGGTCGCGTGACGGAACCATTGTAGCTCCAGCTCGAAATAGTAGGCTTTTAATCAATATGAAAGATTGATTGACTTCTTTTTTATTTATTGATAGCGACCATTGTTGATATAACTTTAATTTGAAGTAGGTAGCTAAAGGGTATAGGGCAGGTCTTCCATTTGGGGATGATACGAGGTTAAATCTCAAGTTTCGGCATACTTATAGAATTGAGTTTATCTCTAGCTCCTAGACTGTGTGGGTTTTTGGTGAGCTCAGCTCAACTTCTTTCCTACTATAAGTTGAAATTCTTTAAGGTAAATATTTAAATACAGTTCCCAAAGCACAGGCTTTGCCGAGTTTGGGAGCTACCGCTAAACCACTTTCCTCGAGCTAGTAATTCCCACAAATTGTAAGGGTCTCCTCCACTGGTCGATCATGGAGCGACACATTTGTAAGGACAATCGACCACTCGAATGTGTCGCGCGCACCTGATTGGGGGAGCCTCAAAATATGCACTGTGACTGTAAAACTTTTATAATGAAAATAAACAATTTTTTATTATTTTACTATAATCTTTAAAATTGGGACAGAAAACAATATCGTACCACTTATGTCGATATTCCACCACGACATGAGTTTACGGTAACGATAGGTATATCCCTTAAGGGGCGAAACGGTGCGAAACTAGTGCCACTTCCGATAAATAATTAATATCTTCTAAACCATGGCCGAAATCAAAAATATGCGCCTGTGACTCCCTAAATAATCTTGCTTAGAATTTTTAGGGCCCTGTTGTGTAGCTTTCGGGTTCAAAATCAAAGAAAAAAACCGTTATGAAACAAAAGTGGCCACTTTAGTTGATAGTTTAGAAGATATCAATGTCACGGTCTAGAAGATATCAATTATTTATCGAAGTGGCGCTAGTTTTGCACCGTTTCGCCTGTTAAAATCACATTTTGAAAGAGTGACCGGACTGCTCTCATAGAGGCTTGTTAGCCGATTTATCCTTAGCCAAGCCTCTACCGGTGGTCCGTACAACTCAACAAAATATTAAAAAAAAAAACAAAAAGGCCCCGTTTCGTCTGTTCGCGCCGGTGTTGCCACACCAAGTGGATTTAGTTCGCAAATTACTTCCGCCGCCGCTGCTGTGTTGCCATTCAAAAAACACTAATATAATGGATTTAAGTGAGACCACACTGTAGGTCTTTAAAAGATTCTTTATGGATTAGGATAGTATTTTGGAAGATTAGTTTATGAATGAAAAGAAGAACTTCTAAGTACAGGGGCAGCATTCGGAGTTTCACAGATTTATCTCGTGTTAGAGATTGGAAAAAAACTTAATTTAATGTTTCCACAATTTAGTACACTGAGATAGCCAGTAACATATTGGCAATACTGATTAGCTACACTTGAGATATCTATTACTAGAGGCTGCCCCGCGGTTATTCCCGCGCAGATTTCTCATTAACACAAAAATCCCGTTTTTTTCCGTTCCCGTGGGAATTTCGGGAAATCACTTCTTAGTGCTCACTTAAACTCCCCAAGGAACCTACGTGCCTATTTTCAGCTTTCTACGCCCAGTAGTTTCGGCTCTGCGTTGTCTGTCAGTCAGTCAGTAATGGAAGAGTTTTATATATATTGACTAGAGGCTGTCCCGCGGTTTTTCCCGCGCAGATTTCTCATAAACACAAAAATCCCGTTTTTTCCCGTTCCCGTGGGAATTTCGGGAAATCCTTTCTTAGTGCTCACCTACAATCCCTAAGGATCCCACGTGCAAAATTTCAGCCCGCTACGCCTAGTAGTTTCGGCTCTGCGTTGTCTGTCAGTCAGTCAGTCAGTCAGTCAGTAACGGAAGAGTTTTATATATATTAATTGTGCATTATTGATTTTATTTTTTAATTTTTTAATTCTTCTTTAAGAGCTTTTTAATATGTCCGTCTGCTTAAGGTTCTAAGTGGGTTGCCTGGAAGAAATCGCTTTTAGCGATAAGGCCGCCCATTGCATGCAAATTCAGTTTGTTTGTACCCTGTATTTATTAATGTACTTTTGTATTGTATGCAATAAAGTGTTTTCTATTCTATTCTATTCTATTCTATTCTACCTACTAAAACTAACTAGATAGATAGATAAAATATTTATTTCAGAAGCAATATGTACACACACACATAAAACACAATAATAAAAAACAAGAAAAGTATAACATACAATTAAAGAAGAACATACAGATAAAACTAATTAACAGATTTACACACACAGTGTAAGGCACGGTGGCGGATATCACAACCGAAAGAGGCTCCGACTCAGCATAATGTCACGGAAACCTGTGACGCTGGTATTCTGCCGGTACCTTCCTAACTAATAGGTCAGACATTCAGATTTCGGCAAACACAAACATCGTGAATGTAAAGTAAAGTAAAAAATGATTTATTCAATATAGGATACAAGATATCGTTTATTGAAAGACAATTAGACTAATCTAATTAATATTGATACCTTATTTGGTAAAGATCCTATACTGTGAGAGGCGAGGTAGTTCAGGGTGCCCACCAATTGGGTCAGGCACTTTACGACAATGATGGTCGACTGGAGACGTCCCCAAACGAGCCCTCATTCAAATGATTCTACTTTCTTTCGCAAAAGCAGTTTGCCGTAATAGCCCTGACACGCGGATGACGATCGCAGTGTGCGGTTCTTTAAGTATTTCAACGTAGGACGCTTCTGCTCATACTTAGTAGGATTTAGTCCCTTCATAATGGAATCGTCATAGCCGATGATTTACCTACCGCGTCGATTTCACGATTGACTCGTCTCAGAAGCGTCTACGCGCACCTGCGACACGCTCGGACACCCTCGGACAATGGTCGAGCTTGCTTGTTTGTTGTGCAACAACAATTTATCTCTTACGAGCTTTCCTGCCATAGAATATAAGATACTTACTACAAAAGGCTTGACTCTATAGACTGTTCTTTTAACTGCCCAGAATGGCCGAATAAAAACAAACAACAACAACAAAACACCTGTCAAAATATGTAAACAACGGAAAAAATATTGCACCTTGGGTTATATTATTTGAGTTTAGGCAAGGATCCCTAATTTTTTTTGAAAATCTAATATAGCCTATGACACTCGGGGTTAATGTAGCTTCCTACCAGTTAAAGAATTTTTCAAATCGGTTCAGTATTTCCGGAGCCTATTCGTTACAAACAAACAAATCTTTCCTCTTTATGATATTGGTATAGATTTCAGTATTGCCAACTGATACAATATGACCCTTGAAAGCTCTAAGCATCGTCTATATATTTTTCAGCCGAAAGGCGTCAAAAAAAAAATTGTCGGAACATTTGTGTAGGGTCCGATTCTGCGGCTTTCGGTGCGCAGCCCGCCAAGAACTTTCATGCTGAAACTTTTTTTTGTGATACATGCGTTGTTTTTAACTTACCCGTGGTACCGATGTGTTAAAAAAAAACTATAATTTTGTAGACTTACCTGTAATAAAGAAATACATTTATTAAATAAATGATAAAATTTACAAGAGCCTTCCTATATTACACAACTAGCAAATATCTTTAAAAAAAAACAATAATAGTATATTTTGACTGCTTCGTGGCTCAGTTGGCAGTGATGTGGACTGAGTAAGCGTGTTCGATTCCTGGGCGGGGCGAATATTGATATGATGAATATCGATGTTTGTTTCCGGACTGGGTGTGATGTTCGTCTCTGTGTGTGTTTAGGGCACCCTAGATGCAGGTTTATCCTAGTTAGAGGCTCTGAGTGTTATGTGTTATTGTATTTTAGGCGCCTGAAACAAAAAATCTCGTGTTTTTTAATTTTATGTAAATATGACAAATGGTGTGGAGGTGTTGGTAATAATTTATTTTATTGTTGTTCAGGTTTAGGTATTTTCACTTTAATTGAAAGGCTGCCTTTTGCATTGTTCGATGAAATTTGTTTCTTTGTTGTTTTATGTTTTATTTTGGTTGCGATGCTATAAAGAATTTTCTTATTTTATTTTAATGTCATTTTCTCTTTCTAATAATCAATATATTTAAAACTCTTCCGTTACTGACCGACTGACTGACAACGCAGAGCCGAAACTACTGGGCGTAGAAAGCTGAAAATTGGCATGTAGGTTCCTTGGGGAGTGTAGGTGAGCACTAAGAAGGGATTTCCCGAAATTCCCACGGGAACGGGAAAAAACGGGATTTTTGTGTTTATGAGAAACTGCGCGGGAAAAACCGCGGGGCAGGCTCTAGTCAATATATATAAAACTCTTCCGTTACTGACTGACTGACTGACTGACTGACAAACAACGCAGAGCCTAAACTACTGGGCGTAGAAAGCGGAAAATTGGCATGTAGGTTCCTTGGGGAGTGTAGGTGACCACTAAGAAAGGAATTCCGGAAATTCCCACGGGAACGGGAAAAACGGGATTTTTGTGTTTATGAGAAATCTGCGCGGATAATACCGCGGGGCAGCCTCTAGTAGACTCATAAAAACAAGAATTGCATATTCGTGCTAATTCAGTAGAGGGCGCCACATTCATCGTCGCTCGAACTCGCGTGCATCTGTGCCCGCGCAGGAGGCAGGATCCTATCATTACGCACAGGCGCACGCGCCGATCTTGCAGCTTCTACACGCACGCGCACAAAACGTCATGTGCGAACAAATTTTTTAGAACCACGCATCTGTCTGGTGCAACGAAGCACTTTTAATTAGTAATTACTTAAATGTCATTTAACTGTATCTTTGTCGTAGTTAAACTATACATAAAGATGTATAAGAGACTAAGTAGTCGACCCTGCGAACTTCGTACAATGGCGGACACGATAAGCGTAACACTTCCGGTTTTTCTGTATTGCAAAACAGCTCTTGTTCTTTGGTAATACAGTCTAGGGCTGACGAAACCATAGATAAATCTATTACGGCCCTCTAGTCCGCTACTGTACATAATGTTGTAATGTATATTTATTAAAAAGTTAACTTGAAAAGGCAAAGTTCACTCGGCCCATACAGCCTGACCAAAATTGAACACTCCGTTCCAAATAATAAAATTAAAGAATCAACAACACAAAATTAAAGCAAATTGCACGTTTCGTTGCGCTCGCGCATAAACGACCGCAGTACGTACTACTTAGTGCCAAATTAAACGAGACTTGAATATTGTTGAACCGCATTTTAGGGGTTGCGATTTGAAGGCGAAAGAAGCAAAAAAAGAATAAATTATGAAACTCCGACTGCTAGCAGCTGGTAAGAATATCGAGTATACCGTATATAGTATATAGTGTATACGTAAGCTACATTAATAGTCGTGTTGTAGCATTTTTGAGTTACGTAATCTCTTTTACTAGTCGCGTTCCTTAAAAGAAAACTGGACTTAAAAGAAGTAGTAAATTTAAAGATTTTTTTCAAATTTACATGGCAAATGGCAATGAGTTTTTACTTAATCCCAATTACTAGTTTATTAGTAATGGAACTAAAACACTAACTCAAAAATTAATTATCTTAACTGAAATTTGTCAATGATTAAGAAATTCAGGAGCTCCTAAAGATTTTTTTTAGTGATTTTGATTTATTTTTAATTGCCAAATACTTTTTTCAAAATTATTTAGTTCTTTTAGGACCAGTAATTTTAATTATGTCATATCAGGATATGTCAGAAATTCTACGAGACTACGGCAGTGATTATGAGTATATTTTTTAAAACCGTAGTCGAGTATTTAAAAAAAAAAAGTTTCTAAAGGAGTCAATGCCCTCCAACATCTGGCTTGCGCGGGCGCAGGCTGCGCAGAAAAAAATATTTGGAAAGTTTTTTTTTTTATAGAGGGTTGTCTTGTACGGGGGTTGCAAGAGATTAAATTTAGATTAAGATTATCTCCATATTGGTATTGCGCCACTATCGGAAAAAATATGTTTAGATAAAAAAATTGCTAAGGAAATAATTTTCTCGTTATTTTTTGTCATAATTCGGCCAAGACAATTCCACTGTTGGACATAGGCCTCCAAAAAGACGAATATTTAAGAAGTGGTTGTTTTATAAACCTGGCAGGCGGGTTGGCGATCGAAGTATGGCTGTTCAAATGTTTAACAAAGCTAACGGAAGCGTAACGAACGGTAACGAATTGCTACCCTTTCTTCTTAAATATACATTTAAATTTCTTTCGATATTAGGTTTCATAAGAAAAAACTTAGTAGGTATGTACAGTGTTGGTCTAGGATGGTGTAACAGATTTGTCTATGGTCTCGTGTGTCCGAGACTTTAGTACCAAAGAACAAGAGCTATTTTGCAGTACAGAAAAACCGGAAATGTTACGCCGTCCTAGACCGCCACTGTACACATAAACATCTATCATAGTTTTAATAAGTTCTTGGAACATTATGTTTTTATGCGAGTAACATAATTAATTAAGATTTCATGGAGTGGCGCTGTTGCTGAGGATCGCACAGCTGGTATTTTAGTTTGCCAATGTTTTTGGGTATTTTGAGGTTTGCTTCGTTTAGTGAAGCATTAAGTTATTTACTCGTATTAGAAACAAAAATTATTTATACTTTACTTACACATTCATTTAAGCGAATAAAATTTTTGTTTCATTTTTAGATTATTCGATAAAACATAAATAAATACATCACGCCTATTTCTCATTGGAGTAGGCAGATAAATTGATTGCCACTTGCTACGATCCTATTTCTTTTTTTTTTTGAGATAAGTAGGTTTTAATTTTATTTATTAAATGTAAAGTGTCGTAATTTGTTTACTAGACTTTTGATAAAACTAGAAACCAGAGACTCCTTCTATTCATATGTGTATAAATTAAAAATAATTTGGTTAAAATTTAAATTTGGTTGAGTTAGTTTTTCTTGATTTGTCGATAACATTTTTGATCCAAAGCTTTTTCAATAAAGATGAAAACGACGTGTGAAAAAGTTTCTTGTGCCAAATAAAAAAAAATTGCAAGAATTTGCAACAAAAGTAAAAAAAATCGCAAAAATTTTGAATATCGCTGCGTTAGAGGAAGAAAAACAACAAAAATTAATTCAAAAGGCCTATGCTAGGGTAATTAGGCCAAATTAAACTTATGTCGTGAGGCCAACGCGATTGGTCGCCTAAAGATTTAATCAACCCCCGACGCGCAGTGGCGGCGCTGTGGATTGGCTGAATTTTGTGTAAAATCAAAAGTTATTATGAAAGAATAATTTTAAAAAAACCTACATAAAGAATACAAGATAATGGCATATGTACCGAAAGTCTAGTTAACTACAATTTTTTTTTTATTTCCTACTGCTAGGCAAAGGTTTTCCCCCTTTTCTTCCACTCTACTCTATCCAGTACCACCCCCAACCAATCCTCCTGAAACTTTTCAAGGTCGCCCGCCATGTCCGCCTGTAAATTTCTCAAATTAAGTAATTTAAACGTACAATCCTATACTGCATGAGGCGAGGTGGTTCAGGGGCGGCCCCCCGCACCTCAGACAGCGAATGTAAAGCCAAAAGTCCACAGAAGGACAGACCAGCCCGATAAATAATAAATAATAAATTGGAAATTAATCTTAAATAATTATGAAATTTAGTTATTTTTGCGAATATTCAGAATTTTTACTAAACAACACAATGGTATAATTATTACGATTTACAAATTCGAAAACAAAAAAAAAGGAAACCATTTAAAAGTCCAAACGTTCTTGGAATCGAGCAACGGTTTCCTCGTCAAAGGGATCATCCCTTCAGTGCATAAATTATTCATAAACGAAACCTTGCGTCTTCCGTGGGGTCAATGGACTGAATTATTAAGCTGGCAATACTCGCCGTCCGTAGTTGGAGACTTTTAACCCCCATATTAACTTTTGTCCAGCCTTCATTGGAAGCGGAACGATAAAAATTGATTTAAAGCTCGCCTTCAAGAGCTTCAGAACTAAAAGCTCGTTCACAGTGGTCGGAAGGTTTTTAAATAGCTTACTAAAGTAGAAAATTAGATTAGTTTTTTGGTACAAACTACTTAATCAGATCATCATTATCATAAGCCTGTAAGGGCCCACTGCTGGACATACGCCTCTTCTCTTGGAGGCAGCGTAGTTAGCACGGTCATGAGCCCATCCGATCCACTGACTTACTTTTTAATAATTTAACTAATAATAAAATACTTTTGAAGCTACATTTTGTAAATCTAATGACGCCTTCTAATCATCCCTTCAATTAATAAATAACATAATAGTGTTACTAAACGACCCTGCGAACTTCGTACCGCCTAACCTATTACTGTATTATACTTATATAAATCTTTCTCATGAATCACTCTATCTATTAATATGAACCTCATCAAAATCCGATGCACTTTAAGATATTTTCATTATTTCATGTACTTTCATTTTTATTAATCTGTATAATGTTCATTGTATTGTCACCTGATTGTATTGTAATTGTAATATCAAAAAAGAAAAAAAAAAAAAGAGAGAGAAAAATTGTAAAGTAGAGTTTGTTACCCCTTTCTTCTACGCTGTAAAATCATTGCGAAAGGGAGTAGAATCATTAGACAGAGGAGGGCTCGTTTGGGGGCCTCTCGAGGCGACTATGTCGTAAGGCAAGCCAAACATTTGTTTGCCTGAGCCAATTGGTGGCACCCTGAACTACCTCGCCTCTCACAGTAAATAAGGTATCAATAGCGATTAGATTAGATGTAGTCTAATTGACTTTTAATAAGTGATATCTTGTATCCTATATTGAATAAAAATTTATTTGATTTGATTTGATTGATTGATGGCGTACTTTTAAAAATTTAAGCATCATACACAGGGACAGACGCAGGAAGTGACTTTGTTTTATAATATGTATTGATACTGCATGAGGCTCGGTGGTTAATTCCTATTCGTCTCCCATGCTGCTCTAGGCAAGAGAATGTAAAACCAACAATCCACAGAAGCACAGACCAATGTAAGAAAACCCTACATAAAAAGTGCTTTGAACTACATTACGAAAAACTATAACACGAGATTTGCTGATTAGGCCTCATGATTTAATACGAAAATGTTTTAGGCGACAGTTTTTTCATAGCGTGAATATACGTAAGAGCGTTACTATACGCAGTTTAATATGCGTAGGTCATAAATATTTAAGTTTTATAAAATACTAGTCGACCCGGCGAACTTCGCACCACCTATCCAATTACTATTTTGTGCATGAATTATACTTATAAACCTTCCTCTTGAATCAATCTATCTATTAAAAAAGACCGCATCGAAATCCGTTGCATAATTTTGAAGATTTAAGCATACATAGGGACAGACGCGGGAAGCGACTTTATTTTATACTATGTATTGATTGATGATTAATGTGTATTGATTGAAACGAAATATGTAAAAGTTTTACAAAACATGGTCTTCGTTTCAGTGACGCTTAAATTTTGTCACAAAAAAAATACTCTGTGTACTTACTCACGTATTTCGCAAAATAAAATTGCAACAAAAGTACTTAATTATAAAAAAAAACAGCGCAATTCCACAGATTTTGTCTTAGTATTTCTTCATTTAGTTATTCTGTCTCTAGAATACCCTAACTAGCTTTTTAGGTGATAACAATCAAAATTTACTGCGTATCCCTTTTAACATTCACAATTTCATTATGAAAAAGGTATAAATAACAAAAAAGAAAAACACTCAGCAGCAACCCAAACACGATTCGCAGTTCCGCTAAACACAGAAACCAACTCAAGTGCCCTCAAGCAAACATATTACCGAACCGGAAAAACATTATGGCGATCTAATTCTGTTTACGTATTGGTCTCTGCCTCCCCCGCGACGCCACGTGGTCGTCATTGTATGAGAGGAATAAGAGCGGGCCTAGGACCGACCCTTGCGGGACACCTGCCTTGGCAGACGCCAAACTTACTACTTTAGTAATGTTAAATGATTCAGTACATTCAAATGTAATCCTTAAGACTTCGGATGAAGGTTCTGACGAATTGAATGAAAGAATTTGTAAAGGTATGGCGCATATTTGGCAGGAAAGAGGGTGTCTATAGTATTATATTTAGCCGGCTCCCCAAGTTATGATTAAACAAACGAAGGCAAGGTGTGCCGGCATCCGTGCAAGATGCTCGCTATTTGCTCTGTAAACACTAGTTTAGGATGATGCTCTGTAATTTCTTATTAATGTACTCGATGGGGCATTAAATTGATAGATTAGTTTAGTAGTCAATCAATTGGAATCTCGAGTATTTTACTTGGATTTTAAGGCAGAAATGTGAAAAGTAGCTTTAGATTTAGGCATTTGCATACAAACACAAACAGACTAATTTTGGTTTTTTTGTTGGTTCAAAAGCCTTCCTTGTTTTTAAGATGGGCATCGCGTGCGCCGCCGGCCATTTTGTAAGTAAGAGAGGTTGATTGTTGCAGAATTCGTGCGTTTAATTAGAGGGCAGAGATGATCCTGGAATTTGCATAATTCTGTAATGGCGAGGATCGCCACTCCAGGCGCGGCCAATCTTGAGGGAATTTAACAAATTGGCCCCAAGATGCTGCCGGACTGCTTTTTAGCAAAAACTCTAAGAGTATACCCATAAAAATTAAGTTTTAAACGGAATTCGGGTATAGATTGTCTTAATTTGGATCCAATTTGCAATTTTACACTTTCAAGAACAAAAAATATTTTTAATGAAAAATCTAGAATGCACACTAAGTGGATCTCAAGTTTTCGTATATTTGCGTTCGATCAAATAAAAAAAAAACAAAATCGCCAACTTTTCTAATACATCGTCTGTGAATTCCTCTAAAAAAACTAAAACCAACCAAACTGTGGTTATAAAAATAAAGTTACGCGAACAATTGAAAATTCTGCACAGTGAGCCGTATATTCAAAATTATCTGGACAAAAACTGGACACAAGGTTTCAATTAAAACCAGCTGTCATCCACGTGCCGTGATGAACATAATGAGAGCTGCGTGTCATGTCACAGGTGAGGCAGTCAGCATCTATAATGTTGCCAGTAATAAAAAAATAATGCATCTAAATGTCAATAGAACTGGGTCAGACTAGTCTATGCAGCCGCTGCGTTCTGGAAACGAAAGTTGTTGAAAATGACTAAATAACCTTATGTTATGTGTCGACTGAAATAATGGCGTGCTGCATATTTTTGTACCATTTATAAATAACTATAAAACATTTTGGGAAATAAATTATTATATAAGCATCATCTATCGTGATAAGGGCTCAGCTTGTCGCCGCGGTTCTAACGACCACTATTGCAGCCGAGACCAACGGCTTAACGTGCCTTCCGAAGCACGGAATCATCTTACTTTTCGGACAATCAGGTGATTCAAGCCTGCAATGTCCTATCCAACCGAAAACAACCACAACGTGATTTTTGTGAGAAATCAATATACTGCTGTTTTCCGCGGGGATCGAACCCACAACCTTCCGGAATAAGTATTTATTATTACAATTATGTGCTATTTAAGTAGATCCAGATTTCCCTTGAAAACGGGGTCTCGCACGGTGGTTCGGCACACGCTCGCGCTTGGACAAAAACCATTCAAATTACCGTAGAGAGAGCGGCAAGGCAAAGTGCGCCAGGTGTCTCGAGCTATACTGTGCGCGCGCGCAGTTATACTTGCGGTCCGCGCAGATGCCGCCGCAGCTGCTGGCATTTCGCAGGTACTGACAAGTTGCTCACATTTTGACTAATTCCATGATGTGACTAAATATAGAACGTCTTATTAGAATATCGGTTGATGAGCCTAATTGTAGAGGGCGCTTTATTGCTGGTGCAGCAGTGCAAGGTGGAAATCTGCTTGATTGGACCCCTATTTTGTATAGTTATTAATGTGTTTAAGTTAAGTACTAGGTACTTAATTATAAGAAATTGCGATTGGTTAGTACTTAGTTTAGTAGTTATTTTGTATTTATTTCATGAAGGTGCGGATAAGGTGGAGCGGATTATTTTCAATAGAATAAAACAATGTTGCTACAGAACTGACATTCTTACCTACTTAATGTTTGTTCTTTCATTTTTAGCAAGTTGAACTTAATAATGTTTAACACGTCGCAGATTAAAATTTTATAATCTATGCGACGGCGAAAGTTATTTTAATGGATTTCTTCGTTCGTTTCTTGGATCTTTGTATGTGTTTCAGGCACCCTTAAAACCGGTTCTACCTAGTAAAGGGCTCTTATAGTGTGAGCTTTGTCATTATGTAGAGTAAAAATATTTGTACGATGTACACCTGGTACGACTAGGGATGCCATCTAAAAAACAAAAGTTTTTAAGAAAGTTATCCCAAATAACAATGCAGAAAGCAGCAACATCAAAACACTTCCTAGAAGAAACGGTCTGTCATGTAGCCATGGCGACAGCGGAGCGACGCGTGCGCAGCATTCAAATGTGCCCGGAACGCATCTGCGACGAAACCTGACCCGCCTGAACCTCCTTGCAGTATGAATAATGCCCCGCTACTTCCGAAAAAATAAACTACGAAAAAAAAACCTTATCTTAAATCGAACCTTCCACTGAAAAACCGACCCTAATCCTGAGAAGCTACGACTTAAAAGCAATTAAAAATCTCGTCACAGTCTACGGTGGGGAATTTTGAAGCGTAACGGAATAGTGATTAGGTGGTTTTTGATTGAATTTTGAATTTTGATGTGACGTCACGTCACCCAGTGCTCCTGATCGCCAAGTCATCTGGCCAAAAGACATATGTCTGCGTAATGGTGATGGTAACTTATGGACATGATGATGAGATAAATACATGGTAATTTTGATAAGATTTTAACACAATTTTGTTGGGATGTAAAAATATAGGAAATGGACTTATAGTTTGGAGATTGCTTAGATATCAGCAGGCATCGCCTAGCAGTTCAATCAAAGACCTGTTACATAAAAAAAAACACGAGAAATGGTGGGCGGGAAGGATGATAAATAAATACGTCCGACTTTCGTTCCTCTATTTTTCCAAATAAGATTTTCTGAACCGAACATTTTCAACTGAAAATTAGGTTCTGGGTAAGTTCCTTTAACGAAATTTTGAGAATCAAAGTTATGGGCAAAATATCAAATCAACCATCCATTTAATAGTTTTAGAACTATGTAGGTTTATCGGTCATCTCTATATTTGCAGTCGACAGATGGAACGAGATCGCGCGCCGAGTAAAGTTTACAAAACCTTACTTTTTCATTATTCATGTTTTTATTGCTATAGCAAGCTAAGTTTTCGTAACATTGTTGGCACGCGTTTGTTTGGTACTGTTAAATTTAGCTGTTTATTTATTGTTACTAATAATATTTGTAATTTTGCATTTGCAGTAATTTATTCAAATGGCTGCATACGGATGGTTTTTAAAATAATATCTATCAAGATAAAATATTATTATAAGTAGCTTTTAATGTTTATTTATAAAAAATTATAAAAAAGCAGCGTATCTTTTGTATATTACGTGAAACGAATCTTATTTAAATACCTGGTTTTTACAATGCTTTCAATAGAAAAAACCCTGTGAAAACCAGGATTAGAAAATTTTCTACATTTGTAAGTCATTTTAGAATATTTTTTTAATATCTTGATTAAAAAATACTGATCCTATCCAAATATCAGTCAGAGTTAAAAATTAACAACGATTCGCTTAACCAATAAATTAAACGGTTGAAATAGTTTCTAAACTCAAAACCGACCGACGTCACTGGCCATTAATAAAATTAGCTTTTAATTTTTAAAACTATTGATAATAAAAGAAAAGCTATATTTAGCGACAGCTCCGTTCGCGAGCCTCGAATAGTTCCTTTGTACTTCGTACAAACAGCCTTTTGTCGGGACATGACTCAAGCAAAGAAAGTGCGCCCACGGATGATATGGAAAGAAATAAAGGCAAAAAAACAGTACTAAAAGGGTTTTAAAACTCGACTGTTCAAAGTAAAGGAGTTAGTTTGAATTGGAATCCTTAAAAAAAATTAGTGCAAAGTAGGCATATCGCTATATGGACACACTACGACATAGGACAGTAGTGGTAAAAGCTAAATAATACCAAGACCTATTGAGCATTAGGTTAAAGGTTAAAGCCGATTTCCTACTGATTTTGTAAAAAAAAAAAAGTAATATTGTTTGTTGTTATCATAGAGTAGATAGTAGATATAGTACTTCAGTTTGATTGAAGTGTCTACAAAGAAGTTTGTCAAGGTAGGTCCGCATTACTATCAAGGGAATCATAAACTATGTGTTACTTTTTCACATAAAATTTTGTAAGAAACGAAAGGACAATTTCTTACAAAAAAAATTATAAAGGATAAACATACTTCTTAATAATGAATGTACTCCTTGTACTTAACGCAAATAGCCGATTAAATTACATACACCCCGTTAATATATTCCTAGTGAAATTAGGCATAACGGTTCTTAGACTCAATAAGACTCTGGTGGAATCAGAAGTAGGCGTAAAGCGAGTTAGTCAGAACCCAGTATAGGCAAATGTCTTGTTAGACTATATGCATTTCTTAAATGACATTTAGGCATAACGCGATATAGTCTTTTAACGTATTAGGCACACCCTGCTAAAAGGGTTTAAATTGCTATTTGGGGGCTGCTACAATTACCTTCACCACCTCAGCTGCTACCATGAGTGTTGCAAAGGCGATGAAATACCCGAAAGACTAGTATGACGTCTTTAGTTGAAAAACAAACAGTCCTCTTAAAGCGTCGCGATTTCAGCCTTTCAGCAACCCCTTCCCAAATTTTGGTTCTTAAGGGGCGAATCGAAATCTTCTAAACTAAACCATGGCCAAAATCATCAAAAAAAAAAAACAAACCGTTATGAAACTAAAATGGCCACTTTAGGCAACAAACGCAGTTTTTTCGTTGATTTTCGACTGCTCCGTGGCTCAGTTGGCAGTGATGTGGACTGAGTAAGCGTGAGCACCCGGGTTCGATTCCTGGGCGGGGCGAATATTGATATGATGAATATCAATGTTTGTTTCCGGTCTGGGTGTGATGTACGTCTCTGTGTGTGTTTCGGGCGCCCTAGATACAGGTTATTCCTAGTTAGGGGCTCTGAGTGTGATGTGTTATTATTGTGTTATTATTATTATTATGATTTTGAACCTGAAAGGGCCTTAAAAATTCTAAGCAAGATTATTTGGGGAGTCAAAGGCGATTATTTTTCATTTCAGCCATGGTTTAGAAGGAAACAATTATTATTTATTGAAGTGGTGCTAGTTTCGCACCGTTCGCAATTGATCCGTGGAAGAGGGAAGATGTCGAATAGTAACCACCTCTTGATTGAGAGAAATAATCAAAAGTCACCGTTAAAGCGAAGTAATGGGGCGTCTCCAGGCGACCATTGTCGTAAGTCAAGGCAAACATTTGTGTGCCTGAGCCAATTAGTGGGCACCCTGAACTACCTCGCCTCTATCAGTATAGGATACTTTACGAAATAAGGTATCAATATTAATTAGATTAGTCTAATTGACTTTCAATAAGCGATATCTTGTATCCTGTATTGAATAAATCATTTTTTACTTTACTTTACTTTAATCTAAATGGCCTAACTAATTATATTGCGTCTTTCCTCAGTGGAATTTCAATCGTAGTCGGGTTAAATAATACATGAATGGATGTTAATATTAAATTACGCACACAAGCGCCTAACTAAGTTATTAAACGCCTACGTCTATTTTAAAACGATTTACGCTATTTTTGCACAGAATAGGGCTTTGTGACGCAAATAAACTCTATAACCACCGCCGCCGACTGTGATTTTGGAGCTTTGGGTTCAATTCCGGGCGGGGGCGAACATTGTTTTTTTTATTTATTAACCGACTTCAAAAAAGGAGGTTATCAGTTTGACCTGTATGTATGTATGAATGTTATGTATGTTTGTCCGCGATTATCTCGAGTTTGGCTGAACCGATTTTGATGCGGTTTTCAAAAAAGTATTTAATACATTTAGAAGAAGGTTTTAGTTTCAATTTTAACCGACTTCAGAAAAGAGGGAGTTCTCAGTTTTATGTATGTGTCAATTTATTAAAGGTGGGTCTCTTTTTTATTTAAAAAATAATTTATTTTATGATTGATATCGATTTATTACGAGTTTCAGATTCAATGTATTACGAGTGCTAATAAAACGATGGTCCTTTGGCCATTAGTAGCACTCAAAACAGAATTCTGTACATCATCGAAACAATCCTTTAAACTTAGTCAACGAGAATGAAACCATGAAAGAAAAAGAAAAACACTTTCGGCTCTACCACAAAAAGAGTTGAACCTGGTCTAAATCACTAGACTAGGTTTAAATCACTATTTCGTCATACAAATTTGCGATTTAGACCGGTCTAACTTTTTTGTGGTAACAGGGTTTAAGTTTCAATAATTTAGATTATAATATTAGTTTTTACTAAGTATTATCTATGTAAAATATTGTCTTCGTTTCCATCAATTTGGGTCCACTGTGCTTTTAAATGGAATATAGATATGAGTGAAAAAATTATTAATAATATTGTTAAGACAAGTAAAGGTATAAATTTTGTTAGTGGGGTAAAGAAAATTACATAGAACACATTATAATGTTGGAAATTGAAATTGTTCTGCAGCACAATTTGGCAGCTGCGTCAAAATGTGCGCAGAATGTCAAAGTTAATGCTAATTTATGTCAAAGTTCACGGTTAACTGAACCGCATTTTATATGACTGTGTCGTAGGAAGATTTGATAATAAGGTTTTTTGCAAACAAACTCGGGATTTTGCGAAAACCCAGATAATTTGATATAAGGATTATTTTTTTCCAATCATCCTGACAAAAAGCAGTTTTTTTTGCAAATAAAACCTAGTATAATTGAAAATTTTTAACCATTTCTTAACGCTGATTGGCTAGATTATATTGCTTGCTGTCCAACTCTTATTCTGATTGGTTCTCTGTAGCGTCAAAGGTATTTTAACGAACCAATCAGAACAAAAGTTAACTATAGCCAGCAATAATCTAGCCAATCAGAGTTAAGAAAGGTTTCACATTTTTTAATTATACTTACTAGGTTTTTTGTGAAAAAAACAGCTTTTTGTCAGGATGATTGAAAAAATAAGTAATCCTATTATCAAATTATCCGGGTTTTCGCAAAATCTCTAGTTTTTTTTTTTCAAAAAAAGTAATTATCAAATCTTCCTACGACATATGCACCATAAAGCGTCGTTGAGTAGGAATGATAGTCAAAGCATAAACCATTTGGTACGATTCCCACTATTATAAAACCTAGTACTTACATTTTCTATTTTTAAAGAAAGTAACCTTTAATGCAGTTTATTATTTATAGACCGAATTGTAAATGTTTTAATTATGTGGTGATTTGCACCAGCAGATTTTAGACGCTATACGAGTTTTGAAGGTTTTTTAAATCAAATTATTCTCCTAATCTATAGGAGGTAAAGATCTGGAATTTCAATATAACCTTTTTGAGGATATAACAAAGTTTTTTATAACTGAGAAACACTAGTGGAATCAAAAAACCTCGATACATTATTTCGTCAAAGAAAACCTTTCCAAAAAACGGGAATAGCTGCTAGTTCTTCGAAATTACTTACTGGTTTTTGTGAAAACTACCTAGGAATAATGATAATAAAGAAAATCAAATTCTGGTAATTCAGATTTGATTTAAAAGTAATAATTAAAAAGATATTTAATATTTATTACTTTTTCCAATAAAATGTAGTAACCGATGCAGGCGACTGACATTATGTATGTCCCTTTCCCTCAGTATGCTATATCGAAGCTCCATCTCTGTTGATTCGGTCATTTGATTTATTTGTCGTATATCGTCTTAACATCGATTTTTTTTGGTACCTTATTTCAATAATTATGTCAATAAACATCAAATACCTAATTTTCTTGTAGGAATTTTGGAATAAAAGAAGCAGCTATGTCCTTTCTCAGGCTCTAGACTATGCACATACCAAATTTCATTCAAATCGGTTCAGTAATTTTATTTTGAAAGCGAGACCATCAGACAGAGTTGGATTTTATTTGTCTCTTAAGAGTATTTTTTTAACTTAAAAATCGTGTACCCTAATTTTTGCAGGGGCGATTCCCCTACTCACCAAAAAATCCCACTTTTCTTCAGTATTAAGTTCAGTAGTTTAGTCAAGACACACATAGAAACATTTATAACCTAAGTTCGCCGTTTCAGCTAGTATATTATATAGGTAGGTATATAGAGGCAACCCTGCCCGTTTCAGGCGCCACCGGCAGAAAAGCGAAACGAATGCGTCTGCGCATGAAGAAATGTTCGCTTTGATCCTGCGCAGACATACATACATCACGACATGACTTAATGTAGCTTTGTATTTTAATTCTTCTACACTTCCCATTTCTTATAATAATAACTAGTCGCCCCGGCGAACTTCGTACCACCTTTCCTATTACTATTTTGTACATGTATTATACTTATAAACCTTCCTCTTGAATCACTCTATCTTACTATTTTGTGCACGTATTATACTTATAAACCTTCCTCTTGAATCACTCTATCTATTAAAAAAAACCGCATTATTGATAACGCATCACACTCAGAGCCCCTAACTAGGAAAAATCTGTATCTAGGGTGTCCAAAACATATACATACAGAGACGAACATTACACCCAGACCCGAAAACAAACATCGATATTCATCATCACAATTTTCGCCGCGCCGGGAATCGTAACCGGTGCCCCCGCGTCATAGTCTACATCACTGCCAACTGAGCTATGAAGGCAGTTTTAAATAAGAAGATGAAAATCAATACACACGGGTGTTTCTGACAAGGCGGTAATAAATCAAAGGAGGGATTCTGCTCACCATAACTAACAACTTTCCTAAAGCAACATGGGTCAAAATCGCAAAAAATAACAGCTGTTCCATACATTGGTTCGATCAGCTGACGAGGTCAATGTACGGGACGGCTGATTTTTGTTTTGAGATTTCGACCCATGTTGCTTTGGGAAACTTGTTAGGTACGGTGAGCTGAATCCCCCCTTTGATTTATTACCCCCTTGTCAGAAACACCCTGTATATAAAACTCTTCCGTTACTGACTGACAGACAACGCAGAGCCGAAACTACTGGGCGTAGCGGGCTGAAATTTTGCATGTAGGTTCCTTAGGGAGTGTAGGTAAGCACTAAGAAAGGATTTCCCTAAATTCCCATGGAAACGGGAAAAAACTGGATTTTGTGGAGTTATATAATAAGAGGACAGTACATATACCCTGAACGCGTCCAATCACCTAGAATCATTTGAAAAGGCTTTCTTTCTCGCTCAAAATGAATATATCTAAGCGAGACAGCATTATATATATTTTTTAATCGACGCAAGAGTCATTTCTATACATGCCAGTACTCTATCTAGTCTGTTGGGGGCCGTCTGGCTGTCTGCGACATTCCGCGTGATGAGTTTATTTGCAACTACCCACCGAAATGGGTTCGTTACAGAAATACACTGAGCCGGCTAGCAACAATGCGGGCTGTCACCAAGTTGGCAGGAGTTGGGGTACCCGGTTAGATTCCCGGCTGGAGCGAGAATTTGTAGCTGTTTTAAAAGTTATTTAAATAAAATTTTGGTAGACGGCACGGATAATCTAATTTTAAGATAGATAGAAAAGTTGTGTATTTGCTGTTTTAATGGAAAATGCGCTGGTGAAGAACTAGTCTACATCTATCTCTCAATCAATATATATAAAACTCTTCCGTTACTGACTGACTGACTGACTGACTGACTGACTGACTGACTGACAGACAACGCAGAGCCTAAACTACTAGGCGTAGAAAGCTGAAAATTGGCACGTGGGTTCCTTGGGGACTGTAGGTGAGCACTAAGAAGGGATTTCCCGAAATTCCCACGGGAACGGGAGAAAACGGGAATTTTGTGTTTATGATAAATCTGCGCGGGAAAAACCGCGGGGAAGCCTCTAGTATATATATAAAACTCTTCCGTTACTGACTGACTGACAGACAACGCAGAGCCGAAACTACTGGGCGTACAAAGCTGAAATTTGGCATGTAGGTTCCTTAGGTAGTGTAGGTGAGCACTAAGAAAGGCTTTCTCGAAATTCCCATGGGAACGGGAAAAAACTGGGTTTTGTGTTTATGAGAAATCTGCGCGGGAAATACCGCGGGGCAGCCTCTAGTATATATACCGGGTGTTTCTGACAAGGCGGTAATAAATCAAAGGAGGGCTTCTGCTCACCATAACTAACAACTTCCCCAAAGCAACATGGGTCGAAATCTCAAAAAAAATAACAGCTGTTCCATACATTGGTTCGATCAGCTGACGGGGTCAATGTACGGGACGGCTGATTTTTGTTTTGAGATTTCGACCCATGTTGCTTTGGGAAAGTTGTTAGGTATGGTGAGCGGAATCCCTCCTTTGATTTATTACCGCCTTGTCAGAAACACCCTGTATAAATGAATCGTGGTCATTCGTGTTTCGTTAGTCTCGCTAAAACTCGAGAACGGCCGGGCTGATTTAGCTGATTTTGGTTTTGAAATGTTCGTCGTAGTCCAGGGAAAGTTTAAAAGGTGAGAAAATATGGACAAATGGAAGGGGAAATATAAGTTAAAATAACAATTGATTTTTTTCATAAAAAATTGTAAGGCGCGATATAAAGTTGGCCGGGACAGCTAGTAGAATATAAGTAAAAATGTCGTTTCACTCCTTTTACGCTCACAGAGGCGCCACTCTAGAAAAAAAACTAAAGTAAGTGTCTTCTAAAGTAAAGGCTTTTTATCAAAAAATGGCTCTAGTTATCATAGTCCCTAGTATTTTTTTAATATTTCAAATAATATCTAAGCAGGGTATGTGTCTTTGATATCCAAAATGCTTTGAAAGAAAGAGTTTATTTTGAATTTTGCTGTACATGTGCAGTGCCGGATTATTGTTTAACGTTGGTTCCGAAACCACAAAAACAATAATCCAATAAACTTATAATAACCGTACAACGTTGCCGGGCTTTAAGCCCACCCTTGCTAATTTGTGAACTTGACATTGGCAAAATACTCCACTGAAGTGGAGTCAAGTCCATTAAATTAAAATAATAATGCCTGCTCCGTGGCTCAGTTGGCAGTGATGTGGACTGAGTAAGCGTGTGCACCCGGGTTCGATTCCCGGGCGGGGCGAATATTGATATGATGAATATCGATGTTTGTTTCCGGTTTGGGTGTTATGTTCGTCTCTGTGTGTGTTTCGGGCACCCTAGATACAGGTTCTTCCTAGTTAGGGGCTCTGAGTGTGATGTGTTATTTATGTTATTTATTTATTTATAATAATAATGTGCAGAGCCAACCCTTTTTAATCGCATTACGTATCTAAATAAAGTAGCACTTTAAAATTTATAAATAAACCTGCGATTCCCGGATCGCCAGCCCTGACGCATGTCTGTCTGTCTGTCTTTCTGTCTAGACGACGCTTTTTAATGCCATTGTTCTTAATGCAGAACTTTCATCTTGTTATTTTACTTACCGTTGATGGATTTTAGGATTTTCGTGTTCAATTTAGGGTAGGTAAGGATATGTAACATAGATAACGCAACTAACTTAGAGCCCCTAACGAGTAAGAACCTGTATCTAGGGTGCCCGAAACACATTGAGAGCCGAACAAAACACCTATACCGGAAACAAACATGGATATTGATTAACTGACTTCAAAAAAGGAGTTTATCAGTTTAACCTGTATGTATATATGCATGTATGTTTGTCCGCGATTATCTCGCGTTTGGCTGAACCGATTTCGATGCGGTTTTCAGATAAGTATTTGTTTCACTCAGGTGAAGGTTTTAGTAACTATTTTAACCGACTTAGAAAAAGAGGAAGTGCGCAGTTAATATGTGTGTCATTTTGTTGAGGTTTCTTTTTTGTAAAAAAGAAATTATCATAATAATGTTCGCCCCGCCGCAAAATCGAGTCCGGTGTTCCCGCGGCACAGTCCACGACAGCCAACTGAGCCACGTAGTATAGTCAAAAAGTAGAGTTAAAAGTTAGATAGATAGATAGATATATCTCTTTATTGTACAAAAAAAATTAAAAATTGGAAAAATATACATTAGTAAGTTGACAAAAAGGCGACCTTATCGTGTGGCGACCTAAGTGTGTAATCTTTATACAGTTTGGTGATAGATTAGAATACCGCTTACTACCTTATCTGCGAAATATCAAAAACCAAAATCATGCAGCAGTGTTCCTCGTTGAAAAACTTAAAAAGTGCATTATCGCGATCACAAACCCGCTTTTTTTTTCTAAGACGGCTTTTTGGTATTTGGATTGGTTGCATGGCAGATATCGCTTTTAGTGATAAAGCCGCCATTGGCATTGATCTCTGTTACTTGTTCTTTTGTGTATTTTCTTGTTTTATTATTGCAATAAATAATTCTCTAATCTCTAATCTAATCTAAAATCTATTTGACTAACTTTGGGCTTAAATGGTTTTTTATCTCCGACTGCTCCGTGGCTCAGTTGGCAGTGATGTGGACTGAGTAAGCGTGTGTGGGTTCGATTCCTGGGCGGGGCTAATATTGATATGATGTATATCGATGTTGGTTTCCGGTCTGGGTGTAATGTGCGTCTCTGTGAGTGTTTCGGGTACCCTACAGGTTCTTCCTAGTTAGGGACTCTGAGTGTGATTTGTTATTGTTATTGTATCTAAGGAGAAAATTTATAAAAATTACTTAAGTAAACCACATACAAAATGGCGCCCCCATCCATCCTAGACTTTTGTGTCAAGTAGAAACACGTTTTTTTCCTAATAAGCCCTATATATTCCTAATTTATCTCATACTGTATGTACAAGCGTAGTCTATCTAATATGTCAAATTGTTCCCTTCCTAGTAATTTGGCTTCGGCCCCAGCAGACGTGACATAAAGCGTCTACTGAACTTGGCCATTTGGCAGCCTCCAAGGACAGCCCTATGGCCTTCAGTGGAATAGTGTTGCCAAAAATATCGTTATGATATCGATATTTTCTTTTCTTGTTCTCTGTATTATTATAACGCACCTTTTTAAAGAAAGAAAGATTTTTTTTTTGCTCAACCTGAACACACCAAAATTAAAAATTACACAAAAAATAACAAATACAAATTAAATGAAATGAAAATAATAATTATAAATTTAACAAAATATATACAGGGTGTTTCTGACAAGGCGGTAATAAATCAAAGGGGTGTTTCAGCTCACCATACCTAACACCTTTCCTAAAGCAACATGGGTCGTAATCTCAAAAGAAAAATCAGCTGTGCCATACATTGACCCCGTCAGCTGATCGAACTAATGTATGGAACAGCAGATTTTTTTTTGAGATTTCGACCCATGTTGCTTTGGGAAAGTTGTTAGGTATGGTGAGCTGAATCCCTCTTTTGATTTATTACCGCCTTGTCAGCATCACCCAGTATATTAAATGTGATCTAGGCAACTTTTTATATAATTACGGGTTTTATCTAGTTGGGGGCTTGTATGATGTATCAGGCGACCATTGTCGTAAGGCAAGGCAAACATATGTTTGCCTGAGCCGTTTGAGCGCCCCTAAAATTCCTCACCTCTCGCAGTATAGGATACTCTACTAAATACGGTATCAATACCAATTAGAATAATAAATCTATTTGACCTACAATAAGTGATACCTTGTATCCTATGTATATTGAATAAATAATTTTTGATTTTTGACTTTTATTATTATTAAGTATATATATATTAATTAATTGATGTTCGTCTCTGTGTGTGTTTCGCGCACCCTAGATACAGGTTCTTCCTAGTTAGGGGCTCTGAGTGTGATGTGTTATTATTATTATTCATTTTAGAGAGTGCTAAACTTTTTTAAATCAAACCATTGGCAGATTGTTTTAATGAACCAAACAAAACAATCAACTATCGTAAAACGACAAACAAACCAAAAAAAAACAAATAAAACCAGTAGCCAAAATACAAAAGTTTGATTTAATTATGCCCATCACTAAAATCAAGTTATCTAGTAGTATTTCAGCATTTCCTCTGTATATTCGCGTGGTCTGCGCATTTTCTTCCGCTTCCCGACTCAGACAGAGCCTCTGCCAAGATTTGAGAGTTATTTTCACTTTGCTTGTCGTAAGTTTAGGAAGTAAGTAAATTGAATTTTCAGGATGAAAATCTTAGTTTGGTATAAGTATACAACTTTTCTACATAATAAAGTAAGATGATTCAGTGCTTCGGAAGGCACGTTAAGCCGTTGGTCCCGGCCGCAGATAGCTGTCGTTATAACCTCGGCTACAAGCTGGCCCTGCGCCTGCGTCACGTTGGTAATAAAGCATAAACTCGGCTAAACGTGGGTTCTTGAGCTCTTGAGCTTGGGCTCTTGAGCTGGTGCCTCTGCCTAACCCTTCGGGGAATAAAAGGCGTGAGATTATGTTATGTTATGAATACTTACACTAGTTTGTTTGAATCGAATAGGCTCTGAAACTAGTGAATCTTACTTAAAACTTAAAACATTATTTCTACATTAGAAGTGTCTTTATTATCCCTGATTGATAGGTAGGTACAGTGGCGGACTTGGACGGCGTAACAATTTTGGCTATGGCGTAGTACCAAAAACAAGAGCTATTTTTCAATATAGAAAATTTAAAGAGTTAAGGGCCCACTGTACAATAATATTAAAAGATTTTACAAAAAAAGGTTGAAAAAAAAAATTTTGTATTACTCTAGCTAGACCATTATGTTTGTATGTATGGCTATACGTTTTGTTTCGGGCATCTTAGAATTAGGTTTGATGAGGATGTCGTTTGCCTTCCGATTTGTCTTATTTTGTAGGTACCTAGGTACTTATTTGAAAAAAATCAATACCTACAAAACATTGTAAGCAGAAATAATCATAAAAGTTGATTTATAATTGTTAATTTATTATTGTAATCATGATTTTATTGAATAAAAATCAAATAAACAACGTAAATCGTAATTTAGGTCACTTCCCTGTTTCGGCAGTTTTCATGTAAATAGCGGCTAAAATTGGGAAAACGGCGAGAGGAGTGTTCGTATATACGACTTTAATAACACTTAAAAATAATACAGAAAGCTATTTTTTTTTTCGTAGCTTCTCAAAAGACTGAACTACAATTATAATAGGTTTTCAAATAAAAAAACTAAAGGGTTTTCTTATAAAAAAATCGTAAAGTTCATCAAAAACTGCAAAAACAGCTTTTGCTGTTAACGATTGTTTACTAGTTTAAAAGTAAGTTGAAGCAAAACAAAAATTGTATCATAAACTAGAAAGTCTGTTCAACTTTTATATTGTAATTACAAAAATATACATGTCCATTTTCATCTAGTTTTAATTGCTAAAACTTTACTAAAATTTCGGCGGAAATTCTCCATACTAAATTGTATGGAGGGATACAACGGCCGAGCGGCCGATTCGATAAGCAGAAACGGGCGCCAGTACGCCTCCGGTCTTGAGGCGGAGCGTACGTCAGTCGTGCTTTGGCGCGCTATTACAAGACTATTTATTATTGTTTGCGCGAGGTTTGCGCAGTGAATGAGAATTCTTTTTTAGTTTGGAAAAAGTAAGTACATTTTATTATTATTATATTAATAAATTTGAGCAATAGTAGACGTAAGTTTCTGTGATTTTTTAATATCAAATAAGTATCCCTACAAATTTATATTCTGAGGGGAAAAAGAAAGCACTTATTTTCACTCATTTTAAAAACGATATCTACATAGTACAGCTCTTAAAAATATATTTTTATATTGGGTTGTTTTCTATATCTTTCTTTTTTAAATGCAAAGCAATAAACTTTTCATTATTTTTATTTATTTTACGATTTGATATGTAGGGGTCATTGACCTTAGTAGGATTACCCACACGTCACAGTGTGTATGTACCTATCAGGAAAAATAAAAACGTAGTGCTTCTATTACTCTATCGTACACCTATATAGTAATTAGTTTTTTCGCTACCTACTTTACACAATGAAACTACAATAGGTATGGACGTAGGTAGGCAATGTTTGGTTGCATAAGGGTTTCGTATGAAAAACAACTTTTAGGGGATATCTCTCAAACAAGAACAAATTTAGGTGTAAGGTACTATAAACTATATTAATAATAACTTATTATGCAATATGCAAGCCCGACCTGACATACGCGATCCTTTATCGTTGCTCGAAATTCAACACCTCGAAAAAGGTTTTTGCACATATTTATAAAAATAATATATTGAACTTCAATTTATTTGAAAATGATGAACCTAAAAATTAAAAAAAAGTTACTTTCTTTAAAAAAATTAGAGGTGGATTTAACAGAGTTCTAAATATCAATGTTATTTATTTTATTATAAAATTATATAAATAACTGCTTGCCAGTTGTGTTAAAAAAACAACCCAGTAAGATTAAAGTTAAGCTCGGAAAGTAACTTTTTATTCTATTTATAAAAAATGCAAGAATAGGTAAAAGGAAATGAACGTCTTTCTATGCTGCAAAAAAAGTTAAATATCCAAGAATGTTCTATGTACTGTTGGTTTGTCTAATAAATAAAATAAATAAGACGCCACCGCTACAAAGGTAATTTTTATTAAAATAACCAACTTAAAATATTAATTTACACGATTATTATTATCTATACCTACTGAAGATTCTTATGTATGGATTATGTTACTTTCTTGGCCAGGAATGGGCAAATTAAATAACAACAACGTTAAATCTTAGACAGGAAAATACATAAAACAGTTTATATGGGAAAATTACATTTTTATTTTTCTTTCAACCCCTCCATTTTTTCTATCTTTTCTCACCTTTTGAACCTTATGTGAACTACGACAAACATTTTGAAACTCAAATCATCTAAACGTTCTAAGTCGTTCTCAAGTTTAAGCGAGATAAACAAACCACGATTGATTTTTAAATATAAACTAGTCGACTCGGCGAACTTCGTACCGCCTAACCTATTACAATGTTATGCGTGTATTATACATTATAAACTTTCCTCTTGGACAGATGCGGGAAGCAACTTTATTTTATACTATGTACTAGAGGCTGCCCCGCGGTTTCACCCGCGCAGATTTCTCATAAACACAAAATTCCTGTTTGTTCCCGTTCCCGTGGGAATTTCGGGAAATCCCTTCTTAGTGCTCACCTACACTCCCTAAGGAACCTACATGCAAAATTTCAGCACGCTACGCCCAGTAGTTTCGGCTCTGCGTTGTCTGTCAGTCAGTCAGTCAGTAACGGAAGAGTTTTATATATATTGATTGAAGATGGTCTGTTATTTTGACCATCAAACTCTATCTATAGTCTTTTTTTTATCCAATTTTTTTTTTTATTACAACAAGAAACCTTTTTGGCGGGAAACATTTTTCATAGTCAAAGAAGTCTAAAAAAAATCAATCAATGTGGCAGACAGACGTTTGTTTTATTGAAAGGTTTAATATACCTAAATTTTTGAATAATATAATGTACCTATTTAAAATTAATTCGAACAATAAATGTTCGTTATATTGAAATAGGTATTTTAATCTGTATGTGTGTATGTACTATGTATGTTTGTCCGCGATTCTTTCACGTTTGGCTGAACCAATATTGATGCCGTTTTCAGAGTAGTATTTGCTACATTCAGGACCGGGTTTAAGTGTTTAAACAAACTTTGAAAAAAGGCAGTTCTCAGTGTATGTATGTGTCAGTTTATTGAGCCGTGTGCCTTTAAAAAGAAAAAAGTATCATATTGTCACTCGTTAGCATTAATTGCGAGACTCATAATGTCATACCTACGTAATTACATTTATTTTTATCACAAACAGTAAATTAATGCAAGTAATTCTTTTATATTAATTATTAGCAACGAGTTTTCAGATGCAAGTTCCATATCTCCTTTTCAAAGATTCAGCTATCTTCTAACATAATAATGACAGGTATAAAGATAAACATACAACCAGTACTTAGGGACACGTAAAAAGTATCGATACTTTGCGGTATCGAGTACATTTCCATTCCTATCCTTACTTTGTACTCAATACTGTGCTTACGATACTTTTAATCAATGAGTACATACATTTTGGCAGGTATGGCATCATATCGAATGAACTGAAATGAATTCCCATATAAAACTAGCGACAATAAAGGTTCTGCAAACGATCAAATTTGTTTGACAAACACGATTTCATATAATATTGTTTGACAAACTTCAAACACATCTTTTTTATATTACCCCACGATTAATTTTTTTGACATACGTAAAATTTACCAAAAAAAAAATAAGTTAAACGGACACTTACACGGCTTCCGGCTATTTTTCATCGTTAAAGGAAAGCCAACTTGTTTTATTTTTTGAAGAACTTTCTTTTATTGTATTAAACTTGTGTGCCTAGCCTAAGTAAGAACTGGCCCTAAGAAAAGTGCTTCGGGGTATCGATACTTTTGTTTCTTGTTTTTTTTTTTAACAACTTTTCCAATTATTGTATTAAATTTGTGTGCCTACCAAACGTAAGAAAAGTAAGTACTATAGGACCTCAGAGAAGTACACGATAGATACATTGAAGAATTGATACTTTTGTTTTGATACTACTCATTATGAGTACAGTATCGATACTTTCTATTCTTTACCATATATTATATGAAATAGTTTTAGGTTTTGTAACAGTTTTTTTAGCGTATTTATTGCTAGTGCTACCTGCACATAACACAAATAAATTTCGTGGATAATTTAATGAGTGGCTTTCAATTTGACATATAAAAAAAATAAGTTTTATTACACCGCTATGGTATGGCGCTTTGCAAAAGTCAACAGGTCAAGTTGAAATGAATCATTAAAAGAAAAAAAGAAAATTGAAACTCGTCACGCGTCAGTCAGATAGTTATTTTTGTTTTAAACTTTTTAAGTTAATTTGAACTGATTTTAATTACTATCCTATGTCTTTTACTTTAGACAACGCAATCTACGGGCGTATTATGAGACTTATTTTTGCTTTTTAATGACACAATGAAAACCCCTCATTAATTCATATTTGTTTTTTACAGAAATCAGAATCTTCCATCCCCCCGCTGATAAGAATTTATCACACCTTTATGAGGCATACTGCAGTTTATAATGTAAAACTGGAGTAGACGAGTGGAGTCGTCATGTCATTACGATAAATTTGAAATCTTTTGTAATTTAGGGGATATTGTTATTATATTTTATTGTAGTTAAAATTTTAAATTAATAAAATATTTACGTGTGAGTATTTACTTAAATGAAATATATTTACCTATGTTGAGAAATTCAGTCCTTTAACAAATAAAAAAAAAAACCTAAAAGCTGAATATATTAAAATCACTCTCAAAGCCTAAAAATCAAGTAAAATCGACAATTTTTTATTTGTAGCAATAATTGTTTTCTATCTTATACCAGTTGTAATTAATTAAAAATATACAAAAAAAAATATAATATTGAAATGCGACTTTAATTTTTACCTTTAATGTAATCAAAAAGTCATAACCAACTTTTTGTATTTTTGCAGTGTTGAACTCTGACCGACGATCTTTTTTAACCGACTTCATTAGTTAAAATAAACATACTTTACCTTTTATTCAGTAAATAATAAGTAGGTAAGATATTTAGTTAGATAGTTAAAGTTCTAAACATTTTTTTTAATGTTTCTAATAAAGTATGTTTAAGTACTCAACAATAAACAATTTGTACTAAAATAAAACCTATTAGGCAGTAAAAAAATTATATAACATCGATAAATCATATTATTTCGTAATCACAATTCAATAAACCCATAAATCATAGTAACGATACACCCAAGTTAATTCGCGCGAAAAATCAGATTTAAATATTGCGCCAAGAAATGTTCGCAACTCGGCCGCGTAACATTTAGCGCTAGGGTCGCGCGAAATCGGCGTTCAAATAAAAGAGGCCTCAGCCTTAAGGGAGAACGCACCCTTACATGAGAACCACCCCTGAAATTTTATAAAAAACGAGCTTTCCCGGCTTACTTCGTTACGCCATAGAATATAAGATACTACAAAAGACTTGGCTCTATAGACTATGTTCTTTTGACTGCCCAGAATGGCCGAATAAAAAACAAACAACAACAAACCACCTGTCAAAATATGTAAACAACGGAAAAAATATTGCACCTTGGGTTATATTATTTGAGTTTAGGTAAGGATCCCTAATTTTTTTGAAAATCTAATATAGCCTATGACACTCGGGGTTAATGTAGCTTCCTACCAGTGAAACAATTTTTCAAATCGGTTCAGTATTTCCGGAGCCTATTCGTTACAAACAAACAAACAAACAAACAAACAAACAAATCTTTCCTCTTTATAATATTGGTATAGATTTGTTTAAGACTGTGTGGCACGAAAAATTTTTTTTTTATTCTGGCGAAAGAATTCTTTTTAATAAACTTTCCTACGCTAAATAACCGTCTCGAACATTCTTATACATCTTTTTTGCAAGACAGAGTTGGTAACTTTGTGTGTTTTGCTAAATCTTCATTTTTGGCCAAATTTGGAAATACACAAAATCAGCTGCAATGTGAGAGACGGTTATTTGGCGTTGGGAAGTTTTTCAAACTTAATTAAAAACGAATACTTTCACTAGAAGAAATAAAAACGCGAAAAAATATGAATTCACGCCACACCCTGCCGATCCCCCTTAAAACTATAAATTTAGGTACCTCTACTACTTCCCTGGGTTATTCCATTAGTCTCCAAAAATCATTTTTTTTTATTTCTATTTAGTCTCCAAGCTGATTTATTCTTACTCTTATTTAATTATTTTCCATTTCCTATAGTCTCCAAAATATTAACAGGCAAAGATGGTATCGACGGCAAAACAAGCAAGAAAAACCAGTTTTAACAGCATTACAAAATAAAAATATAGTAACCGATACAAGATTATCGCCTAGATTTAAAAAATATTTGCACTCGTTGTCAAAAACATTACAAACTGTCAGCTACCTGATAAGGGGCGGCTAAGACTACAACTAGGTACTAAGTTTTACGGAAACAATAGCCGTGCGGTTATTAAACCAATCACAGAGCGCTGCTCGGTAGTCCTTCGGCGAAAGTACCGTAATTTAGATTTTTTTTTTTTCGCGAATTGCGCTAGCTATAGTTTCGCTGTGTAATAGAACGCCAGTAAGAAGATACCTAGTCAAGTTTGATAGAAATACTTATCTCATCTACATACGTATTGGTAAATATTTTTTTAGTTTTATTTTGATAGTGGCTTTATGTATCATGTGCAAATGGCCTCAAGAATTGTGTCAGTCAGCGCAAAGAATCCACGGCTCATTGCTAGTCAAATGCCGTTTGTGATAAAAATGAGCCCTACGAGACGAGTGTATACTTAACTAGAGGCTGCCCCGCGGTTTTTCCCGCGCAGACTTCTCATAAACACAAAATTCCCGTTTTTTCCCGTTCCCGTGGGAATTTCGGGAAATCCCTTCTTACCTTCTTGTTCACCTACACTCCCCAAGGAACCCACGTGCCAATTTTCAGCTTTCTACGCCCAGTAGTTTAGGCTCTGCGTTGTCTGTCAGTCAGTCAGTCAGTCAGTCAGTCAGTCAGTCAGTCAGTCAGTCAGTCAGTCAGTCAGTCAGTCAGTCAGTCAGTAACGGAAGAGTTTTATATATATTGATTAAGGGTAATATCATAGCGGGAAGAGATATTTATAAAATGGCACGGTTTTTTTCGAACTAGCCGAAATATAGAACGTATCCACTCCTCGGATATTTCATAGAAAAAAGCGCGTTGCTTCGCGCACAGCCGAAACTCGTGTACGTGCACGCGTATCATGCTTGTGTGAGTGAGATGAGACGCGCGACTTGTACTGAGCGGTAACTGAGAGGTAACCGAGCGCGGAGGCCGCACTTCCTAAGTGAGGCAGGGAGTGCCCAACATCAATCAATACATAGTATAAAATAAAGTCGCTTCCCGCGTCTGTCCCTATGTAAACTATGTAACGGATTTTGAAAAGTTTTTTTTTAAATAGATATAGTGATTCAAGAGGAAGGTTCATAAGTATAATACATGTACAATATAGTAATAAGTTAGGCGGTTCGAAGTTCGCCGGGTCGACTAGTACTTAACTGTATAAAGTACTATTTATTAAACTGTGGCATAACTATGATGATTTTGCGAGTTTCTATGATAATGTTTAATGTTTTCCTTTTCACTAACAAAATAATCCATTAGAAAACTATCAAATTTACTAGAAATTTCCCATGTTTATTTAAATCAGGGTAAATGACATGATAGATAACCACATTTATACACGCACATAAAAGGTTCTTAATCGAAAACTGACTATTGTATTAACCCTCTATTCATGGAAAAAACATCTTAAATCATAATTAAATAAATAATTCAATATAAAAAAAAGGATTGATTTGTCCTAGTATAATTGATTACAGTCCTAATTTATATATAAAAAAATACTATTCACTCTTTCAATACAAAAACGTGTTAATCCATAAGAGTAATTAATAAACATCTTTAAGGAAGCTTAAAAATACAATCATCACGCCGTGCCGCGGTCGCGGTCGCTATAAATTTCACCCAAAGCCGCACAGCAGTAAATTAACGAACTAACAGACAGGAGGGATGGAAAAAAATAATATATATATAGAAAAACTGGCACGAGTTTTTGTGATACCATATGATGTGAGCTCTGTCGAGTCATATTAGGAGGCTAGAAGGTTCCAAGTGGAAGGAACATTGCAATCTGTGAAAGTATGATAATACTCTGTTTTTTTTAATTCTTACTTTTTGGTGGAAATTAATATTATTTAATTTTATCTTTTAGTATTAAGTACATGATTCTTACTGATTCATATTATAGTGAACTAGGGGGTTCCTCGCGGCTTCGCCAGTGCCCTTCTTCTTGAAACATCAAATTCTCAATTTTTCGTGGGATTATCAGGACGAAAAGTAGCAGTATATCCTTTTTCAGGTTCTAGAAAAACTATGTATAAAATTTCATTTAAATCGGTTCAGTATTGTTATAGTGAAATCGTATGGATGAAATAGTATGGATGGATAGATTCTCTTAGGAAATATAAATACCATTGTACCATGTCGGGATCGGGACGAATATAAAATAAACAATAGAAAACGACACTTGTTAACAAAACACTCGGGTCTTAACAATCCTTTTCTAGGAAGTTAAAAATTATTTATTATAACAGAATAATGGGTTATAAAATTATGTTTGATTACGGAGGCCGATCTAAAGCCGACAACGGGAGCCTCTGCCAACAGCCGACAATAATAGAAGAGGAAAAAACATACAAAAAGTGATCAAGCCTCACCCAGGCACATGCGCATGAGTCGCCTGACATATTTGAATTTCGAAATCGGATGCGAAAAAAAATCGGGACGCAATGTGTGCGTCGCGCACGCGCCCTGCCATATGTCGGCCTTAAGGCGGAGAAGAAAAAAAAACCTTTTTTTTCACCCATCAAACACCCCGGCGCAGATAAGTGAGTGAAAAAATTTGAAACATAAGCATAATATTAGTAGACGCAGTATGTAAAAACCGAACACAAAAACTGTTTTCGGTTCCCATTTTGAGGTTAAATAGAGGATGTTATAGGATTCCGAGCAGGGCTGTCATGTCATTGTCGACTGGTAAAAATAGATTAATAAAAATACTTAGTTTATTTATTTATTATTAGGGCAACAAGATAGAATAGAAATAGAAATACTCATTATTGCAATCAATAGACTATTAATACTTATCTGTGTTTTTTTTTGATTATTTATAACATTAGAAATGTATATATTAAATCATTTGATTTTTTTTTTTTTGCAAAAATGTACATAAAGATATCATAGCAAAATTTTATATTGTTCCTAATTATAATAAGATATTAAATTCAATCGCAAGGCAGCCCTATTTTAAAAGACATCTGTCACGTAGTGCGTATGCGCATCGAGCCTACTTTATGATCGCATCATTTAAATCGAATTCAACTCCAATCGTGCCGTAGAGTGGGGGCTACAGATTAGCAAGTAAAAAGTGGAAAATCATAAAAACCCTTTACCGTAGCAAATTTATAGTTTAACCTCGAAATTCACGAGGAATATAAGAGGAATTCATATAGGCTAAAACGTCCTAAAATGGCGATGCTCAAAATAATTTCCCTAAGCGTCGACATTTTTTCTTTAGTAATTTATTATTGTTTTATTACGTACTTTAGTACGTAAAGTCTAATTATTATTACCCTCTTATTCATAAAAAGTTAAAGAGCATTTTAGTTATTTGACGTATGTCAATTTAGACTGGATGTCACGTATTTACCATACAACAAACCAGAGAAGTAGACCTCCAGTAACGCTACTTAAAATCTACTGTATGTTTATGAATAAGACGGTTAGACTTTAGAAGTCTAATAATATTTATTACGTATATTATGAACATTATGGAATTTTGTTTAACATAAACAGACACAAAATAATATCATTACCAAAAACGCCCTATAATCCCTATATGAACGTGTTTTTTTTTTTAAATACACCGCCCGCAATAGGTCGCATTACCTTAGGAGACGAAATAATTTAAAGAAAAACTTGTTTTAGTAAAAAATACATTAACCAAAAACGAGTCGATGTACGATGCTTTTTGTTTTCGGTGTAAGTATTTTTTTTTTTTGTCTTATTTTTATATGATTTAAAACGTCGCAGTAAACCCATAAAGAGGAGGCCGCCCTAAGTCGTCCTACTTACATTGATGAGCCCTAATTTACCTGCGGCTTCTTTGAGCCACCAAAGCGACGCAAACGGTCCAGATTTAGCAATTTTTTTTTGTTGTATAGTTTTAACCACAGTATAATAAATAGTACCTACTACGTACAGTATGGGCACTCCCTGCCTCCCTCTGCAAGTGCGGCTATTCCGTTCTCAGTTACCTCTTAGTTACCGCTCAGTACAAATAAAGCAGCGTCGCACGTCTTATCTCACTACGAGCTTTCCCGGCTTACTTCGTTACGCCATAGAATATAAGATACTACAAAAGACTTGGCTCTATAGACTATGTTCTTTTGACTGCCTAGAATGGCCGAATAAAAAACAAACAACAACAACAAACCACCTGTCAAAATATGTAAACAACGGAAAAAATATTGCACCTTGGGTTATATTATTTGAGTTTCGGTAAGGATCCCTATTTTTTTGTAAATCTAATATAGCCTATGACACTCGGGGTTAATGTAGCTTCCTACCAGTGAAAGAATTTTTCAAATCGGTTCAGTATTTCCGGAGCCTATTCGTTACAAACAAACAAATCTTTCCTCTTTATAATATTGGTATAGTATAGATATACGTAGTATCTCTAGTTGGTCTGTGATCTCACTCACACAAGCATGATACGCGTGCACGTACACGAGTTTCGGCTGTGCGCGAAGCAACGCGCTTTTTTGTATGAAGTGTCCGAGGTGTGGGTTTTACTTATTTCATGCTTTAGCTATAATACACCATGTATGGATCCCAGAACCACTCGATTCATACTTCAAAATCTTATATTATGTTGCTATGCAATTTAAAAAAAATGTTTTAGCGATGATAATAAGAAATTCTCGTAAAGTGGATAAATCGTGGGCAACATACAGTGTGTTTACCCTATTTGCATGTTACAGTTCCGATTGCATTCATTGTTTGTTTTTATCCAAGAAAAATATGTTTTTATAGACAAGCAGGTGTAGCACTCCCTAAAATTTTGAATACAAAGTCAAATAAAAAAACTTAAATAATAAAAAAATATATAAAAAAGCAAAGACAGATAACATGATCCGTAGATTTTTTTGTCGCGTGCCTTAAAAAATAAATTGATAGGCCAAAGGTGAGATTGTGGTTGGCATGCCATGCTGTGTTGGACATGCAATGGCGCCACTTTAGAACATTTTTAAACTCAATGGCAACTATTGAGTTAAAAAGTATTATTAAACTTTAATAAGTTAGTTGTTGGGTTAAAAAGTAGCCTACCTAGTCCTTTCTCAGACTTTAGTAGACTATCGCTGAACCAAATTTAATTTGAATTGGTTCAGTAGTTTTGGCGTGAAAGCGAGACAGACAGACAGACAGAGTTAATTTTGCATTTATAACATAACACTTGACTTGACATCACTTCAGTGGAGTATTTTGCCAATGTCAAGTTCAAAAATTAGCTTAAAAGCGTGGGCCCGGCAACGTTGTACGGTTATTATAAGTTTATTGGATTATTGTTTTAAAGCCCGCTAACAAAACACGTGGTTTCGGAACCAACGTTAAAACAACAATCCAAAAATATCAATGTTTTAACTATAAAATTTTATTTTAATTCCATTCGCACCCAATGAAATTCCAAATAGATTAAAAAAACAATCCAGCATCGGACTAATCAAATAAGAAAGAAGGGCAACGGGCGGCGCGGGCACAGGTTTTGTCGGAATCGGAACTTCCGAGAACGCCCTCAATGGCTCAGTGGGCAAGGAATTCCATTCATCAGAGTCGAGTCCGGTGCTCGGCAAACACTGAAAAAAAAAACTCATTCACTTACAAATACAATGCTTACAATGCAGGGTCACTTGCCCACCCCAGGGCAGTGGGAAACGATGAAAAAACTCTATTTCAAGGACAATAGATCCTTTTTTTGGTTAATGCCGTCGCTACTACATACAACCTCATAATATTGTAGTACTGCAGTACTGTTACATCCTTGCATTATTCTAGTACTTAGCTCCTGCTTAGCTAGCACATGAATCAGACTAAAATGCTCATGTATCGTAGTGATAAAATAGTTATATTTGTAAAATATAACTTAAAAGTATAAATTGGGAGTTTTCTGACGTTGTGACATACAGACATAGGTACAAAGTCTTGCTAAAACGGCCACTTTTGGCAACAATCTGCAGATTTATTTGGTTCATAACCAAAATATACAACAGTTGTTCATATACAAGAGTGCCCTAAAAATACTAGGCTTCATTATCTAGTGGAATACTGTTCCACATTTTTTAAAAATATGAAGTTTTTTTTAATTTTGACTTAGTTTCGAAGATGTGTTTTTTTTTCGGGTGGCGCTACTTTAGCTGTGCAAATTATGCGTTGTAATAACTTCATTTGAATTGTAAGTAGGTAAGTACAGTGGCGGACTAGGAGGCCGTAACAGATTTGTCTATGGTTTCTTCAGCCCTAGACTGTATTACCAGAGAACAAGAGCTATTTTGCAATACAGAAAAACCGGAAGTGTTACGCCGACCGTGTCCGCCACTGTACCTACTTAATGAGGCAATTGTACAATTTATAAGTACTAAATTTACTGTCTATATATCTGTATCACTTTCACGCCAAAACTACTTAACCGATTGAATTGAAATTTGGTACACAGATAGTCGTAAACTTGAGAAAAGATAAGGCAAATTTTCATTCCAAAAAATCCTCCGATACCGGAAATTTGGGATTTTTATATTTCAAGTAAAATTGCGCTGGTGAAGCCAGGGCTCACTCTACAGTATCAACTAAATTAACCAAAAGCACACAACAGCACAGAGCTAGGCTGCATTATACAAAGCGAGTTTAGTATCTTTGTACTCTGCCTACCTACCTGCCTGACCATTGCACCGCGGTACAGTGCAACCAACAATATCTTAGTTTATAGCTTCGATAATCCGTTCAGTAGTTCCCACGCCTCCGAGACAAAAAGAAACCACCCGCGACCAGACTTCACACCTTCGCGGAAAGCTTTTATGCCTTTTTTATTGTTGACGAATGTTCTTCGTAATGAATGCAATAAACTTTCTTTCGTTGGTGAGTTTTTGTGAGAATCTTACTGCTGGCGCCATCTAGGTTAAGGAATGGGAGTTGTAGTGTTTGTTAAGTAGCGCCATCTATTGAATGTGCTTTGCACCCTTTTTAAGTTTGGGTTTGTTTGGTGGCAGGCTACAATACTGAGTTGCTGACGCTGAATGTAGTTTAGCAAAGGAATCATAGGTGGCAGCACCAGTTACAAATTGGTTATACACTTTTAAAATATTATTTTGTTTTTGGACATAATACACAATAAAATATAAGAAATAAAAAAAAAAATGAAAACGTTTAAAACTTTGTGGTCTAAAGGCCTATTACAGAAATACTAGCGAAAATCTAAATTATGCTTAATATCTAAAATAAATAAGGCAAAAAAAATATTATTAAAAATCTAACATTAAGTGGGAATTATCTTTCTTTTTGTCCTAAATTTTTAATTGTGTAGGTAAGTAAGTAGGTTGTTGGATAGGTAAGTATTTTCTTCCTGCTCCTACCAATTTACGGGAACATAAACCAAGTTTTTCAATAAGCAGTTATATCCCTCAGCAGCAGTTGTTGAGGCAATAAATCTGCGGGATTCCAATAAACAACTCGGCGCAGCGCCATCTGTCGGCGAGGCACTCATTACAAGTGCCATAAATCACCGCTAGGGGGCGCCAACTTGCGAGATTTATCTGCTTTTCAGTTTCACACGGTGTGAAAATGCGAAAAGTTGTGTGAAAACAGGTGGCTGGTAGGTGCAAAGTGGGTAAATTATGCTTATAGAGGTCATAATTATGACTTATTCATATAGGAATAGAATGAGTAGGTATTATATTAAGTACAAATACTTAGGTATACTGAGTTTTTTTTTCAAAACCTCCAATTGGTAGCTGGTGGATGAAAAGTGGGTAAAATACACGTTGAGGTAATAATAATTGCTATTTTCTAATAGGAATGAAATGAGAAAATATACTTGTTTACAAATATAAAGTTGGAAAACTGTGGCCTAAAACTAAATTTACGAGAACTTTTCTTATAGCCCTGCAGACATCTTGAAAGGCGCGGGGAAGATGCGGAAATACCTAATAAGAATTTAAACTGATTTCTAATTTCTAACCCCTGCTGTTATATGCCTCCCGGATTTTTGCGCAATTGAAGCCTGTACTGAATGCAAATTATACTTATGTAACTAAGTAAGTATAGTTAAGTAGTAAAGTATAAGTAAGTAACAAATTTAGTGTGACTTTTTCATGTTTTCTAAAACAACAAACTGTAAAGTACTGTATTACGTACGTGTCTCTGGAATTTCTCACAATATTATTAATTTAATATTAACATGATGCCATAATTTTTCTGTTGTCTACCCCATAAGGCGGTAACTCTCGGTATGGCGAGAAATATTTTTTTTTTTCGAATTTATAAATTATTCCGGCGTATGTAAAAAACCATCTCCCACATTGTGATATATACAGTGTGTCCGGGGAAGTTATAACATAATTTTAAGGGTGTATTCTATGATCAATTTCATCGATGAAAACACCCCATTCAGACGTTTTTATTTTTTTTTTTGCAAAAATCGACCCCACCTACTTTTAAATTCACAGTTAAAGGTCTAAGGCTCACAGAACCTTCATTAAGGTCTTGATCGAAGGCTAAGTAGTTAGGCTACCTAAGTTACTAACAAAATAACCAAGTATTGCTTTTACTTTTTTTTTTTTAAAGATGATAAACCAAAAAAAAAAAATTTTTTTTGTGCATTTTTTACGGTTTTTCAAAGTTTCCACAAAAAAATGCAGATACTTTTTTTATTTTTTGTGTTTTATTGTTAGCTTTTGAGTTGTTCTCCAAATTGGTATTAGCTTTATTTCTCTACGTCTATTACTTCAGAAATTATCAACTACCAAAAATACCCTTCGCTTTTACCTTTTAATTTAAAATTTCAGTTTAACCCACTTTTATTAAAAAACTAGAGGCTGCCCCGCGGTTTTTCCCGCGCAGATTTCTCAAAAACACAAAATTCCCGTTTTTTCCCGTTCCCGTAGGTATTTCGGGAAATCCCTTCTTAGTGCTCACCTACACTCCCTAAGGAACCTACATGCAAAATTTCAGCCCGCTACGCCCAGTAGTTTCGGCTCTGCGTTGTCTGTCAGTCAGTCAGTCAGTCAGTCAGTAACGGAAGAGTTTTATATATATTGATAAAGTCAATATTTAATTATTTTGTTATTTTTTTAGGTAGCATACCTTCTTAGCCTTCGTACAAGACCTAAATTAATAGTCTTTTTACGCGAACAGTGGCGCCACTCTAGAAAATTTTTTTTTTCTAAAGTAAGGCTTTTTTTCAGAAAAAAGTGGTCCCTTGTGCAATAAATCTTGGTCCCAAAAAAAGCCTTACTTTAGAAAAAAAAAAAAATTAATAAAAGTGGGTTAAACTGAAATTTTAAATTAAAAGGTAAAAGCGAAGGGTCTTTTTGGTAGTTGATAATTTCTGAAGTAATAGACGTAGAGAAATAAAGCTAATACCAATTTGGAGAACAACTCAAAAGCTAACAATAAAACACAAAAAATAAAAAAAAGTATCTGCATTTTTTGTGGAAACTTTGAAAAACCATAAAAAATGCACAAAAAAAATTTTTTTTTTTGGTTTATCATCTTTAAAAAAAAAAGTAAAAGCAATACTTGGTTATTTTGTTAGTAACTTAGGTAGCCTAACTTCGATCAAGACCTTAATGAAGGTTCTGTGAGCCTTAGACCTTTAACTGTGAATTTAAAAGTAGGAGGGGTCGAATTTTGCAAAAAAAAAATTAAAAACGTCATACTGAGGGGGGGGTGAGGCTGCGACCCCCCATATGGGGTGTTTTCATCGATGAAATTGATCATAGAATACACCCTTAAAATTATGTTATAACATCCCCGGACACACTTTAAATAGTTTTTGAAAGACAGAGAGTTACAGATTTTGTGTATATTCAACGAACTTGATTTTTGGCCTTTTAGTCCTAGGTACAAAATCAGTAGGTCTGTCTTCCAAAAACGTTGTATTACAATGTGGGAGATGGTTTTTTATACATTACGCAAATTCATTAAAACTTTATTAAAATTAATACTTTCGCCGAAATAAATAAAAAACGGGAAAAAAAAAAAATTCGCGCCATACCGAGAGTTACCTAAATTCGCGTCTTTTCTTGTTTTCATCAATATAATGTCCTGGAACATGTCGCACCCTTAATAATAAAACGCATTAACTCAAAATTTTGGGTTTTCGAGTTTTAATCATAAAACGCATTGTCAACGACCCAAATATTATGTTTATTTAAAAGTATTTTTATATTGTTTGTTATAATAAAGAATGTCTGAGTTGCAAATCCCTGTGAACGTGTGCCTACTGCGCTACGCTTTTACCGTTAGCTAGATAAGAGATTGGTTCTCGATTCCGCCGCGCTGCCAAAGGCGGCGTGATCGGCAGTTCAGTATTTTGACACGTACGAGCAGCACACACACCTTCGCACTATTTCAACCAGCAATTTAAACGCTAAATCCTGTGTTATTATTTCTACAAATAACCATCGCCAACAAGTGGTCCTACGAGCGGATCTGAAATAAGGAAATAATGTTTAATACTCCACCTGCTTCAACCTCTGCCGCCGCCGCCGCCGCCGCCGCCGCGTCATCGCGACCGGTTTATGGTGTTCGCACTCGCAGCGCAGCCCTGAAAGAAAAGCTGAAAATGGATGTATTAAAGGATAAAACGTTAAAAGTGCAATCTGAAAAGATAGTGTCGAAAAACGAATTAAGTGTGCCGGTGACTAACCAAATAAAAGCTGAAAGTGAAGGTAGATTGAGGGCGCCTTCGATGGGAACGCTATGCTCTAAATCTTCATCAGGAACCGCCAGAAAGAAACAACTGGAGCTCGAAGCAGCGGAAGCCCTTGCGAAAATAGACAAGGATTTAATACAAAAAAAACTAGCTGCTGATCTCGCCGCCATAGATGATGAAGAGCCGCGAGGCTCTCGCCGCAGTTCCCGCCGAAGTTCCCGCCATTCAGCCGCCACCGAAATAAGTTTACCCATTGACGAAAAAGTTAACCAGTGGTTAGAAAGAAGTCAGCACATGGAAGATCTGCCCCGCAGCAACATGCACCCGGCGCCGGCCGCACCGGCCGCGCCGACGCAGTCCGCGCATGTCACCGCTGCACCGTCCGACTTCCAGCAGCTGACTCGAGCCCTACATGACTTTACCATCAGTAACTCAAAAGTAAACGCTCAGCTTCTGTCCAGATTAGCCGTATCTAAAGAACTACCCCAATTTTCTGGTGATCCACTGGAATGGACATCGTTTAAAAGAAGTTTCGAAGAATCTTCAAGTTTGTGCAACTTTAACGAGTCTGAAAATATATCTAGACTCAACAAGTGCTTACATGGGGAAGCTAGAGAGACAGTATCCTCTTTATTGCTCGGAAATACTCCATCAAGCGCTATTCTTGCCGCCCTCGAACTTCGTTATGGAAAACCGGAAATAGTGATAACAAAAATAGCAGCTCAAATAAGAAAACTGCCACCTCTTACAGAGAGATACCACACAGAAATAGTAAACTTCTCCATCAAAGTAAAAAATTATGTGGCCGCTGTACAAGCCCTAAACCAGAGCGACTATCTCAGGAGCCCTGAACTCATGAACACCGTCGCCACTAAGTGCCCTAGTGCTCTCTTAACTAAGTGGGCCGACTTCGCTTACGATAATCAACAAAACAAAATGAGTAAACTCGAGTTATTCGCTGAGTTTCTACACAAGGAAGCGGTAAAAGCCACCACGGCAGGCATAACGCACATCTACACCACTCAGTTCGACTACAAAAATAAAAGCTACGAGCGTTATCCGCCTCTGCCGGCTCGCCTACCTACAACCCGAACTGTTCTTCAGATCGAAGAGGAGCCGAACAGACTAGAAAGGTGTACCTTTTGCCGCAGTGAAAATACGCATACACTAGCAGAATGTGTTAAGTTTAAGCGAACTATGCGCAAAGACCGCTGGCGTTTTGTACGGTCCTCACAGCTTTGCCACAAATGTTTCTCGCCACACCACAGCAAGGAAACGTGTACTGCACCCGCCTGTGAGGTGGACAACTGTGGACTGGATCACCACGGCTTACTCCATTGGCCACGAAAAAATGGAAACAGTGCTAACGTAAACGTTCAAAACAGTGATTTTAATAACGTTACAACAACAACAAACGAAATTGTGAACAATAGTGATATTGAACAAGAGTGCATTAGTGAAACTGTTACAAACACTATCGCCTCGTCCAGTTCTTATGTAATGCTCAAAGTAGTGTGTGTGTACATTCACGGGCCGAAAGGTGTCATAAAAACACACGCCTTGCTCGATGACGGTGCTACGGTGACCTTGATGTCAGCTGATCTAGCGAATCAAGTTCACCTGTCCGGAACACCGGAAACAATGCGCATACGGGGCGCATGGGACGCAGGCGAGATTGTTTGTAACAGTGAGATGGTGAACTTCAAAATTTCAAACAAAAATAATGAGTGCTTTGACATTCGCGCACGAAAAATGAATGAATTGGACCTACCAGTGCAAAAACTAAGTAAAGTGGACTTGCAAAAATACGAACACTTGTGTGTAGTGAAAGATTTTGTTGAATGCGTCGATGTAAAACCGCAACTGCTAATCGGACAGGACAATTACCACCTCATCATGCCGATAAAAACAATTGCTCAACACAAAAACATGCCGTGCGCCACTCTTACACGTCTTGGTTGGTGTGTACACGGCATTGTTCCCGAAACAGCGATTCAGTATAGTCGGTCCGCCGTTACAAAACACGCGCTGATAACTTACCAAGCCAATACGCTCGACACCCCCGCACCAGCCTACCGCGCACCCCGCCCGCTTTCGCCGCCGCCGCCGCCGCCGGTAAAGCCTTACCGCCACCCCGAGACTTGTGAGAAAACACTTGCGCACAAGCCAGGTGCACAGCCGCTGAAAAATAATATCGAACACTGTGAAGTCGAAACATGTTATGAAAATAACAACGCACACGATACCGAACTTCACGAACTCGTCCGAAGATATTTCGCATTCGAAGCGATCGGAATAACAAATAAACCACGTCAAAATAAAGACGATTTACAAGCCATAACTATTCTAGAGAATACAGCAAAACTACGTAACGATCAGTGGGAAATCGGTCTCCCTTGGAAGCATGATCTAGAAATGCCAGATTCCTATTCAAATGCCTACAGGAGGTTTTTGAGTATAGAAAGAAAAATGCTTACCGATCCTGAGTTTGCTACGCGCTATCGTGAAAGAATAAATCATTTATTTAAAAATAACTATGCCCAGGAATTAAACCCAAAAACAGAACCCGGAAACCACATATGGTATTTACCACACTTCGGAGTAGACAACCCGAATAAGAAAAAATTGCGTTTGGTCTTTGACGCCGCTGCCAAGACGAAAGGTATTTCACTAAATGATTACTTACTACAAGGACCCGATCTCCTACAATCGCTACCGGGTATCATGTACCGTTTTCGGGAGAAGCCCGTGGGAATTATTGCAGATATACGAGACATGTTTTTGAGAATTAAAATAAACAAAGAAGATACTCAAGCATTCACATTTTTATGGCGGGAGAACCAAAAAGATATATTGAAAAAATATGTTATGACGTCACTCATATTTGGCGCCAACTGTTCGCCGTTCATAGCACAATATGTAAAAAATAAGAATGCTTCTAGGTTCCAAGATACAATGCCTGAAGGTGTACAAGCCATTTTAGAGTCTCATTACATGGACGACTATATAGACAGTCACAACAATACGGAATCTGCGATAAAAGTTGCCAAGGAAATCCATAAAATTCATAAAATGGGGGGCTTCGAGATCCGCAACTGGATGAGCAATGAGCCTGAAGTACTGCTTGCCATGCCAAATGAAACCTTAAGTAGTAACGCAACTAGTCATCAACTCGGAAACGATTCATTTTCGGAAAGAACCCTAGGATTGTTGTGGTTTCCAACTAGCGATATGTTTGGATTTGATTTATCGATGAAACGATTTCCAAAAGAAATTTTAGGTTTAAAAAAGAAACCTACGAAAAGAGAATTTTTACGAATTGTCATGTCAATTTTTGATATTTACGGAATATTATCCCCATTCACTGTTCGGGCAAAAATAATGTTACAAAGTATGTGGAAGACAAATATAAAATGGGATGAAGAAATTTCAGATAAAGACTTTTTCAAATTTCAAGAATGGGTAGAGGATCTACATTTAATCAAAGCCCTACGCATACCAAGATTTTATTTTCAAAATAGTGCCGCCGCCCCCGCCGCCCCCGCCGCCCCCGCCGCTACCTCCGTCAAACCTGAATCGACGACAATCGAGTCTGAAAAACGAACCGATAAGATGGACGCTCGAAACACCTACAGCACACTGCGTGAGAGTGAGACAGCACTAGAGTTGCATGTGTTTTGCGATGCGTCACCATCTGCGTTTTCAGCCGTAGCTTATTGGCGAAAAATAGTAAAAAACGAAGTGACTGTGTCTTTTATTTCATGTAAAAGCAGAGTAGCTCCAATTAAACCAGTGACAATACCGAGACTTGAGTTACAAGCGGCCGTCATAGCATGCCGACTTGCCGAAACAATCGAAAATGAACACCGACTGAAACCAGATAAAAGATACTTTTGGACCGATTCATTAATTGTTTTGCATTGGATTAGAAATGAAACTCGCAACTACAAAGTTTTCGTAGCTAATCGCCTCGGTGAGATCGACGAATTGTCTGCTATAAAAGAATGGAATTACGTTCCTACCGAATTCAACATAGCCGACCTTGCTACGAAGTTGAATACCTACAAGATTCACAGCGAATGTGAGTGGCTGCGCGGCCCTTCGTTCCTCTGGACACCAAACTACAGCTGGCCGCAATTCAAACCTGAAAAAGAAAAAAAATACATTATTAGTGAAATCGAAGAAAAGGTACACAATTTAGAATTAAGGGATATTACACCGCACTTACCTATTCCCGAGGTCAGCAAATTCTCGTCCTGGATTCGATTAGTACGCAGCACCGCAACGATCCTGAAATTCATAAAAAGATGCAAAAAAGATAAATTTGCGACTGTCGACGCGGAATTAATGCAACGAGCTGAGTTACTGATACTACGCAGTGCGCAAGAGCAGTCCTTTCCAGCGGAGATAAATGCCTTACAACGCGGCACACAATTAAACCGCTCAAGCCGATTGCTAACTTTGACTCCTTATCTCGATGACGATGGATTGTTGAAAGCTGAAGGACGAATCGATGCTGTGAGCAACATAAAAAGCGAAGCTAAGCAACCCATTATACTAGATGGACGACACCCGGTATCGAAGTTAATTATCACCTACTACCATATCAAGTTAGCTCATGGAAACAATGAAACAGTAGTTAACGATTTACGCCAAAAATACTGGATTCTCAAATTACGACCATCTGTCCGTACTGTTGCATCCAAGTGCCCTTTCTGCCGTATTAGAAAAACGTTGCCCGCTATCCCGCGTATGGGAAACCTACCGAAAGAACGCCTCGCTCATCACCAACGACCTTTTAGTCACTGTGGGGTGGACCTATTCGGTCCTGTTGAGATAACAGCTGGTCGACGAAGACTCAAAAGGTATGGTGTGCTATTTACCTGTCTAACTATCAGAGCGATACACATAGAAGTGGTGTCCACCCTCACCGCCGACTCGTTTATTATGTCATTACGAAGAATGGCAGCGCGGCGCGGATGGCCGCTTATCATGATGTCGGATAACGGAACAAACCTTAGAGGCTCGGAAGTGGAATTAAAGAGATCGTTTCTGGAAATGGACCAAGAGGTTATCAACACTGAAATGACTAATAGAGGCATAAACTGGAAATTTATTAGTCCAGTAAGTCCCCATCAGGGCGGAGCCTGGGAACGCCTAATACGTAGCGTCAAGTCTACGCTTAACATCATTCTGAAAGAGAGAGCGCCCCGAGAAGAAGTTTTGCTCACCTTGTTGGCTGAAGCAGAGAATATTGTCAACAGCCGCCCCTTGACGCACGTGTCTGTTGACCCCCGCACTGAGGAAGCTTTAACTCCAAATCACTTCCTGCTAGGATCATCATGCGCATTACCCACACCGGGGAACTTCGAAGATAGCGACCTATACCTAAGAAAACAATGGCGTATAAGTCAAAGACTTACCGACCACTTTTGGAAAAGATGGGTTAAAGAGTATTTACCTACATTAATTACAAGGAATAAATGGAACCAAGAATGCAAACCTCTAAAAGAAGGTGATTTGATAGTAATCGTTGATCCGAACTCACCAAGGAACTTCTGGCCTAAAGGTATCATAAAAAAGGTTTATCCTGGAGAGGACGGACGAATAAGAGTAGTCGACGTAAAGACAAAATCAGGCATCCTTCGCCGGCCAGCAACACGAATAGCGATCCTCCCAGTAATAGAAAATGAGTGTCCCTGACGTGACACTGGGGGGCAGGATGTCAACGACCCAAATATTATGTTTATTTAAAAGTATTTTTATATTGTTTGTTATAATAAAGAATGTCTGAGTTGCAAATCCCTGTGAACGTGTGCCTACTGCGCTACGCTTTTACCGTTAGCTAGATAAGAGATTGGTTCTCGATTCCGCCGCGCTGCCAAAGGCGGCGTGATCGGCAGTTCAGTATTTTGACACGTACGAGCAGCACACACACCTTCGCACTATTTCAACCAGCAATTTAAACGCTAAATCCTGTGTTATTATTTCTACAAATAACCATCGCCAACACGCATTATCTTGGAAAGAAGAATACGATCGCTCCAACAGACACTTCGATACGACTTCAGTAGCCGCGATAGATGATCGTCCATCTCTTTTTGATTAAATATTGCTGTCAATCAGCAATTATTACAACGACGAATTTAGTAATGCGCCGGCACTGGTCAAGAAAACATCCCAAATTCGTAAAATGAAAACGTAATAAAATGGAATAATTCTTTGTTTGACTAACTGGTAAGACATTTTATTTGTAATGGCTTAATGATAAAGTGACGATTACAAGTTTTAATGCACTTTATTGATTTTTTTTTAAGTTTTTTTTTGTATTATTGTGATGAATTTCAATTTATTTTTAAATATTTTTCAGTTGGTATGAATGATTCCAGTTTAATGCAGTTTCATATTGAAATTTTATCTCATTATTGATTCGAATGTGTTTTGTTTCATTGTAGCATTACAAATTTGATTGAAGACAGGGTCTAATAAGTTTTACTGCTTTTTATGATTTAAATACAAATAGAAGCTTTATATAATATTATGATTTGATTCACTTTATTATTAAGGTAATAATTATTTTGGCTCCAAAGAGACTTAATAATATACTGAATCTTATGAAATAAATAACGTTTTTATACCTATATCATTATTATTATTTTATTTATCTTTCTTGAAACGCCATCGAGACTGGATTATATATATGCAACAAAAAATGCCCAAAATATGCATGCAAATATGCAAGTAAAATAGCTAAAATATGCACGAAAATCCATAAAAAGGCCAAATATGCATACAATTAAACTAGAAAAAAAAGTCGTATTTTTATTTATTTTATAAATGCTTGTTACTGACAATCGTATTTGTAAAAAAAACTATTATAATATACGTATGCCTACTTAGGTAACAATTAAAATTTACCTTTAAAAATTTATCTACGATCTCTTAATAAATTCTGTAAGCAGAAAAGGAGCGTTCTACGTCTACTGAGGTTACTGGGCAGAATTTAAATTTCGATGCAATATGTTTGGGATTACTGTGCCGGGCAAAATTTCACCCATCCAGTTGATGAAAGTATCAATTTCCCACCAAGGGTTCAAGCCCTGGGTGGTTGCTCAATATATTTTCAAACTTTTCTTTGAGTTTTGACTATGAAAAGCATCGAACAATGAGCGAAATCGAGCGTAAATATGCTTTATTTATTTATTTTTTCTAAAATATGCAACAACCGCTGAAAAGGTACTAAATATGCAAAAGCATATGCAATATCCATTTGCATATAATCCGGTCTCTAGCCATCACAAATCTCAATCTTCCTTTAATTTACGGATGTATTCGCGGGCTAGCAAAGATATTTAGATTGATAATAAGCGAGAATGATTCAATCAACGGGTCTTATTCCAAAAGCCGAATATTGTAAACAATATCTTGTGAGTTACATTTTTATAAACACTGTTTTGCATTCGTTTCTCAGATTTATGTTTCTCTCTCTCTCTCATTATTGAACAGATTTTTTTAGTAAATAGAAATAGAAAATAATGGTCCGCGTTATATGGGAATAGACAAAGAATTACTAACGCAGGAATCAATATGCTGCAATAATACAGCTAATGAACAAGTAAAAGAGGTATGAAATATTATAAGTAGTAGTATAGTATACTTAGTAATTAGGTGTGTCTGTCTATCAGTTTTTAACTGTCTGTTTGTTTTATGAGATCTTGCTAGATGCCCAAAAATAATTAACAATAGATACGTTCATACTGTATTCCACCGAAAATTGTAATACTAATAATATTAATATAAAAGTCAATACAAAAAAGAAAGAAGAGGACAAAAAGAAATATTGTAAATAACCTAGCCCACATAAAAAAATGCTAAAAAGTCGTAGCCCTTTCAATTTTCACTAGCTAAGTTTCGAATAATTTTATGATCTGAAATTATTTCAAGATACAACTTTTCGAACAACACACAGAAGGCAGAATTGTCAATCAGAATGAAATAACAGTAGACGTCTTGTAGAAACTGTAACACGTCACCTTTGGCTTTAAAGTATAAAAACAAAATTCAGTGCGAACAACACCTTCCTACTATGCAAGATTTCATTATTCAATAATGTAGGTAGGCTTATCTACAGTATTGAATTAAATAACTAAATACTTGTTGCTGCTGTTACTCTAGCAGATTTTAAAGTATCTACTTTTTTCTGTTAAGTTTTAGTTAGATCCACAAAAATAGGCTTAAATGATTCTGTTGATTTCGTAATAAAATGCAACGTTTTTTTTTTATAAAAATAAAATATTTCTGTAAAAATATACTAATGTGCCCCACGGCTTGGACAAGGCAATTTCCCTTGAAACAGCAAAATCTCAATTTTCCGTAAGATATTTGGGATATAAAGTAGTCCATACGTACCATTCTCACGCTCTAGACTAGACTATCTGCTTACCAAATTTCATTAAAATTGGTGCAGTGCCTTTTGGCGTGAAACGGAGACAGACAGACAGAGTTACTTTTGAATTTCTAATATTAGTATGGTTTCAAAACAAAACCTTAAGTTCAGTTCCAACAAAAAAGATAATATTTAAAGACGACGAATAGGTAAGTACTTACTAAAGTTACAAAATTTAAATTTTATTTCCTACAGTTTTGTATGGTAAAATTATTTTTTTTGTAGGGTAAATATTTTCATTCTTTAGTTTTATTAATAGTTTAAGTCTTTAAGACTGTGACCCAACTCAAATGTGGATCCATTACTCAGAAAATGTACAGCAATTGACATTCAACATGAACGCTGCGTTTTATTTGAAAATATATTTATTAATTTCATCACGTGATTTACTAAAACACTAAATTATTAAGGTTTAATTGATTAAAAATATACATATTTTAATAACTAAACTGCGTCATTTCGAGTTAATCCATGTAAACTACTTATTTCTGTATGATAATTTAATAATAAAGTGCATTAAAAACGAACTTTTTTTTTAAATAATAATTTAAAATACTTACCTGAATATACGACAAAAATAATACATACGACTGTGTTGCCTATTAATCAAACAAGCTGTATCTATTATTAAAAGTTTCCTGTCTGTTTTATTTATTTTTTTATTGATTTTTGAAGTGTGGTAATCAAAGTTCACAAACTTTAAATGCGATTTCCCGAAAACTTCAAATTTCGAGTTAATGCTTTTTATTATTGAGGGTGCGATGTGATCTTGAAAGCGCGGGAAAAGTTTGTACCTTGATCACCGCCGCAAGCAGGGTTAATGGGCCATTTCACTGCCACATGGCGCGTTATTGTTCTTTGTCACATTCATTATAAATATTATAAGTATATTGTTCTGTTCTGTTATTAACTGTACCAAAATTGTTGTTTGCTGTTGGGATTTTTAGGAACTATAGTTTCTATGGAAATACATAATACCCTATTAAATAGTTTTGTTCCTTGGAATTTTTCGCATCAGTTAGTTTAAAAGTTCAAAATAATCTTCATAATATTTTGTACTAAGTATTAAAAAATAAATAATTATTTATAAGTAAGTACCTAAGTAACTTATTCTTAAGACGTTATGGGTGGGTAATCTACTTAGACACGTAAAAAGAAAAAAAAAAAAGGTACCTAGATTATGATTTTTTTGTTTAAATCGAATAAGCTACGAAACTAATTAAAATATTTGAAAAATTATTTCACCATAGAATTATCCTACATTATACTGCACATAGTCTATTATTAATCTAATAGAATTTTCAATTATTTAGAAATATTAAATTATAAAATTTTAATATGTAAACTTATTTGTAAGGCGGAACGACTTAGACAAGGGGTTCTATTCCGGCCAAATGTGCAACATTGCTTTTCGTCCTTTAGAGTGTCAAAGTCAATACAAAAAAAAACGCAAAGAGGATCGACACAAAGCAATATTGCTAAAGCAGCCGTAATAAGCCTCAGGTCAGCCTCTCTGGTCAGCGAATACAGTGGCGGACTAGGAGGCCGTAACAGATTTGTCTATGGTTTCGTCAGCCCTAGACTGTATTACCAAGAACAAGAGCTATTTTGCGATACAGAAAAACCGGAAGTGTCACGCCGACCGTGTCCGCCAGCGTACAAAAATCGTAAGAAAGTCGGTAGTTAGAGAATCACAGTCAAAATACAATTAGCTATGTAACAGATAGAGAAATGTATAGAAATCGTAAAAACCACTCAACGATTCCAAACTGACGACGCGGTGAGCAAGGGCCTGGGCTACTTTCATGAAAATTGCACGTTTCCATTATACATGAAGTACCTACAGTGGCGGACTAGGAGGCCGTAACAGATTTGTCTATGGTTTCGTCAGCCCTAGACTGTATTATCGAAGAATAAGAGCCATTTTGCAATACAGAAAAACCGCAAGTGTTACGCCGACCGTGTCCGCCACTGTACCTAAATAAAATGAAAGTAAATTTGATTTAATTTAATACAATCGAAAGGAATTTACATGGAGGTACAAAAATCATAGGCAGACCAACAAATAATGATTCATTTAGGTAGAGTGGCGGTCTTGGTCGGCGGTACAGTTCCGGCTTTTTTGTATTGCAAAATCGCTCTTGTTCATTGGTAATACAGTCTAGGGCGCATGAAATACAAGCTGTTACACCATCCTAGACCGCCACTGTACGTTCTTGTAATTATTCATAAAAATAAAATAAAATATTTACTGATAAAAATTACAAAAAGGGTTAATTTTAAAAACCAAGCGAGGGTCAATGAGGGTTCTCAGTTAATATTGGCGTTCTCCCTGTTTTTAAAATTCGAAACAAGAATTATTAAATTCTTAAACAGTTTTTTTTATTGCGTTTGGATTTGGCAAATCTTTTGGTAATGGAAACAAACAAGTTGACAATCGAACTCTGTCGGCCGCAAGAGCAATTAGGGGGCAAAAGTGTTTCCGCCACATTAACCCCCAATTGCCCCGGGCAATGAGCGGGGGCAAGGTGGGGGGCAAGGCGGGGGGCAAGGCGGGGGGGCAAATATCGCGCGAGACAATTTCACGGGCCGCGGGCAATGCAATGAGAGGCTGTGTTTTCTTGAAAGTTGAAAGTGTGATTTGGATGAATTAATCGTTCGTTTAATTTAGGAAGGTTTTAGGGATATTAAAAAAAAAAGTGACATTTTAAATTCAAAGTTTTAATAAAAGCGTCAGTGTTTGAAATTACGGGCAGTGGCAGACTGCAGAGGCAACGGATTATTTAATAAAAACTGTTTTTTTAGCAGCCTGTATCGTCCCACTGCTGGGCAAAGGCCTCTTTCCCCTTGTTCCACTTCATCCGATCCTGGGCACTTTCCCACCAGGTCTTACTTTGGGCTCCCAGCTCATCGCTCCACCGCTTCCTAGGTCGACCACGTCGCCTCTTGCCATCTTTTGGAAACCACAAGGTCGTACGTTTGGCCCAACGGTCTGGCTGCATGCGGTCTACTTGAAAACGGTTTACTTAATTTAATTTTTAAACGTCCGGAAAATTGGTGGTTAGTATTTGGAAATATCGATATTTTATGATTGTTGTTTGATAAAATCAAGCAGAAATGAAGTCCCTACCCTACCCTAGAATTCCCAATGGCAAAACAGCAAGAGTCGATGGTTACAGTTCGCGTTCGTTGTGATGCAAAATAGGTCGTACTTTCAGCAGCTGTCTCGCATCTAAGATTAAACTCGCATCGCACTTTGATCTATTTTTAAATTTTATATTGTTTATAGGTTTTTGTGACAATTGGTTCTACTGAATACTTTGGTCTCCTTAGTTATTATTTTTTATTTGCTTTTGGCCGGCCGTATGGTGGCTGCATAGCATACCACTACTTCATCTCCTTTTGTGTAATAAAACGGCGAACTTTTTTATGTTGAAAAACCGATCTATAGTTCTATTACAACTACATTTTACAGGATTGTGTAATAAATGCATATTATTGCCTACTAGCCTAGTACGGCCTATTCCATTACTATTTTGTGCATGTATTATACTTATAAACCTTCCTCTTGAATCACTCTATATATTTTTTGGACGTCCTACGGCTGAAATGATGATGATGATGATTGATTTTCTGCCAATGAAATGTCGACGCTACTCAATTACAGAGCTTCTCTAATCTTAGCAGCTCTGCTATTATTTGAAACGTTGACTGTAAGGGTGCAAGTCTCGACTTAACCGAGTTAGCTGCCGTCTAGCTGTCTGGCCCAGGTTCGAATCCCGTAGAGGGCACACACTTGGCATTCTGTCTGAGAACTCTGTCTGCATTTGGAATGCAAATTGGAATCAATCTGTTAGACTTTATTTTATTTACAAAGTCTGCGCTCTCTGTAGATTTTAAAATGGATTGCGCTGAGGAAAGAAACTATTTTTTAAATAGGAATAATGTTTTTTTTTTTTAGTAAATGACATGATTATTAATATTCTTATTTATACCTACTAACTGGGCAGTTATGTCGAGTGAGACCGACTGTCGAGAGAGTAAGGGCCGGGTTGGATTTTCGGCGGAGTCGATCATTGCTAAAATTACAAATACAAAATGTACAAATAACTTTTGATTCGATTCGGGTCCGGGTTCGATTCCCGGGCGGGGCGAATATTGATATGATGAATATCGATGTTTGTTTCCGGTCTGGGTGTAATGTTCGTCTCTGTATATGTTTCGGGCACCCTAGATATAGGTTCTACCTAGTTAGGGCGTCTGAGTGTGATGTGTTATTATTTATATTATTTTATCTTTATTCTAATTAATTACGAAGTTTGTTTTTCCGTTGTGGGCTATGCGTTTGATGCCTTTGCACATTTGCTATGTGTTGCGATTGGATGCTTGCTACTCTAACACGCAAAAACTACCGATCGGTATTTTAGGAAACTGCATAATATTCTAGATTAAACATCAGAATATCACATAGGTAGGCTATAATTTGAGCACCCGGGTTCGATTCCTGGGCGGGGCAAATATTGATATGATGAATATCGATGTTTGTTTCCGGTCTGGGTGTGATGTTCGTCTCTGTGTGTGTTTCGGGCGCCCTAGATACAGGTTCTTCCTAGTTGGGGGTTCTGAGTGCGATGTGTTATTATTATTAATTTTATAATGATACTAGAGCCTGCCACGCTATTTTTACTCGCGCAGATTTCTCATAAACACCAAATTCCCGTTTTTCCCGTTCCTTTGCGAATTTCGGGAATTTTTGTCTAAGTGCTCACTAACACTCCATAAGGAACCTACATGCCAAATTTTAGCCCGCTACGCCCAGTAGTTTCGGCTCTGCGTTGTCTGTCAGTCAGTCAGTAACAAAAGAGTTTTATATACTTTATTTTATTTATTATATACTTATATTGATTGATATTGATATTGATTGATTGGTTTGATTTTTATTGTAAGCCGGTATGTAGTACACCAGGTTCTGCTAGAGATATTCATAATTCAAACCCCTAGACAAAATAAAGCACTTGAATCGAAAAATTAAATGAGCGAAGCATTCTCAAAGTTTTCTTTAATTAGTAGAGACGGGAGTTGGTCTTGCCCCCTGACACGCAGTGGTAATTAAGATGGAAACTTAGACGATTATGATAAAAATCCTGATGGCCTGAGGGCTAAGGGGTGTCGGGTTCGAGTCCCGAGGTGATTTGCTAAAACTTTTTCGTTTTTGTAAACTTCTTTAAGAACCTGAGGGTGAAGCAGTTTGATCTTTAATCCAGTACTAGGACCTTATGATTAATTTGTATTGTAATGGATAAAAATTTAACATATATACAGGCTGTAATAAGTAATGCATAGAACTAAACATGATATATACAGGGTGTAATGCATAGAACTAAACATGATATATACAGGTGTAATGTACTGAACTAAACATGATATATACAGGGTGTAATGCATAGAACTACACATGATTTATACAGGGTGTAATGCATAGAACTAAACATGATATATACAGGATGTAATGTACTGAACTAAACATGATATATACAGGATGTAATGCATAGAACTAAACATGATTATATACAGGTGTTTTAGACAAGGCGGTTATATTTGGTTACATTATATCAAAAGAGGTATTGATTTTACCTGTCAATGATTGTAAGTTTATTACATTGGAGAGTTCAATTCGGTGCTAAATTCTCTTTTAGAGCTAAATTAAAAAAAAATTAAGTACACAAAAGATCAGAAAGACTTATCGTTAAAAGCTATTTCATCCAGACAACCCGCGTTTTTTTTTTTGCAAGTAAATTAACAATAAATAATTTATAATGTTATTTATGTAACTAATATAATTTAAAATCGTTCAGTTGTCTTTAGGTCGGCTGAAAATTAAATTGAAATAATTATCAACTTGACCATATTTTTGATTAGCATAAATTTTCCATTTCTCAATGAGGCCCTTTGTATTCATGACCGTGCTTAATTCACTTTCTTCAATTAAAAATATTCTGCAGATTCTTAACAATCTCTGAAAAATCCATTCAAAGATATTAAAACTTTGAAAGCTTAAAAATCTGAATTATTTCAGAACCTCTCATTAATCTTTACTGAAACAAAAATAGTTTTAAAAACAATTGTATTAAGGGCTGATTTTCTTTGTAGAATAAATATTTTAATTTGCTTTTGTTAATTTAAGGGTGCATTTTTAAACTATCTACGTTTCGTGATATAAATAAAAACTTTTTATAAAAAAATTAAACCGCCGAAAAAACTGAAAAGCATTAAATAATAGGGAAACATTTTCTATTAGGCCTTAATTTACTCACTTCTTAAAGTAATTTTGGATTACCAAGAAATTTTAAGTCGGCGCCACACCACACAAGCAAATTCATTATCTATGTAAAGCGCGATGCGCAGCGGCATACGTTTTTCGGTTATTTCTTTGAATTTCAGGTAATTTAGTGATCTTTATTCGTTGATTCTGTGGCACCGACTCAAAATTTCTTGGTAATCCAAAATTACTTTAATAAGTGAGTAAATTAAGGCCTAATAGAAAATGTTTCCCTATTATTTAATGCTTTTCAGTTTTTTCGGCGGTTTAATTTTTTTATAAAAAGTTTTTATTTTTTGCTTTTCAGTTTTTTTTGGGCTAATTTTTTTGATCCCAGCTAATCACCCTTCACAGGGTGGTCGCACCCCACAAGGTGGCCACACAACCTGGTGAAGGTTGAGGGACTAACAGGATGAGGTTCGATCACGACCGGTCGGTGAGGCGATTTGTGAGGGAGGCCTATGTCCAGCAGTGGACGTCTTTCGGCTGATTTTATTTCATTTCCAAAGATATTGTAAGTAGGTATCAAAAGTTATAATGTAACACGGAAATGCAACCTGTGAGTGGATAAATCGACCCGCCGACCAAAAAGTCACCCCTATTTTCCCACCCTTAGGGTGGGAATTTTATTTCCAAATTTTTATGGGACCAACTTCAAGATATACCCTGTCGATTAAAAAAAGAATTATCAAAATCGGTCCACACAGTAAAAAGTTATGCGTGATCATACATAAAAAAATAAAAAAAAAAAAATATACGCGACGAATTGAGAACCTCCTCCTTTTTGTTTTTTCGTCGGTTAAAAAAGGTTTAATTAAGTTAGGTATTTTATGAAAGCGTTTATATAGAAAAATAAATTATATATTTCAAACTTAGGCAAATATTAAAAATGTGGCAAAGTATGACACTAGATAATGTAGCCTAGTATTTTAAGGGCACTGTTGTAATAGCTTTTAGGTTGAAGACCAAAGAAAGCTACAAAGTGTTGCTAAAAGTGGCCACTTTTAGCAACAATCTTTGGATTATTTTGTTTACTTAGGACTACTTAACTGTGCTCAAAAAATACTATAAGCAAAATATCTAGTGTCATATGTGCCACATTTTTGATATTTGCCTTAGTTTAGAAGATATCATTTTCTTCGAGAATGGCTCTAGCGTCGCTGTAAACGGGCTCTTAATCACAAATTTGTTCTTTCATATCCTAAAAAAAATACAGTTTATCAATGTGTGTGTGTGTCTGTTTGTACATTTATTTGTACACGAAAACCCCTCCACTTTTGTATGTAGGTATCAATTGCAGACGGGGTAGAATGATTTATGGTAGCTGGATTAAAATGTTGTCCGGAGGGGTGAGGATAGAGGGAGGGGGTGCGGCAATGAGGGAATACAGTGGACAAACTATTAGACTGATGAAACGCAGAGAGTTATAATTTCTTTTTTACAAAAAAGGAACCCGCGTTCAATATACTGACACATACATAAACTGAGCCCTTTCTATTTATCGAAGTCTGTTAAAATAGGTACTAAAACCTTCTCCTGAATGTAACAAATACTTATCTGAAAACCGCATCAAGATCGGTTCTGCCTAACGCAAGATAATCGTGGACAAACATACATACAGGTCAAACAGATAACCTCCTTTTTTGAAGTCGGTTAATAAATACTTTCTTACCTTATCATTAACTAGAGGCTGCCCCGCGGTTTTTCCCGCGCAGATTTCTCATAAACACAAAAATCCCGTTTTTTCCCGTTCCCGTGGGAATTTCGGGAAATCCCTTATTAGTGCTCACTTGCACTCCCCAAGCAACCCACGTGCCAATTTTCAGCTTTCTACGCCCAGTAGTTTAGGCTCTACGTTGTCTGTCAGTCAGTCAGTCAGTCAGTCAGTAACGGAAGAGTTTTATATATATTGATTTCATCACCCAAGAAATATAAAAAAACATACTTAAGATAATAGGTACTAATAATAAAACCGCCTCCGTGGCGCAGTGTGCGAGCCATTGATTAGCGCACGGAAGGTCGTGGGTTCGAGCCCCGCGGAAAAAAACACATATTGATTTCTCACAAAAATCACGTTGTGGTTGTTTTCGGTTGGTAATAAAGCATAAACTCGGCTAAACGTGGGTCCGGCTCTTGAGCCTCTGCCTAACTCTTCGGAGAATAAAACGCGAGAGATTATGTGATGTGACTTATGATAATATACTTACATTAAAACTCCTGATCTGTTTAAAAAAGCGAAATGGATTTCGGACACAGAAACAAACTTTCTTTTTATCGTTTGGGAATAAGAAACATAAAAAATAGCACCCGTATTTAAAACTACACCTGCATTATTTGTACCTATTATAAAATTCTCAATTAAAATAATGAAGCTGTTTGATTATAATTCTAAATTTATTTCGATACTGCATTGTACGATATTTTCTTTTGTACTTTACCATTTATGTCTCAGTTCGCTCTCCATTCTTTCCAACAATAAAAAAAAAGATAATTTTATTTTTTCTCAAGTCTCCCCTCTAGCATATTTCATAAAAAGTAGAAAAATAAATACTTGTTATTGTAAGACATTGTACAGCACAGCCACCTGTGCTTCGTGTTCAAACATAAACAAACACGTGGATTTGAAATATTTCGATACAAGCTTGGGGTGTGCAGAGCTCTTGTGACCGTAATAATAATCGGGAAATAAATCAAACGACCGAGGAACAAAGAATGTCCTTTTCCATCAAACATACTGAGGGAAAAGGACAGTTATATGTCGGTCGCCCACATCGGTTACTACATTTTATTGGAAAATTTGATTGATACATATTTATTTGATTGATTACATTTTATTACTTTTAAATCAAATTTGAATTACCAGAATTTGATATACTTTTTTAACATTATTCCTATGTAGTTTTAAACAAAAACTAGTTAGTAATTTCGAAGAACTAGCTATTCCCGTTTTTTGGAATGGTTTTCTTTGACGAAATAATGTATCGAAGTTTTTTGATTCCACTAGTGTTTCTCAGTTATAAAAAACTTTGTTAGGTATATCCTCAAAAACGTTATGTTAAAATTTCAGATCTTTACCTGTTATAGATTAAGAGAATTACTTGATTTAAAAAATCTTCAAAACTCATATTAATCGGTGATAACTGTGTGTATTTTTACAACATCGCGGCGTATTACATTGATACTACCACTAATCGCTGGAAAAAAATCTTAACGCTGCAAAATCTTTGAATCTTTGAACAACTTCATCAATCAATAAAGTATAAAATGAAGTCGTTTCCCGCGTCTGTCCCTATGTATGCTTATATCTTTAAAAATATGCAACGGATTTTGATGCGGTTTTTTTTAATAGATAAAGTGATTCAAGAGGAAGGTTTATAAGTATAATACATGCACAAGATAGTAATAGGTTAGGCGGTACGAAGTTCGCCAGGTCGACTAGTATATGATATTTGCCATTGTTTTAAAGTTTTTTTTTCGCGATTGCCTAGTACTTAATCGAAAACAAAAAGACAAAAATAAGATCATTTCTATAATATTATTCCGCGGTCGTACGCAAGATGATACCTTTACCCCAACGGCTCAGTTCTGATTAAGTCAGTAGCGGGTAGCGGGTTCGATACAAATGGATCGCACGTGGATCGCGTCCAGATTAGCCGGTTTTAATGAAACTTTTGTTTCTGGGGGATTTTGAGATGCCAGGTTTGTAGAGATTGCATGAATGACAAATGCCTTGGAAGCTTAGGGGTGTGATTGTATTTTTTTCTTCAGATTTTCTAACGGTAATAAATTTATTATATGTTTGCTTGTTTTGTTTTTTACACACTCAGAGCCCCTAACTAGGAAGAACCTGTATCTAGGGTGCCCGAAATACACACAGAGACGAACATCACACCCAGACCGTAAACAAACATCGATATTCATCATATCAATATTCGCCCCGCCCGGGAATCGAACCCGGGTGCACACGCTTACTCAGTCCACATCACTGCCAACTGAGCCACGGAGCAGTCATGTGTATTGCGTGCAGGTTCATTTGTTTGGCTAGCGTAGTTTGCAAGAAAAAATATAATTACAATAATTTTTAAGACTTGTGATTCGGCAGTACGGGCTGTACAAAAATTCAGAATGGAATGATCTAGAAACTGCGGCCTAGGACCAAAAAAAATTGAAAGAGACTCAATGATGACGAATGACTCAAAGTATGCAAATATTATTTGTTCATGTACGATTAAAAGCGGACACGAAACCTATGTGTTCTTTGAGGAACATCGGTAATCTAACATGAAATGCAGATCGATCCTTACCTTATGTTTCGCCCGTATCTAGAGTGTACAAAATATACTTCTGAATGTTAAAAAAACTATTATTTACAAAAAGCTGTGGTTCATGCAGTACTCACCGCCTCAGACTTAGCAGGTGCGTGCAGCTGCCGGGCCTGACCACGCCCGAGGGCTTCCCTCTTCTTTTACAGGCTGAACAACCGGAGCTCAAAGTACCGGCACAGTTTTAACCAAGATGTATATTAAGGGCCAAAGAGTATGAGTCATGCAGTACTCACCACCTCGCAGTTGGCAGGTGCGTGCAGCTGCCGGGCCTGGCCTCGACCCAGGGCTTCCCTCTTCCTCTGAGCGCTAAACAGCCGCAGCTCTTTCCTCTCCTCATCAGACAGCGAGTGGCAGTAGCGGACCTGGAAATACCAGATGGATCCAGGTTAAATGAAGCAGTCAAATGTCTTCGACTGTTTGATCACCACGTAATGCTGAAAGACGACAGGTTTTCAACTACAACAATGCTTGAAAGATTTTTATCCAAAGAATTTCATAATTTTTTGTATACCGGCAGGTAAATATATATCGTAAAGAATTCTTTGAAAAAATTTAAAGGAGGGTGAAGTTGAAAACCATGATGCCATGTTCCGGACATTGGTCTTCCCGAACGGATTCCCACAAAGACAAACATTGTGAACGGAGTTTACCCATAATCGCCAGGTTTTGTAGTCGGGTTGGCTCTCCAAATATTTGAATGAAGGACGCTGCTGCCCATTAGTCACGTTTTAGACACCCACGGGAGTTGGGGTGCTAGAATTCTTAAACGCCACCAAACGGTTAGTCTTGCCGTCTCAGCGTCTTATGGAATAAGGTTGCTGGAAATTTTAAGCGAAGGAGCCCTAAAGAATTGCAAAACTTAAGAGACAGTGGGCCCGCCGGGGGGTTTTAGTGGGTGCGAGCCCCACATACCCCCGACGCTCCCCCGAGCGTCGGGAAATGCGATAGGCATTTCCCCTCGTTACAAAAAAAAAAAACGGGCAGTTAACTCGAAAAACAGGTGGTCGCTGGAGCCGAAACGTTAGTGGCGACTGCACACCGGAAGACACAAAGTAGGCAGATCTCCCACAATACACAGTCAGACTATCTGGTGAAGATCGCGGGATTACACTGGATGAGAGTCGCTCAAGACCAGCCGTGCAGCTTATTTCAACAGTGGACGTCTTCCAGCTGAGATGATGACGATGATGCTGGAACCTCACCTCATTATCCTGGGGCGGTAGCTGCTGCAGCAGCTGTTTCAGCCGGTGCCGCTCCCCCACGCTGTTCACGTAGGGAACCTTGTCTTCTGGAAGCACCGAGAAGTATAGGTGCACCTGGAATGATGGAAAAAGATGGGGATAAGATTAAAAAGCTCTGTGGCAACTAAATAACTATTAATGAAATATTTATTCCTGAAATCATACACAGAAATAGTGGGAAATGGCCTAAGTGTGCGTTTTCACCATAGAAATGTAGCAAGTCTAGTGAGGAATGTGTTCTTAACATTTCATTTACATAGGTTAATTCAACTTTTAAAGGTTGATAGTCGACGAGAGAATAAAGAGATTTCATTGTTCCAGTGCATCCCTTATCGCTGAAAACGATTTTTTAGAGAATGACATAGTTTGTTTGGTTCCCCGCAAAAAACACGACATATAGGTTTTCTCACAAAAATCACGTTGTAATTGTTTTCGGTTGGATAGGACATTGCAGGCTTGAATCACTGATTGTCCGAAAAGTAAGATGATTCCGTGCTTCGGAAGGCACGTTAAGCCGTTGGTCCCGGCCGCAGTAGTGGTCGTTATAACCGCGGCGACAAGCTGGTCACGTTGGTAATAAAGCATAAACTCGGCTAAATGGGTCCGGCTCTTGAGCTGGTGCCTTTGCCTAACCCTTCGGGGAATAAAAAGCGTGAGATTATGTTATGAAATGTTAGTTTGTTTTATAATAGGTGCGGTGTGGGGTTTTAAAAAATACTCTTTTTAACCAAAATTATTTACCACTTTAATTACATATACGTAGAAAAGTCTATGTACCAAATCGTCCATTCTTTTTCAATTTAAATCCTATTAGGTACCCTTTCATGGTAGACCTTTTCTAACTTCTAACTACTGCTAATAATTTAATATTAATATAGAGTAATAAGTAAAGAAAGGTCCACTAAACCTCCTGCACCATGAAGATACGACAGGAACGAAGTGGACGCAATTAATTTATATTACAGCTTAATGCGGCCCCCCGTGGTCAAGCGTGCCCATAGACTACCTACGCTTATAGACAACATTATAAACTCACACATATGAGTTTACCTGTAATAGGTACGACGATAAATTTTTAAATTCCTTTTCTTGAATATATTTACATGCAGACAAATTAGGAAAATATATATACCTTTGTAAACATAAAAAAATAATTTATTTTTTACAAAAAAGGAGCACGCATTCAATAAACTGACACATACATTAACTGGACACTTCCTCTTTTTTGAAGTCGGTTAAAATATGTACTAAAACCTTTTCCTGAATGTAACAAATATTTATCTGAAAATCGCATCAAAATCGGTTCAGTCAAACGCGAGATAATCGTGGACAAACATACACACATACATACAGGTTAAAACTGATAACCTCCTTTTTTGAAGTCGGTTAAAAAACATAATTCACGCCTTTATTCACCCAAGGATTAGGCACCAGCACATCAGAGCCGGACCCTCGTTTACCCGAGTTTATTTAATACCTTTTGTTTCGGTTTAAAACGAAAGTATATCGATTATTTGCATATTTTTTCATTAATGCGCCAAAATAATACAACAGAAATTAGTCGCGTCTTTTGACACCCACGGGAGAAGATGGGGTGGTAGTATTCTGTGCCACCACATACGGTATTACCTGTTATGGTAATATTGTGTCTCTTTAATTGGATTTTTCGTATGAATGCAGCTGCGTCATCTATTTTACATGAAAAATTTCAAAGCGCACCTTGCGGAGGAATGCAGAACTAAATATAGCAACTAGTCCATTGGTTGGTTGGTCTATGGCCGCGGCCCACCGTAGCAAAATCGTGAGCTTGTCTCGTGCCAAGATAAAACTAAGCTTATTTATTACTAGACTTAGGTGAAGGCTAATAAGCAATGTGCTGTTAATATAAAAGGTTATATAGTAAGCCCTAAGTCGTTATTAATGTTAGTTAGTAATAATAATCAAGCACGGAATCCTATTCAAGCTAGATTAAAGTAAAAGTAAGTAAAGTAAAAAAATATTTATTCAATAAAGGATACAAGATATCACTTATCGAAAGTCAATTAGACTAATCAAATTAATATTTATGCCTTATTTGGTAAAGAATTATATACTGTGAGAGGCGAGGTAGTTTAGGGTGCCCACCAATTGGCTCAGGCAATACGACAATGGTCGCCTGGAGACGCCCACAAACGAGCCCTCCTGTGTGAAATGATTCTACTCCCTTTCGGAATAATTTTACAGCGTAGAGAAGAAAGGGAAGATCACAGAACAAGGAAGATGCTCTCTCTGGAAAAATCGTATTTTAGTATTGCCACACTTGGCAAGCTTTTTCAAGTTTGGACGCCCATTGGCCCCATGTCCCCTCATGAAAAGGGCTCAACAGCCGATGCTGGAGGGGGTCGAGTTGAACATAAAGATCAAAAGATCTCCCGCGAACCCCTTGCTAACAGCCGAGGAGGACACCGGCAGGGTTTTAGTGGGTGCGAACCCCACATAACCCTGCGGCTCCCCCCGGGGCTGCAGGGTACTCGTCAGGAGTTTCTCCGCCTAAAAAAAGGTATTTAATTTTCAAGTTCGCTGCTGCCCGTCCTTTGGTTGATTCCTTAGTGCCCTTTAGGATACCCACGAGAGGTGAAGGGGTGGTAGTGTTCTATGCCGTCACCACATGGTTAACAGCAATGGGAGGTTTTCTTAAATTTATAAGTATCCATTCATCATATACATCAAGGGTTGGACAGGAATTGCCAGCGTAGAACAACTTTTTTCGACTGGCAGGAGAAAGAGAAGCATTTGCGGAGCTGAGGGCCAACCTCCAGTATCCAGAGAGGCACCGGAAGAAGAAGAAGAAAAAAATTAAAATACTTCATATAGACATTTACCTAGTTAAAGTTTCAGATAGTTTTAGAATTTGTCAGAAAACATTTTTAGATTACACATTCGTTTGTCTGATCCGTCTGATGGGCGCCCCTGAACCCACCTCGCCTCTCACAGTATAGAATACATAACTTATTAAAAATCAGACTAACTAGGTAGTTGTTTTAATTGACTAAACTTACTATAAGAAATAGCTTGTATCTCATATTGAATAAATCTTTATTCTTTTTTATTTGTATTCAACAACCACACACAACGCCTAAAACCTTTATTTCGTAGTTATTAAAACACGTACGTACAAATATACAGACAGTAGAGCTAATGAAATGAATACGTGACCGGCAATGTAATGGATATTATGATATATCGTCGCCCACACTCCGCAATGGACTCGCATAGTTTACTGTATGACAGCGCACACGATGGCTACGTCCTTCTCTTATTTTAACAAGCACAAAAACTCATTATTGTTTTATTATTATGACTAGAGGCTGCCCCGCGGTTTTTCCCGCGCAGATTTCTTAATAACACAAAAATCCCGTTTTTTCCCGTTCCCGTGGGAATTTCGGGAAATCCCTTCTTATTGCTCACCTACACTCCCTAAGGAACCTACATGCAAAATTTCAGCCCGCTACGCCCAGTAGTTTCGGCTCTGCGTTGTCTGTCAGTCAGTCAGTCAGTCAGTCAGTAACGGAAGAGTTTTATATATATTGATTATGTCAATTGTCTAATATTACGTTTTTGTTTTTTTGGTGTTCTCTAAACAAAAAAATCTATATAAATGTTACTATCTATCGCTGTTGTATGACTTTAACATTGACTTGTAAGGTACTGTGGCTATGAATATAAGCGAATATGGTCCCTGTATAAGCGACAAGTGAAATTAGTTTTTATATGATGTTATAATTAGGTAATATTAATGCGAAATTTACTTCGTTAAATGACACAAAAAAAAACATTCTTTTATATCCAAATGTTTGTTGGTCGTCGCTCTTCAAGAGCCATCGTTCAGTGGCAGTCTAGGACAGCTAGACGCTGCGCCCTAGACTGTATTACCAAAGAACAAGAGCTGTTTTGCAATACAGAAAAACTGGAAGTGTTACGCCGTCCTAGATCGCTGTACAATACAATGTGTTTCTAAATTTTGGCACCTTGAAAATTTGGATCATTCTATTCGCAGAGCCGGATCGTAGTTTTTTTTTACCCAAAAATTCCTCATTGGTTTAAAAGCACCGGAAAAACGACAATCCCAACTTGTGGCGATTTATTAGTAAGGATTTCTGAAATTCCAGAAAAAAAATATGGCAAATTAAGTAAATTACTTATCTTAAACTGATTTTGCAACTTCTGTGGGAAACTTTAGCTTGGCTATATTTAGTAGCTCACTTGTGCGCTAACATTATTGGTTAGCTTATTGGTTTGGGAACTGTTTCATATTATTATTATTGTATAGGGAAGTAGAAAATTATTACAGTTCATCTAACGAGCTACCCACTTCTGTGCTACGGGTATTTTAACTATACGAATTCGTAATAAAGTATTATATTACTATAACTTTCTCTACCTACATACATGAGAAGGCAAGAATGAAAATAAAAAATAAATTATTTAATATAGTTCCAAATCAAAATCAATGAAAGAAATATATAGAGCGGATGCGGAAGGCACGGTTGGAAGAGGTAGGCCACGGAGAACGTTCACCGACCAAATTGGTGACGTTCTGAGGAAAGGCCGCGTGAAGAGTTCACGAAACCGACGTGCGTGTATGAAAAGGCTTATGACTGTAGAAGAAGCGAAAGAAGTGTTTTAGGATCGTAGCCAGTGGAAATCAATTGTCTCTGCCTACCCCAACGGGATACAGGCGTGACGTTATGTATGTATGTACTTTTTACTTATTGAGATGAGGCAATACTACAATATCTTAATTTTTTTTAAATAAAATTATGTTGAATTGCATTAGGCGGGAGATTCGGGGTCGTCCCCCAGGCAAGTCAATGAGTAATGAGTAACCAACAGTCCTTCGTTAAACCAAATTAGTTTCTAAAACATAAACTACTTATATACTGCTAAGACACCAGCAAATCTAAACAATATAAAAAACTTCATGTAGTTAGAAAAAGCAATTTGCTGTTAAATGTGTGAAATATTTTTGAAATATATTACTTTACTGTGTTCTGTAATATTGTATGTAAACAATATACTGAAATAAAGACTTTTAAACACACAGTTCCTAAAATTTAGAAACGATAACCAAAGTTGAACAACGCTCGGCACGGTCAGTTACCGGATGGGTACATTTCGTGTTGAACGATACTACTCCCTACTCCGCCCACCGCACTAAACTAGCATTAAGCACCTCTCTTAAAGCTATTTAGTTTCATAATTTACACCTACTTATCCTTATTTATTTGCTAGGTAAAATAAATAAGAACCAGAATTGCAAACTCTCTGCGGCATGGCGTGAAATAGCGCGGGCGAGCTCGCGATTTAGACATATATCTTAGGGAACAGGTTGGGCCACGGAATAAGCGATTCAAACTGCGTATTTTTCATTTTGTCAGATTTTTTTTAGGGTCGCGAGTAAAAACATAACATAACGCCCTTTATTTCCCAAAGGGTTAGACAGAGACCATCTCATCAGAGCCGAGACCCACGTTCGCGAGTATTAAATAATATAATTTAAATCTACGGCCTACTACACTACTATATTATTAGGCTGATATTCTCAGTCAAGTAGGAATCTGGAGTAGAACTCCACAATGTAACTTCAAATCATTGTCCGCTCCAAATTGATATATGTACTTACATAGTCCAGTTCCAATTTCAATACAGTGAAGCATACTCCCGACAAAGTATGAGAGAGCTCGAGCAAGGATAATCTTTACTCGACAACGACTTATTGGTAATGAAACTCGAGCAAATAGACGCCCAAGGATGAAAGTTTTTTAAATCGCACCTCTCACGGCATCTATGTAATATACGGAAACAGGTACAGATCTGGAGTGGCATTCTCTTATTCTAAAAAGCACAACAACTCATTATTAACACTTAACAGCACTTGATTTATATACCTTTGAGTATTTATTAATTTTATTGAAGATAGATTATTATGTAAAAATTTACAAATTTGCTATTATCAAATCAAAAAATCCATAGAAAAGCTACTATGGACAATCTAAATTCAAAATTTATTGTTAGTATTATTGATATTTTCTTTTTTCTCTATTTGTGTAACTAGAATTAGAAATAGTATTAAGCTTTATTTATGTATCAATCAGCTTAACTTAACATATTTAGAATATATTTTGAAAAGCATGTGACAATGTGGAAGATCGGGGTCTCCTGATACAGGTTAATACTTAAAAGGAGACTCCTCGCTTTTATACTTTTGTAAAATTGAAAATTGAATAAACTTATTTATTTATTTAAACTTATTATGGATCGCTGTTCGTCTTGACCTAATTGACTTGCTTTAGGCACAATAGTGGCTGTCAAAATAAGAGAATGGCCCCATGTAAACAAGACGAGCGGAGCGGAAAATTCTCGCACATTTCGTGGCCGCACAATCTAAAAGGCAGCTCGGCACGCGATGAGCTAGATAAATTGTGTTCTCTCTACTATGTTTACAAGAACGGGATTAGTATTAGCTTTGTATTTATTACTAGCTGATACGGCGAACTTCGTGCCGCCCTGCATTCTGAAGTTTTGAGAATATTTTATAGCCTACGAGCTTTCCCGGCTTACTTTGTTACGCCATATAGAATATAAGATACTACAAAAGACTTGGCTCTTTAGACTATGTTCTTTTGACTGCCCAGAATGGCCGAATAAAAAACAAACAACAACAACAACAAACCACCTGTCAAAATATGTAAACAACGGAAAAAATATTGCACCTTGGGTAATATTATTTGAGTTTAGGCAAGGATCCCTAATTTTTTTGAAAATGTAATATAGCCTGTGACACTTGCGGTTAATGTAGCTTCCTACCAGTGAAAGAATTTTTCAAATCGGTTCAGTATTTCCGGAGCCTATTCGTTACAAACAAACAAACAAATCTTTCCTCTTTATAATATTGGTATAGATATAAGTAAAGTAGAGTGAAGATAAGAAGTAGAGTAAACTATTTTGACGATCATAATAAACTTTGACATTTTGCTATATTTTTTGTGTATTGAGCTTCCCCACCTCACTGGTCCATACACTCAGAAATGTTTGATCTATAGGTGTAATTCAAAAAAAAAACTAACCTACCTACTGTAATACTCGTTGATTCTAAAAATAAGAACTCTTTTTTTGTGTCACCAAACATCACCAGACCATATCGCAGACAAATAGCGAAAAACAAACGAAATCAAGTCTCTTTAAAAAAACGAAAACTCCATCCAGCCATTTATATTTCACGAGGGACTAAGAACAGTCAAGTTGGTGTCCAGTATAATATATAACGGTATTATAAATAATTCTTTTTCACAAAAAAGGAACCCGCCTTCAATCAATCAAATATCAAATAATTCTTTATTCAGTATAGGATACAAGATATCACTTATTGAATGTCAATTAGACTACATCTAATCTTATTGCTATTGATACCTTATTTGGTAAAGATCCTATACTGTGAGAGGCGAGGAAGTTCAGGGTGCCCACCAATTGGCTCATGCCTTACGACAATAATTATGCCTGGAGACGCCCCCAAACGAGCCCTCCTCTGTCAAATGATTCTACTCCCTTTCGCAATGATTTTACAGCGTAGAAAAGAAAGGGGTAACAGACTCTACTTTACAATTTATCTCTCAATAAATTGACACATACATAAAATGAAAACTTTCTCTTTTCTGAAGTCGGTTAAAATATGTACTAAAACCTTCTCCTGAATGTAACAAATACTTCTGTGAAAACCGCATCAAAATCGGTTCAGCAAAACTCGAGACAATCGCGGACAAATACACATACATACATATACAAACATGCCAGGTCAAACTGATAACCTCCTTTTTTGAAGTCGGTTAAAATTGGGTATTATGGTATGTTCCTGCATTTACCATATTGATTAACGTTAAACTTAAATTAGTATTTTTTTTTAATAAAAACATAGAGCATAAACTGAATGAATGAATGAATAAATGAATGATCTCTTTATTGTTCAAATAAACACAAAACAAGAAACAATATATATAAGTGAGATGACAAAAGGCGACCTTATCGCTAAACTGCGAGCTTCCTTTACATACAGATCAAACTGAGAACAACCTTTTTGAAGTTGGTTAAAAATAGGCTCAGTCAGGATCTGTAGCTGCCGGTCCCTGTAAAAAATTCTTGTAGGGAAGGGTCTCCAAGGAAAAGGAAGCATTTTAATTTTGTGCTTCGCCGAGTGTTGCGCACTCCAGCCCGCAGCTAATAAGGATCATTTATTTTAGGAAATAGCTCTGTTGACTGCTTTAGTACCTACCCCATCGTATCTGATGGTATTAATAAATCTTCACTAATATTATAAAGAGAGAATATTTGAATTCGAGCCCTATGTCCCTGATTAGGGATAAAAGGATAAAAGAAGAAGAACAATCAATATATATAAAACTCTTCATTTACTGACTGACTGACTGACTGACTGACAGACAACGCAGAGCTGAAACTACTGGGCGTAGAAAGCTGAAATTTTGCACGTGGGTTCCTTGGGGAGTGAAGGTGAGCACTAAGAAGTGATTTCCCAAAATTCCCACGGGAACGGGAAAAAACGGGATTTTTGTGTTTATGAGAAATCTGCGCGGGTTAGACCGCGGGGCAGCCTCTAGTAATATTATAAAAAGGAAAATTTTGATTTGATTATTGGTCGTATTGAAAAAGCGATGTTTTTTTGCATCAAAATAATGTTATTCTAAGTTTATTCTACACTACTATTATAAAAGGCGATTTGATTATTTGTTTTAATGGAATAGGCTCCAAAACTGCTGGACGGATTTAAAAAAAAATATTTTACTGTCTTCCTTCATTTACTCTGATGAACATACATAGGCTAAAGAATATTTACGAAAATTCAAAATTGGTTATAATTAATAATATAGGGTACTTCTTGTGAACTTATATTTTAAAACCGTACTAGATAGTAAATAATATAAATTAATTAAGTGTGCGTTTATATCATATATTCTCACTTGTTTTTTATTTTCCTATAACAAAACACCCCAATATTGTATTCAAACAAAAACATGCTTTTGCACGATTGACGCCCTCGTCCGACTCTGTACAGATAGATTGACTGTGTGTCTGTCTGGCTGGACATCTGGGCTCTGGGCTTGAATTCTCTTAATTGAATAAAAAAAAGCACAAAAATTCATGAAAATGGGATGACATAAATTACCCAATTTTACGTTATTGCTATTCTCCAAAGAAAAATTAATCAATCAATACACCTCAATGCTGAGTCTTTGCCATTGAACAACAACTGCGACAAACCATAATCAACTGATTCTTGTATGTACTATAATTATTTTACTGATATTTTTTTGGCCTATAAAGCTGTATTTTTGTTGATTGTACTTACTTTTTATTGAGTTTATATTTTTTGTTTTGACCGCTTTATTGTGTCTCAACTTTCTTTCTTTCTTCGTCCATCCATTATGCGATTCCTGTATAACTAAACTTTGCTCTCACTTGCCCATCATTGCAGCCCTCAACGCAACCGACTTAGGCTCGCTGTTGGTATGGTATGACAATTGACTTGCGCTAGTACTATTAGACTGTGAACATAAGAGAATTCGAGCCCTGGCTAGACATCAGTTTTAGCAGCCTTTTGTTTTAGGATTGTTTTTGTTATTTTCAAAATACACAACCCCAGTCCGTGGAAGCCAGACGTTATGTTTCGATTGAAAATATTTTCTGGAAATATGAACGTTGAGGCAGTAATTTTCGAAATTAAGTATGGCGTCTTTGAAGGACCTCGTTTCGTCCTATTTCAATCTTTCCCACCATTTTCCCGCTTCACGCGACATTGGCATTATGGTGTCCATAGTTACAAAAAACCTTTAAGTTCTTATAGTCACCGTGTCGAATACCATACTCGATAGAGTGACTTAAGAGGAAGGTTTATAAGTATAAATACATGCACATAATACTAATAGGTAAGGCGGTACGAAGTTCGCCGGGTTTAGTTTACTATTAATACCAAATTACTCACCTGTTCAGGCCTCAATCCAGGTGGAACCCAAGTGTACTCCTCCAGAGCGCAGCCAGAGTCATCATCGCTCTGGGAATGCCGATGAGGATCCCCAGGCTTGACCAGGAGCCGCTCAGCATGCTCCAGAAGACCACGGAACTTCCCCGGCACGTGAGGTGATAAGGACATTGCTGACGGAGACTGAGGATAGCTCTGACCCTGGGAATTACTTGGGTTACCCCCAGGATTCGAGTATGGTTGGGCAAAATCCGGATTCCTTGGACGGTATAAGTAAGCTGGTGAATTAGACCCACTAGGACTTGGGGAGCTGTTGCCCGTTGGTGGGTATGGGTAGCCTCGTGGGGATAGTGGTCCTGGGGGTGAAGGTGGGGCTGGTGGTGGTGGGGTGGAAGGCTGGTCGTGGAGAGGAGGTGGTGATGAGCCGGTTGGTGACACGACGCAGTTTCGGCAGACCGGTCTGGAAAGAGAGGAAAGATCATTTTAGATTTGTTTTTTCCTAATAAGAATTAATGACATGAAAATAAAAAAGAATTTAATGTCATTGGTGTACTAAAGGTGAAATTGGTTCATGGTAAAGTGAATGAATGCAATCATGATCTCTTTATTGTACAAGTAAAACAAAAACAAGAAATATAAAATCAGTAATTTGTGAAAAAGATATCGTATCATCAATAAGTTGGCAAAAAGCGTCCTTATCGCTCTAAGTGATATCTTTCAGGTAAGTAACCTGTTTTTACCTCTACATGAGGAAACAAAGACAATCGAACTTTTGAATTGTAGATGAACTGTACTTTATGTACAGAATAAGACGACTATGTTCTTTTGTTTTAGCCTAAAACCTTTAAAATAAACAGGTTATTTACAGTGGCGGTCTAGGTGGCCGTAACACTTCCGGTTTTTCTGTATTGCAAAATAGCTCTTGTTCTTTGGCAATACAGTCTCGGGCTGCTGAAACCATAGACAAATCTGTTACGGCCTCCTAGACCGCCACTGTAACTATAGATGTAAGATGGGAATTTAATCAGAATTTATAAAGCAATCTAATCTTAGAAACAATAACAAATTGTAAGTTGGTACTGATTGATAGCCTTTCAGTCCAAATTAATTGATCACAGCCATCAAGGGTCGGCGGGCAGGAACAAAAGATTTGATCGACGATATCGATTGGAAATCAGCAAGTAATGGAACTGATGGTTATCGCTGACAAATGGTGCTGCAAGCTTAAAAAAACTGGCCAAATAATAATAAAAATATTATCAAGTCATAAAACCAGCAATTTAATTAACTCAAAGATTGACATTGTTATCTGTTGAAACTAACTAGTCATAAAAAGACAAGGTGACGCGTAAGAGGCATAGCACAGCTAAAGTAGCGATACGCCCCACTATCTATCAATCAATCAATATATATAAAACTCTTCCGTTACTGACTGACTGACTGACTGACTGACTGACTGACAGACAACGCAGAGCCGAAACTACTGGGCGTAGCGGGCTGAAATTTTGCACGTGGGTTCCTTAGGAAGTGTAGGTGAGCACTAAGAAAGGATTTCCCGAAATTCCCACGGGAACGGGAATTAACGGAATTTTTGTGTTTAAGAGAAATCTGCGCGGGTGAGACCGCGGGGCAGCCTCTAGTATAATATATAAATATCTTCCGTTACTGACTGACTGACTGACTGACAGACAACGCAGAGCCGAAACTACTGGGCGTAGAAAGCTGAAAATTTGCACGTGGGTTCCATGGGGAGTGTAAGTGAGCACTAAGAAGGGATTTCCCGAAATTCCCACGGGAACGGGAAAAAACGGGAATTTTGTGTTTATGAGAAATCTGCTCGGGAAAAACCGCGGGGCAGCTTCATTTCAGCCGAAAGACGTCCACTGCTGGACATAGGCCTCCTCATAAATCGCCACAACGACCGATCTTGAGCGACCCTCACCCAGTGTGATCTCGCAGCTTCCACCTGGACGCAGGTCTGCCTACTCTGCGTCTTCCGGTTCGCGGTCGCCATACGACTTTTACTTACGTTACGACAAATCGAGACCTAGCTTCATTCCGAGAAGAGTAGGCAAATAAGTATAATAATAGCATGTTTGATGATCCTCCCATACTCCCCTTGATTCCACCACATTTATACATATACACAAACTTATTTAATAAATAAACCATGTATTTATCTTCTTAGCTAATATGGGAACGAAGTTTCCGTTAAATAAAGAAAAACATTGTGCCCAGACCGGAATCCGAACCCTGGTTCTCAGCAACAAATATCTAGATTTCATTAAACATTCTCTAGAATTTAATAATTAGTAAGTTTTTAATTGCAAAGCATTTAGAAATACCTTAGAAGTTTACCGTATTATTCAAAAAGATACAGTAGGTTTTATGTAGCTTTACTGGAGGTCTTTTTTTCTGATTTTTTGTGTGGTAAATACTGACATATAGTCTAAATTGACATACTATTAGCTGATTCAGGAATCAGCTAATAGTATGTCCATAAATAATAATAGTAATAGTATGCTCCAGTAAAGCTACTTCGTCTGCGCATGATTACAATTACCTAATTAGATTTTAACTATAGAAATTGTAACCTATGTTAATCTAATATATCATCAATACATAGTATAAAACAAAGTCGCTTCCCGCGTCTGTCCCTATATACGCTTATATTATTAAAACTATGCAACGGATTTTTATGCGGTTCTTTTTTAATAGATAGAGTGATTCAAGAGGAAGGTTTATAAGTTTAATACATGTACAAAATACTTAAAGGTTAGGCGGTACGAAGTTCGCCGGGTCGACAAGTAAGATATATAATTTTAATGTTTCTTTAAAATACATTCATTATTTTTAACGTGAAAGAGTAACAAACATCCACACTTAACAAACTTTCGCGTTATTTAGTAGGATTACGCGGATGGGTGAAAGCTAGTATTTTAGAACGACTTAGAGCTTAGCACTAGGTAAGCGAAATGTACTGGAAGCTGGCTATTATAATGTACTTTGTATAATGCCCTGGAAGCGATGTGCTGGATTTCTTTCCTGTCATTAAAACACTAACCTGGAAGTTCGTCAGTAGGTTTTTACTTCTGAATATATTATTTTAACGAGCTGTCTTCGTTACGCCATACAATAAGACTTGGCTCTATAGACTATGTTCTTTTGACTACCCAGAATGGGCGAATAAAAAACAAACAATAACAACAACAAACCACCTGTCAAAATATGTAAACAACGGAAAAAATATTGCACCTTGGGTTACATTATTTGAGTTTAAGTAAGGATCCCTAATTTTTTTGAAAATCTTATATAGCCTATGAGACTCGGGGATAATGTAACTTCCTACTGAAATAATTTTTCAAATCGGTTCATTATTTCCGGAACAATTCGTTACAAGCAAACAAGCAAACAAATCTTTCCTCTTTATAATATTGGTATCAGATTTTAATCATATTACGAAAAGAGGTCGAAGAAAATCTAATAAAATAAGGTCGCATAAAGGACACGGAATTCGTTCATCTACCGTTTTTTCTGTTCTCAATTTTTAATCTAGATTCTAGATGAAAGAAAAGTATTCTAATAAACTAGCCTTCTTAGATTATTATTATTTTATATTTTTAACGGTGTATTCTATGATGAATTTCATCGACGAAAACACCCTTAAATGGGGGGTCGCAGCCTCACCCCCCCCACCCCCCAGTATGGTGTTTTTTTTTTCGCAAAAGTTGACCCCACCTACTTTTAAATTCACAGTTAAAGATCTGAGGCTCTCAGAAGCTTCATTAAGGTATTGATCGAAGGCTAAGTAGTTAGGCTACCTAAATTACTAACAAAATAACCAAGTATTGCTTTACTTTTTTTTAAAAAGGAGATGAAAAAAAAATTTTTTTCTTGCATTTTTACGGTTTTTCAAAGTTACCACGAAAAATGCAGAAACTTTTATTTTTTTTTTTTGTGTATTTGTATTGTGAGCTTTCGAGTTGTTCTCCAAAACGTTTATTTCTTTAGAAATTATCAACTACCAAAAAGACCCTTCTCCCTCCTATAGTTGCGAAAATAATCTATAGTTTTATATGACAGCTACTATGTAATATGCAAATGCATCAAGTCAATTACAAAACATACACAACACACCCATTACGCCAGTAAATAAGGCGTTATTATTCTCTTTGAGCTGCGCATGCGCCGGTCAATCCCGCGCCCGCGCTACGTGACTAGATCTACATGTTTGCATCCGGAACGCGGGAATTTATTCCTTGGATTCTATTTTCGAATTAGTTCAGGCTCTAAGATGGCTACATTAAATTTGGTAGAGTACTTTTCGTTCATCTAGAGCAAAAATTCAGTTTAAAAATAAGTGCTAGATTGACGAAAAGAGTTTTGCTCTGTATGCGCCCCTTTTTACGAGAGCATACAAGATAGAATATCGAATTTAAGTGTTTCGGGCAACCCAGATACAGGTTCTACCTAGCAAGGGCTCTGCGTGTCATGCTTGGCGCAAAAGGAAACCCTAGCTCTCAGTCGGTGGATTTATGCCAAAATACCTCTTAAAGTCGCATAAAGTAATTTCAGTACAATATTGTTCACCTCTTTTATTATTATTATTTTATTTTAATGGACTTGACTCCACTTCAGTGGAGTATTTTGCCAATGTCAAGTTCACAAATTAGATTAAAAGGGTGGGCATAAAGCGCGGCAACGTTGTACGGTTATTATAAGTTATTGGATTATTGTTTTAAAGCCCGCTAACAAAACACGTGGTTTCTTAACCAACGTTAAAACAATACCCACCCATCGTTCTACCTCTAAAATAGTATAGGTTTATTGCATACGACTGTACAGTTCAAATAATATCAAATCACTCAAGCACATTATTGCTCCGTGGCTCAGTTGGCAGTGATATGGACTGAGTAAGCGTGTGGACCCGGGTGCAATTCCCAGGCGGGGCGAATATTGATATGATGAATATCGATGTTTGTTTCCGGTCTGGGTGTAATGTTCGTCTCTGTGTGTTTCGGGTACCCTAGATACAGGTTCTTCCTAGTTAGGGGCTCTGAGTGTGATGTGTTATTAATATTATTATACAGTTTTTACACGTTTTTATGACTACACTACATTTAAGTGAACATGATTTTAAACAAGTCATCTGCATACGACAATACGATACAACGATTCCCACAAGCGGCCATCACTGACCAGAATATTAAAGCAAATAACAAGAAGCGGAAGTTTTTTTTCCGTGCTACGCAAAGGCTACCGTATTTAAAGGCCTAATATAGTTTGTGGAAATCGGTTTGCCATTTCTTTTTTTTGCTCGGGATTTCCACCCAAAAAGTCAAAAATTATTTATTCATTTTATGATATCCCTTATTGAAAGTCAATTAGACTAATCTAATTCATATTGATATCTTATTTGGTAAAGAATCCTATATTGTGGGAGGCGAGGTAGTTCAGGGTGCCCACCAATTGCCTAACGACAAAAGTCGATTTTTTATAGTCAAAATCAAATCAAATCAAAAAATCTTTATTCAATATAGGATACAAGATATCACTTATTGAAAGTCAATTAGACTACATCTAATCTAATCGCTATTGATACCTTATTTGGTAAAGTATCCTATACTGTGAGAGGCGAGGTAGTTCAGGGTGCCCACCAATTGGCTCAGGCAAACAAATGTTTGCCTTGCCTTACGACAATAGTCGCCTGGAGAAGCCCCAAACGAGCCCTCCTCTGTCAAATGATTCTATTCCCTTTCGCAATGATTTTACAGCGTAGCCCCTTGTCTGTGACGTGGTCGGATGCCGACCACCCGCCATTTTGTTTTTCTTAATTTTCCTTTTTTTATTAATTTTTTTCGGTTATTTTTAGGCGTTTTGGACTGGTTGCCTTTGCCTCATCCCATAAATACCAGAAAACACGATTTAAAAAAAAAATAAAAAAATAAAAAATTCCTTATTTTTTTTTCTTCAGAAAAACGTTTTTCCGGATAGCCCATGTGAGCGTGTCCGCCTCGCGGTCTCACTGAAAGTGAAAATCAAAACAAAATGGCGGATTTTCTCTTACACACCAAAGGGTCTACCCTAAGGGAGAAGAAAGGGGTAACAAACTCTACTTTACAATTTATCTCTAATTTTTTTTCTTTTCTTTTTGTTTTGTGATATTACAATACAATTAGGTGACAATACAATGAACATTATACAGATGAATAAAAATGAAATTACAAGAAATAATGAAAAATATCTTAAGTGCAGAGCTAGACTACTTCCATGCGTCTTTGTCGTTTAGTAATAATTAACATATTTCGCTAAACAGCCTCTTTACCCGATAACTCGTAACGAAGCGCGTTCACGACAGTTACCCTAAAAAGAACCTCCAGTAATCAGTAAGCCGCATCACCGGTGGCATCAAGAAGAATCGATCCGTAATCGAGTAGCGGAGCGGACAATCGAGTAAAGTATCGATTGTGATCTCGATCGAGCCGAGATTGAGATAGGGCAGGCCGAGTCATGCTTACGAGGTTAATGACTGGTCAATAATGCTTTTATCTCGTGAATATTCTTGGGCTTTAATTATTTTAAGTTTAAGACAAAGTTATTAAGCGATGAATACATCTATATCATCAATATTATAAAGAGGAAAGATTTGTTTGTTTGTTTGTAACGAATAGGCTCCGGAAATACTGAACCGATTTGAAAAATTCTTTCACTGGTAGGAAGCTACTCTATCCCCGAGTGTCATAGGCTATATTAGATTTTCAAAAAAAATAGGGATCCTTATTTAAACTCAAATAATGTAACCCAAGGTGCAATATTTTTTCCGTTGTTTACATATTTTGACAGGTGGTGTGTTGTTGTTCTTTGTTTTTTTAACCGACGAAAAAACAAAAAGGAGGAGGTTCTCAATTCGTCGCGTATATATTTTTTTTTTTTTTTTTTATGTATGATCACGCATAACTTTTTACTGTGTGGACCGATTTTGATAATTCCTTTTTTAATCGACAGGGTATACCTTGAAGTTGGTCCCATAAAAATTTGAAAATAAAATTCCAACCCTAAGGGTGGAAAAATAGGGGTGACTTTATTGTTCACTCACAGATTGTATTGCCGTGTTGTGATTTACATGATAACTGCTAGGTATAATTATGAGTCTTTTTTATATGAATGTTAATAATCATAATCTCAGCCGATAGACGTCCACTGCTGGACATAGGCCTCCCTCAAAAATCGCCTCACCGACCGGTCGTGATCGAAACTCTTTCTGTTAGTCCCTAAACCTTAACCAGGTTGTGTGGCCACCTTGTGGGGTGCGACCACGCTGTGGAGGGTGATTGGCTGGGGTCAAAAAAATTAGCCCAAAAAAAACTGAAAAGCAAAAAATAAAAACTTTTTATCAAAAAATTAAACCGCCGAAAAAACTGAAAGGCATTAAATAATTGGGAAACATTTTCTATTAGGACTTAATTTACTCACTTCTTAAAGTAATTTTGGTTAACCAAGAAATTTTGAGTCGGTGCCACAGAATCAACGAATAACGATCACTAAATTACCTGAAATTCAAAGAAATAACCGAAAAACGTGTGCCGCCGCGCATCGCGCTATAGGTAGTTAAGGAATTTGCTTGTGTGGTGTGGCACCGACTTAAAATTTCTTGGTTAACCAAAATTACTTTAAGAAGTGAGTAAATTAAGTCCTAATAGAAAATGTTTCCCAATTATTTAATGCTTTTCAGTTTTTTCGGCGGTTTAATTTTTTGATAAAAAGTTTTTATTTTTTGTTATTCGTCAAAAGAACAAAGTCTATAGAGCCAAGTCTTTAGTAGTATCTTTATATTCTTTGGCGTAACGAAGTAAGCCGGGACAGCTCGTATAAAATACGTACAGCCGAAAACAAACCGACAGTGATCTGAAATTCGGATTGAAGGTGCCAGGGCATATAAAAAAAGTGATTAATAAGACTAAGAAATGTTGCTTAAGAGCCAGTTTACAGCGATGCTAGCGCCATTCGCGCTTCTAAACTAAAGCAAATATCAAAAATATGGCACAGTATGACACTAGATAATGTAGCCTAGTATTTTTGGGGCACTGTTGTATAGATTTTTGGTTAAAGACCAAAGAAAGCTACAAAGTGTTGCTAAAAGTGGCCATTTTTGGCAACAATCTGTGGATAATTTAATTATTTTTACTTAGGACTACTTAACTGTGCTGTGCTCAAAAAATACTTAGCAAGTTTATCTAGTGTCATACTAACTATGCCACAAATGTTTAAGTTTTGCCTTAGTTTAGAAGTTTTTTTTTTAAGAATGGCGCTAGCATCATTTTTATCTCATATTTTAGGGGACCCTTTTTGTTTTGAAGATCTAAATCCACTTTTAGCTACACTTATCAGGTTTTATAGGTATTAAGCCTAAAAGCTGCTTTAAAATACCATACCAGGATCGGTGTCATACTGAATCACAATTTCGATATTTATCATGTTTTAAAGGACATGAATTTTTTGCGCAATTGGCGCTATAGATTTAGTAAAAAAAAACTGTTTTTTTTTTAAGAATAATATAAAAAAGAATTACAATTTACTAAAGAAAAAATCTTAAAAGTAAAAAGATTGTAAGTATACTTTAGTTTTTTAGAGATGCTTCCATGCGTGTTTACTTAGTCGCAATAGGTATTACAGTTTACAACAAGGGCTCCAAGGGCTCCTCGTAGGTATAATATGTGGCTATAGTAGTAAAAAGTTTGCTCCATAAGGACACAGATTACAAAATATCTGTCTATACAAAATAGTATCTAAGGCTATCAAAATTAGTTATACCTCAGAATGTATGATCTTAATACTTTAGGATGATCAAACGAGCTCACCTGAGTGAAGTTCGATCATTATTGTACGAAGGCTTTGTATGAAGATGTATATTGTTAAACATGCAGCTTCTCCGAGTTGCTTGGCACCTTACGCGCTTTAAATCCTTCCCTATACTAAAAAAAAAACTACAATATTGATTGTCTATGGTCAAGCTGTCAAACGTCATTCTTTAGAGCCTTATTGAGCTTGACTCACAACTTGGGTTACTTACAAATTGTAAAGGGCGGGCGGGACAATATACATCTTCATACAAAGCCTTCGTACAATAATGATCGAACTTCACTCAGGTGAGCTCGTTTGATCATCCTATTGTACATCGGCTTTGTATTCGATGTATATTGTTAAACATGCAGATGTTCAGAGCCAATAATAATATCTTAAAACAAAAGTTGTGAGGCTTCTATCGAAGATAACCCCTTCTAATAATATAGGAAAGGACAAACAGATTTGTTTGAAAACTTAATTAAGTTGTTTTATATATCCTTAGTAAAGGAACATGAAAATGTAATAATACATAAAAGAAAATTTAATAAAGTTAAATGTAATATCAAATGTAATCAAAACAGGGCGTATTAATACCGCTTCTTAACTAAAACAAAAAGATATCACATGAATAGAGTTGTATTATGTGAACCTCTACATAGTTCAAGACCTACTGGTTTAGTCAACTGTCTGTCTAATGACACACCTTTAGACTTGGTGGTTGCTAGATGGCTTGTGTTTGTCCTGCAAACACTTTAACTTTCAAATTTAAAATTAAATTATTCTACATAGGATACAAGGTGTCTCTTATTTCAAGTCTCATATCATTATATTTATTAATATAGTATACTATTCGCAAGAGGCGCAGGCAAAAAACAGTCCCCAAAAGGACAGACCAGTCCGCATAGCAAAACATTGTACGTAGCTACGTCATGCTACACGAGCCAGACTGCACCCTGCCGCGGCACGCCTTCGATCAGACCCATCATCGAAGCCAACGATGGAAGCCGCCAGGAGACGCACCCAAACAAGATCATCTTATTTAAAAGATTTTACTCCCTTTTTACCCCTAAATAGCAAAATATTTTTGGTCCAGCATACTATTGTTGATGAGGTCACAGATTTGTGTCGTTTTTTGAAAGAATTAACAATGGGTTTTTACGAATGTTTTCTCAAAATCACAGAAGTTTTACAGAACAGAAGTTTTTTCACGTTCAAAAGCTTTGATTAATTTAATTTGGTTTACAAAAAATCTAAGACTCAATGTCTTAACAATATCAGTATAACTTTATGTATATTGAAGTCTGTATTTATTTAGTTCTAGTGCTTTACTTTTTAAAAGTTAATACTTGTTCTGTGTAGCAGTAGCTACTTAAAGCTTGTAACATGACTAGTAAGTTAATACTTGTTCTGTGTAGCAGTAGCTACTTAAAGCTAGTAACATGACTAGTAAGTTAATACTTGTTCTGTGTAGCAGTAACTACTTAAAGCTAGTAACATGACTAGTAAGTCAATATTTGTTCTGTGTAGCAGTAGCTACTTAAAGCTAGAAACATGTTTTTTAACTGTCATTCACATTCACATTCAATACTTTAATCATATCTCATGTTTATTTATTAATACTTTAATCATATCTTATATTTATTTATAAATAAATAAACAATGACATTAATATGGCAATGGTGGTAGGTCTTCATAATATAATCATCATCCCCTATTTTAGAGCCACCATTCAACATAAAATCAAATTTATAAAAATTTGAAGCACCTGAATTAACATTCTTAGGAGGAATGTCCATTTATATGGAACAAAAAACAAAGAATGGATCATTGTTATTTTAATTATTGTATTGAGTTTGCTCAATGCTCACCGCTGAGGACTCAATTATAATTTCTACAAATGACAGTAGTGGTACTGATATTTTAAGCCGGCATTGCTGGAGCATATCTCTGTTTCTATATTATCTGACAATGAAGCAGGTCTCTGAAAGGTGAAGATAATAATTAAGAAAGGTTTCTTTCAGGGTGTTGCAAAAACCAAAAAATAATCCATAACAGAGAACCAAAGTTGTGATGACCATCATTATGCTGGTAACATAGTTAACACTAGATACAGTAAATCAACATTCCAGGATTTTTGTTACAGTTTCCAAAATTCACCCATGCATAGCAAGAAGCTGGACAAGCTACTAATGTTACATATGAAGTGTCAAAAGTAAGTAAATTGCGAAAATTTTTAGGTTTTGCTGGGCATAAGAATACTGAATTTAAGATGTTTGACTAATTGAATCATTGTAAAAATGAAAAGAGTTATTAAAAACTTGCAGCCCCATAAAGAAGCGAAAAGAAAAGGTTTGTCAGAATCATAGCAAGTAGAAATTAATTTTCTCTGCCTACCCCTATGGAAATAGGCGTAGCGATAAGTATGTTTGTACATAGGTACAAACATACAATACAATACAGTACATAAGGCATGCGCCAACAAACACGTCGGTATATCGCGTATACCACCCGTGTAATACATAGGTATTATGTATGTACATATCAATGTACATAATATATGAACATTTATAGAAAGTGTTTTGTCTAAACAGCTTGTAAGTACTCAAAAAACACACTACTGTTACAAATACCCCTTGCTGGCTCAAAAAACTTGGTACACATTTGTAGCCAAATTCCATGTATTACATTCTAATGCTGTGAGCGTAGCAAATATGAGAGTAAATGTGATAATTAGATGTGATAATTTTTGTTAACTCTTCATGCATTTGCATTTGTCTGTACATAATATGTATTTGCATAAAATTATATTTTTTCCATTTATTTATAGAATAGATTTAAAAATTTACAAAATAAAGGCTTTATTGATGTAAGAAAGCTAAAAACCACTTTCATTATTTAAAGTGAAACTGTACACATCCATAAGGATGTGTCTGGAACTCATGTAAATGTAAAAATCTTAATCTTAAATTATTTAAACCTCTAAATGTCCTGTGCAATAAACTGTACATGGTTTGTATGCGTTTGAGGGTAAGTATACATTCGACGTGTAAATATAACACTGTTATAAACTGATGAAATATTTCAAATAAAATAAACCATGATCACCATTTTTGGTACTTAGACATGATTTTTATATAACTGACTGGCTTGATTGTCACACTTTTAACAATCTGATTAAATTTTTGACTATATCCATTACTTAATTTATTTAATGATGGTACTGTGAGCAATGTTAAAATATTTTCAATGGTTTTAATTTAACCATAATACTGTGTTCTTGAATAAATTTTCAGAGTGTATTGATGGTACTCTGGGCAATGTTAAAATATTTTAAATGGTTTTAATTTAAACATATTACTGAGTTCTTGGACAGATTTTAAGATTCTATTGAATGAAAAGGTGTAGTTATACCCTTAACATACAGAACCTAAAATAAACAAATTATAACACAGATTTTTCCTTTAGCTTAGGAAAAAAGTGGAAATAAGCTTGCCACCATGGCTTACCTCTATTTGTCAGAAGGAGCATGCCGCTTAGACAGGGCTGCGTCTGGGTCGTTAGGCTGTTGCCTGCAAAACCCTATGGTGGTTCTAGTATTGGTAGTTCCTGGCTACCGGGGGTTTCATGGGTTTTCCCCATATAGCAGTGCAAACCAATATGGTAGTAATGGGATGGCCTGATAAAGTTTTCCCATTCAGGGTTTGCAGGTGGCTTTTGCATATTGATTTTTGCATTGTGTTGACTAAATTGTCATTGTTGCAATCTTCTGTTGAAGATCATGGCCAAAATAAGGAACTTGTCCCGCAGTACATCATTGACTAGATTCAAAGAATGGTTTATCTAAATTAGACATGGTAAAATTTATTCTTGCTTTTGTTTGAATAGAATGCAAGACAGCAAAGATCCTGACTGCATCGCAGTGGGGATATAAGTTTCAGCTGGTTTATGTTTTAACTTACTTTTAGTGTTGTAAGAATTTTTCCATAGCATGGCGGGTCCCAAAACAAATTTATTTTGTTTATTTTCAATTTCTTATACTTAGTTTTCTGGGAAAAAACTCTTCCAAAAGTTAAGTTTTAGCTTATTTCTTTGGGCCAAATTAAGAATGTTGGGGAAGTAGGTATCTCCCTCAGTGTCACTGATTGAACCTGAATGTTATGCCTACCTGTGTGGTAGTATATTGGTAGTATTAACTTGCTACGGAGAAGATAAGTTATCTCCATCCTTTGCTCTATTGGCATTTGTGACTCATGTTGATTGTGATCCATCTGAGTAAATCTTTGTGATTTGACACTTAAGAAATTGTAGAGCACATCCATGTATCTCGTACACAGCCTGTGTCTTGTTCAGAAGACAAAAAATATTTTGAAGACAAAAAATATTTTGCCGCTAAAATGTCTGCGCATCGCGTGCGCGTGCTTCGCCCTTATCAAACCAATAAACGGCTGCTTTGCCAACGAGCACGTCGATATATCGCGTATATCACCCGTGTCAATGTGAAAGGGCTTGTTTGTAAAGGCATGCGCCAACAAACACGTCGGTATATCGCGTATACCACCCGTGTCAATAGAAAGGGCTCGTTTGAAAAAACATGCCAACATGACACATTGTGTCATATGAGGTCATTGGTACGTAACCAATGTAATTTTTAATTATACCAGAAGAATTCTCATCCTGCAGATCCTGCTTCGAGAAAACTTCCGAAGCTGACGTCCTTGTTGCAGGTTTTTTATTTCCCTGCATTCCACAATTTTCGGATCTTGTTCCGATATATTTCGAGTTTCCTGTCCTTTGACTTATGTTTTTGTACACATTTTCGTGTAGTTTTTCTGTTATTTTCACTTATTTTAATAAATCGAAACTATTTTTTACTAAAAAACAAAGCGCCGGTAACCACGCGAACACAAAGAATGACGTTTGACAGCTTGACCATAGACAATCAATATTGTAGTTTTTTTTTTTAGTATAGGGAAGGATTTAAAGCGCGTAAGGTGCCAAGCAACTCGGAGAAGCTGCATGTTTAACAATATACATCGAATACAAAGCCGATGTACAATTACAGTAAACTCGACCCAACCGCACAGTGACAACGGCAGTTGCCTTGCGTGTCATAAACCTGATGTAAAGAATGTAAATTGTACTGACATCCGTCCGCTGTTGTTTCATCCTATAACTTTGAGTCTACGTACAACAATACTCAAGAAGCGTAACTAGCCCAATAAAATGCCCCACGCAATGCACACGGAAAAGAAGCCCCAGTGGGCGGGGCTTAGGTTACGGACACCATGCCGCGTCAGTTCCTAGTGGCACCTTGAGTCGTCTGCAGCGTCGGGAGCACATACTTTACAAATATGCCTTCGTGCATTATAAAGTGTTGTAGAAGCCATAAAGACAAAAAAAAAACTTATATTACCTTTAAATAAATATTTTGTAAAATAACACTTGGCCGCCATCTAGTAGCGAAGTAGTAATATGTACCAGCCAAAAGCAGGGGGCTAGCTTGCTGCTTTGCCTACAGACGCGAGCGAAGCGGCCAATAGCGTGCAAGCTTTTCTATGAGAATGTGTGAGTGTTTGTTGCAATAGGAGTTACTGTGTGTGCGTAAGTGGAACCAAAATCGAAGCGGTTTTGTGAGAGTTACGCTTCCTGAGTATTGTTGTTCGTAGCTTTGAGTGATCTAGATATTTCAGACAGCTTTTCAAGAACAAATTGATGAAATAATAAACGCACTGATCAAAAGGTTTTCGAATTGTTTTTTTTTTTACATTTTCATAACAACCGCAAGACGTTTTATTTGAAGACAGTTTTATTTTTTATAAAGTTTTTTTTTTTAAAAGGGGAAATAACTGTTCATTTCCTTCAAGTTTAAAGAAACTTATGTTATCCCACAGAAGGGTCTCACGGCCAGGAAGATGTGGCGAAATAATTACAGAGTCTACGTACTTAAACAGTACTTTATACTAGTTATGCTCGAGGTATGACTTGATTGTTTAATCACTGCCTGGAATGGAAGCTACGGAAGCTCTCGGATATTTTAGCTATGGAAGAAATTGTCATAAAGGTTTTTGCCCAAGAATCAACATGGTTTTTCAATACTTAAAAGCTATGGAAGAAATTGTCTTTAAGGTTTTTTTACCAGATTCAACATGGTTTTTCAATATGCTTCTTACGAGTTTACCACTTATAAGATAGTAGAAATGGTGTATTAATATGCAAAATTGGTGAATTAAGCCTATTTTATTAAATTCAGAGTTCCAACTGTTTTTGTGGTAAAACAGTTTTGACTCTTTTGGTGGTATAACTTAAGACATACTATCTGTCATGTGTAAAAAAGGATTGAACGAAACGCATCCTTTATCTCTTCTCTTCTATCTAAATACATCTACTTTTACTATCAATACTTTTATATACATAGTATAAAACAAAGTCGCTTCCTGGGTCTTTCCCTATACTATGTAACGGATTTTGGTGCTTTTTTTTTTAAAGATAGAGTGATTCAAGAGGAAGGATTTTATGTATAATAACAACATAATAATAGGTGAGGCGCTACGAAGTTCGCTGGGTCGACTAGTATTAAAGATTAATCGTAGTTCGTTAGTCTCGCTAAAACTCGAGAACGGCCGGGCCGATTTTAGCTGATTTTGGTTCTAAAATGTTCGTAGTAGTCCGGGAAGGTTTAAAAGATGAGAAAATTTGTAAACATCGAAGGGAATTTAGTAAAAACAACAATAAAAATTTTCCATATTAAATAAAAAGGCGCGATACGAAGTTCGCCGGGACATCTAGTTTATGATAAAATCTCTAGAACTTTTAAAACTATAAAAATAATACCCACAGTAAAATAGTACGTTTATTACCTTAAATACATTTGAATCAAATAGGACTCTATTGCCTAAATGATAAGAGTGACCAAATTAATGAATTTTTCTGTTGGGGTCCCGTTGTTTTAATTACCGAGCCCACTGACTGTGATATTGGATTGTTTTTTTTTATCACAATGTTGTAAGTGGGTAAGCATTTTTTGCTACTCAAAATTGATTTTTTTTTAGAAGTCTCTTATGTTATTGACAAAAACATCAACTCGGCTAAACGTGGGTCCATCCATGAGCTGGTGGTGCCTCTGCCGAACCTTTCGAGGAATTAAAGGCGTGATATTATGTATTATGTATGTACAATATGACAATTGACAAGGGAATAATTAATAATATGTTTAATTATTTTCAAAAATTTAGTAGTTTCCCTTTTAGTCAAATAGTCAGCAGTTGAAGATTCTTTTCCTACGTTCCATTATCTTCTTATCTTAGTAAAACGAAATTTTATAAACAAGTTTCTTTCAAAAACAGCAAAAGTTAATAGTTTTGCTCAACGCTCGCTAAGAAATTTATTTTCTCGCATTAATTTATTAAATAATTTGCCAAATTTGGCAAATCATTTATTGACATCTATTGGAAACGGAGGTTGGAGTAAAAAAAAAAAAAAAGATAAAGTGCTAGCTATCACAGCACCAACTCAATATTACGTTTTATAAAAAAAAAGCAGATAATATGAACCTAGGTATATTGATTTAATATTAGGCCCATCGCACATCTGGCGAGACGCAGCGAAAACACCGAGAGGAAAACAATTTAAATTACACCCCATCTACTCCCCTACTAATAAGTCTATGAGCGCTAAGTTAGCACAAGGTTTAAAACTGGTTTTTGAACTGGATTCGAAAATCAAAAATCCTTCTACGCTACCATAAAAAAACGGCCACGATTGCTCGTCACGTCAACCATATGCCATTTACGTTAGAGACTAGTTTAAATGTACGAGTATGTATAGAAAAATGTATATAAATAACAAACATCTTGCTGTCTCGCTCGAACATTTTCATTCTGAGCGAGGAAGCACGAGACTGTCATGGTTTTAAAAAACTTACTTTATCTTTTCTTTTTCTATATATTCGCTGCAACTTGGGAGATGTACGCTAGCCCTAAAATTGTTAAATTTAAAGTAAATTACGCCTATTTATCATTGAATAAATGATTTTACTAAATGTTATTAATTTAAGTGCTTTAAAACTTCGATATTCAAATAGTTATGCTACATAATAAACATGTCACTAAGTAATTAATTCAGCGTAATACATTTAATATTCATGTTTACTAATGGAAATATTATAATTTGTATAAAAGCATAATGTCATATAACGCCATTTGATGACCGGCATAGAATACCTTAGCTCCTCTATGGGTGTCGTAACGTTGTCGTAAACGGGAACGTAAAATTGGGATTTCCCGCTTTATAGGAAAACTAGTGGGCGACCCGCGGCTTCGCCAGCGTATTTTCAATTGTAACATAAAATTCCCAATTTTCCCGTAGGAATTTCGGGATAGTGAAAACTCTTTTATCAAAAATTTAAACCGCCGAAAAAACTGAAAAACTTAAATAATAGGGAAACATTTTCTATTAGGCCTTAATTTACTCACTTCTTAAAGTAATTTTGGATTACCAAAAAATTTTAAGTCGGCGCCACACCACACAAGCAAATTTATTATCTCCGTAAAGCGCGATGCGCAGCGGCATACGTTTTTCGTTTATTTCTTTGAATTTCAGGTAATTTAGTGATCTTTATTTGTTGATTCTGTGGCATTTGGTATATATACCCAATATTATTCAAATCGGTTCAGTAGTTTTTTTAAGGAAAGCGAGACAGACAGACAGACAGTTACTTTCGCATTTATAAATATAGGTATGGATGGCGCTGTAGAAGCGGCGGTGCGCACACTTGTCAAAAACATAATGAGTGCAATACTGTTCTGTGAAATGTAGAATTAGTAATTTTTATTCATTTTCTTATTAAATAAATCACAATTTAAGTTAGTCAAAATAAAAAATCAACAAATTCATGTTCTGTTTCTGTTTCTTTACAAGAAGTAATTTTAAGGTTTTCAACTCTTAGTAAAAATGGTTCCTTTCAAATCATTCTTGCTAAGCTAAAACCAGCTCTAAAGGCCATAGATAATTATGTAGACTATAGAAACCTAGAACGGACTTAGGTTCACACATCATTGAGCAACTAGTAATTAAGCGTCCATAATTTTCCCGCGCGACATCACATACACTTTCCATTGCGCAGGCGCATATTAAACGACCATTTAAATGCAAGAACTTCTGCGCGGGAGTGAGCAATTTTGATCAATCGCGCTATAAATAAGAGGACGCCATTTTGAAAAACTGGGTTGGATAAGCAAAGCTATTTTAAAATAAGTATTTTTTTAGCTTTTTATTTTTTTACACGCAAAAATAAATAAATGAAGAACACTTAAATTAATAACAGTAAGATTTGATTAACAAGAAAAAACAGAAAACAGTAAATAGAAAAACTGTTTTAATAAAATAAAAAAAACAAGTTAAGTACGATAAATGTGCGGAACTGTAAAGATTTTTTTAAGTAACATTAAAAATCTATTTTTATCTAGTCTATTTTTCCCCAAAAACACAAATCTTTTGAGAAATATTTTAGCTTGAAAGCAAAGACAACTTTTAAGGCGGTAACTCATGGTATGGCGCGAAATTCAATTTTTTTTTTACGTTTTTTAATTATTTTGGCGAAAGTATTCATTTTTAATAAAGTTTAAATAAACTCGCGTATGTAAAAACCTATTTCCCACATTGTGATATATCGTTTTTGAACGACAGAGTTACTGATTTTTTGTATATCCTTTGGTGTGTGAGAGAAAATCCGCCATTTTGTTTTGATTTTCACTTTCAGCTAAGACAGACAAGGGGATATTCAAGGAACTTCTTTTTTGGCCTTTTACCCCTTAGACACAAAATCTGTAGGTCTGTCTTCCAAAAACGTTGTATTGCAATGTGGGAGATTTTTTTTTTTTTTATCAATCATTTATTTTCATAATAAATAATACATGGTTACATATATATGTTTCCACCTACTCAAACCCTATAGGGTTTATATGAGTTTTTAGATGGTTTTTTACATACGCGAATTCATTTGAACTTTATTAAAAATGTATACTTTCGCCAGAATAAATAAAAAACACGAAAAAATTTGAATTTCGCGCCATAGCGAGAGTTACCACCTTAAGTAACATTACTATTAGCTCTATGAGGTATTATATAGTAACGTTCTATTTTCAAAAATTATTTCTCTCTATGATCGCTTTCTCATTCTATAGGTACATAGGGTACTCTACGAATAAGCTTAGCAACAAAAAAGAAACAGTCAAACAGACAGACGTTTATTATTAGTAGACCATTACAGTGGCGAGCCAGCCCCGCCGCGGGCGGAGCCGGGCGCTGCGCTAGTCAGAAACCATGTTATTACTGTTTTTTTTCTTCAAATGTCAGACAATGTTAATGTAAGACTTTATTTTATTTTTTACTAGAATTCCTTGAATTCTATAACGCCTATTGCAGTTTAGTTCGCCTGATGTGCGCTCTTGTTTTAAAATGTAAACTTATTTATTTATTTAAATATATTTTTTTTTTTACAATTAAGAGGCCTAAAACAACGATACTAGCGCCATTCGCGAAAAAAAAAATATTCTAAACTAAGGCAAATATCAAAAATTTGGCACAGTATGACACTACACTACACAAAGTAGCCTAGTATTTTTAGGGCACTGTTGTTGTAGCTTTTAGGTGAAATACCAAAGAAAGCCACAAAGTGTTGCTAAATGTATATGTACTTTTGGTAATAATCTGTAGATTATTTTGTACTTAGGACTAATACTAAGCAAGATCATCAGTGTCATTATGTGCCAATATTTTGATATTTGGCTTAGTTTAGAAGATTTTTTTTTTCGCGAATGGTGCTAGCATCGCTGTAAACTGACTTTTAAGGAAATGTTTTAACTCTATTAGTCAGCAATTAGTACCATTGTTACATTTTGACATTTTACTCACACCTTTTGAATTTTTAATGACTCGCTTGAAAGAGCTCTACCTACTTTTAGATACAGGAAGGTATGTATAATATATTTTTTGATATACCAATGTATTAGAATATTCCTGACTTTTAAAATTTATAGTTTTGCGCATTTTAGCGCATTAATCCGCCATTTTCGCACTTTATACGTTTAATGGATGACAATTTATTAAAACAACTAAGTTATGTAACGCCCCGCTGCGCCGTGCTTTACGACTTTACATTTTATACTAAATTATTTTAAAGAAATAGACTTCTAAAGTTTTTTTTTATGTTAACGAACTCACTTTACCAATGTTCTATTAGGCATTCTGTGCCCGTAGGCGCTCTGGAGTGTTATGGTCCGAATGTAGGTACTATTATTTTATATTAGTGGCTTATAAAATTAAAAAATCAAAATTTAAAACTTCAGTAAGTTTCATAATAACTAGTCGACCTGGCGAACTTCGTACCTCCTTACCTTTAACTAAATTGTTTATGTATATACTTGCAAACATTCTATAGATCAAAAAAAAAACCGCCAAAAAATCCGTTGCATAGTTTAAAAGATTTAAGCATACATAGGGACAGACGTGGGAAGCGACTTTATTTTATACTATGTATTAATGATATAAAAATAGAATATATAACTGTTGTTCCTTGCCACAAGACTTGCCTAAGAGTAATTTTCGTTTGAAAACCTGTTTTTAGAGACCGTTTAAATTGTTATTGTCTCCGATTCACTATTTCCAGTAGTAGGTACTTCCGATTCACTATTTCCAACAAACGTACATAATATATAAAATTAAAAGTCCAGTCACTATGAATAGAGTATACAAAGGTAAATTAAAAACCTGATACGCTGCGCCCGCGCAAGCCTGGTGCAATTTCGGCCTCTTTGGATGTCATCATTCGAGGTCGAAAATAAAGAAAAACGAACGCAAATTACTTTAAATTAAGAATGAAGGTTCCGTATTTAAATTAAAGGGAATTTTATTTCAGGTTTCTGTGGGTTTTCTGTAAGAAATGGGTATGCTTGGACATTATTATACTAAAACTACCAGAACGAGTTGGTAGGGAAAACAGGAATGGTATTGTGATTGGTATTTGGCGTCGACTGACCGTTTTGGCCAGATGGTCTGACGACATAGTGAAGGTCGCCGGTGGGCAGTGGATCAGACTGGCGCAGGACCGTGGTGCATGGCGTGCGAGAGAAGAGGCCTATGTCCAATGGGCTCTTACAGGCTGATGATGATGATGATGATGAATACCGTTTTGTGTGAGTCAGAGAAAACGCTTCATTGACTAGTTTTAGTTGATAAAATATAATACCTACTTACAAAGCGTAATTAACTTAAATTAAAACTCTATTCTCAGGTAATTAAATTATAAAAATGTTTAAGTAACTTATTGATATTAATACAATTTAGTCATTTACGGTAAAAATTCTTGTAGAAAAAAAAAATCAGATACATCGCTGTCAAGGTAATTAAAATGTAGAAAAAAAAAAAGATTTATCGCTATCCAGTACTTATACTACTGTTAATAAAATAATGATAATTTTTGTTTATCACGCCATAACAGACTAATACTTATTTATCTGTGCCATTTCTCCTAGCGTATCCTAAAAAAATAAAATAATGTTCCTCGGTTTTCGGTAGCTGGTAGCTGGTAATCTGATGCATATCTGCACCTTTTGTTCTCGACTCAGACCTCATTAGTATTCGGGTTTTATAAAATAAAAAAACAAAACAATATAATGATAACACCACGCTACCGGAGGGCGGCCATTACAATATTATTTTTGTATTTTCAAAAACTTTATTCTGTAAAGACCAAAGGACGTATAGAGCAGAAAACCGGGTTGAGCTCTTGGTTGAGCTCTTTTCTATCTCCTATTTTATTTTGCCAGGTTATACATTACGAGCTGTCCCGGCTTACTTCGTTACGCCATAGAATATAATATATGTACTACTAAAGACTTGGCTCTATAGACTTTGTTCTTTTGACTGCCCAGAATAGGCGAATAAAAAAAAACAACCACAACAAACCACCTGTCAAAATATGTAAACAACGAAAAAAAATTGCACCTTGGGTTACATTATTCGTGTTTAAGTAAGGAACCCTAATCATTTTGAAAATCTAATATAGCCTATGTCACTCGGGGATAGTGTAGCTTCCCAACAGTGAAAGAATTTTTCAAATCGGTTCAGTATTTCCGGAGCCTATTCGATGCAAACAAACAAACGAACAATCAAATCTTTCCTTTTTATTATTGGTAATAGATAAAAGATAATAGAAAGATATACAACGACAACCAAATATACATAGGACTTTCCTTGTATTTGCCAAAACAGGGACAAACTGATTGATAATAAAAAAAAAAACTCTGATAATCGCCACTCTTGGCGAGAGGGTTGGCCATTAGCGTAGCTCTTAAAAAAATTCAACGAAGGCGACTTAGGGTATTTATTGCCGCAACCACAAAGTCGAATTATACAAATAGAACTACAAATTCAAAGTGGTGTTTTAAATATTTTTTCATGTATTTGAGGCTTTAAAGGGTTATGTTATTAGTGTAGATTCGCCAAGTGTCAAACGCCGTGTATTTTCGCCAAGTTGATTTTGATTACAAAATTTTATAGTGTACAGTTGGTTTCCTTTATTACTTAGGTACTTATTTCCTTTTAAAATTAATCATCCATGCATTTTAGTTTTAAATTTATATTTACAAGTACCATAATATAAAATAATGATGGTTTTAGCTGTTTATGTACAATGTGTGTGTTTCCATGATGTTTCCAAGAGGATGTAGTGACCAAGATTGAAAAGGGTATGCTTCGGTGGTTTGGTCACTTAGAGCGGATGGATGACAGGAGATTGACAAAAGAAATATATAGAGCGGATGCGGAAGGCACGGTTGGAAGAGGTAGGCCACGGAAAACGTTCTCCGACCAAATTGGTGACGTTCTGAGGAAAGGCCGCGTGAAGAGTTCACGAAACCGACGTGCGTGTATGAAAAGGCTTATGACTGTAGAAGAAGCGAAAGAAGTGTGTCAGGATCGTAGCAAGTGGAAATCAATTGTCTCTGCCTACCCCTCCGATGGGATACAGGCGTGACGTTATGTGTGTGTTTCCTATGTGTGTCTGTCTGTCTACAAAGATTATACAGTTAAACTATACGTAAAACCGTCGAACTGCGAACCGTGACTGCAGGGAATGAAAGTTCTATTGTGTCATTTTACACCACTGTTCTCTCTCTGCCTTTTACCCCATTCTACTGTGGTTGGGTCTAAGTTTCCCGAGTATCTGAATACAAAAGGGAACTTTATATTATTACGAGCTGTCCCGGCTTACTTCGTTACGCCATAGAAATATAAAAGATACTACTAAAGACTTGGCTCTATAGACTAAGTTCTTTTGACTGTCCAGAATGGGCGAATAAAAAAACAAACAACAACTACAAACTGGTGACTGCTCCGTAGCTCAGTTGGCAGTGATGTGGACTGAGAAGCGTGTGCACCCGGGTTCGATTCCCGGGCGGGGCGAATATTGATATGATGAATATCGATGTTTGTTTCCGGTCTGGGTGTGATGTTTGTCTCTGTGTGTGTTTCGGGCACCCTAGATACAGGTTCTTCCTAGTTAGGGGCTCTGAGTGTGATGTGTTATTATATTATTAAAACCACCTGTCAAAATATGTAAACAACGGAAAAATGTTGCTCCTTGGGTTACATTATTTGAGTTTAAAAAAGTATCCCTAATTTTTTTGAAAATTGAATATAGCCTATGTCACTCGGGGATAGTGTAGCTTCCTACCAGTAAAAGAATTTTTCAAATCGGTTTAGTATTTACGGAGCTTATTCGTTACAAACAAACAAACAAATCTTTCCTCTTTATAATATTGGTATAGATTTACAGCATCATATACATTGCTTGTAATTTTTGAAAGCTGAAAGAGATAGGATAGGATACATCATAGGAAGATATAATTTTTTTACGCGAATGGCGCTAGCATCGCTGTAAACTGGCTCTTAATCTGACCTCCGAGCAATTATTATTATTAATTTTATCCGAACTGACATTTTTTTTACGCTTCTCCGGGAGAACCTCTATATTAGCTACCTCTTTGAAAAAAGCATAAAATTTGAAATGCTAAGAAATGGCCATTGGCTATTATTTTATTTTATAACAAGTCAAACAAAAGAAGTCTACAAAACCAGCCAGTGTTAAACCATGCATGTACTGGCAGTCTAGAAATGATAAAAAGGATTTACTGTTATTGTAATAGAGGCCTTCGCTAGGCAATGACTCATGGTGAAAAGTGGTTAGGTAGCTATAAGTTTGAATTTATGAAAAGGAGCTATGCGTTTTAGCAAAACAAGCCATTTCCAGTCCCATAAAGAAAGAGGCCGCGCCAGCTACCTTTGCGCGCGACTGGGGGCGCCACTGTATACCTACGTACTTGACGTACTTCAAGCGCCTTTCAAAGCAAATTAATATTTGACTGACAGATTGCTATTTGGTTCATAAAGTTGACCCCGCCAACTGCGACACATACGACGTTCACAGCGGAAGGGTTAAAATATTAAATTTGAGAGCTTAGGTCAACTGTTCAAAACCTAAAATTTATGTATGACGCCTTTTCTCCGAACTTTTATTGTGGTTCTATTTATATTTTAGAAGATACTTATAAGTATCTGTTGAACTAAATAAATTTGTTTTACGTTGCAAAAATTGTTATGTTGCAAAAATAAACGCGTTTTCGAAGATTTTCGTGCACTCTTTCTCACAGCGCTTTCCTTAGTCTTGTAAATAAATTCCTATGGAACCCATTACGTTAAGCTAGAACCAGAAGACATTCAGCAGCATTCTTGACGGCCGTCCCTCGTAGCCTTATCATCATCGGTCGATTCAAAATCTGCAAGTTGTTGCCATCCATCAAGCTATGCAACTGCTATTTCATTTTCAGAAGCATTGATTCCATTTTCAAATTCCGTTCTATGTTATTCTTAGGTGGAGGTATATTCGAAAATGGAAACAGTTTTTTCATAAACTTTACTGTAAACTTTTTTTTTAATAATACATTTTTCTCTTTTTAGTAAGACTCTACCTACCTCTTAATCTTCATAAAAATAGTCATTATGATGAAAAAATTATTGTACAAAAATTCACCAAAAACTAGAAACTTATTAAGTAGGTAATTTGACAAAATTTTGTCTCTTTAATTTTATTTTCATTTATAATAGGTGACCGGTTTTTGATGTTGCTATCTCCTTTTACTTACTTTAATTACTTACTACTAATTTTAAATCATCCTAAATTAACAGTTCTATGGCCTAATTCTGTATGTACAATTTCTAATGTCCAATCGTAAACCTTTCAACAAAATAAAATATAGAAATCACTAAAGTTTCCAGAATAAGGAGCCTTTTAAGCGATCTATCCCTGATATCATACTGCCAACTGCCCACGTGCATCGTCGCCCACAGTGGGTGCGCCCGCGCCGACCGAGGCGGCAGGCGGGCGGGGCGGGCGCAGTTACACGCATTTAGCTATGCCATGCATGCCGTACCGTAGCTTAAACCATAGACTAGTAAACCAAAGAAAACTTTGCTATTTTGCGAAAAACAACTTACTTATAAAAAGATGGAAAATTCTGTTTCCTGTCTTTTTTAAAATAAAAGTTTTGCTTATTATTAGAAAGAAAGAAACCAAAATAACTTAAACTTAAATCAAAAAAGAAGAAAGATCGGTAGCAAACAAAACAACCGACTTTTGGTTTGAATTTTCTGAAGACTTGGCTGCATGGACTTGATTCAACAACAGTAAGTAACACGCAAAAATAATAATATTAAAAAGTTTAAACTTGCTGTGCGGTGAGCAGCTGGTAATTAGCCACGTTTATAGTTTATTAATAACGAGCTTTCCCGGCTTACTTCGTTACGCCATGGAATATAAGATAATGTACTACTAAAGTCTTGGCTCTATAGACTATGTTCTTTTGACTGCCCAGAATGTCCAGAAAAAAAACGAACAACAACAACAAACCACCTGTCAAAATATGTAAACAACGGAAAAAATATTGCACCTTGGGTTATATTATTTGAGTTTAGGTAAAGATCCCAATTTTTTTTGAAAATCTAATATAGCCTATGACACTCGGGGTTAATGTAGCTTCCTACCAGTGAAATAATTTTTCAAATCGGTTCAGTATTTCCGGAGCCTATTCGTTACAAACAAACAAACAAACACATCTTTTCTCTTCATAATATTGGTGGTATAGATAAATAAACTTTATAAATTAATTTTCTCTAGGTTATCCATTCTATGTACAAAGGTAATATTGTAAAGTTCCTGCCTGTGCCTACCTATTGACGGGAGATTGCAGATAGTGAATTATTGCTGTGGCTATTGTCTTAAGAATATTTAAGTTGAAGAAATCTATTCTGTGCTGCTGTGCTGTAAAGAAACAATCTATATACTTCCCGTGTTATTCATAAAGATACAGTAGATTTTAAGTAGCGTTACTGGAGGTCTACTTCTCTGGTTTGTTGTATGGTAAATACGTGACATCCACTCTAAATTGACATACGTCAAATAACTAAAATAGAATAACAGGGTTCTACTATAATCTCTATAATATAAAAATGAATAGTTGTTCGTTAGTCTCGATAATGGACGGGCCGGGCCGATTTAGCGGATTTTGGTATAGTTAAAAATGTGAGAAAAAATTGAAAAATTGGTGAGAAGTTTTTTAAGAATTGTAAGGTGCGATACGAAGTTCGCCGGGGCAGCTAGTTATTGTATATTTGTCTCATGTCTACACTTCATTGCATCAATGTTAATTATATTAGTTCACATAAAACATATTTTCGATTAAGCTTCTTATGTATAAGAATAAAAAATCGAGTTAAACATCGATCCAATATGCAAATGTATCGATTAGTCCGCGTTCAGATGTAGCGATTGTACGAGGGCGTAAGATCGGGCAGTGTACAAATGGGTTTATTTTGCAAATTACTTTTACAGAATATTGTTCAGATAAGATGATACTAACTTTTGAATTTATTTACTCTATTATTATTCGCAAGCTATAAATAACGAAATATTTATTTGAAATTTATTACGATTCGAAATTTCGATTTTCAAAATTCAGCAGGACACCGATTGAGTAATATCTGCATTTAAAAAAAAAAAAAAGTTTTCACGATTCGTGTACAGGAAGTCCGAAAAGGTTACGTAGCTAGGAAGGGGGGTAATAGGGGTGATCACAAGGGTCACCAAAAAAAAGTAGCAAAATCAAGGTACAAGGTGTAATTTTTTTTGTTTTTTTTTATGGTAACTCACCTTTGTGATCACCCCTATTACCCCCCTTTGTAGCTACGTAACCTTTTGGGACACCCTGTATCCTTTTTTTTATCCCAAAAATCCCATTAGGATATTGGCATGAGCATATTTTCTGAAATTGTGTTTTTTAAATACAAAACTTTAGTTCTGACATGTGACCCGTGGAACGATTGACTACCCTCAAACGCATTTGAATTATGCACAGTTTATGTGCGCACGACGCGATGAGGTTTAAATTATTTCTTTATCTCAGTCATGATCTGGCCACTGGAATCGATTGAAGCATAAAAAGATAAACTTTACGCTTCACAAAACAACAACCTAAACGACATTTCCGTTATTGATGCGATGACTAACAGACAAACAAGTAAGTACTACTTCAAGCAGTTGTCAAATAAACTAATGAATTAAGAGCCAGTTCACCGCGATGCTAGCGCCATTCGCGAAAAAAAATTATATCTTCTAAACTAAGGCAAATATCAAAAATGTGGCACAGTATGACACTAGATAATGTAGCCTAGTATTTTTAGGGCACTGTTGTATAGCTTTTAAATTAAAGACCAATGAAAACTACAAAGTGCAGCTAAAAGTGGCCACTTTTAGCAATAATCAGTGTATAATTTTGTTCTTTTAAGTTAGGACTACTTTACTGTGCTCAAAAAATACTAAGCAAGATTATCTAGTGTCATACTGTGCCATATTTTTGATATTTGCCTTAGTTTAGAAGATATAAATTGTTCGCAAATGGCGCTAGCATCGCGGTAAACTGGCTCTTAAGTAGTAATCCGGAGTTGATTTGGGCAATTTAGATTCTCGTACTGATTATTGAGTAAGTAAAAAAAAAAATTAATGCGCGACTAAAAAATTGATGAGATAATTTGAATGTACTCCCAAGGAATTTTGCTAATGTACCTAACTTAAACTAAAGTAAGATTATTAATTACAGTCAGTAAATTGTCATTTCCAGTGTTGCCTACCACCTACTAAATACCTGCAAATGAAATTCCTAATAATAATAATAATAATAATATATTTATTTCAGATGATACATCCATAGATTGTTAGTGACTATACAATTACTTAACCAATGTTAATTCTTATGCACTAACAATACAGTGCTAATTAATTAAATTAAAATTATTTTAAATACATAAATAAGTAACAACGGTCATCTGTTAGGCCGGACCAGCAGCTGTGTGCATTGTCGTATCAGCTGCGAGTCCCACCTCCCAGCGATGACCTGCAGGATGGTGTTGGAGCTGGCCCGCACCCGGTTCAGCAGCGAGGCAGCGCGCTTGCGCATAATGGCGTAGAAATCGTCTGTCCGGGCCTCCGCGAACATGCCCGATGCGCTGCAGAAGCGGGGCAGCCCCAACATCATCCTGAAACCGTTGTTATATTGGACGCGCAGTGCGCTGACGGCCCTTTGCGTATAGTCCGACCATAGACTGCACGTGTAAAACACCTGGCAGTAGGCTTTGAAAAGCGTAATTTTTACTTGCCTGCTACATCGTGCAAATCTACGCGCCAGCATATTACACCGGACCGCCATAGCCCTGCGCTCTCTTTCTATATCAGCCTGGTCTTTAAGGTCGTCGGTTACAAAATGTCCCAAATACTTGAACTCCTTAACTCGTTTGAGTTCGTGACCTTTAAGAGTTATAGGTGGTACGTAGTCAGGACACTTCCCGCCGACGGCCCTAAACACCAGGTATTCGCTCTTCTTCCCATTATATGCCAAACCATGTTCCTCAGCATAGCTTTCACACGTGCTTATCAATTCCCTCATTGCACGAACCGTTGGGCTTAACAGGACCATATCGTCCGCGTAGCTTATGTTGTTCACACTTACATCATCTACACGGCACCCTGTCCTCATTTCACTGAGCCTCACGATAAGGTCATTAACGTACAGGTTGAAGAGCTTTGGAGAAGTGATTCCGCCTTGCCTTACACCACAGTTCAACCTGTACGGTTTAGAGAACTTACCAGCCCATCGCACATCATTTTCCTGATTTAAATACCAGTATTGAAAAATACGTAGCATCTCCTTAGGGACCCCTCTGTCGTGGAGTTTATTCCACAGCACGTCGTACGACACGGTGTCAAATGCCTTGGATAGATCCAAAAAACACGCGTACACCGGTGTACCACGCGCTGTGTAATAGCCAACCGTATGCTTTAACGCAAGGATAGCACTTTCGGTGGACAAGCCCGCACGAAAACCAAATTGCCCATCATGCAGTTTTAAATACTTCTCTAAACGAGAGTCGAGAAGGCTATCTAGCACCTTTGCCATAACAGTGGCCAGTGAGATGGGTCGATAATTACCCCTATCCGATAAATCACCAGTGCGATTTTTGACCAGCGGAACAACGATGGTGCGCATCAACTCATGAGGCAGATACGAGTGAGCCATACAGAGCGAATAAAACATAGACAGAACGCGCGGCAGGTGTATCCCTGCAAACTGCAGATGCTCGATACTGAGGCCGTCGTGCCCCGGAGACTTTCCTCTTGTCATTTTTTTAATTATTTCATTAATCATCTTGGCAGGGAAACGGACTAAATCTGGGTCACGAAAGGCCCCAGCATCAGGCATCCGCTGCTGAGAAGGACCGAGTGGCGACTGTACCGTAAAATGGTCTACAAACATATTCGCAATCTGCTCCGGGTCGCTAGTACCACCCACGCCTGCCGACAGACCCGGCCGGACCTCCATACTCTTGGTTGATTTCCAAAATTTACCGAAGTCACATTTAGCGCGATGAGATGCAATAATATCCATCTTTATCTGTTCTTGGTGGTTTTGACACCACTTAAGTGCATTCTTGAAAACCCTACGACTATTACACATTTCCTCGTACGTTCTACCAGACCTCGGTTTATTCTGCCAAACCCATAGTTGGAAGTCCCGCCGAGCCTGACGGTGCGCACCCTGTACATGCATATTCCACCCCATTAAAGATTTATGTCGTTTCTTCTTTATATCAGCATTACTTTTATGAGTCTCAATCGCAGCCTCTGACAATAAATTAACAATATTCGCATACATTCGATCCAATACCGGCAAGTGCGAGGAATTGTTACAATGATCATCACAACAGAAGCTAAATTCCTGCGGGAAGTCAATGTTGCGCAGCTTTATATTACATAAGTGGTTATACATACTTATCTGTGCTTGGTCTCGTTCTCCCCAAATAGTTTTATTAATATAAGCAGGTTCATTAGGTGTTATCTTACGATGGATATTATGCAACTTACAATTTATAAACAATGGAAAGTGATCGGAACAAAAAACGTCATGTATAATGCCTACTTCAAGAATAGTATTATAAGCCGATTGTGTTACAATGCAGTGATCGAGCCAGCGTCGACATGCATGCACGTCGCTCACATAAGTAAATGAATTAGAATCTAAACCAAGTTTGTCAATGTCCGCGCACAACCAGTTCGACTCTCCACAAAAGTTCAAAAGTTCATTACAGAAAGGCTCACCCGGATGGGCATTAAAGTCTCCCAGCATATATACCGCTTCCAAGTCATGACTCTCGACGATAGCACTAATCTCACTTAAACAATCTGTAAATTCCGGCAAGTTGTCTAAACCGTCACAGGGCATGTACACACAAAATACTAAAAACGATCTATCACATAAAGACACTTTAATTGCGGCGAGTCTTACACTAGCACAATTAATAACTGCCACCTGCGAGAAAACCTGTTTTCGCCATAGGATCGCGACACCACCGTACGGCCGGCCACGCAAGAGACCCTCTGACGTGTCTACAGCTGATTTCGCCGTATACGCAAATTCGTCGTGAATCCCACCAAGGTATGGTATATCGTGAGGCAGCAGCCAAGTCTCTTGTAAGGCAACAATATCCGCCGTATCACATAATTGCCTCACATCATTTACGGAACGCTTTAGCGATCTACAGTTGAAACTAATTAACTTTGTAACACAATTATCATTCATAGTTTGTTTATGTTATTTTTCACTGCCAGAGTGTTATCTCTGTCTTGTTTTTTGCCACGGAATTCAATGAATCGTCGAAACAATATCCCCTCAGGCCAGAAATTTTCTTGCATAAATAAATCCAATTTATGTTTTGGTACAAATATTTTATAGGATTCGTACTCTCTGGACTCCTTCATAATAATTTTTTCAATTGATACTTTAACATCCGTCTTACTTTCGATGTAGCTATGTATATCGCTAACCGATAGTTCTTTTGCTACATGATAAATATAAATGGGAACTTTAATCTCTGCAGCTCTGAACTTCATATTGGGGTCACATAATCCTTTACCTTTAATTCCCACAAATCGGTTTTTATATCTATTTCTTTGCACTAAGGTCCATTCAGCGTCCCTAGCCTCTGGTTTCCATTCACCCTCTTTCGCAATCACAGCGAATGATTTTTGCATATCGCACACTGGTAGTGACGGCGGCGGTGGCGGCGGCGGCGCGGGAGACGAAGGCGCGGGCGCACTCTGCCGAACGGGAGTCATTGCATTAGCGACGGCCGCGTTCACGCGGACTTCGGACTCGCTGCTCACTGATGCCGCGGTACCGATCAGCTGTGGTAACGCATGAGTCATTTCGACCGCCTGATGTGTACTTTTGTTGTTGTTGTTAACGGTTTTGGCGGTCGGCACCAGCAAGTTACCATTGTCCAGACTACCTTCGCATGTATTCAAATATTCTGTTTTATTTTTTGATTTCAAATTTAATTTAACGTTATTTGCATTAGTTTGAGGCGTTAATAACGAACAAATTTCCTCTTCATTATTAGGAAATTGTAATCCCATGGGGCCACTGTTAAGCTCGTAACTATCCAGCACACAGGCACCGCGTAATTTATTTATATTGCAATCAAAGTTGTTAACAATTGATGCGTTTTTTAATGCATCTAATTCCATTTTCAACTGGTTAATTTGTTCCAGGGTAGCACACTGAGTCTTGACATCTTTTAGCTCTTGTTGAAGCTTCACAATATCTTTTAACAGTTTTGTAACATCCACATGATCAAATAACACGGGGGGTAATTTCTCTAGGTCGCGAGCCACAAAAGTCGGAATATCTTCTGGGGGCGTAACTTTGATTAGACTTATTATGTCATCAATTTCGCGAAGAGTTTTTCCATCCCTTTTTCTTACCTTCTTTGGTTTAGACGTCGGGATGGCGTCATATAACAAGTTCTTAGCAGTTGTGATTTCAGATTCAGAAAAAGCACTGACACATATACGACTTAAACTCACTTCATCCATCACATCGATCTTGTTATTAATATAAGCAAGAACTTCATTAATCACAATATTACAGCTGGTACATTTTATCACATTAGATGTCATTTTGGAGATTTTAATAAAATAAAGCATGACTAAATGTCTAAGTCTATTTATTTCCGAACATCTCTATTGTAGCGGGTCACCCTTTTTGTATTGGAGATACCATAGACAAAGTAGAACGCTGCGCTTCCTGTAGACGGAACATAGAAGAACCTGAATGCGAGCAGTCATCAAATGTGTATGTGTGTATAAGTTGTATGGTTTTGAGTCCAGCTGGACTCAAATTGTAGGCGAAATAGCAAAAACATCATAGACAAGAAAATGCTAAAAGCTGCTCGCGTGCATTCTTAGGCTACATAGAGTTTATGAGTTTGTCTCTGACTCTCATATGATTAGTTTGTTATTTTTGAAGGAGTACGAGTAGTAGTTCTCCGTTTCTGCTAAAATTGCATCTAGTACATACCTTATCTCAGAGAGACACAGAAAGAGTAGAGTTGCACTTGTCATTTTACTGCCTGGTATAAATAATCGTACTCTAGCTTAGTAGGTATCAGATTAGGTACAGCTATCACTTTTATAATGAAAAACAAATGAAGAACTAGGTACATGACATAACAACAAGAGCAAGGAGTTTTCCTGCGATCGTTGCGAGACGAAAATGACGGACTTTTTTCCTCATTTTTCGAAAATAATGTTTCTTTGCTGATATTTTGTTCTAGTGTTGTAGAATTAGATAAACAATGTTTAAAACTTTGTCGAGTAGCGCTTTAGAATGTTTCTGATTGATTCCCGGTAAAAACTCCTACTAGTCTTGATCATTGGAATGCGGGACCATCCTTGCATTTCAAAAGACTTGGCTGAATTGAATATGTGCCTTACCTGTCCCAAATGTGCGAATACAACAACAACCTTATATTCTGATAGAAAATTGCAAAGCAGAGGACACATTTTAAAAGATTCCGCTACATTACGCAAACGCGGTGTTTTTTTTACATACCAACCGAACCACCTATGTTTTTTTTTAAACCCGTTGGTGTAAAAGGCGCTAAGCCCCCAAAGTGCCGACGTGAGGTAATGAGCGGGAATAATCCTGCGCCTGACATGCTTGCATGAGTAACTTTTACTTAGATCAAGAAACTGAAGAAATAATATTTTGAACAGACTTAAAAAAATTTGGTTCTCAGTTTGTCCGCAATAAATATCTCTCGTTGGCTGCTGAACTGATTTACCTACATACGGTTTTCAGAAAAGTTTTTGTTATATTCGAGAGAGATTTCGCGTTTTTTAACCGGTTTCGAAAAACACGCAGTTCTCAGTTTATGAATTTTCTTTAAAAAAATACATAAATATCTACTTAAATATCTATACCAAAATAATAATCCTTTAATTTTGGGAATTTACGATATTCCCAGGCTATAGAAAATTCTCTAAAATTCTATTGCAGTCGTCGAGCGTAGGAAGAGCCATCCGCGCTCAGGGGGGACTACCACCACCTGTCCCCTTGTGAAGAGGCTACTCAGCCAATGCTGGAGGGGGTCGCGGAGCTGAACACAAAGTTCGAGAGATCTCCCGTGACCTCCTTGCAAACAGCCGAGATGGACACCAGCGGGGTTTTAGTGCGACCCTGCGACTCCCCCCGGGGTCGCAGGGAACTCGTTAGGAGTTTCCCCGCCTAAAAAAAAAAAAAAAGGCGGTACGCGGTGTCAGCTAGTTGTACATAAAATAAACCTTTAGGCCATTTTGGTTTCTTTCCTAGGGGCTCTGACAGGAAACGCGAGTAGTAAAAAAAAGGAGGTAACCCGTGACAGTAATATGCAGGTTCTATAATTAAAACGTGTATGGACAGACAGACGTGTCGCTAATGGTTCGATGTAGATAACTTTGTTAACACCGTGTATTTTGATATAAATTATCATTGT